>CM052703.1:10630208-10742958 GCA_028551405.1 Uromys caudimaculatus | reverse complement strand
ACTCCTTGAAGACCAGCTCTCTCTGTGAGGTGTTTGGGTTTGGAGAGCTGTGGCACTGGATCTGATCTCGGTCCCTGTGTCTCTCGGGTTCGGGGCAGTTCCTGGTGAGCTGTGGGGCATGTCTTTGGCCCTCTCCTGGCTTTTCCGAGCTCCTGAGAGGGATCTTTGTCCCGGCGCTAATTAGCTGTGGAGCCCTATGCGGAAATAGTAAAGTCTTATTTTATTTTTATCTTTGTCTAAAGATAGCTGGATGATCTTGGAAGAAATTTCCACCTGCAGTGGCATTAACTGCCTTATTTCTTCCTTCCAACTTCAGCTATCACTGATTTGGTTTCTGTGCCCAGTCAGTATGCCCCACTAAGCAGCTTTATTGCTATAGACAATTTCTCCTGCTTAGAACTGACCTAGGGGATGAGCAGGTGCCTTCAATGTTCAAATACCTGTTAGGACTCCATTGTGTCCCACGAAAATCCCAGTTGCTTAAATTTTAATTGGTATTAATATGTAGAATCCTTATCTAAAAGTAACTGGACAACTATATCAGAACTTAGCCCTCTTAGAGGCATAGACAGGGAATCCCAGGAAAGAGATGACCTTGAATTTCAGATCTGCTTCTACAACATTTTGGTGGTTTTGAAGGTAAGCAGGGCAATTATTTTCATTTTTACATTAACATATGTGAAACCAGCGACATCCTCAAATAGACTATTTCCTTGTAATCTTGTTTTCTGACTGTAGATACTGCTTAGCTCTCCTTGGAAAATCTCTGTTTCGAGTATAATAAAATAAAAGCTTATAGTCACTAATGAGAACTCCCACGAGGGAAAGATAAAGAACCCTGTTATACTCAGTCCACAGACTGCCCAGAGTCTAGGCTGTGTCCTCTGATGTCTGAATTTGATATGCCAGGCTGAAGCCTGTGGTAATTTAAACAAAGTGTTAGAAATGATCTCAGCCATGTTAATACAAATGAGTTTAATTGAAACATTTGGTTATAGGGTGAAAGCAAATCAAATATTGTGAAATGCTTCAATTAGAGTCATTGGTTTTCTTGAAAGAAATGTTTTACATGTGATCACGTCATCCCATGTTCCATTTGTGACTTTCAGATCTTGGAAAGCAAATTCACAGCAGGTTTCTTTGCCACTATAAAGGATAATTGAATCTTACTGTGGGGTATAAGTGGCATATGCCATTTTATTATAGCAAATGATGAACTGAGTTATACTTGGGGCCAGTGACCCAATTTTATTTCTCTAGTGGTGATCCTCATCCTCAAATACAAAATCATTTTGGGCAGTGACGTGCTGCATACATAAGGGTGTTTCTATAATATAGCAGTGGAGCTGAAAAATTGATGTATATTTTTCCTGTATAGTTATGCTTAGGTACACACATGCCACATGTTACAATTGCTTGTAGTATTCAGTACAGTGACTCTCAGGATTATATTTGTGGTGAAATCTGCTTAATCTTGTGGCAATGGTATCCAGTGAGCAACAAACTCTAGACCTATAGGAGTGGTTCTCATGCTAAGGTCTTATTCCCCAATTGGTTCTTAATCTGTCAGTAAAGAAGCCATGGACCAATTGCTGGGTGGAAGAGATAGGTGGGACTTCTGGGTCCCTAGAGGGAAGCAGACAGACATAAGGGAATGGAGCTTGAGAAGAAGGAAGACCAAAGTGTGGGTGCTTCGGTCCTTCTTAGAAGGGGTAACAAAATACTCATGGGAGCAAATACAGAGACAAAGTGTGGAGCAGAGACTGAAGGAAAGGCCATCCAGAGACTGCCACACCTGGGGATCCACCCCATATACAGTCACCAAACACAGATACCATTGTGGATGCCAAGAAGTGTATGCTGGCAGGAGCCTGATATAGCTGTCTCCTGAGAGGCTCTGCCAGAGCCTGACATATACAGAGGTGGATCTCACAGCCAACCATTGGATTGATCACAGGGTCCCCAATGGAGGAGTTAGAGAAAGGAGAAGAGGTTTGCAACCCCACAGGAAAAACAACATCAACCAACCAGAGTTCCTAGGGTCTAAACCACCAACCAAGGAGTACACATGGAGGGATTCATCTGCCACATATGTAGCAGGTGATGGCTTTGTTGGGCATCAATGGGAGAAAAGGCCCTTGGTCCCTTGAAGGCTCGATGACCCAGTGTAGGGGAATGAGAGGGCAGGGAGGCAGGAGTGGGGGGGAAGGGGAGCACACCATCATAGAAGCACGGGGATGGGGATGGGATGGGGTATTTCTGGCGGGGGGGATCGGGAAAGGGGATAACATTTGAAATGTAAATAAAAATATCCAATAAAAACAAAAAACGAAGAAAGGAGAACAGAGTTCATCATGCTTCTGAGGGAGAAAAGGTGACCAAATATGTGAGATCTCGAATGATTGGCCATGCAGGTCACTCCCATAGGCAGGCGGTCAGGGGTATTTAGCTGAGACTAGATGTAACTAACCAACTAAAGTTTAGGGCAGGTGGATTGGTGAGAAGAATATTGATAAGGGCATATTTCTCCAGGCAGGAGATAATTAGTTCCCAGCAATTGTGTGAAAAGACAAATTAAACAACTTGAACAACCATGATTCTGTGTCTTTTATCCATGGATTCAAGGGAAGCTGGGTGGGAGCTGGTAGCCCGGCCTATTCCTGAGTCTTAGGCAGGCTAGCAAAAGCTACACATCGTATAGATCTGTGTAGGTACATTCTTATTTTGCTCACACACTGATGAAACAAATTAAAGATTAATTCTCAGAATACTTCACCACCATTAAGTAGCACATATGTTGCTACTGTAGTTACTATCATTTCTCTTTGCACATTTGTGAAAGAACAGGGAACTGTAAAGTAAATGAGAAACTAAAGTTGAAACTTTAACTCTGAAAGATGATCAAGTCCTAGAGATCGTTTATACCACTGCCTAGAGCTGATGGCACAGAACCATGAGCTTTAAAACATTGCTGGATCTCATGTTCAGGACTCTTATCACAATAGTAGTAGTAGTGAAGAAGTCAGCTCAGGACCTTTGGAAAATTCCACCAGAGCCTTGAGCACATAGGCACCCCTCCCCTGCTGGAAGAAACAGGTTAGAGAGCACATAGGCTGGAAGAGAGGGCTGATTAAGCTCCTATTACATCATTCCTTAAAGATCTATTAGTTTAAAAGTCACACTGCTCTGCCAATCACATTGTGCCTAATGGCTGATGCTCTAAAAGCTATAAAAGCTTGCTGAATGGGCTGCATGTGGTCATTCTCCCTCCTTGGTGTGCAAGGTGACCCCAATAGATTCCTCTTGTTTTGTATCAATCCTAAACTCCATGGTGTTCACTCGGACAGGGGATCTCCAGTAAGATAAGGCTCTCCAGA
This sequence comes from Uromys caudimaculatus, assembly GCA_028551405.1. Classification (NCBI taxonomy): domain Eukaryota; kingdom Metazoa; phylum Chordata; class Mammalia; order Rodentia; family Muridae; genus Uromys; species Uromys caudimaculatus. The sequence goes on along the minus strand of CM052703.1, from coordinate 10,739,581 downwards.
GTCTTACAGTAGTAGTAGTAGTAGTAGTAGTAGTAGTAGTAGTAGTAGTAGTAGTAGTAGTAGTAGAATATAAATAATTTCATAATCACATTGGAGTGCTGGTGTCTATATTAGCAGAAATTAACAAGTAGTAAACTAAGTAAAAGCTATGTGTGTCCTGATGACATAGTCAATATACATTTCTTTATTTTTATTTTTTTTAAGTTTTTGATACTTTATTTACATTTCAAATGTTTTTCCCTTTCCAGGTATCCCCTTTGGAAACCTCCTATCCCATCCCCTCTCCTCCTGCCTCTATGAAGGTATTCTCCTACCCACCCATACTCTCCCTTCTTCCCTCCTTGTTGAATATTTCTTTAGGTGCTTCTCAGCCCTTTGAGTTTCCTCAGTTGAGAATTCTCCGTTTAGCTCTGTTCCCCATTTTTTTGATAGGGTTATTTGGTTCTCTGGAGTTTAACTTCTTGAGTACTTTGTATATATTAGATATTAGCCCTCTATCGGATGTAGAATTGGTTAAGATCTTTTCCCAATCTGTGGGTTGCTTTTTTGTCCTATTGACAGTGTCCTTTGCCTTACAGAAGCTTTGCAATTTCCTGAGGTCCCATTTGTCAATTCTTGATTTTAGAGCATAAGCCATTGGTGTTCTATTCAGGAACTTTTCCCCTGTGCCGATGTGTTCAAGACTTTTCCCCACTATCTCTCCTATTAGATTCAGTGTATCTGGTTTTATGTGGAGGTCCTTGATCCACTTGGACTTGAGCTTTGTACAGGCAGATAGTATTGTATCAATTTGCATTCTTCTACATGTTGACCACCAGTTGAGCCAGCACCATTTGTTGAAAATGCTGTCTTTTTCCACTGGATGGTTTTAGCTCCTTTGTCAAAGATCAAGTGACTGTAGGTGTGTGGGTTCATTTCTAAGTCTTCAGTTCTATTCTATTGATATACTTGCCTGTCACTGTACCAGTACCATGCAGTTTTAGTACAGCTTGAGGTCAGGGATGTTGATTTCCCCAAAAGTTCTTTTATTGTTAAGAATAGTTTATGCTATCCTGGGTTTTTTGTTATTCCAAAAGAATTTGAGAATTGTTCTTTCTAGGTCTATGAAGAATTGAGTTGGAATTTTGATGGGGATTCCATTGAATCTGTAGTTTGATTTGGCAAGATGGCCATTTTTACTATATTAGTTCTGCCAATCCATGAGCATGGGAGATCTTTCCATCTTCTGAGGTCTTCTTCAATTTCTTTCTACAGAGACTGGAATTTCTTGTCATACAGATCTTTCACTTATTTGTTTAGAGTCACACCAAGATACTTTATATTGTTTGTGACTATTGTGAAGGGTGTCATTTCCATAATTTCTTTCTCAGCCTGTTTATCCTTCAAGTATGGGAAGGATACTGAATTGTTTGAATTAATTTTATATCCGACTACTTTGCTGAAGTTGTTTATCAGCTGTAGCAGTTCTCTGGTGGAGTTTTTCGATCACTTAAGTATACAATCATATCATCTGCAAATAGTGATATTTTGATTTCTTCCTTTCTAATTTGTATCCCTTTGACCTCCTTTTGTTGTCTAATTGCTCTAGCTAGAATTTCAAGTATTATATTGAATAGATAGGGAGAGAGTGGACAGCCTTGTCTAGTCCCTGATTTTAGTGAAAATGCTTCAAGTTTCTCTCCATTTAGTTTGATGTTGGCTACTGGTTTGCTATATATTGTTTTTACTATGTTTAGGTATGGGCCTTGAATTCCTGATCTTTCCAAGTCTTTTATCATGAAGGGATGTTGAATTTTGTCAAATGCTTTTTCAGCATCTAATGAAATGACCAGGTGGTTTTTCTCTTTGAGATTGCTTATGTAGTGGATTACATTGATGAATTTCTGGGTATTGAATCATCCCTGCATCCCTGGTATGAAGCCTACTTGATTGTGATGAATGATCCTTTTGATTTTTTCTTGGATTCGGTTTGCGAGAATTTTATTGAGTATTTTTGCATCGATGTTCATAAGAGAAATTGCTCTGAAGTTTTCTTTCTTTGTTGGGTCTTTGTGAGGTTTTGGTATCAGTGTAACTGTAGTCTCATAGAGTGAATTGGATAGTGTTCCTTCTCTTTCTATTTTGTAGAATAGTTTGAAGAGTATTGGTATTAGGTCTTCTTTGAATGTTCAAAAGAATTCTGCATTAAACCCATCTGGTTCAGGACTTTTTTTTTTTTTTGGTTGGGAGACTTTTAATGACTGCTTCTATTTCTTTAGGGGTTATGGGAGTGTTTAGATGGTTTATCTGATCCTGACTTAACTTTGATATTTGGTATCTGTCTAGAAAATTGTTCATTTCATCCAGATTTTCCAGTTTTGTTGAGTATAGGCTTTTGTAGTAGGATCTGATGATTTTTTGAATTTCCTCAGATTCTGTTGTTATATCTCCCTTTTCATTTCTGATTTTGTTAATTTGGATACTGTCTCTGTGCTCTCTGATTAGTCTGCCTAAGGTTTCATTTATCTTGTTGATTTTCTCAAAGAACCAGCTCCTGGTTTTGTTGATTCTTTGTATAGTTTTTTTTTGCTTCTACTTGGCTGATTTCATCCCTGAGTTTGATTATTTCCTGCCTTCTACTCCTCTTGGGTCCTTTAGCTTCTTTTTGTTGTAGAGCTTTCTGGTGTGCTACTAAGATGCTAGTATGCTCTCTCCAGTTTCTTTCTGAAGGCACTCAGAGCTGTAAGTTTTCCTCTTAACACTGTTTTCATTGTGTCCCACAAGTTTGGGTATGTTGTACTTTCACTTTCATTAAATTCTAGGAAGTCTTTAATTTCTTTCCTTATTTCTTCCTTGACCAAGTTATCATGGAGTAGACATTGTTCAGCTTCCACGTGTATGTATGTGGGCTTTCTGTTGTTTTTGTTGCCATTGAAGACCAGCCTTAATCCGTAGTGATCTGATAGGATACATGGGATTATTTCAATCTTCTTATATATGTTGAGATTTGTTTTGTGACAAATTACATGGTCAATTTTGGAGGAAGTACCATGAGGTGCTGAGAAGAAGGTATATTCTTTTGATTTAGGATGAAATGTTCTACAGATATCTGTTAAATCCATTTGGTCCATAACCTCTGTTAGTTTCACTGTGTCTCTGTTTAGTTTGTGTTTCCAAGATCTGTCCACTGATTAGAGTGGGGTGTTGAAGTCTCCCACTATTATTGTGGGAGGTGCAATGTGTGCTTTGAGCTTATGTAAAGTGTCTTTTATGAATGTGGGTGTGCTTGCATTTGGAGCATAGATGTTCAGAATTAAGAGTTCTTCTTGGTAGATTTTTCCTTTGAAGAGTATGAAGTGTCGTTTCTTATCATTTTTGATGACTTTTGGTTGAAAGTCAATTTTACGCAATATTAAAATGGCTACTCCAGCCTGTTTCTTGGGACTATTTGCTTGTAAAATTGTTTTCCAGCCCTTTACTCTGAGGTAGTGTTTGTCTTTAACACTGAGGTGCATTTCCTGTATGCAGCAAAATGCTGGGTCCTGTTTATGTATCCAGTCCTTTAGCCTATGCCTTTTTATTGGGGAATTGAGTTCATTGATGTTAAGAGATATTAGGGAATAGTGATTGTTGCTTCCTGTTATTTTCTATGTTATTTATATTTGTGTGGCTATCTTCCTTTGGGTTTGTTGAAAGATTCCTTTCTTGCTTTTTTTAGGGTGTAGTTTACCTCCTTGTGTTGGCGTTTTCCATCTATTATCCTTTGTAGGGCTGGGTTTGTGGAAAGATATTGTGTAAATTTGGTTTTCCCATAGAATATCTTGGTTTCACCATCTATGGTAATTGAGAGTTTTGCTGGGTATAGAAGCCTGGGCAGTCATTTGTGTTCTCTTATGCTCTGGATGAGATCTGCCCAGGATCTTCTAGCTTTCATAGTCTTTGGTGAGAAGTCTGGTGTAATTATGATAGGTCTGCCTTTATATGTTACTTGATCTTTTTCCCTTACTGCTTTTAATATTCTTTCCTTGTTTTGTGCATTTGGTGTTTTGACTATTATGTGACAGGAGGAATTTCTTTTCTGGTCCAATCTATTTGGAGTTCTGTAGGCTTCTTGAAGGTTTATGTTCATCTCTTTCTTTAGGTTAGGAAAATTTTCTTCTATAATTTTGTTGAAGATATTTACTGGCCCTTTAAGTTGGGAATCTTCACTCTCTTCTATACCTTTTATCCTTAGGTTTGGTCTTCTCATTGTGTCCTGGATTTCCTGGGTGTCTTGGGTTAGGAGCTTTTTGCATTTTGCATTTTCTTTGACTGTTGTGTCAATGTTTTCTATGGTATCCTCTGCACCTGAGATTCTCTCTTCTTTCTCTTGTATTATGTTGGTAATGATTGCATTATGACTCCTAATCTCTTTCCTAGGGTTTCTATCTCCAGGACTGTCTCCCTTTGTGATTTCTTTATTGTTTCTATTTCCATTTTTAGATCCTGGATGGTTTTGTTCATTTCCTTTGCCTGTTTGATTGTGCTTTCCTGTATTTCCTCTTTAAGGGCTTCTAGCTGTTTACTTGTGTTCTCTTGTATTTCTTTAAGGGAGTTATTTATGTCCTTAAAGTCTTCTATCATCATCATGGGAAGTGATTTTAAATCTGAGTCTTCCTTTTCTGGTGTGTTGGGGTATTTAGGGCTCGCTGTGGTGGGAGAGCTGGGTTCTGATGAAGCCAAGTTGCCTTGGTTTCTGTTCCTTATGTTCTTGCCCTTGCCTTTCACCATCTGGTTATCTCTGGTGTTAGCTGGTCTTGCTCTCTCTGACTGTGGCTTGTCCCTCCTGCAAGCCTCTGTGCCAGTACTCCTTGGATACCAGCTCTCTCAGAGAGGAATTTGGGTTTGGAAAGTTGTGGTGCAGGGTCAGCTCTGGGACGCAGACAGAAACCAGAAGGATCCTGTCCCCAACTGTTCCTTGGTTCCTGTGTCCTGTTGGCTCTGTGAGGGTCCCTCTTGATCAAGGAATTTTAACAGAAGTGATGGTCTTCTTGTGCTCGAAGTGTGTTGGCACTGCTGGGAGACCAGCTCTCTCCTGGCACTATTTGAGTATGGAGCCCTGTGTCACAGGATCAGCTCCCAGGCCTCAGAAGGAAACCAGAAGGTCACTTCTTAGTCCTTGTGTCCTGAGGGTTCTCTGCGGGTCTCTCTGAGCAGAGGTACTGGCCTTACCCCCATAACAGGTTTGTCCACACTCCTGGGAGGGTAACTCTTTCCCTGCCCTGTTTGGGTATGGAGCTGTGTGGCACAGACCACAGGCATAAACTGGAAGGCTCCTGTCCCAACCTGTTCCTTGGTCCCTGTGTCCTGAGGATTCTGGATGCGTCCCTCTGAGCACTGGTGCTTGTCTTATCTCCACTCATGGGCTTGTCCACACTCCTGGGGTGCTAGCTTTCTCCAGGAGCTATTTGGTTATGGAGCTCTGTGGCACAGACTGAGGTCCCAGGCCGCAGAAGGAAACTAATATAAATTTCAAAAGCTTATATTCAAAGCTGTCTTCTGCATTGTTTTAAAACAAATATCTTACAAATTATGTACACACATATAATTTTAACAATTGGAAATTCTTTCATGTGTCAAAATATTTTCAGTACAACAAAGCCAGGTTTAAAGGTGAGGTTTAATGAAGTAATGTCAATAAGACTTTTTGCTAGTTTTTTGTTTGTTTGCTGTTGTTGGTTTTTTTTTTATGTTGTTCTCATTTTACATGTTATTGCATCCATGTAAAATTAATAAAAAATGTTACTAACATAACAGAATGGAAAAGCCTTAGACAATTTAAAAATTAGCAGTATAGATTAAAGAAAATATTTATGATATAAATACAAAAACATTATTAGAAAATGGAAAAATACCTGTTATATTTAGTGCAATTTATTTAATACTATGCAACATAAATATCACTTAAGTGACAGATATTAAAAATTAGAGTTATGTAACAGTGTTAATAAATATTAGAAAAATGAATTACCTAAAAACAAAATGTTCTGTATTTTTAATTGGCTCTGTATCTATCCATCATTTTATAGTTCTGTGGTTAGACTATAGTACACTAAAGATAAAAGATCTTCAGAATGGTTTCAAATATGGAAAAATAACCTGTTATAAACAGTTCGCAGTTGAAGCATTTAGTCAACTTTTACTAGTCTATAAGAATTTACATTTAACACAGAGTGTAAACAGAGACATACTTATGGGGCAACTGTGCATAAATGGCAATCGAGTCTAAAAATGGAAACTGTCACCCCTATGTTATAGAGACCATAGCTCTAAGGGATAGAGAGAGGGTTCAGTGATTAACAGCTTATATTATTCCTCTAAAGGATCTGGATTCAGTTTCTTCCACCATTATGGTAGCTCACCACCATTAGTAGACCCCATTCCAAGATCTGATGCCCCACTCTGTCCTCTGTATGTAGACGGTGCACATGGAAACACTTAGATACACACATTAACACAAAATACAGTAAGTAGATAAGTCTATTTCTAAAAAGACAGCACCTACTTCTATATTGTTTAAGTACATATTCTGGACCTCAGACAGTTCCTATAGTTCCCAGACAGAAATTACAGTTCCTCAAAAAATATTTGTTGAATGATTAGTGAAAGTTCCTCTAAATAACATACAAGCAGTTGCTTGAAGGATGTCTGGATGTAAATTAATCCATCTTCTTATAAGCCATAGGAAAACTAAAAGTAAAATCATATGGTTCAGCTACACTTCTCCTGGTGTTACATCCCCTCCAAAAAAGTCAATGTGCTTACAGGTACCTGTGATGTTAGTTTTGCACTAATGTGATTAAAACTGATTGGAACAATTTTAGGGAGAAAAGATTTGATTTTGATCATTGCTTTGAAGGATGTTCAGTGTAGAATCCACAGGCAGCAGTGCGGGGCATTGTGGTGGGGACACGTCATAGATGCTGATAATATTATGACAGGAAAGATGTAGAGGGAAATAAGCAGAATTTAGGGACTGTGTATAGCGGTCTTCCCCTAATGACATACTGTTGTCATCAGGCCTGCACCCCAGATTTTTCTCACACTCCCCAAATACTATCAGGAACTAAGAAGCAAGTATCAAAAGTCTGAGTCTATATTGGATCCTTTCATATTCAAGCCCTGGACCCCAAAGTATCATGATGAATGTATAATGAAAGTTTCATGTAGTCTAATTTCAGGGGGTTAACAGTTCTAACACTGTTCAAAACTCAAAGTTTAAAGTCTGTACTAGGACTCAAGGCAATTTCTTACATGTGATCTCCTATAAGAAGAAAAACAAAGTGACATATTTTCAAAGTACAGGACTACAATATCAACATTACCATCCAAACAGGAAAGAGAGGTGGGACTAAAACCCAGCAGAGCCACGCTTAAACCCTGTAACTCCATTTCCAGCGCTAGGAGCACTTGACACCACGGTACAGCCTCCAGGAGTCTCTGGCAGTCCCATCCAGGGTTTACATGGCACCTCTCTTAGACTTGCTGGTTGCATATTCAGTATAAATATCTTGCTGTCTCTATTGTGACTTGGTCTTCGTCCTCAGAGCTTTATAAATCTGCTCCTGCACACATTGCTTGGTTTCATGTGTTTGTCTCTGCAAAATTGATGGAAACTTTCAATACTTATCACTATTATAGTATGAAAAAATTTAAAAATCTGATTTCCACCGCCAGACAGAAACTTTACTTTAAGAGAAACAATCATAATTTTAATATGTAAGTACTTTTATCTCTCAATTGTTTCACTGAAAATACTCAAGGAGAAAACACTTGTTTCTTTTGTTTGTACTTTATCTTTATAAGAGACAAGGGATCAGATGATGGAATAAAGGGGTACCTGAAACTTTATATATATATATATGTGTGTGTGTGTTATTAATTATTTATATATAATATGTGTATATAATAATATTATTACATATAAATATATAATAAATATATAAGAACATATATATTTAACTCTGAATTTAATTTGTAATTCCACACCTTGATTTATCAAGCTGATTCTTCCCTGTTCTCTGAATTCATGATTTTTCTCTACATTTCATCCATTTACATATTTCAGCATCCTTCTTAGAACCACTATGCTTTTAATTCCTAAATCCATGATCATGGATGTTCTTACATAAATGTATACATTTATTTAAAAAGCATGGCAAATTTAGTTCCAATTATATATAAATTATGGTACTCATAAAATGATAACAGTTGTCAGGTTAGCCTTGCTATGTTTTTAACCCCTGCATTTCTCCAAAACTGTCTCTCCATAATCCTTGGCATGAGGGTTTTGCCTAGTTCTATTGTCATTTGTTATGGAGCGTTCAGTGAATATCCCTGAAAAACCTGCTCTTTTCTGAAGGGAAATGAAGGAGATGTGGAAAAAAGAGAAATAATTCTTGATGGTCTCTTTAGTCTCACTTAATAGTGTCAATCTGAATCTTGTAAAACTGCCACTTGAGCACATCGGTATCAAAGGACAAATTTGTGAGGTAGTTCTCTACTTCAACCCTTGCATGTGTTCCAGGCATCAAACTCAGCTTATCACGCTTGCAGAGGAAGAGCTTTTACCCATTGAGCTGACTCTCAGGCTCTCAGCAACTGGAGTTTAACTCACATCTGTAAATTAAAGGGACAATTAGAAGCAGACTAAAATTTTTTGAGCAACTAGATAAAATATGAAGCATATGGAGAAGCATGAGGTGAAGCTACAGTAGTGTTGCATGTCTGGTGAGATAGACTGGATTAACATAAGGCTGGACTCAGGGGTGAAGATTCGTAGAGCTAGGACTAGAAGCACAGGAGATAAATCTTTTATATTATGATTATGTGTATGCATGATTGTATTTATGTATGTATGCATGTATGCATGTATGTATGTACATATATATGTATCCCCACACTATACACTGAATAATAAATGTTAGACTGAATGCTCCCCGGCTGATAGGCTTTTAGGGTTATACCCAGATTCTTTCCAAAGTACTCATTGCCACTCTTATCCTTGTATGCAAAATTGGAAGGACCAACTAAACACGCCTTTTGCTTTATTATCTATTTTTGCATATTTACATTTCCATTGATGTTCACTTCATGTATGTCTTTCATTGTCACTTCTTCGGCAGATAAAGATGCACGATTTTATGCTGTTCTTTCAGATATTTAACCTCGAGTGATTGTCTAACTTCCACCATTCTGCTACAGAACAGGCATTCTACATAATCTTCAATAGAAAATCTCTGTCCAATAGATAAATTGACTACGAGTTTTTCTTTCTTTATCTGTTGAACTTACGGAACCACCACAATATCTACTGAATTTATAATGTCTGGTTGTAAACACAGTGTGGAACAACAACACAGAGCACACTGTTAATGAGCCTATGATTCACTTCATATATTTAGTGCATTTTCATGACAAGAATAACTATATTCTTAGTCCCATAATCATTGACTGTTATTGACACAAGTTCATATATCAGTGAAATTAGAGAAAGCAGAAATGTATAATGAGGAGCCAGGGATAAATTATACTTAATAATCGTTTTGCTTTCCAAAATAGTACAGTAATATGTATATTGGCATAAGAGCCTCTGTATTTATATGAAATGGTAATGGCAATTTATTCTCTATTATCCCATTGCTAATGTTTTTTCAACATGTTCACAAATTTCATGTGAACTAAATTATAAAACTGAATATATTTTTGCATGTATAATGTGTAAGCAATCACAAAATAAGATAATAACATAATAAGATAACATGTACCCATGTTCTAAATGGTGTTTGATAATCTAACGTATTACCTTCCATGTGTGTTCTGATTTCAAACATGGGGTTTTTTAGACAGAAACCTAAATGAGGTACACATAGTTGATTAGCGTGTGGCTAAAGTCAGGCTTTGATTTGGGTATTACTGAAATAGAAACGTCTGTCATTTCTTGTTACTATTTCACAAATATTCTGGTCTTTAAAATCTTTGCCCCAGTTTATAGTCTAGCGACTCCATGAATCTTGAATAGCTTCTGGTCGTCCATCTTAGATACAGTTTTACTTTCCTCGTGCCTTAAACTCATCATTCTTTACAGTATGCTAAACTGCTTAGCCATCTGCCATCCTTCATCTCATATGCATGGGCATTTCCCTCATTGACAGGGACAATTAAAAGAGGGCTGGAAGCCAAAAGACTTTGAGAGAGTGGAGTGAACAAATGGAAAACACAGGGAACTGAGGATTTTGCATAATATTATCATCTAGGACATTAAGAAAGCCCTCAGGTACTGCACTAAATTCATATGTGCTGAAGGCTGGCCAAGGACATGGCAGGTTCTAGGTATCTGTTCTGTGTTAATAAGGAGAGAAGATAAAGTCTTTGACTCAATCTTTAATGTTGCCTAAGCCTTTTCTCAATGTTAGTTCTGTTATTTGAAGGTAGTGGAATGCTACCAGATACCCCCTTTGAATACACATATATAAAGTTAAAAATTGTTTTCTATTGACTCAAGAACAGAAAAATGTGCACATATTTGCCATAAACAAATGAATTAACAGAGAAGACGGTTTTAGAAGAGAAAAGGAAGATGAATGCGAACAGTTTCAGTATTGGTGCTCAGTACTGCAGCGCCAATGGTATTTTTATATTAATACCTTCTCTGAAACTCTAACCATTATTGATCTTTAAAAACTTACTATCTGGCATCTGGATAGAAAAATGGCTAATTATATGCAGGAATGGGACTAATGACTATTATTTTTAGAACAACTGTCCTTGTATCCCGGAACAAAAGGTCACACACTTTCAGTTACACATAGAACTCTAAAACTCTATTTAGCATTTTTTGTACACTTAGCAGAACTTCCAATTTTATGGCTTCGAATGTCCATATGATGTGTGGATATTCCCACAAAGTATGGTTCCCACAAAGGTCATTAAAGACGTGTATTCTTGATAACAATAGCTCTAACAGAGCCAGATTGCCGGTGCTGTGGTGTTAAGAGTTCACGGTCATAAACACATCTCAAGAGAGCATGTAAATTGCCTGGGATATCAGGATTTGAACAGAACAGGATGTGGAGGAGTGTAGTTACACATACAAGATTATTTCATCTGTTAGCATTTTTAAAGGAAGTGTAAGTACACAATCACAAAACTTAAAACAAAGTATAAGGAAGAAGAGTCTGTCATGTACTATCCATCGTTAACTGACACTATTTTTACCCAACATTGAAAGCATTAAGAGATCTGGCTTCTCTACAGAGTGTGGGAAGTAAATCCTGGTCTGAAGATCAGGAAACCTTTTAAGGAGTTTTGTCTTGAAAACACCGATTCATAATAAACATAATATTGGGATGTTTATGGCCATACACAAGACCTTTAATACATTTTCCTTCTCTGGATGGTATATTTTCTTTAGATGCCCCGTGAGAAAAATCTTCACTAAAGATCTACATAGTGTCTCGAAAAGTTTTTAGAGTTATTGCATGGTCCTTTGTTTATACATCTTGGCAGAGACCAGACTGTCTTTGGAGAGAGCAAGACAAGTCAGTTTTGCCCAGGTTATCCATAAATGCTGGTGAGGTAGAACCATGAGTAAAAGTCGGCAGCACTAACTCCTAAGTTTAGCACTCAAGACTTACAAAATATCTTTCATACTGCCCTCAAACCAGCAATGATTTCTGATCTGAAATTACCAGCAATCAATTCAGAAAACTGATTTTATTGTTACCATCTGTTCCTGGGGCGTATCAGAGACAGTTCCTGTGCCTTACATTAAATGATTTCAAATTATTCAAGACCGGCTCATGTATTTCTTTCCACCATAGAGAGCAGAGGGAAAATCATTATGGATATTAATTTTAATGTCATAGAATTAAATAATCTGAAAAATGCAAGGATGGCAATTAAAAGCATTTAGACTCAAGGGAGAGAAACATGTCTGAATATATTTGTAACAGCAGAAATGCAGCATTCGAATAAAGCACTTTAGGATCTGGAGTTACCCCTGTGGCATAGAGGATCTCAAACACAGCTTTGTTATTTTAGACTTTTCTTTTCGATCAAGGGCATGAAAGTGTAGAATCCCCCTAGTAGACCACTGAAGATGAGAATTGCTTCTTATTAAGCTATTTTCATAGATAAAATTTTCTATTGTGTTAATTTCAGCCAATATCTTAGCCATATGGGTTTGTCTGACAGATAATGCATTAATCTTTGGGGCTTGAAAGCCACAGTATTATAGAAAGATCACATAAAGGCTTTGGAGTATCATAGGCCTGAGTGAAAAAAATGTAAAACATCAATCCAATTTTTAATTTTCTTAATTATGTTATTAATTTCCATGTCATAGTTTTATTTTCTCTCCTCACTCTACCACCCAAGACGACCCTTGTCTACATATAAAATTCCAGGCCAGCCTGACTGAGAATTTTTGTAAAACAATTATTAAACATAGATTCTCATCCTCATGCAAGATGATCTGAATAGTTTTTAGTTCCTTACTACCTCCCTCCCCATCAGGGTCTACATCCTTTCTGTATCTCATTCAAAAAGAACAGGTTTCTATGAGATAGCAATAAAATATAACAAAATACAGTATAGTAAGAGAAGACAAAAAATCACATTGAAGTTAGACAAGACAAACCAACAGAAAAATAAAAAAGCCCCAAGGGAAGGCACAAGAAGAAGAGGCCCACTTGTTCACACATTTAAGAGTTCCAAAAAAGTATTAAAGTGAAAGCTGTAGTATATACGCAGAAAACCTAGTGCAAACCCCTGTGGGCTCTCTCTGTGTGTTCTTACCAGCTTTGAGTAGGTTGAGCTAGAGGGCCTTGCTTTCCTGGTGTGACGATGTACTCTGCCTCTTATACTCTTTCTGCCTCCTCTTCCCCATGGTTTCCTGAGCTCTGAGGGGAAGGATTTTACGAATATATTCCATTTACTATTGTGTGTTCTGTCTCTGTCTCTCTCTGTCTCTCTCTGTCTCTATCTATCTATCTATCTATCTATCTATCTATCTATCTATCTATCTATCTATCTATCTATCTATCTATCTCATTTACTATTGTATGTTTCAAGGTCTCTCTCTCTCCTTCTCTCTCTCTCTTTCTTTCTTTCTCTCTGTTTCTGACCTCCCTGTCGTACTCCTTCTATACTCCTTCTGTTATGTCTGGCTGTGGGTCTCTGTTTTTGTTCCCATATGCTACAGGAGAAAGTTTCACTGTTGATAGCTAAATAAGGCAGCAATCTATGAGTATAACAGAATATCATTAGGAGTCAATTTAATGTTACTTTTTTTATGTCTACTCTCTGGTTCTTGGTAACTCAAGCAGTGTTAGGGTATGGTTTCCACATTTTCCCCCCTCCCAACTCCTCCCAATCCCTGTTCCCTACCTTCCTTCTCCCTCATATTCACCTATCCCTTCAAAAATGAGCAGGGCTTCCAGCAATAGCAACTCAACACAGAAAAACAAGCTACAATAGAACTAGGCACAAACCTTTATATCAAGGCTGAGGAAGGCAACCCAAGAGAAGGAAAAGGATCCCAAGAGCAGGAGTAAGAATCAGAGACACACCTACTCCCTCTGTTAGGAGTCCCACAAAACACCAAGCTAACAACCATAACATATATGTAGAGAACCTAGCACAGACCCATGCAGGCTCTGTGATTACCTCTTCAGTCCCTATGAGCCCCTTGTAGCCCTACTTAGTTGATTTTGTGGGCCATGTTCCCCTGGTGTCCTAGTCCCTTTGGTGTCTAAGAAAATTTATATTCTAGTTTAAAAAAAGAGATTTTATTCGCACCCCCCATGGAAACTGCAAGAGCATGTAATGATTACATAGTCTAGATTAGCTAATGTCCTTTACTAACAGTGAGCTCCTCTCTATTTTTATTCATTTACAGCTGGTGTCGACGTCCTGAAATTTTGTATTCAGTATGTGGAAGAAGCCTAGAGGCAAATCCATGTGGTTGAGAAATAACAACGTCAAATGGTGCATTAGAATATGAGAGATTGGTGGTCAATCAAGGGGTGGCAGAAACGGGAAAATGATATATTTAAGACCATTACAATAGCTTCCATAATTATGGACTTTCTTAGGAGAGAAGTTAGAAACAACTATGCTCCACAGAAACAGCCACAGCTGTGGTTTTGTGAACCCCCACCCACTTCTTTGAGATGCTTAGTGAAACAAGCCCTTGCCTGATTTACTTAATGCATATGGCTCCAGATCTATGCTTTTCGCAGAAAGACACATCATACTAGCATACTTCTGTGTACAGTATATAGCAGACTCTCAGCTCAGAACAAGAAGTCACAATCTGGCTCTCCTGCTCACAGACTTTAGTGTGTGAGTTTCACACTGCCTGCTCTGAAGCCTTTTTACTATCGTCTGAACTACTCCAAACAAATAAACCCAAATCAAACCTAGCATATATTGGGGTTGTTTGAATATGCTTGGTTCAGGGAGTGACACGATTTGAAGGTGTGACTTTGTTGGAGTAGGTGTGGCTTTTTGAGAGGAAGTGAGTCACTGTGGGGTGGGCTTTGAGAGACCATCCTCCTAGCTGCCTAGAAACTAGTCTTCTGTTGGCCTTCAGAATAAGATGTCAAACTCTCAGCTTCCCCAGCTCCATGCCTGCCTGGATGCTGCCATGTTCCCACCTTGATGATAACGGACTGAAGCTCAGAACCTGTAAGCCAGCCTCAATTAAATGTTGTCCTTTATAATAGTTGCCTTGGTCAAGATGTCTCTTCACATCAGTGGAAACCCTAAGACATGTATCTTCGAATAGACGTTGATTTTATGGACTCAAATGTAGGAACTATTTTCTCTACTTCGGAAGGAACTAAAAACCTAATTTTAAAAGTAAATAATAAATCACTAAAGTTTTATGATTTATATTATCTAATAATCAGTATTGTTCATTTTAACTTTATAGAAAGCCAGATTTTGAAAAATCAGTGGGTATAAGAAAGTGTAGCTCTTAGTAGATGTTTTACTGGTATTATATCACAGTGTGGAGGGCTACAGAGTTTAGCATTTACAAATGGATTAGTATAATAATCCTCTTATAAGGTACAGAAGGAAATAAAATGCTTGCTGGAAGTTTAGCGATCCAATAATGAGTGTTCATGTCTCTAGGAACCGCAGATGTTTGTGTAACGATGATACAACCCCAGGTCATCAATATTGCATCAAAACTACAATCAGAGCATCACCTGTGCTACCACCTGCTTGTGATGCTTCAGCTAACTGATTGACAGTCCTTTGTCTTCAAAACAAATTCTCTTTTAAAGTATCATTCCATGATTTTTTTTAGTCGTATTAATTGGTTTGCCTTAGATTTAAGAGATGCTTCTCTGCTGACAATGAGTATACGATTAATTAACATTCCGTTCATGTAATGTCGTAGGGATTGGGAGCAGTTTTGAGATTCTCAGTGCCTGGATTTTTCTTTTGTTCCACCCTTTGCCAGCTAAATAATGACTCTCTGGAAATAGTATTTGAAATCTATTATTTTATTATTGTCTTATGAAATGAAAACATGAACGATAGCTTCAAAAACAACCATATGTGTAATAACAAGGTAATATTATCCAACTAGAGGACAGCTTGGCACATCGTAACAGTTTAATACTATATTTGCTATTTTTTTTAAATTGATTTTTCTTACTGCTGTGACCAAATGTTGACAAGGAGGAACTTACATAAGAAAGGGTTCATGTTGGTTCAAGGTTTAATGGAAACACAATGCATCATTCTGGGGATGTGTGAAAGCAGGCATGAAAGGCAGCTGATCGCAGGGTGTCCTCAGTCAGGCAAGGGGAGAGCCAGGCTCTGAGTCCTCCACACTCACTCTGTGACCACTCCCCCTGCAAGGCTCCACCTCTCAAGAGTTTCACAACCTACCCAAACCACATCACTGTTAGGTACCAAATGTTCAGACACAGAAGACTGTGAGGAACATGTAACATTCAACATGTTACCTGCACTTACATTGTATTATAATGTAACTATCTTGATAGTTCTTATAAAGCAAAAATGTTTCTACTCATTCTCAAGAAAACTCCTGGAACAAAAGACACCAACACGCAGCATTGACCGAGACAACCTGTACCTGATAGCTACTTTGATCAATGAACTTTGTAAAAATTATTTTAAAAGTTTTTTAAAAAATCATCTGTTGAGCTTTACACAAGAACAAGACATTTGTTTTACATTTTGAAGAAAGAAAGGGGAATTCTATGGTATCTCAGAGATCTGGAATAGATTTCTTTTTTTAATAGAAGAGATAAATGGAAACTTAAAAGTGGAACTTTCAGAAGGAACTCTGAGATAAAGAAAAGCAAAAAAGCAAAAAGAAAAAAATGGCATAGCTAAGAAACTGAGGGTTTTTAAAAATCAAACATTGAAACATGATCTGTGGATTACAATAGCAGTGGATCACCTAAACCTCTAGGACATTTTCCAAGTTACCCTAAATTAAGAACTTCTGTGATTTTGCTTATTAGATTTTCTTTGCAAATCATTAATTAGGCTAAGTAATATTTTAGTGTTTCTAATCTCAAAATCTATCACTTAAAATAGATTCTCAAAAAATAGGTTCTAGTGTCTCATATTTAAGCTACTGGCTTTTATTATTTTGAGACTTTATATATAGTCTTCTCATAATTGTTCTATTGTGTAAATATATTAAAATTTTTATTCAGACAAATTTAGCCTTTATCTAAATCAGATGGACTGCAGAAACAAACTCTGAGTATTAGTCTTTAGTTGTCTTTGGCACCTGTGTACTAAGGATGAGGTTCCTGAAACCGACTAATATAATTCCTTAGAAACGTGGGTTCTCGGGAGAAAAAAAGGAAGGTAGCAAAGAGTAGTTAGTGAGTTGCAGAAGTTCATCAAAGACAAAGCTGAGAGTTGAAAGGAACTGTCAGCTTCATCTACACAATCAGCTTTCATAAAAAATACAAACCTTCTCCATGCAAATATAGGCAGGGGGCATCACAGGTGATTGGAACCATGAGCTTCACTGCATGGCTCCGACAGAATTAGAAGAAACACAAAATTCTCTATAAATGTAAAAGATATTTGACTAACCTCTGATTTCTATTTTGCCCCCATGATCTTGCCTATTATTAGGATTCGTGGCAAATCAGATTCCTTCATTTGCAGGGGCTATAATCACAGGAATTATAGGTTTCATTTAGACTCATCACACCTTTCCCAGTAGGAAGCATCCTTCCATCATTGCACAGACAAAATAACATTTGCCAATATGAATGGGGAATCAACATTCCAATTAGGCAGTCAAACTCTTTTATTCATGGAAGCCCAAGGACCTTGTAGCATGTCCAAAGTTGTATCATGATAAAAAAAAAAAAAAGTTTCACTGTGAATGTTTGATTTCTAGACTGATCTTTTGGGTCATCTGTCTGCTGGTAGCTATCAGGATCTGATACAAGCCTGCTGTCATTTGCATCCCTAGGGTTTTCTTCTTAACAAGACCATAACATTTCTGAGTAGTATTAAAACTTGAAAATGGACTGTGGATCATTTTAGAAGTTTCTTTTTGGTTTCTTTCAATACAAGTTTTTTTCTCTCCTATATGCCAAATGCCTACACAAGAGCATCAAAAACCACAATATTGTGATCCTACTGGAGAACGGGTATGGGGTGAGAAAACCATAGATGTACTGTTGGGAGAATTCAGGCAAAGAGAATACTAAGTGAGCTTTGACCCGCATGAGAAGACTGATAAGCCCCATCTTTACAGGAGAGGAGCTTGTTTCCAAACTTGTCTTGGTTCCTATAAATTAGACGGAGCAAACACATCACCTCCTCAAAAGCGTTCTCCAAACACCTTCTTGTGCCAAGCCGAAGATGGTCAGAGGCTCCTAGTCACTGCCCTTTCCTGACTATAACAGCAGAGGGAATACTTATAAGTAGAAGAAATTCATGCTCTGTGCTTATAGTAGAATCCATAATAAGTACATTTCATCTACCAACTTACTTATTCTTCAGATCATTGTGTGAAGGGGATATCTTAATCAATTCATAGTCAGGAAACAGAAGTTCCAGGATATTAAGTAATATCCCATGGTCATAAAATCAGTAAGCAGCTGAAATTAGAATTCAAATAATTTAAGTTCAGAATCATTTTTTTTAATTCCTCTTGGACCCACAGAATATATTCTTGAAGAATGAAGTCCTCCTCGTATAGCTTTGTATATTTATAGAAATATGCAAAATACTAGCTCATGATGTATGTTTAACAAATATTTGCAAAAAGAATGAGAAATCTATAGCTCTAATCAACAATCTTAAAATTGTTTTTCATACCACATATTCCCTAATATATATTCACATGTACACTCTCAAGAGGGTGTGTTAGTCAAATGTAAGGTATTTGTAATAGGAGTCAAAATGTTCAAAGCAAAGTGTATGTCTCAGTTTGGTTATAGATTGAACATTTTCCTTCTCTATCAACCCAAAGATACACAGTGAAGATGGATTATCAGCAGTCCCTGAGGGAAAAGAGAGGACAACAGAAAGAAAAAAAAAAAAACACATTTAGAGAAAATTTGTGATAAAATTGAAACTATCAGCTGGGCAGTGGTGGCACATGCCTTCAATCCCAATACTTGGGATGCAGAGGCCAGCCTGGTCTACAGAGTGAGTTCCAGGACAGCCAGGGCTATACAGAGAAACCCTGTCTCAAAAAACCAAAAAAGAAAAAAAAATGAATCATGAAAAAGCAAATATTAGAAATTAGTTTATTTTCCTTGTGTAATCTATAACATATTTATTAATTCTTCACTCTATAATACAAAATGCCAACAAAATTTAAATTCCCTAATGACTTAAATATTTAATGCTAAAATATTGGTAACAAAGACATAATATGAAATCAAAGAGCAGAATTTCTTTAGATACTAAGAATTTAAAAGAAATGATAGTTAAGCCATACAGGCAAGTAATGCAGTTCACATTTTGTGCACGTATTTTTATAGATATTCAGGAACAATGATTTATCATTTTAACAAAGACTACAATTAATATTTCAAAGCTAAATTAGATCCAGTCACCTAAAATGTAACAAAAGAGCCCAAGGAAAACGTCGTCATGAGCAGGGCACATAAAAGACAAGCTGGTGACTCCAAATGGTCTTGTACAAAGTACAGAAGGCTGCAGAGCCAGAGGAAATCATTAGTTTTCTTTTCCTGAAAAAATGTAACAGACGTGCCTGGCAAATTCCTTTGGCTTGTGTAAAAATTGAAAATCTAGATTCAATGTATTTGTTGTAGAGGTGAGCTTTCAAACTATAAATATCTTTGAGTATAAAAATCTAGAACCAAGCAAACCATATATATATATATATATATATATATATATATATATATATATATATATATATATATATATAATGTAAGGCAAAGTCTAACCTTCTAACCTTCTTATCCAAAGTACTTTTCCCATATCTCCCATTTAATCTCATTCTGAAGTTCACATTAAAAAAAAAATCAGATATCTGAATATTGATGAATAAGAAAAAAATCAATTTCCTCCTCTATGCCTTGTAAATAGCAGATTCTGAACAGAGTTCAGAAATCTCAATTTCAGAAAATAGTTATGGCTAAGAAAAGGTCCAAGTACCTCTCTGATGTCTAAGTAAATGATAATACATACATTTTAAATTGACTATCCAAATCTAAGATGACCTTCTGTTGTTACTTTAGGTGCTGCTTATTAAATCCTTGGCCTTGTGCATTTTAGTGAAACGTTCCACCAGTGATCACATCCCCAGCTCAGATACCTAACATAACTTTATTTTATCCACTTATTCCAAAAGGACATGAATCGCTATAGCTTTTATGTTTATAACACATCTGCAACTGATAATGTCACGCTATGACTGCTTTTAAGTGGACTCTGTGTCAAAAATGGCTTTTACATTTTAGAATATTTGAAAACTTTTCAGATGAAAATGATATTTAAACTGTAAATAAAGTGGTAAATTCAAATTTTAGTGTTTGTAAGCAAAAGTTTATTGGAGCAGTCATTTTTATCATTTATATTTCGACTGTGGCTTCTTTATCCGAAGACTCTGGCTACAACACAGATTTGTGACCCAAGTGATGTGCCTAAGATATTTGTCCTCTGTTTCGTTTTAGAAAAACAGCATGGATTCTAAGCCTACAGCAATTCTTACCCTGTACAACAATAGACTTCTAAAATAGAGTCTTCTACTATAAACAAGTGTGTCCTAGTCACTTAAAAAGCACATGCTCTCTACTACTGCAAATGCCTATCTGAAGATGAAAAAAATATCATACTGAAAACCCTCGAGAAACTCATACGATGGTACAACTGGAGTGGGAATTGGTTGTGATTCCAACTCTGGTTTCAGAATCACAGGCTAGTGAAGTGTGTACATTCTTTTTTCCTTTTTAAAAGGCTTTTTTCTTTTATTGGATATTTTCTTTATTTAGATTTTAAATGTTATCCCATTTTCTGGTTCCCCCCAGCCCCCAAAAAGCCCTAGCCCATCCCCTTCCCCCTGCTTCTATGAGAGTGTTCCCCCACTCACTTACCCACACTGGCCTCGATGCCCTCGAATTCCCCTACACTGGGGCATTCATCGAGACTTCACAGGACCAAGGGTCTCTCCCATTGATGCCTGACAAGGCCATCCTCTGCTACATATGTGGCTGGAGCCATGGACCCCTCCATGGGTGCTCCATAGAGGGTTAATTTCCAATATATACAAAGAATTCAAGAAGTTAGACTCCAGAGAATCAAATAACCCTATTAAAAATGGGGTACAGAGCTAAACAAAGAATTTTCAACTGAGGAATATCGAATGACTGAGAAGCACCTAAAGAAATGTTCAACATCCTTAGTCTTTAGGGAAATGCAAATCAAAACAACCCTGAGATTCCACCTCACACCAGTCGGAATGACTAAGATAAAAACTCAGGTGACAGCAGATGCTGGCCAGGATGTGGAGAAAGAGAAACATTCCTCCATTGCTGGTGGGATTGCAAGCTGGTACAACCACTCTGGAAATCAGTCTTGTGGTTCCTCAGAAAATTGGACATAGTGTGACCTGATGACACAGCTATACCACTCCTGGGCATATACCCAAAAGATTCTCCAACATATAACAAGAACACATGCTCCACTATGTTCATAGCAGCCTTATTTATAACAGCCAGAAGCTGGAAACAATCCAGATGTCCTTCAATAGAGGAATGGATACAGAAAATGTGGTACATTTACACAAGTAGTACTACTCAGCTACTGAAAACAATGACTTCATGAAATTCTTAGGAAAATGGATGAAACTAGAAAATATCATCCTGAGTGAGGTAACCCAATCACCTAAAAGAACACACATGGCATACACTCACTGATAAGTGGATATTAGCCCAAAAGCTCGGAATACACAAAATACAATTCACAGACCACATGAAGCTCAAGAAGAAGGAAGACCAAAGTGTGGGTGCTTTGATCCTTCTTAGAAAGGGGAACAAAATACTCAAGGAAGCAAATCTGGAGACAAAGTGTAGAGCAGAGACTGAAGGAAAGGCCATCCAAAGACAGCCCCACCTGGGGATCCATCCCATATACAGTCACCAAACCCAAACACTAGAGCAAATGCCAAGAAGTGTTTGCTGTCAGGAGCCTGCTATAGCTGTCTCCTGAGAGGCTCTGCCAGAGCCTTACAAATACAGAGGTGGATGCTCACAGACAACTATTAGACTGAGCACAGGGTCCCCAATGGTGGAGTTAGAAAAAGGACTAAAGGAGCTGAAGAAGTTTGCAACCCCATAGGAAGAACAACAATATCAACCAACCAGACCCCCCAGAGCTCCCAAGGACTAAGCCACCAACCAAGAAGTGTGTACATTTGAGCACACATTTAAATCAACAACACTGAACAAGGAGGGATCTGTCAGTATAAATTAATCTTAAGGTCCGTGTGAAATTTCAGTTCTCCTTTAATTATATGCCTAAGGTTTTCCCAAAGAATGGCTGCTGCTAAACACAGTGAAACACTGAGCCTGCCATTCAAAACTTCCAACATGTAGAAGAGTGCCTGCTAAGCTCAGGAGCACAGCGTGTGCTTGCTAAGTAATTTGGCCCCACGATTTCCACACCATGATGGGTTATTTACATGTTCCTGATAGTAGCAAAATGTATAGAATAGTTAATATCTTATAAAGACAAATTGGTTCATTTAGAAAGCATTATCATCTCCAAGCTTGTAAGACTTCGGGTTTTAATAAAATAATGACATGTTTAGAGCAGATGACATTTTTATGGATATAGTTTCTTTATTAATCTTAAAGCGATGTTCCAAATCCTAAATTATACTAATAATAAAAATGCATATTTAATAAAATTTAAATATATAAAGTATGCTTGGATTGTCAAGACCAAGTAGTAGATTAGTGGCTACCAAAGTTCAAAAGTGAGGTTATACTCAAATTATCCAACATTAGGATAGCCAAGTAGGAGGTTTTTAATTTAATTTATGAGTCAAAAGAGAATGATTACAAGTTTTGGGACTGGGTAATGACAAAATTAGAGCTGTGCTTTAGGAAGATTAATTTGGCTGCAGGGAGTATTGGCCAAGGAGGAAGCTAGAGGTGGACAGATCATTTAGAAGAAGATTGCCTTTGTCCTAGAGATATGCAATGAAGTCCTGAAATATCGATGTCCATAGGAATTTAGAGAACACACAGATGGGAGGCAGTTATGGTGTCTCATTAATGGAATAGTCTGGCTAATTGGATACAAGTGTTGAGGAACCAGAACAAGTCAAAGAAGTTGAGTTGCTTAGTGCTAAGCGACTGTATAGCCATGGGTGCCATCAATGTAAACAGGAAATGGGAAGGACTTGAAGGGGAGGTAAGATGGAAAGTTAATGCTCAAAAAGAAGAAATAGTCTATCTTTAAGTCATGATACATGACCAATGAAGACCACAAATTGGCTAGTAATTGCTGTGGTATTTCTATGACCTCTTTATTTTACTGCTTAGTAATACTCATTCTTACAGTACATGGGGAAATAATCTATAGAACTATAATTCCATAGGCTGTGTTCAGGTTGTTGTAAAAGTCATAAAAAGTAGATTGAGAGAAAGATATTGCTCCTTAATCAATGAATTTTCCAGAGGAAAACTAGATCAGAAACAAAAAATGAAATGCCATTACAGATTCTGCAGTGTCAAGCTCCAGTGGAGCTCCTATAAATCCTACAAGAAATCTACCTATTGTGTGTCCACGCTTCCAGGTTCCAGCTGCTACACACTTGGCTCAGGGAACACATTCCTGTGTTACCTTGTAAAATTATCATCTCAACTACCTTAGTTACCAGCACCTGAAGCTATGGCTCATAAATAATTCCAACAACCCCAAACTTCAAGAATGTAATGAATTATGAGCTTTTCATCAGAGAACATGAGGATCAATAGAAGCAGAGGGTTCCCAGATAAGCATATCCCATAATTACTGCTTAGGACCAAATAAATCAATTTAATATCACTTTTCAGAAAAGTTTTCTGAAAATGTCTTTTCCCCCAGATTTATTAAAGTAATGGTGTGTTGGTTCCTGGTTCCATCCCATCTCCTTTTTAAAACAACCTTTTAAGGAAATTTAATTTTGACTTCAAAGGGAGTTACATAAAACATCAATTCTCTGTAACTGGACTTGACACATTTATGTTCTATTTTTTTTCACCCTGGAGGAGATGAATCAATCATTCAGTTACTTCTCAATTTATCTTATATTTTCCATGAGCCTGCAACTTAAATTTATCAAGTTTCTTCAGCAAATAGATAATAAATAGATATTTAAGTACTCTTTACTTAAAATCTAATAGTCCAGGTAATGAAGCCGAAACAGAACACGTGATACATGTTAAGAGTGTCCCTTCTTGCAAATTTAATAAATCTTTTGGAGATAATTAAAAATGTACACTTACTGATCACCTAAACACTTACAACACTGTGAATAATTAAATAACTAGTGCTCAGTTTCAATAACATTAAGGCTTGTTTTTTATCTCTATTGCAAGTCACAAATTACAGTTGAGCATATGCCACAAGAAAAGAGCATATATTTGTTTGATCTATGTGTGCACTTATATCTGAGTAAATTGGTCTTAAAAGTACTTTTAGGTGAATTTTCATTGAGTGGTTGATCTTTTAAAGAAGACTGTTGTACAGGAGGAATGCCAACAGCCTACTGGTGCAAATTCTTCACTGCCTTAATAACTCACAGCTTTTGAAAGTTAATGAAATCCTGATAGAACTCGGGTTGTCTAGTTTTCAAGGCTCTCTCAGTCTTCTTATTAACTTACTATTTCCATGGGTTCAGGAGCATATCTGAGTTCCATTAACTGTTCTATGGGATAGTGGTATGACAGGAACTGAAGAGATGGCTGCTCTTCCAGAGGACCCAGGTTCAGTTCCCAGGACCCACAGGGCTGCTCACAACCACCTGTAACTCCAGTCATTGGAGATCTGATGTCTTCTGCTGGCCTCAGTGGCAACTGCATCCATAATAAATACACAGACATTTATCTAGCCAGAATGCATACCATGGAATTTATAAAAGAAAAAAATAATTTAAGAGATGTATATGTATGTAAAAACAAACACTAATATCAGGAAACTCTTGTAGAAGGATGGGTATTGCATGTTAAATTTGCTTACCCAATCAGAAGTTAAAAATACTGTCACTGTGGCAAAAATTCAGATGAAAAATAAAATTGCAGATAATGGTGATAAGGCAGACATCTCACACAAAGCCTCAAGAAGAAGGAAAATGAAGAGCTTCTTTTTGTTCCTCTCAGTTTAAAGGCCCTGCAGAGACCCAATCCTCTGAGCCTAGGTTCCCTGGGGTGACCCCATTTGTAACTGACCCCCCAATCATGATATTTGCAAAAGAATGAAGGGAATTTATGAGGTGATTGTTATCATTAATAATTATACAAACATGTCTAGGATTATTTGCTGTTAGAGATCATACTGGTCTAGTAAATTACTGTTGTGGGTTCTCCTTTGAACTCAATAATTTCACTAGCACTGAGTAGGTCACTAGGTTTCCAGTACTAGTCTTGTTACTTTGAGAGGGTCTTATGCCCAAGGAGAGAGCTGCTGGTTACCACCAAGGTATTCACCAACTACTGTACCCTTAGGGTTATGTGCCATGCTGATTGTATGTGCTTTATAGGAGTAAATGTGCGTTTGACTGTTGGTTCTTTTCCTCCTTTGGAAGCTTAGATGGCTCCTTCTGGTATAATAATAGTCCACAGGGAGGGGGCATTTTGGCTAGTTCCAGCTCAGGGGTCTTGGAGTACTGTGACTGATATGTATGGTGTATTAAGCACAGGGACTTTCCTTCCACCTTTAAGGGCCAACCAAGGATGATGGCAATAGGAATCCCCTGTAATGTCCTAAGAGTCTTTTCTACAACCCTGACTAACAACCTCAAAGAGAACTTCTCATGTCTGGTATGGAGGCTTTTGTTAAGTGACCTTTGGCTCTTGGAGACTAAAAATCCTACAGAAAACCACAACCAATCAAAGTGCAGAGTCTCACAGCCAAGTCCCAGTGGATACATTTACAAAATACTCCTGCAACCTAAGGCTCAGAGAACTTGTGGAAGAGGGATGGGGAAGAGTAGAAAACCAGAGGATCAGGGAGTTTGCCATGAGATTGTCTCTCCTAGTCATGTCAGAATCTATACCCAAAAGTTCTCACCAACATATGGCTTCTTAAAAATGAGCTGAATGAGGAGAATAACAGTAGACATGCTAAAGTGGACAGGGAAAAGACCAGGAACCCTCAACTTGCATAGACAACAAAGGAATACTGCCAGCCAGAGAACTAGTCCCTGGAGAAGAGCACAAAAATTGGTTATCCAATACCAAACAGTCATTTTTAAAAACCTACAAACAAGTGACGTCATACAGAAGACTGAGCAGGTTATATTTAGGAACATGTAAGTATATACACATGCAATAATAATTAAGAAAAGAGAGGCCATGAATTTGAAAGAGAGCAGCAAGGGGTTATGGAAGTTTTAGGAAGGAGGAACCATAAGAAAAAATAATGTAATTACATTATAATCTCAAAAATTTTAAAGCATGATTAATTTCTTTTGTTTGTTTGTTTGTTTTTAGAGACAGGGTTTTTCTGTGTAGCCCTAGCTGTCCTGGAACTCACTCTGTAGACCAGGCTGGCCTCGAACTCAGAAACCCTCCTGCCTCTGCCTCCCAAGTGCTGGGATTAAAGGCGTGCGCCACCACTGCTCTTTGAAAAATGAGATGTTGAAAGAAATGTGTTGTGTAGAGATTTTTATGCCTGTAGATTTGAAAATCAGTTTCCCAGTCTTAATTTCTATTTTTCTTTAATATTAATGAGAAAAATGTAAAAGTAATAATTTTGATTTTAAATACTTAATACTTTAAAAATGTTTTTATTGTTGTATGAATTTTAATTATCTACTTAATATGTGATGATCCTGAGAACAGCACAGTGATTATCTGTCCTCTCTGACACAGTATAAATTAAAGATCTCATGTCACAAATAACTTTCGATATTTCTGGACAAAACAAAATTACAGAATGGGAAATTTGCTTAGCTTTGAAATTATTAGCCAATATTCATATGTGTGTGTGTGTGTGTGTGTGTGTGTGTGTGTGTGTGTGTGTGTATGAGTCCTTTTCCTGAATTCATTCAGGTGTTCTGCATGTGTGCCTGATATCCACAGAGGATATGAATGGCACTGGATCTTCTGAGAGTATAGTTAAGGATGGTTGTGAGTGGCCGTGTAAATGCTAAAAATTGAACCCCAGTCTTCTATATCAGCAGTAAATGGTCTTAAACAATAAGCAGTCTCTCCGGAGCCCCAGTCTGCAAATACATTGTGGTTGTTAGCTTAGTGGGAGTGTCTCTGACTGCTTCCTGTGCTCTTGGGACCCTTTTCCCCCTGCTGAGTTGTCTTGCCAGCTTTGATGTGAGGGTTTGTGCCTAGATTTATTGCATCTTGTCAAGGCCTGCTCTTTTTTGAAGGGAAACAAAGGAGGGTTGGATCTAGGGGAGAGAGAAGGTGGGAGAAGGGAAGAATGGAGCAAGGGAAAAATGAGGTTGGGATGTATTTGTATAAGAAGAAGAAAAGGAAAAAATCTAGTATTTAAAAATACTTTGAAAGTAAAATGTAATCACATCATTTTTCCCTTTCCTCTTCCTTCCAACTCTATGTACCCTCACTCCACCCAGCTCTCATTCACATTTATAGCCTCAGTCCAACTTTTCTTTAATTGCTATTATATATTATATATTACATATTTTGCCTATGTTATATTACATGTATTATATAATATGTATTAATTATATATCTTTAAATATTTAGAAACATATATTAATTGTATATACCTTAATATATAAAAACATACATGTGTATTCCTAAATATATAAACACAATCTGCCCAGTTCATCTAATGTTAATTGTATGTATTAGGTTTGTTTCAATGTTCAACAACATGGTCTTGCAATTAAGAACTTGCATTAATCTATCAGTATTTCACAGAAGGTCTGACTGAAAAGTATTATACATATACACATCCTAGTATGCATAGTCTCCTTTCACTTCTGATATGATGAGAGTTATCAATTCTGAGAATGACACTCAGCAAAGGGGTGCAAATCATATGAAAACAGATATCTGTCGGTGTCCCCATAAGTAGGGTTGTAACCAGCATTAACTGACCATACCCACCTTAAACACTTGATCGTGTAATTACTTTATTTTAAAATGTCTTCTAAGTATGTTTTTACAATGGAAGGAAAACCCTTCTTTTATTTTGGCTCTCTTAGGATTAGCACAGTTACTTTATGGGAACTAGGTATTGTTGCACATTATGTCAGTAATCTGACCCAAATGAGGATTTGCGCTAAGCCTTGTCAGTAAACCAAATTTCAACATTTTGCTACAGCGGTCTTCCCTGTGAGCAGGAGAGAGATAGAGAAACATTCTCAGTGAATAATTTCTCTATTGAAGCATCCCCTTCCTGCTTGGCTGCTCACTTTATTTTAAGCCTTTTAGAGCAGCCAGGACGACATAGGCATGCAGCTCAGTACACAGCCTAAATAGCTAGTTGAGCAAGTGATGACCGTGTCTATCGCAAACCTGGAAATTTTTTAAATAGTAAAAATGGAAACAAACAGGAGGATGATAAATGTGCGATCTCAGACACCGTAAAGATTCTGCCACTAATGCATTAAGAGTGGATCTTAATCAGAAAAGCATCATGTAAAACCCAGGTCATCTGCTGCTGCCATGTGAAGGGAGTAACGGCTTGTTCAAACGTCTTTGAATGTCAAAATAATCATCATGTTGAAGATAAATTTATAATAGCCTTGGTTATTAAAGACACAAGCAAAGGAGGTTGATAAGTAAGAAATAATGGAGGGACGGATGAGAGACAGGAGGTAGAAAGGAAAGAAGGAAGGAAGGAGGAAGGGAAGGAGGGAGGGAAGGAAGGAAGGAAAGGGAGAGGAAAGAACAGGAAGGAGGGAAGAGAAGCAAAGGCAGGAAAGGGAACTGGAGGGGTGGAAAGGGAAAGGAAGGAAAGAAGAAACTGAGATGGGGAGGGGAGGGAAGAGAAAAGAAAGGAAGGGAAATGTGCAGATTGTCGAGAAAGCACAGTGGTCTAAATAATTGCAAATGTGTTTATGTGTTGATTGTTGAACTGATTTACTAGAGGCTGAGTGACAGGGTTCACAAATCACTAGGAAAATGAGTCCATCACTGCTGAGACACATACTTTCTTCTTTTTGCTTTTTATTTTGGATAAGGTTTCACTTAGTTATCTAGGCTGGACTCAAACTTGTCATCCTCCTGTCTCAGCATCCTGTGTATCTTAGAAAACAGCCAGATTTGACAGTATTTATGATTAATATAAAAATGATATGTTTAATTAAATTTTAAAATTAAAGTATAATTATAGTACATTCTCTTCCCTTTCCCCCTCTAATCCAACTCACGTGGTGCCCCTCTCTTTCTTGTCTCTCAAGTTCATGGGCTCTTTATCTTTTGTTGTTGTATATGTCTGTAAGTATGTATGTATGTATGCATGTATGTATGTATGTAAATATGTATATATGTGTATTTGTATCCTAAATTCATAAATATAGCCTGCTTAGTCATTTGTTATGTAGTTAAATCTCAATTGTTGTAAGAAAGAGCAAACTTTACCTTTTAAAAAAAATTCTAGTCATTTTAAAGAAATAAGTATGACTTATATCACATTTTTCTCAACTATGATATCAAATGGAAAGAAATGTTTTTTCTTTGTTTTAATTTTCTATCTCTATTGTGGAAATAAATTTTTAAGTAGTAATTTATCATGTAGCCATTTTTAAGTATTTGTTTGAAATCAGAAAGTAATTAACTAACGGTACAGTCAACTATCTTTATGTAATATTAGGAAACTAATTAAGCCATTTTTGTCTGTTTCTTATCTATAAAATAATAAAAGAATCTAAGAGACATTTCCACTACTTGAGATGGTGTAAGTGGGTCCCAGACAATGTGCTTAGCATCATTAATGTTATTATGTAAGGAAGTATTAATAATAAAATTATTAGTTTTTTGCTGGTGGTATTTATTTTCCACAAGACGTTGATTCTGTTTGTTGAGGCATACACACAGTAGGTTATTTAATTAAAACAGAGACATCCCTAGCTTAAGGTCCACACACCATAACAACCTTAATGTTTTCTCATTCCATCTTAGTTAGGAAAGGATATATCTTTGTTTGGAGTGGGGTTTTGCACTATGAGCACCCCTATGTGATCATCAGGACAATTCCTATCATTTTCAAGGAAACAGAAGAGCACAACTAGGGATATACAGACTCCTCATTCCTCAAGGACAGGACCACAAAAAAGTCAGTGCTATGGAATGCGAAGTTTGATCAGCATCTTGACCTCTGTGAGACAGGGAACACTCACAAGAGGCTGAGAAAACTGCCTAATCTTTTCTCAATTAGTCTCTCCACAAACAGTTCATGATTGCTAACATGCTCAAGAATATTTTACTCAGTATAGAAAGACCTATAAAGGACAAAATCTTTAACATTGAAAATGTCTTTGTTCAAACTTGAAAGGACATTCAGAATAAATCTACACCTGTTCTTGCAATTTTATTTAAATTTGAGTTCAATTCCCTCCTCATTATTTTCTTTCTTTTCTACTTCTTTTTTAAACATTATCTTTGGTCCAGAAGCTGAACCCAACAGGCACACAGACCTCCCAAGAGGGGGCTTACAACAGAGCCGGTGGGAAATAAATCTGGAAGCAACCTATTTGCAGGAAAGATTCAGAGAAACATCTAGAGATTTAGTGTTCACATGTGCTAGCTGAGATCATTTCCATTTCATATCACGTCCTTGATTGGCAGTATGGCCCTCTCTGAACAACTCATCCCTGGAAAGGGTAAATCAGCATAAGAAATCTGTCAAGGCAAAGGGTGCTTTGAATATTGCAGAAGTAGAGATCTGATGCAGGTTCAAGCAATAAATTCTGTGTTGGGGGAAGTGAGCAAATACTGCCCTCTAATTCAGACAGCCAAGTCCACACTGAAGGGACAAAAATAAAATCTGTAGCCATCCATAGGCCTTAGAAGCTTAATTTCTTATCAGCATCAGGTGGGAAAAAGAAACAACAATGGAGTTCTGGATATAGAAAGAATAATTAACCCTGTCATTTAGGCATGCATCCAACTACTTGATACAAAATTAAAGTCTGTAGTATACATGACACTGTACAGTTCATAACCTTCCATATAACAGGTACCCAAGTATATAATTATACTGCAGGGAAGCTTTTTTTTTAATGGCAGATGCCAGCTTTTATTGTGATGGCTTGAGTGAGAATGTGTCCAACAGACTCATATGTTGGGATTCTTGATCCTCAGTCAGTGAAACTGTTTAGAAAGGACTAGGAAGTGTGACTTTATTAGAGAAGCTGTCATCGGGGCCTAGCTTGAGGTTTCCGGTGTGATTTCTGCCTCCTGCTTGTTGATCAAGATGTGAGCTCTCAGCTGTTGCTGTCACCACGCCTTAGCTCCTTTAACATGGAGTCTTAACACTCTGAAACCATAAGGCCAATTAGATGCTTTCTTTTAAAAGTTGTCTTCACATGGTGTTTTACCTCAGCAATAGAAAAGTAACTAATACAGCCATGTCTGTGACTTGCAAGAAGGAATATATCTCATTAACAATCTTTAAAATTATCCAAGAAATAAAACTAACAAAAATGTGCAAAACTTTACAAAGAAAATTACAAAATATTATGAACGAATACAAAGAAAGTATTATCAGTAATTAAGCAAAGGATGTAATGCAATGACGACTCAGGGCTGAGAAGATAAAAGACACAAACTTCTAGTGTTTTCTTTATTTAATTAACAAATTAATATGGAATTGTATTGATACAAATTATTAAATTCCCATAGGCTTTTTTATAGAAAGCAATGAGCATTTACCCATTTAAGTATCTGCATTTGTCTACACATGACTACATATGTCAAGATGCAGTCTAATAACTTGTATCAAGGTCAGCAAATAAATATTTAAAGATTAATGGCAGATATTATTTATAATATTTATAAAGTGATAGTGATAAAATATGAAGTGATAACAAATAAAATATCAATTATCTTTGGATTATAAAAGAGAATGAGTAAAAAAAACCCTCATAGACCCAAGTTTAACTGTTTAAGGGGAACATGAATGAGATTAATTGTGGTGAAAATACAGACTACACTTAAAGTGGCAAAATAAAAATAGTTTGAAATTCTGCAGCAGACATGAGTGTTAATGTTTACATAGTCTCCTGTATATTAACTTATATTTAAACAGACAAATTGTTTCAGAAGTATTGAAATTTTCTGCTCTAACATGTTTAAACTAGAGTCACTTAGCATGCAAATTTTGAAAGGTTTTAAATGATGGCATCACAAAGCAAGTATCTCATTTTCTTCACCTTAGCAAAACTGAGACCTCTCATACTGCAAAGAAACATGGCCAAGGCCTGTCTGTTTCTCTGCGTTGTACCTCCCTGTGCATATATTCACTCAGAAATATCTCAGAAAGGGTCCTGGATTCCCATTTAGGCTTCTCTTACACTCTTTCTACGCTCAGGGAACAGGACCTTCTTCCTCCTGTGTCATAGACCTTGATGTAGGTCTTACCCTTTGCCCATTTGACACATCCATTTACCCTCAGTCCTGCTGACTACATCGAATATAGGGAAGTTCTAGCTTTCCTCACCCTCACTAACACAATAACTTTCACTTATATTTTATTTTACACACACACACACACACACACACATACACACACACATTATATATATATATATAAAATATGTATATATATACATATTTGTATGCATATATGTATACATATATATGTAAACTTTACATTTCAATAATAACATTTCATATCATCTTCCTTGCTAAAGTTATGAATGGGGCTCCAAAGTCTTTTATTGTTATATTATTGGTATTCAACATTCTTATAACAGATGCCAGGATGGTACTTATGGAATAAGAAAAATATTTCAGTATTTTTTCTTGATATTTTTCAGCAGTTGCTCATTAGGAAGGCTGTTAGGTGTTATCAGACATAGGCTTCTGTGAGTGCTGGCTTCTAATACCTAAGAGCTCTGTCCCCGTATAGTGATTGTTCTTTACCTCTGTATTGTGCCACTTATCAGCAGCTCCCCAGTGACTGAACAATACAGTAAAAGAAAGCTACAGTTACTCTCCTGCAATTGAATCACAATTCTGATAAAGTAGGAATTGGTGCTCATCTCACCAAACACATTTTAAATAGCCATAGTTCCATAAATAGGATTTTGCCTTTTAGGTACTAAGAATCTACATGTTTTTGTTTGTATGTGAATTCTCCTCATCAAAAGAGGCACATATGTAAAAAAAAAAAAAAAAAAAAAAAAAAACCCACTTACAACTGGGGAAAAGTACAGAAAACATTAAGACATGGAGCTCCAGAGGAAAAAAATTTCCCTCTCTTCTCTTCCCTCCCCCTCCCTTACCTCTCTGTCTCTCTGTCTCTGTCTCTGTCTCTCGTTCCCTACTGCCCTCCCTTGCTCCTTTCCCTCTACTCCTCTTCTTCTCTTTTCTTTCTCCATTCTTTCTGTTTATCACACAAGTTGCAGTTACCATCATTCTCTGTTTCATCTGGGTCCACAGTCACTTCAGCTGAGGCCTACCTACGGAAACCTCTAAGACTATGGGCCAAAATAAGTAATTCCTTCCTTTAAAGTTATTTTAAACTTTATTTTAAAAATAAAACAAAAAAGACTTCAAACTGAAGTAAACATTACAGAATAAAATTATCCTGACACAAGGTCTATACATCTCAACGAACTTCTATACAGTTAGGACAGTGGGAAAAAATTCTGCAATACACCTTTCTTTAAGTTTTCCCCAGGAATTAGTTCCTGAGATGGCCAGCTAACAGCTTGCTTCCTTCCTAATATGTATATTACAGGTGGACACAGTTTGATTTTTCAAAGTAGCCCATATTTGACCATGGTGATGAAGATTGAGTCAACAAACAAAAATATACAATTGCCAAAGTACAATGTTGAACACCTTCTTGTTTATATATGGTTACAAGGCCACCAAAATTTACATCGCTTCCTCATCATTGATTTATATTTTTTCAAGAGATAAAGAATCCCTTTGCTGAGAAGATATTATCATTGTGCATTCTCATTTCAGCGATGCTTGCTCAGACATATTTTATACCACTCATCTCATTTGACTGTCACACAAAGTACACGAGGTAACTGAATAGGACTAGAATTATTCTTGTATTGTATAAAAAAGACATCCAAACCCATAGTCTTCTTAAATATCTAAGATGCCATTAGATCTAATCAAGTACATTGACTCTTTCTTCTAAATATTTTGGTTTTAGGACTTCCTACCAGAGTATTGTGCAAAGGGGATTATGGAGCTTCAGTGGAGAACAATGTATCCGAGATTAAAAGGTGTGATGATGCATCTGGGATCAAAAGGAGTTCTCAAATTTGGTTCAGAAAATATCTATTTAAAAAGAATTAAATTATAACAGCATTAAAGTATCACACAGACAATAATTCATTGGTAGTTAGAGAAAAACTAAAACTCTTGATGAAAGGAGAAAGTTTGATTTAAGTAAAATTGTACTGTGCTGCATGTTGGAAAAGCACAGCTTCTCTGATTTCTTATCAAATTATAGGGAGTATCAATCACCAAGAGGAAAAAAATATTATGGTAGAATGTCGTTAATCACTTCAATTCATTGAAATCTTTAACTGTCTTGATTTAATGTACCATCCTTTTAGATATTTTAAAATCTTGTTTTATTATAATTGTCATTTAATCAATATATGTATTTGATTACTTATTGCTTTGTGCTAATTATTAACACTTTACATGCAAAATGCTGTACCTACCAGTTAATGGAGAAGGTGAAAGGCAAATCCATAGTGCTGTGGATAAGAAATGATGGTTGGTTAACTAAAGCTTCCATTTTCATGGATTTGTACCAGTAGATTGTCTGTCATTCCTAAATTATGTACACATATCCTCCTAAGACATGGAAACCTGCAATTTCTTGCTGAACATGCTCTATAACAACTAAGATTAAAGTTATGTAATGCTCCACAATGGCAAATGGGTTTAACAGTCAAAGACAGGACATAGTAAAGGGTTAGAAAAATATCACCTAACTCTGACTGTCTGTGACGATTATTATCCTCCTTGTGATGGTATTTGAGTGTGTGAAGCAAACTTTCTGTTGAAAAAATTAAATGTAAGAAGTTTATATCATGATCATGATAAAACCTGATAATCTGAACAAAGATAAATACAGCAAAAACAGAATTAAAACTAGAGTAGGCAAGAGAACTTTACTGTATAATTGGATTTTTATGCATATGCCACCATATTCTTGGGTTTAGTCAGATAGTCTATAGATCTCTAGTTCTGGTCTAGACCAGCATTCATCAAACACAGGTGTCTAATGATACATATAAATTCTTTATTCCCTTACATCTACTAAAGATAGATAATTATGCATTATTAGAAAAACAAAATGGAAAAACTAATGAATGTTAAATGGCAGACCGTTTTTATTAATAAATTCAATAAGTATGAACATACTCTAAAAAGTTTCCATAAAATTATAGAAAAGTTTATTCTTGGTTTTATAATTTACCTCACTAAAGAATTGCTAACAGTTTGCAGTTGCAGCTGTAATTGCTGAAAATCTATTTTGTATAACAATGGGAAGGAGACAAAGACAAGAGTCAACTAATTAATATAAGCCTAGGGAAGGTTTTATTGCTGTTTATCTGATAATTAAAGTTTTTGGATAAAGATAGAAATCTCTGGTTACATTTATGTATATGTTAGTGTGTATACAAATGTTGAGTAGATATACTTTCTCCCTCCACATAGTTTTATATTTATTCATAAACCACATAAAGGAACTCTCTTCTAATTGGTTCTGAGATGAATAAGGACTTACAAACTAAAGACTGCAAATTTGTCAAAAATATGAGACAACTGCTTCTCAAGATTGAGTAATTTTGGCAAATCAGACAAGGTTAACTTTTCCAGCTTTGCGCTATTTTGACTGTTGTTGTGGCAACAAGGTTTGGAGAAAGTGGCATTAACCAACTTCAAAGCTACATAGTAGGACCAAATAATGAACTGTTGTTTTCTGACTGATCAATATGAATCCAGAAATTCATATTGAGCGCTCTGACTTCAGTGGCCATAGAGTTATTTGTGGAAGTTCAACAAGAATCTGTCCCCTTTGTAAGAAAAAATAATTGGAAAGGAATTTTGGATGGCAAATGTTTGACTGGAATGTCACATTTGAGCATGGTATTGGTGATAATAGATGTGACGATATAATTGTACAGAGCTAACACAGGCTTTATGACTCTAATATTAGACAAGAAAGCTCTCTAGGAAAACCAGCTTGAACTAAGGTAGAAGGTCCCTGCCTGCCAGGAGCAAAATAACATCAGGTCAAGACCTCAAAGCAAGCATATTTTGAGAACTTCAACCAGAAAATTTCACCCAAGTAGTTAATTTCTGCAATTGAAATCTGTCTTCTTATCCTTGAGATATTTTTAGAAGTCTGAACTGAAATTCCTTAATAAGGAATTCTAGCAGAAGAAACACTGAAAAAGGTTGATTCGGGCAGTTTCCATTCTTACTGCTCTTATTAATCAGGCCAATTTCATAAGATTATAATTATTTTTATATGAAAATAACACCCCTTGGTTATCTTTAATCAAAAAGTTAATGAGTATACCAAGAAATCTTAACATTGAGTTAACGACTATCTAGCACACTGTTTTATGTTATTATATTTAGTCTCTGAGCTATTTTCACCTCCTGGTAAGCTACATTTAACGTTCATTTTGTAATTTTCTTGTGAGTGGTCTCGGTCCTTCTGTCTCATATATTTTGTCAATCTTCACCACATTATTAGTTCTTCATCCTTCCTTGACTGTCTGCTTACAATATTACAAATTAACATTTCTATTTTGTTTCCCAAAACAGTGTCACAAAGCTGAACCTTCAGAGCCCAGTTCTTTACTAGGTCTCTGTGTTGTCTTGGAGCTGACCCTCTGTGGAAGCTTTAAAGAAGTCTTTGAGGATAAGGCTCAATGCCTTGAATATCTGCGGTCACTCATGTACCACACAGCCAATAACCTTTACTACTCAGCTTATCCAATGGTTCTAATGTATTAAACAAAATATAGGCAAATAAAAATGAACTTTTATCATTTAGAGAAAAGAAAAATATCTTTTGAACAAGAGGAGATTAAAAAAAAAACTAACAAACAAATGCTCTCTCCTTAGACAGACTTCCCCCAGACTCCACAGAGCCCCATTCTTATAAGCTTGAGGTAGAAACTCTACCATTTCTAACATAAAGCTCATTCTTAACAAAACCTCAAATTTGCTCCTGTTCTGTCTTCTACTTTCCTTACTTTGACTTAGTGAAAAAACAGCTTAGTCAGTTTAGTGAGAATCTCCAGCTTTGAGTTTGATGAAGTTCTGCATGCCTCACCTTAGAAGTTTAAGTCCTTAGCCCACATTTAGCAAGAAAATCATTAGTTGAGGTTAACTAAATCTCCCTGATTTCAGTTCATTCTTAGTCACTTCCTAGTCCTGGGCCCCTCACTCTCTTGCTTGACCATAAATCCCTGGCTGTATTTTCTTTTTACATTATTCAGGATTGAACTCTTGGAGAAAGACACTTGAACCTCCATGACTGTTGATTTCTTTTTTTAAGTTTTTTATTATTCTATGTGGATGACTGTTTGCCTGCATGTGCACTGTGCACATGCTTAGTCGAGGCTAGCAGAGGACATCAAATCACCTGCAACTAGAGTTTAAGGTAATTTTAAGCCACCATGTGGGTGTTAGCAAATAAACCTAGGTTCTCTACAAGAGCAGTCAGTACTCTTAACCATGGAACCTTCCCTCTAGGCCTTCCTTTACCACTGAAACAAGGACCCAGAGAAGTTTTCTTTCATAAAAGTAAGCCTTCATTAAAAGTCTGGGCTGGCATTCTTGCTGAGAAGTAATAAATGTAGAATGAAAATTTTAAGTAAACCACAGGGGACATAGATTAAGTGCAATTGAGGACTGCTGTTTTCAGGCTGCATGTCACAGTAGACAATCACACAGTCTTGTGGACATATCATCTTTGCCCTAATCCTTCCTCTGCCACTTATGAAACTCACTAGCTTAAAAAATGAAAGGGTACCTCAAATATTCATCTGTAAAATGGGTGTCTTGTTCTTAACTTGTGAGCTGGTTGTAATACATGCTAATAGTTAATATATGTAAAATATCTACAAAATTTCCTAGGTCACAGTAAATGATAAATTAAAAGGTCGGGATGTCAAAAGACCAAGGAGTTAGATCCGCAGAACAGATATAAGTGTGTTAGGTAGAACTGGCTCCACAAAGGTGTCCTCTGACCTCTAAATGAACACTGACATGCATGCCTATCCACATACATCATAAGCACACATACACACAAGTTTTAATCACAAATATTTTTTAAAAAATAATTCAGATAAGGGTTCTGTCAGGAGGAGGAGGAGGAAAGAGGAAAATGAGAGGTCTTAAGGCCTGACACTATTACTGAGGCTACGGAGCACTCACAAAAATGGGACCTACCATGACTGCCCTCCAAAAG
The DNA here is from genome assembly GCA_028551405.1 of Uromys caudimaculatus. Lineage (NCBI taxonomy): Eukaryota > Metazoa > Chordata > Mammalia > Rodentia > Muridae > Uromys > Uromys caudimaculatus. The sequence continues at coordinate 10,701,232 of CM052703.1, read as the reverse complement.
ACTCAACAAGCAGCTAAAAGAGTCAGATGCAGATATTTGCACCCAACCAATGGACAGAAGCTGCTGATCCTTGTAGTTGAATTAGGGAAAGGCTGGAAGAAGCTGAGGAGAAGGGCAATCCTGTAGGAGGACCAGCAGTCTCAATTAACCTGGACCTCCAAGATCTGTCAGACAGTGGACCAGCAACCAGGCAGCATACACCAGCTGATATGAGGCCCCCAACACATATACTGCCGAGGATTGCTGGGACTGGGTTCAGTCAGAGAAGATGCACCTAACTCTCAAGAGACTGGAGGTCCTAGGGAGTTTAGAGGTCTGGTGGGGTGGGGGTTGAGGGGTGGGGACATCCTGGTGGAGACAGAGGAAGGGGAGGAGGTATGGGATGGGGACCAGAGGGTGGACTGGGGGGATAAAATCTGGAGTGTAAAAAATAAATAAATCAATAAATAAAAAGAAAACTATTAAAGTTAATAATTTCAACATATGACACTGAAATAACAAATACAAAGATGATAAAAGCATACAAAAAGTTGTGGTTTATTTTATTTTACTTTTTTCGATTTAATATAAAAAACAGAAGACCTAAGCAGGCATTCTAACTCCACTCGCTTTTATTTGATTTAAAGTCATTAATTTTAGGAGGTCATGCTGCTGAACACGCTGGATTTCTACTTGTTTTCCTAAAAAAGGCTTCTCTGATTGAAACTCACTCAACAGGCTAAATTCTCTCCCAAGAGAATGCTGTCTGCCCTTGTCCTTCAGGGCAAAGCTGCTTCTTTTTAGCCATCTGCTTTTCCAGAGGGTTAGTAGCCATTTGCTATTTTTTCTACGTCCCTTGTTCCCTGGAGAAAAGCAGCCTTTATATAATAATAAACAACTGCAGAATTAACTATTCCTGGGAACATACACTAAAAATGGTGAGTCATGAAACTCTCTCATCAGTACCTTCCTTTAGATTCATAGACTCAGGTGATTTATAGGTCCCACCCAGAAGCTGGGATGTCAGAAGGAAGGCCAACCAAAAGGTGTGGGCTCCACCTATCTCATATAACTCTTTAAGTACACTTGCCACTTAAAACCCCTACATCAGACGCTCTTTGCTAGTGTCCTCCTATGTCTTCTGTTGCTCTCTGACTTTATGGAAAAATCCAGCAATTTAACCTGGCCTGTGGACATACCTCTAGGGTGCTTGGATCTCTTGCATGTTCAGGCTTCCTCCGTCTTGGGTGCATTTGATTCTAGGTTGAGCTAATTCAAATGTGTTGATTTAAAATAGGAAATAGGTTAGTTTGGTTCTGTTTATGCAACAGGCCTCCAGCACCCTCCTGGCGACAAAATGAAAGGGCTGTCACCATAAACATCTTGAAAAGTAACTTGAGATACCTTCTCCAGTTTTCCACCCACAGGAATCTCTGCTTAATGCTTATGCTACAGAGACAATCAGTGATCGTTTCTTCTTCTGCCGGACCAATGACTTCAAGGCACAGTTATGGAAATTATATTTTTAACTATTCTCGACTTTAATTACTAGAAACATAAATTTTGTCTTTTCAGAAATTACTCTCAGGAAGAAAACTGTCTTTTCCAATGAAAGATTGGATCCAGTTGGTTATTTTATTAAGTTAACATTCCATTATAATGTTTCATAGTACATTTTAGGGTTTTTTGTTTTGAGTGTGTTTATTTATATTTCTTAGTTGAATTACAGTTTGTGAACTGCAAAATTCCTCTAAATTGGGGAGTGGGGTGGAGCAAGGATGTCACATGATCATCACTGATGACAAAGTAACTTAATTCATACAACTTGACATCTTCTGCATTCCCCTCTGTACTCATGTAACCCGGTGATTTTTAAATTTCTACAAGTTAAGGAGAACATTATCTCTCTCCTCAAAGTTCCCCACATGTTCTCTGAGACTCTTTCCATTCTGTTGAGGGAAATAAAAGAGCTGAAGAGTTTGTGAAGCTTCTTGTGGCCACAGATACAGAGATACAAGTGGTTTTCTCAGTGGCCTGAGACCATCTATGATTCTTGGATGTGCAGAGAGATACTGAAAACACATTTGATATCTGTATTTTCTAAATGATCTATCCTTGTTTTTCATGAGAAAAACAAATCATAGATAAAGCTAAATGTAGTAAATAAAGGATTTGCTTCAGTTTTTGAAATTCAAGTTTATAGAGGCAACACGGCGTTCTTCATGGCCCATGTAATTATGTAAGGATGCACGTTTGGCAATCTACTGAAACAATGCTTAACTTAGGAATTATTGCAGCATACTTTTCTGCCTTAATGGATGCTCATCTCTCCAATGGCAGAGTCCCTTTTCCTTCCTTCCTTTTTTTTTTTTTCACTAAGATTTCAAGGTTGGATGCATTGTAACCAGAGGCATTCAACAAACATTCTTTAAAAAAAAATTAGTTAATAATTGTTCACTTCCAAGACTAGAATTGTGTTTTCTATAGAAGGAAACCACAATGACTTAACACCCTTTCATAAGAGACTCAGCTACTCCACAATCTCAATCACCATGAGTCTGAAAATAATTTGAGAGAAACGTTAATACAATTACAAGAAATAATTTTCTCCTCAGTGCAAAATGCCAACAGTCTGCACACTGCGTCGCAAGATTCACCGCAGAAACGTTTTTTTTCTCCTGAGAAGAATTTTATTAAGGAAGAACTCTGTTTGTGTCCTATAAGGAAAGTGGATAGAAATTTGTCCTTAAAATTCACACTGAAACTGTTTGTATGGCTGTAATTATCCTGGAGCTAGCTGTACTAACGTTTTATATAAAACAAAGAAGGAAACGGAATTAACTGCTCTTTAAACAAGGACGCCTTCTGACTATGGGGAAGAAGGGGGACACTGAGTTAACCATCACTCCACTCCTCAGATTCCTAAACAGGTTAGTTCAATGAGAATGTTCTTGCTAAAAAAATAAGTATGGAAATCTATTAGCTTTAAGATTAAGTAGAATAGAACTATTGGGAAGGAAACACAGACGTAGATTTATAAGTGTTATCCAGAGGGAAACTGTCATGTGGAAAGCTGTTTACTATATACAGAAAAAGAATAATACCATGCCAATAGAAAGGGGAAAAACCAATGACACTGGAGCTAACAAGTCCTTAAAAGTAGTGTAGATTTTATTCAAGGCAGAAGGCAAACCTGCCACATTGTCTTTTCACTTGAAGCTTTTGCACATGTGGTCTTTTCACCTTTGTCCCATTTATTTATTCCCTTTTGATCTGGCCAATTGTTTATCATTAATACTGAGTTCATTTTTGTGCCCTCAGGATGGGCTTGATGATCAAAGAAAATAACTGAAATGTGGAGACTACATTTTTTTCGCTGTTGTTCAATGTGACTTTTGATACATTTTGGAGAATTCTTTTAAATTTCAGTGAAAACATACCAAATAAAAATAATGCCTGAACAGAGCAAAGAAATTAATGTTCTTGGGTTCAAGGAGAGATCTCTACTGAATACACAAACCAGTGCATATAATTACTTCTACTTTGCTCTGAGAATTTTAGTTTCTAATTTTTTTTATTTCTCTCAGCCTTCACAGAAATAAAGATTTATTTCTGTTTTTTACAATTAAAAAATGCTTTGCAAGCTCAGTATATAGGAGTGCTTGCAGTGAAAGCAAAAGGACCTAAGTTCAAATCCCCAGAACCAACCAAAATCAGAGTGTAGCTGTGCATTTGTATAACCCCAGTAGATACAATCAGGTGGACCCTGGGAGCTGACTAACTTAGCTAGTTTAGGTGAAATTACAAACCTTAGGTGTGCAGTGAGTGAGCCTGTTTCAAAGGATAAGGTGTAAAGCAATAGAGAAAGAAACCCAATGTCCTCAGCCAGCCTCTTTATATATCTACACACATGTATGTACATGCAGTATATCGTACACATGCACACATGTTCAATGTACAACATATAAAATGAAATAAAGATGTAGGTTAGATTACCATGAAAATTAAGTGAAATATTAAAATTTTTTAAAGAGAAAAAAGGAAGAGCACTCAGACCCCCCTTCACTGTGATGATAACTGACTTTTAGTTATGAATAGGGTCACAGAGTTCCTGCCAATAGGAATGTGTCAATCTCCACTGCCATCATCAAGGATAGGATGCTCACCAACCACAAGTATTCTCTGGGCTGCAAAGAGAGTCTTCACAGCCAGTTTCTAGTGGCACTTGAGGGGTGGAAACATCCTCAACTCTCAATCTAAAGAGCTTCAGTTGTGCAAGAGCAGAAAAAGAACAAGTTGCCATGAATAATGTCTAATTAGGAAAAATTTGACAAGGATCTAATTCCAAGTGGTGACTCTCAGCACTGAGATAATTTCATGCTTTGTGAAAACTGCTTGGTGAAAAGTTAATTTAGACCTAAACTTTATTTTTGTGGGAATCCACTCACATGGCGTTGGCACTGGCTAATGTTTTTATAACAAGCAATCAAGTACAGAAGGCTTAGAGGGAATTGTCAAAGCCCCTCATTTTCTCTATGTGATATTTATGCAATATCAGAAAGACTTTAGCAGCCATCAATGCATAGACATATAATTCAATCTTGACTAAACTGGGGAAAGTAGAGAAATTTGTATATTTACTTAGTTTTAATAGCATGACATTATAGCGTGGTCTATTCTATAAGCAACACACACAAGGCTCCATTTGACTTTATTTGATGATCATACAAATACTGTATCATTTCAATTTTCCACATTTGAGAATTTGTTAACGTTTCTTGATTCATTTTGAATTTCTTATCATGTACCCTGATCCCACTCATCTTTCTGTCCTCTACTCTTACAACCTCCTCCAACCAAAAAAACAAATAAAACTAAACCAAAATAAACCAACAATGTATGTATATATGTATGTATATGTACACACACACACACATCTCACAGTGGGAGCTTCGGTGTATCATAGAGTATACCCTTTTCTCCACGCAGCTTTATTTGCAAATACTCATTGCAATGAGTTCATTGTCAAGGCCTCTAGCTTCCTTTACACTATCAATACTGGATCCACATCTGGACTCCTTTGGCATATTCTGTTGTTGCCCTGTGTCATGAAGAAACTGCAGTTTTGGTTCTGTAGGACTGCCCCTTCGTGTATTCTAGGAGTTCATAGATGGGGTTGATGTTGGAGTGGGCCAATCCAAAGCCCTGGATCTGGGTCTGGGTGGTATATGAGCTGGTCATCCCACCAGCTCTCCTGTTCCCATGTCAATAGGGCCAGCTCTTCTACTCTGTCAGGGTGCAGGGCCAGTTCTCCTGCCTGTGAAAGCCTTCAAGGGGTCAAGCTCGTCAGGGGTCAGTTCTCCAGTTCTGCCTCAGGAAAGGGCAGGACCAGAACTTGTGTTCTTTTCCTTCAGGGCAATCTCTTCCTGTGGAGGTAGGAAAACTGGCCCCTGCCCTCACCAGTTACAAGTGGAATTGTGAATGTATTTTAAAATCTTATATATGAAGTGGGTAGATCTCCTTATGACATTTTCCACCCAAAAGTAAAACCATATCTATCTACATAAATTATTTGCTTATTCAGATCTTTAAAATTGTTGTATTTTGAAAGATAATTCAACTATTAAATTTTCCTTGATAGCAATATATTTCCTTTGCAGTAAATATTATCACATCTTGATACATTTTGTAACACAATGAGGACTTTGATGAACATGAAAACTTATAATTCTTCAACTTGATTAATTTCCTATGCACTAAAAATTGTTCAGTAAATGGGTTGTTACATTCTAAGGCTGGTTTATGTATGAATAGTGAAGAAAGTTGCAAACTTTGCTCATAAAGAGCCAGATAAAATTTTGGTCTCCTGGTTCACTCACTCTGCAATCAAAGCTATACTGCTTGGCTGTTACAGTTCAAAGCAGCCAGACACTAATATATACAAAACTGTATCTGTGTTGTAATAAAAGTGTACTTAAAAAGAAAGCAATGTCTGAATTTGACCAACTGATTGTCAATGGTCGTTTTACAGAGAAATAAGAGGCAGTTGGTGTCAGATATGTGTTGTAAAGGTATTTATTAGCCAGGCTGTGATGCAGACTTGTAGTTTCAGCTACTAGGAAACTGAGACAAAGGGAATTTAAGGCATGCCTGGGTTATAGTGTGAGGTCATTCGAGCCTGGGCAATACAGACCCTATCTCAAAATAAAATTGAGGCTGCAGCAAAATTTGTGCTTTGTCTAGAATATAATAGAACACATATTGTCTCCTCACTACTACAGAAAAGATGGTCATTTTGTCAGTATTTGAAACTGTCAGTTTTTATTCACGCTTCAAATGTGCTGCACATAAGTAATGTCTGTCAAGTGGTCACCTGCTCAGCATCGTCTCCTTCCTTGACCACAGTGGTATTTTTACAACTTGGATGGAGTCTCTCTTATACCCACCAGTTTTCCTTGTCATCTCCAGTTTCCAGAAGATCTGTCAAAAATAAAAGTATAATGTGGCCCCTTCTTTCTCTGTTTATAGCTCCTGAGGCTTCTTGGATGTATGTATCAAGAAGTTCCAGGTTAACATGGTCCATGGATTCCTGGGTCACACTTGCTGGCCCACGTGGGGCATTGGTCTTCCCTGCCAGTCACCATGCTCACCGCACTTAGAACACATGCAGCTACACTTTGCCTGGCATTCTTTGGCAAATCATTGTCTCTTCATTGAGTTCCACTAAGGCAGGTAGCATGTTTTCAGCACTTAAGCTAGCTTTGTCATGCAACTGCTGTTCATAACTACATAGAAATCATGAATTAAAAAAAAGAGAAAGAAATGAAGAGCTACAGGAACACATGAAGGCAGATTTGAAGAGTTGATGGGAATGGACTATGCCCCCATGACGGAAATACAACAAGACCTTTCTGATATCTTAGCAGTGGATAGCTAAGCACAGTGCTGCTTCTTAGTCTGTACACTTTACGACCAAACTTCTCAAGATTATCCCTCAACACCAGCCATAAAGCTTCTCAGCTTTCATCAAATCCAACTGATTGGTTTCTCACGTTTTTGAAATCTGTATTAGCATCAAGTAGGTGCCTTCACTGCTCTTAAAACATTCCTAATCTGAGACCCCAGGAGGGATTTCAGAATAATGGAGAGCTGGAAACATTCCCAGGTCTGAGATCCAACCTGCTGACAGTTCATGGTTATAAACTATTCAGAGGAGCAAAGCTGTTAGATCAATTTGTCTTGGAGAAGTTCTAAGACAGTTTTGCTCATGCACACTTTCTGATATGTTCAGCAGTCTATAGCACTTTTGCTGAGCTGTCAGCAGTCGTGACTTTCCAGCTGTTAAAACAGCTGTCATGTACACCCCTAAGGCATCACAGCAATTACAAAACCTTTGGGTTTTTTTTTCCTTCTGCATAGAATCTGCAAAGTGTGGAAAACCTTGTCCTGTAAGAATTGATCTCCATCCAGTGCTGCTGCATGCCGTCTTGTATGATTGAGAGTTGATATGGGACAGGGTAGAGAAAGGACTGTAATTTGAAGAAGAAAAGTCACAAATGAACTGTGAATAGTTTTAAGGGTGGGCATTATTTTTAGGTAGAGCAGGTTGAAGAATATTTCTAACCAAAATTCATTAAGTGACCTGCAAAGAAATCATACAAAGATGTAATATGGTTCAGGTTCTGAATGTTTCTGAAAACCACCATGAATGTGAAAAATAAATGGAAGTATGTTGTAAATTCAATATTCTAGGTTAGGAGGCCTAAAAATCCTTCAAAAGTTTTAAAAATCCTTCATTGAAAATTTTTGATAATAAAAGGAAAGTTGACTCAAAGCTATCATATATATATATATAATGTAGTCAAAATATTTATAGAATTTACAAACCTAATTTCAACAAAATTCACTATTTTTTCAGATGTCAAAAATTAAATCAAAATATTTTATATAAAATGATTGCCAAAATTATACAGCTGGTTAACACAATGGTTTAAATCAGAACTCATATATTTTACTGGTATTCAAAAATAATTTTTATTAGATCACATTGATAATTATATTTTTAAATTCAATTTAATCTGTTATTTTACAAATATACTCCTTAAATTAAAATATTTGATGGTTTTTTTCGCTGGCTATGATTTAAAATTTGCAACTCTAGATTTCATGCAAATAAGACTTTTCCTGTGTTCTCTTAAGAAACTGAATAACATTCACACATAGACTTATATTAATTAGATGAACTTGACATCTGAAGAAGTAGAAGCTTTCAAGAAACAAGAAAAGAATTTCACATATTTAAAAACACACATTCTTTTCTGAAGGGGAATAATTTGTGATAAAAGTCAAAGTGAACCAATATCAAAATAAAAGCCCTGGCACTATGTATTCTCACTAACATGTCCTCATCAAATGTTGTCCTAATCACCCCTCTCTTCTGCTCTCAGGTAGGACAGGTTTCTCACAGAAAGCCCTAGAGGAGCCCCTTCAACCCCAGTATGTTTATTAATGAGCAGTTACAAAACCTACACAAAGATATTTTTCTTGTGTGTGAATGCAAGATTACAGAGATCTGAATTAAGAAAATAGATGACACAGCAGCTGGAACAAGGTGAATCCTACTAAATAAAATTATTTTTAGAAGTAGATTTCTGTCCAGACACAGAAGCAGAGAGATGAGAAAAACAAGAAATGAGAATGACAAATTCTTAGAATTGCTACACACAGGGATGAGCTGAGTGAATCTTCATGTTTCTATGATGAATCACACAGGGGATAATCACCAAATATCCTAAGCCACTGACTTGAGTTCACCTTCTCCCTATCTTGGTCTGTGTCATCACCACCTAAGAAAGCTTAACTCTGTACAAGATGCTACAAAGCCAGGTCCATGCAGTGTAGTACAAGTCACTTCAAGCTTGAACAGGGCTTTTTGACCCCTAATCTTTTTTAAGGATCATGTTAATTGCTTGTTGCATCTAGCATTTTGCATCACAAATTCCTAATATTCTGGAGTTCACCTTGTTCAAAGAGACCACTCAATCTCATACACCCACCGCACGTCCAGCATATTTTAATCCTTAAGTAAATCCTCAAGGAAAGAAAATGAAAGGCAGAAGAAAGACGATGAAATTCCAGAATGGGGACAATGGCTGGCGTTTCCAGTTTGACTGTATGTAATACAAGTTTTCTCCTTTAGATAATTGTGAACAAACTGAAAGCGGCAATTACCTATAGTCACTGAGTCACCATGTGCCCATAGCTCATGAAATTGAGAGAATGACACTTGAAGGCCATATTCTAGGATACATTGTATCCCAAGGACATAATGTCATGGTGTTGCCAGCAAGAGCCCACTGGGTATACTTCTTACCCTTGATAGTGATGATAACGACATGAAAAAGCCAGAATAAACCAGGAGAAACCCAAGACAATAAACAATCAATAAGCCTGTATGCAATACTTACAATGAAGCAGTGTCAGATACAAATTTTAAGATTGTGAAGAACTCGTGTAGACTTAATTAAGGAGTTTAACCTTGTGAAAGGCAGACTCTAAATGGTCCCTGTTCACTCACACCTGCTTGTCTTCCTTTTTTGATTCTACAAAAACATGATTTGCAATTTGTTATCTTAAATACCTTGCATTCAGGACTTGAAAGAAGTGTTTCTATAAGCAATGTGTATTCAGTGGTAAGTGACCTTGGAGGCATGGTAGGTATTCAGCTGATCTGTCACAACCCTAGAATCTGAATGGATTTTAGATATCTATTGTGACTGCTACTACTACTACTACTACTACTACTACTACTACTACTACTACTACTGTTGTCATCATTATCAGCACCACCACCACCATCATCATCATCATCATAATTATCCAGTGAAAATGATGGATAAAGCATTTCATTAAGATGACCTCATTATGTCCTTCCATCAACCCTAAAATAGAGATTATTCTTATCATTGCTTAAAAGGCAGAATAAATGAGAGTTGGGAGATGAAATGACTTATTCAAGGAAAGAAAATTTTCCATGAGTATAGGAGTTAAGGTCTACACCTCTATTTCACATGGAACAACAACCAGAGGTCCCAGTATTTACAATAAAGCCACATAACATACACATGACAGACTTGGACCTGGAAGCTTTCTCACTGCTCTGTCAAGGGTTTACCTATAGTTCAAAACCACTAAATAGAAAATCCCAGTAATGGGAGACAAGATAATTCAGTGGATGAACGAGCTTGCTACACCAAGCCAACCACCTAATTTCAAAATGTGGATCCTATGATAGCAACTGAGAACTAACTTTCTTAAAGTTGTCTTCCTACATCCATAGGCCAGCTGTGGGATGCACACGTGCAAGTACATGTGCAGAGATATGCACAGAGAGAGGGAAGATAATACAAAGAAAATTCCAGAAGTATGCAATTCTAATTTTTAAATTGACCACTTTTCCAAATAGTATCATAAAATCATGCCATAATGCCACCCAGGTTCTGGGAGTGAAGGTAAATCATTTCTGGTCCAGAATATCCAAGACTATATGGTTAAAGTCCATAAGCTATTTTTCATATTCTTTTTAGTTAGCAGATTTGAATTCAAATCACTGTTCTGGTAGCACAGTGTTTATGTTTAAATGCTTCTAGAAAACTATCACACTTCTAGTCATTATCCCATTATGTAAAAGAATATCTCCATCAGCATGAAGGAATGAGTGAAGAGGGGTAATAAGGTATTCTCATGGTGAGATCATATTCACATAACTTTAATTATAGAATTTATTATAATTCTTCTAATTTGTTATATATTTTAAATTTCTTGCTGTGCTAAATTTATAAGTGGATCTTTATTTTTAGTATATATCTATAAAAATATAGCATACATATAGTACTAGACCACAGAATAAAAAATGATGGGATAATATTTTAATGTATAGAATATCACTCACTGCATATAAAACATGTCATTGTATAAAAATACACAGCACAGATACACACACACTCACACACACACACACACACACACACACACACACACACACACACACGCATGCACACAACTCCAAGTTTCAAGTCTCAGTGAACTGTAAAACCTGTAACTAAGAGAGCAGGCCAGCTGTATTTCAGAGCCCCATCCATTCTGCCATTTTGTTTTAGTATTTGTTTTCTAGGTTTACAGGTTACCGATGTGAAAACTTTTTGAGTCAAGCATGCTGCCTTGTGATCAGGCTTAGGCAAGTCATTTCAGCTTCCAACTTCACTTTTTCTTCATGTTCAATGTTAAACCATCAGGTTCAACAGGATTCTATTTCTACAATGTGCAAATGTAAGTGTCTATAGCAGACAGTATTGCTAACCTATATGGCAAATGCCTACACTCCTAAATAATGCTGTCAGTGTAGCATGATTTCCAGAACTGAAGTCAGAAATTTAGGTTCAAAACACAGCTCAATTTCAGATTTTAAAGTTTTTAATTAGTGGTCTCAAATCTCTGATAACTAAAATGAACTTTAAAGTTTTCTCTAGAGGCTGTAGAATATTTTTAGCATGCATTTCTAAATTTTAATTTATTTGAGAATTTCATACAGTGCATCTGGGTCACATTGTTTCTTCTTCCTCAAATCCTCCCAACTCTTTGCTCACCCAACTTCATAATCTAGTTTGGAAAATTATCAAAATTTAGCGAAGGGGAGGAAAAATATCAATATGGAAACCAAAACATGACAAGAAGTAGATCTCTAAATGATAACAATCCCAATTCCTGACTTCTGGCAGGGAAAAGTGCTGGCGATGGTGGTATCAGGTATGCTATGTCCTGTGGTGCTCTATAAAAGGTAAAGTAGTATTCTTAAAAGACATAGATTTTTTTCTGTTGATCAAACCTACAGCTGTTAAAAACCAAACTGACTGATCTAACTGTTCCTCTTTCTCATTCCTTTCTCCCTCCCATCTCTGCTTCCAGGCACTCTATTTCCTTTTCTACTTCCCCCCTTCTTTTCTCTTATAATGAATTTGATTTAGGTTGGTGATTTCTCTAGTGAAATAATAACAATGGACTCATAACTATACAAAAGCCACACACAGGGAGGACAATTTTCATAGAAATTCACTGTTCTATGATGCTATGGAAAATATCCTGACCTAAAGCATCTTGGGTAGGAAAAGGTACACTTCATTTTATAGGATAACATCCATCACCTAGGGGAGGCAAGACAGTAACTCAAGGCAGGTACTTGAAGCAGAAACTCCAGAAGAAAACTGCTAACTGACTTTCTCCCAAACTTATTGTTCATCTACCTTTCTAATACAGCCCCATATGAGTTGGGATGGCATTACCTACAGTATGTTGTGCTCTTTTCCATAAATTATCAGTCAAGAAAATGTCCCCTAGATACAACCACAGGCCAATATGGTGAAGGAAATCCCCAGCTCTGAATCCCTCAGATATTTGTAGACTGTGTCAAGTTGATAGCTGTAAGAACTAGAAGTCTCCTCCCTTGTCACCACACGGACAAACATATCAACTGAATCTATACTCATTTAATTCTTGTTTGTCCCCAAGGTCTCACATTAATGCCACAACATAAAATACAGCACATCTTTAAAGCCCCATGTTTTGATTGATAGCAGAAAGATAGTAAGAGCCAGAGGACAAAGAAGTCTGCTGCAAAATTGTGTCTTCTATATGACAGAGAAATTATACTCATGTTTTCTCAACAATATGGCTGCCTATACAAGATCTGAACCGTGACACCAGTTGACATGCCAAATAGGATGCAGATAATTTCATAGGGGGTCTATAGAGCTATAAGCAATTAACAACTGCTGAGTAAGGTATCAATACCAAGTGGTCAGCTCTACAAAACATATACACACAATAACATTAAATGGTTGCACTTATGCATATTTTGTGTGTATGTGTGTGTGTATGTATTTATGTATGTATGTGTGTGTGTGTTTGTGTGTGTTCTGGGATTTAAGGCATGGGCACCATACCCAGCCTCTAATCTGTTAAGAGTTCTGAAAATGATAATAACCATAAAGATAAAGCATGCCATCAATGAATCACACTGCCTAGTGAATAATTCCAAAATGAGTGTCAAGAAGTATGATTACTAAAAGGAATTATGATCCTGAAGCAGAGTTCTCTATTCAAGTACTTGACTCATTTGAAGCTTTAAATGCAGAATATTTGTCTACATAGATGTATCTTAATACACAGTTGTTTGCATCAGTAATAGTGTCCTTTTAAAAATATGTGACTTTGAACAGAATGGTTTGGTTAAAAAATGTCACTTGAGTTCTTTGTGCAGCTAAATCAGAGGCCTACTCATCCAGTCTGCCACGAAAATGTGTGTTTACTGAAAACCCAGAAGAACAGGGTGAATTTGGAGTCATCGCTTGGATCTGTTTCCTCAGAATGTGATGAGTGTTGTCTTGCAGTGGATGTCAGAGTCTGGCTGAGTTGAAGTGATCTAATACAAACGTTGAGGCTGTGGGTAATTGGCAGAGTGCTTGCCCAGCATATGTGAAAGGGTTGACTCTTACCATTCTACAAACAATGCGTGGTAAGGTAATCGTGTACCCCAGCACTCAAGAAGCAGAGACAGGAGGATTGGATCATCCTCTGCTACACAAGTTCCAAGTCAACCTGTATGCAATAGAATCTTTCTCCAGGCAGAAGATAGGTCACAAACACTGCTCAAAAAGTAACTTTGTTATTAATCAGGAACTTCAAGCCAAAAGCAAGCAAATATTCTTCTCATTACTGTCTTTATGGTCTGTTACATCGTTGACATTAATTAAATATTTATTGGAATAAGCAAATAAGTAGACAAGATTAATATTAATTTCTAATATTTTCTAGAATAGTGTTTTTGTCTTAACTAAAATGTAACTTTATTGGATAGCTGAAGTTCATGACTTTGAAATTGTAGTTTCTATTCCTGGTATGAAGATGGGGAATATGACTACTTCTGAGAGTGTGATCAGAAATATAGAACTACAGAGTCAACTACAGCATTGGTTGACATCGATTCTCCTAAACATCCAATATGGTTGTCAAATCTTTCTGTAACTGATAGAAAGTAATCATTTTTGTGTTTCTGTATCAACAATATAATTCTGTCATGGCAGCTGAAAACTGATCATAGGCAACATATAAGAAAAAGTTTTGACTGAGTTTATCAAAACTTGAGTTACAAAGGTTGATGACAAGCCAGGCTTCGGTCTTGGCATGTAGTTTTGTGACTCCAGTACAAACATGGTATGTTATAGCTTACTTAGGTTGACTGTACAGTTCTCTGTTTTATAACCAAAGATAGTCAAAACCCCTCAGGCTTCATAAACTTCCAAGATGCAAATATGAATATGTTTTAATATTCTTTTATTGAAGCTTCTAATATATTTTCCTACCATCCTCTATACTTCTCCAACAGTGAATCCAGATAATTAATGATACTCCCTGAAGGATATCATATGCCCTCCTTCATAGAAATTGATAGTTTTCTACTCATAGCAAGCATTTGACATTTTTAACCACCTACCAGGTAGACATATTTTAATACCTAGTTAATACTTCCATCTTTCCCTCCTGACACCAGCCTCTGTTCTCCTTATTACCTTATCTTAAAATAGAAAATTCTTCTAAACTCACTGAGATATTTCCTTTAGAGGAGCCTGACATAATAGGAGATGGACTGCAGTTAGTCCCTGCAGTGATCCACTGTTTTAGATAATGAATAAAAATCCACATCTCCATTAATTTGGGAAGAGAAATGAATAGACAAGCAATGTGGCATTTAAAAATAGTTCATCTTTTATATCATTGAGGCTCTATTATACCTCTCAAGAATAATTTTTAATATATAGGATGAAAGTTAATTTGTGTTTTTAAGAAAATTGAATAAGTGGCAGCTGAACTATATTCTGAAAACTTGGGGTTCAAAGAGGTCTTATGTATTTTTTTGTAGTATCTTAATGGCTGACACATATACCTGTCTGATTTCAACTTCTTCATTTTTTTTTCTTTTGGCACAAGAAATAACTCTTTATTAGAACAGTGTAATTGCATTTTTCATTACATTCTTATAAATTTGAACTGTTCTTTTTTTTATTCTTTAATCTTTTTTTTTTTTTTTTTTTTTTTTTACAGTTCAGACTGTATCCCCCTCCTGGTCCACCCTCCAACTGTTCCACATCCCACACCTCCCACCAGCTGATGTGAGGCTCCCAACACATATACAGCAGAGGACTGCTGGGTCAGTCAGAGAAAATTATTTCAACTTCTTTTTTGTTAAAGATTTATTTATTTATTTTATGTATATGAGTATACTATCATTCTCTTCAGACACACCAGAAGAGGGCATCGAATTATAGATGGTTATGAGCCATCAAGTGGTTGCCAGGAATTGAACTCAGGACCTCTGGAAGAACAGTCAGTGCTCTTAACTGTTGAGCCATCTCTCCATTCCTGATTTCAACTTCTTAAGAAAATAAATGACTAAACCTCTTGAGTACCACAGTCAAGAAAACTCGCCTTGGTTACACTCTTCCTTTATAATTCTGCTCTTCCAAATGTTCTTTATCAACAATGTACACAGCATGAACGTTCTCCAAACACTTTCCACGTATTTCACTCTTCAGCACTCCATTCTTACCGAGAGGTGTCTTCTGCTTTATCTGTACCCTATCATAGCTGAACGCTGCATTATGCCATCTTGCATATGTGTAATCTCTTGGCATCTTCTTCATGCAGCCAGTGAATATCTTTCTGATATAACTAAAAGAAAAAAGTCATACTATTCTTACCTAAGCTATGGCTTTTGATATAGCCTTGTTTGCATTATAATTACATGTGGGGTTTGTTTGTGTGTGTGTGTGTGTGTGTGTGTGTGAGAGAGAGAGAGAGAGAGAGAGAGAGAGAGAGAGAGAGAGAGAGAGAGAGAGAGAAACATTTCTGTTAACCTCTATACCTAATTAAAACATAAACAAGACATTTCCTATAATTATGGGCATATACTAATTGTTTAAGGAAGGCGCTGTAATGGGATGAGTGCATAGCTTATTTTATTTCAACAGATCAAAATTTGCATCATTTTATTTCATGAGACATTGAGAAATTGAACAATGTAGCACATTGCTTGGAAAATATATGAATTTCATTAACATTTGCTTTTAAAATTCCTGTATATACTCTTATCATCTGAGAACATAATCTGACCATTTATCAAAGAAAGATCAATATTCTGAAACATCAAACTCAAATTTTCAAACATGCAATTGTTTTAATGATAACCACAACAGACAGATTTTGGGTTTGTTTTTTGTTTGTTTGTTTGTTTGTTTTTTTTTGCCATTTTAAGCCTGCTTGTTTTGCATGCCATCCTCTGTAGAACTAACTGTGCCCAACATCTGCTTGTATAGATAAGATGAGCTCTTGCACAATAAACACCCCAAGCCTCTGCTGACTTCTGCAGCTACCTGAGCCAGGGACTCTGCATGCTGGTGAGTAACAACAGCAGCTTCTTTGCTTCATTTCCAGCCAACACTGGACCCCCGGAAGTTCCTGGTTATCCTGCCCTACTGTGTAGTACTGCTTCTGGTCCCAGCCTCTTACCTGTAGGTCTCTCACTGTGCCTTCCCCTACCTGGCAGAGGATAGCCTGAATAAAGATTGCATGTTTTACTGCCACCTGGTGGTTTTATTTTTATATGAATTGTCTTTTAAAACTCCCTAAACACCCACTCTAGCTTAACTAGGTCTTGGTTAATTTGATAAAAATTAATCCTACCAAAAAAAAAAGAGAGAGAGAGAGCAAAGTTGAACCCTAATAAACACTAAGCTTGTTTGATAATACAGGTTCTAAACCTATCAAATGCATGACTATTAAAGCTGGTCCATGATAAATTTATGATTTCATGCCAAGAAACTCAAATAAAGATGACAGCAATACTGTCTATCTAGGATTCCATTCGTGACAAACACAGAATCATTTATATGAGTTATAATCATGAAGATAGAAAGTTAAAAGGAACAATATATTTTGATTAAATAAGTAGCTACCCGGCAAATTTTTAACACATGGAAAATTATTTAATAGATACTCATTAAATTGAGTTCAGTATATATATGTTTTTAGCAAATACTTTATTGTGACTGAAGCTAAGAGTCCTATATGGTATAACCACTGAGTGATTTCAATAGTTTGAGCCATTTTGGGCTTAAATATGAAGTACACAATTTTATTATGCTGCGTATTTTATTAACTTTCACGAAACTCTATTCCTACCCAAGATGACTCATTTGACTCAAGCCCTAAGTTAATAAACTTAGGGTCTATTATACTGATTTTCAACATTTCTCTTCATATCAATTAAAATTTTTTAGATATTTTAAAATATTGTTCAATTGGATAATCTTGGTTTTACCTCTTGATTAGATTAAAAACATCCATTGAGGCATATATTTGGGTATATCTATGAGGGAGTTCCCAAAGAAGCTTAATTCAAAGGGAATAGCATCATCCCAAAATTTGGGGTCATAGAACTTATTAAAAGGGTGAATGAGCTAATCATAGGAATCCTCTGTTTCCCAGTCTCTCTCTCTCTCTCTCTCTAGATAGATAGATAGATAGATAGATAGATAGATAGTTGATAGATAGATAGATAGATAGATAGATAGATAGATAGAGATATATATGCAAACTCACCCTACTGCTACCAAAGATGAGAGTTTTTCCCGCTGCCACATGTTCCACCACGATGCAGGAGACCCTCAAACCACAAGATAAACCCCTTCCTCTTTCAAGTCATTCCTCATCAGAAATTTGGTCATAGTAACAAACGATGTGACTTACAGACCTGCCATATGATGTGTCACAAAACTTTTCCTGGTGAGACAAAACATACTAGTCAATTTACCCCAGAAAGGCAGCCTAGGAAATCAAGTCAGAAGTCAAGTTACCACCAAAGTCCAAGTTAGAGAACCAATGAGGTTGATTAGGGTAACTTACAGAGTTTGGGTGAGGGGTTACTTTCCAGAGCAGAAGTGACTCAAAGATAGCTGCAACACCAAAGCGCACTGTAGGATGGGTGACAGCTCAGAATGTTGGGAACCTGGAGTACACAACACAGCTCAACAAGTTAGAGAGTGTCTTTTCCAAGAACCACAGGTGGTATAAACCTCTTCCAGAGGTTTCTGCCCCAACTAAGCAGCCTGTCCGGTCTTAGAGTCTTCTTTGCAGCTTGGCTCCTCTTCTAGTTTTCTTTCTAGGTAGGCCCTGCTCCTCTGAGAGGGACAATCAGCTTTTATAGCTTACTCTGACAAGGAGGTACTTAGTCAATCTAGTCAGTTTCAGGGCCTTCCAGAAGTTATTTTGAGTAGTTTATGCTCTTGTTTAAGGACCTCCTGCAGGATGAAATGTTGCAATTTAGAAGGAAACTGCTACAGAATCCTATGTCAACAAGAAAGGGCAAATTGCTCATTAAGAATGAGAACATTGCCAGGCAGTGTTAGCACACGCCTTTAGTCCCAGCACTTGGGAGTCAGAGGCAGGCGGATTTCTGAGTTCGAGGCCAGTCTGG
Source organism: Uromys caudimaculatus (assembly GCA_028551405.1). Classification (NCBI taxonomy): domain Eukaryota; kingdom Metazoa; phylum Chordata; class Mammalia; order Rodentia; family Muridae; genus Uromys; species Uromys caudimaculatus. The sequence goes on along the minus strand of CM052703.1, from coordinate 10,682,667 downwards.
TCTACAGAGTGAGTTCCAGGACAGCCAGGGCTACACAGAGAAACCCTGTCTCGACAAACCAAAAAAAAAAAAAAAAAAAAAAAAAAAAAAGAATGAGAACCATTAACATGTTGTTTTAAGCTCAGGGAAAGGCTGAGATATGTTTTAGGGCATTCACACTGAGGGGAGACATTGCTGGAACTACTTGTTTGGTGCCTGAAGCAATGTGCTTTATCCAGCAAAAATTTTTTGCCAAGTTTCTATGATTTTGGAATTCTTTTCCTTTGCGATGACATCCTGTTTCCTCTTGTTTATGCATTCAGATTTTACCATTTTCTCTGACACATTTTTCCCATTTACAAAAGCCTTTACCTTCTTTTCTGTTTTCTATTCAAGTATATCGAATTGGCTAGTAACAAAAACTTAATCTAACATTAGGTTTCATTCTAGCATCTTCTGGTATAAATTCTCTTCAAAATTTCCAGGTGTCTTGTATAGAAAGGTTTCTTAATTTTTAAATGCAAATATATTTATTAGAAGTATATGCCTTTGCTAATATTAATACTGTAGCCTTATGTACATATGCACAGCTGTCCACTCACAGTAAACACAATAGTTTACTTCTTAAGCCTTTCACTGTCCATAAACATCACAGAAAAGGCTTTATATCGATATGTTTTGCTTTATACTTAAAAGTTATATTACTTGAATTATTTTATCATGGTAGAAAAATGTAAAAATATCTGTAACATAGATGTCTCAGAGGTTAAGAGATTATACTGCTCTAGCAAAGGACAGGAGTTCTATTCCCTTAACTCATAGAAGGATTTTCACAACCTCCTGTAACTCTAGCTTCAGATAATATATACACACATACACACATACACACACACACACACACACACACACACACACACACACACTTAAGTAAATCTATAAAGAAATATTTGTAACACAAGGGGACTATTAGGTTTGATGGGTCTGAAGACTATGTTAGGAAAGAAAGTCATCATATCTCTTCCTTGTTGCTTAGTCTCTGAAAATTATTTATATTCCTCAAATCCAGACTTAACACTTATTAAGAAGTAATTGTCTAAGAACCTAAAATAAAGTGATATATGCCAAAAATAATATAGTTTATCTATCTATTTATGTATCTGTCTATTGCTTATATATCCTCCTCAGATCCATTATTCATTGTTTGAAATCATATATTAAAAATCAATAACCACTCAAAAATCAGAACTCAACCGACCAAATTGTTAAAATGAGTAAGAGGTCTAAATGCACATTTCATCACACAGATGAGTAATAAGCACACAGTAACATACTTACATCTTGTCATTAGGGAAATAGAAATTAAGACAATTATGAGATATTGCTAGTTACTTGTTAGAGTGGCTCAGCTCCAACATGCTAATGATCCCAAGTGCTGGTGAGATTGCAAAGTGAGAAAATCTCCTATCTGTTGTTTATGGTAACACAAAATGATTCATTTACTTTAGATGATGGTTGTGACCTTCAAACTAACATAACCTTGTTGTAACAAAATCTACAAGCTGATTATCTAAATATTCAGGCACTTAACTTAGGAATGTATATATATATATATATACAAACTCTACATATTAAAAATCAGATGTTGATTTATTCCAAATCACAAATAAATTGGAAGTAACTAATTATCCTTCAATAGATAAACAGATCAGCAAATCATGCAATGCTACCTAACAGAATATTACTGCAAGCTGTAATTTTTCAATACAATACTAAAAATGAAACAAAATAAACAATGAAGCCACTAAAAATGTATCAACCTTAAATAGACATAACAGGTGGAGAATGCTTCTCTGGAAACCATGGTTTCAGATAAAAAGACCTCTTTTTATGGATTGCCTCTTTCCACTTCTTAGTCACTTGGAGTCACTTAGATCCCTCTCAAACATGAGATGCTCGCCATTGCCCTTAGTTAGCCTCGAGAACTGGTTGGTAGGACCCTATTGCTGAAGGTACACATATTTAAGTCATAGGATAGAGAGATATTATGCTGGTATACTGATTTCCTCCCTACTGACTAAATTATATAGTTTCAGATGTTTCTATTAATATTACTGGAGGAGAAAAGACATTAATAGCCTTATCCAGCCATGAATCCTGAAAACTAATCAAACAAGTAGGTGCGGTAAGATGTGGCAATTGGTACATCAGTGGCACAAATATTATGAGAATAGCTAATTGCTTTATAATTGGATTCAAAATTCACTCCGTGAAATTGAACTCAGGCCTAGTAATGTTAACTGGACAAAATGCCTAACACTGGTATGGTCATAGATCTTCAGGAAGAATCTAATATTATTGTTTTGATAAACAAACGTAACATTGAAATAACCTCCAAGTTCTTATCTTTATATCCATATATTAGTGCATCTCTCAGCCTCATTAATGAAGCTTCCTTTTGCAGTAGATGATGATTAATAAAGTGTCCCACATCAGGCTCAGAAAATATAAGACTGAGAATTGTTCAGTTCTAAGTGGGACATCTATATCAGACTTCTGTTTTCTGAGGCACATGGGTCATTGTGGAATAAGAGGTATAAAGACTACAAGAACCAGAAGTAGTGGCCACCTGCAGTAAAACATTATTTAATGGACAGGAAAATGGCATTGCACACGGAAGTCACAAACGCTGCAACTGCGTGCACAAGACCGGCAGAAGATTAAGCCAGACAAAATTCCAGGATGGATGGAGAAGGAGCTCATGATGTTTTCCTTGAGCTGAGAAGCTGTTAGTGATTAACATCTCCTGATTGGGGGGGGGTGGTGATGAGTCAGGATTCAGGGATACAGGCCTTAAAAATGTTGTCTGTACTCCACTTGATAGTCATCCAGAGAGCACTATTCACTCAGTGCAGGGAGAGAGAAAGAGAAAGGAAAAATAGTAATTAAAGATAGGAATGGTTCAGTGGCAGTGGAGGAACTGCAGGGAAGGGAGAGGGAAGTAAATGTATTTAAAACACTTAAGCATATATAAAATTCTCAATTAAAAAAAAAAAAAGAAATGTTGCTAAACATACAAAAAGAGCCAACCTGAAAAGCTACAGGGTGAACTATGCTAGACAGCATTCTAGAGTGTGAAAAACTATAGACATACAAAACAGATTAGAGGTTGAATGAGATTGGGTAGATTCGCCTATGAAAAGGGGATGTACATGACATGCTCCATGACCTTCTGTGGGTGGTAATGATAGAGAGCTAACAGTATGCGTTCAAGACCTATAGAACTGTAAGACATAGTGGATGGACTTTATTGTACATATCTTTTTAAGTAATTTGAATGATCGTGTAATCTAAGTGTGAAATAAAAATTGTCAAGTATTTAGAAATATATATATAACATATTTTATAAATGTGGTGAAGAGAAAGTAATGACTAAACTATGGAAAATACTCTGTAAGACTGAGAGAAACTACCCATAAGAGCAATAGCAACAATGCACACATGGTTTATCAATTCAGACTAAAATCCCTCATACATAGGTTACTAATCTTAAACTGCTAAGCATGTTTATATGGATTGAATGCTCGTCCTGTGAAAATGCTTTGAAATTCTATCTGTAAGTATCTGTGAATATCTCCTTGTCTGGAACTAGGGTATTTGTAGAAGATAACCAAGTCAAAAGCCATTAAACTGCTCCCTAATGGAATGTACCTGTTATCCTTTCAGGACAAAGACAAAAGGCTTAGAGAGAGACACACAGAGGTAAGCAGACATAGAAACTGGAGTTACACTGTCATAAGTCAAGCCATGACTCCTGCTGCTGCAAGATAGAGGGAATAGGAAGGAGCCTCTTCTAAAGGTTTGGAGGGGTGATAGCCTTACCACCACATGCATTTCACATGATGTTTCTACAATAGTGAGATAATACTTTACACTTGTTCTATGTCACTGGTAAACTAACACACACACACCAAACACACACACACACACACACACACACACACACACACCCCATATATATATATTTACATTTACATTTAAAAATTTGTAGATAACAATATATTGTGGAGATTAAGTTTCTATTCCAAGAGGAATAGATTATAGTGATCTATGAGTACAGTCAGGAGTATGAGATAGTATGGATGTATATTTTCTATATTTTGATTAATATAGTCACAGACACAAATCTTTATACAGAGGTATGCATGCTTCATCAATCTGTACACATGTATTTAAATAAAAATGCTGTTACTCCTATAGGGAGCTCATGTGAAGATATGGCTTTTACAGTAAAGATTTGGGTTCTAGGTTGCTTGTCTACAATGGCAGTCATTGCCTCTCATCTTTCTCAGCAGAACACAGAAACCTCTAAATATCAGCTCGCCATATCGGTCCTTAGCTGAGTGCTGATGAGTCTTCAATTCCAGTTCTCAGTGGTTACAAAAGTTTTCTACTTCTACTATATTAAAAATTCATATTTGGTTTGTATTGCAATTTACCTACCTAGAGTGAACTGCCAGATTTTCCACTAACTGAATTCTGATCCATGTCTAAATTGTCTAACATTTTTCTGTATCTATACATTCTTCATCTATAACACAAAGATAATAATAATACTACACACCTTATCTTGTAAAAAGTACAATGCAATCTGTTTAATAGTCCAGGCTTGCACAGAATAACCCAATCAGTCTTCACCAAGATTCAATCTTCCTGTATATCACTTCTCAGAATCTGTATGTGTGAGTGTGCATGTGTGTGCTAACATTTGTGTGTGTGTGTGTGTGTGAGTGTAAGATGTTTATATTAATTAATTATACACATCCTTCATCACTAATTTCTCCTCATTTGGACAGCTGGATGTTGAAAATGTGCTTGGGGTGATTCAGCCTGTTATGTAACTGTTTGTCTAGCTAATGACTGGATACAGAGATGGCTCATTTTGAGTATAGTATCTGGAAAAACTGATTTTTCCGAAGGCCACAGTTTTCAGAGATTGCTTTTATATTTTATGTTTCTTTGATTTTCAGAAGTGATGAATCCCATTAAATTGAGGACTCTTCTATGATTCTAAGTTCATCCTGTGTGGGCTGATTATTGACACAAGGAGAAAATGATCCCAAATAGATGATGCTTTATCAATTCAGCAAAGATACTTTATGACTTTCTGTGAATCAGCCAGCTGGTAAGACAGAGACAATAATAAAAAAGGTCTCCAGTGACTCAGAACTTCTTCTCTTCGTAGTGCTCAGAAGCAGCTGAGCCACATTTGGTGCCCAATCTCTGACATATTCGTTCTATGAGAATACTTTCCTTCTATAATCTGCTGATGCATCTTAATTCTTTTCAAAAACAGTGATTAATATCTATATTATTTATTTTAATTGTGCTGGGAACTGCATAAACAAAGTATTTTTCAAGTATTTGTGATATTTAACCTCTGTATCTTCACCCTTCAGTGGCAACAGCATCCACAAAAATTGTGAAAGATTGAAAATAAATCTGTATTTTCTGAGCAGCTTGCAAATGTGATAATTAATAGCCCTCGTGAGGCCTGAACACATAAAAAATACTGAATTTGCAATAAGAGAATTTCAAATGAGAGAGCCCACAACATAGGGTTTAAGGGCAAAAAGGCAAATAGCTAACGTGCATGGATTCCTGTAACTTAAAGCAGAAATACCACTGCTGCCACTGGCAAGGTGAAGAGCCACAGTGTGGGTAGTCAACAGAGAAATTAACAAATGTGTCTTCTTAAATAAAAGGATAAAAAAATATTCCAACACCTGTACTGCTAATTCTATCCAAGTTGAATGTATAATTAATAATGAGCCACAAACAAAGGACTCATGATCACGATTAACACATATATTCCAATGGAAAGCCTTTTATGGTTGAAATTTATTTTCATGAATAATATATGAAAACTCTGTATCATCACAACAGGTGGATTTCTGAGTTTAAGGCCCGCCTGATCTACAGAGTGAGCTCTAGGACAGCCAGAGCTACACAGAGAAACCCTTTCTTGAAAAACCAAAAGAAAAAAAAAAGGAATAAATACTTTAAAACTATTTCCAAAGCTGAATTCAGTTTTCTACCTATGGACCATACAACAGCCCAAGGGGCATAGGTTTGGCAATATTATTGTACTAGTTACCTGCTATGAGCCTCCTGTCCTGGAGTGGACTCAGGTGTGGCTTTAAAGACTGTTGGTCTTCAAACATTCTGGCTCTCTAACTAGACTGAATGTTGATGATAACTTCTAAAAAGTCCTAAAAACTTTCTTGCTCTTTCTGAGTGTTAAAAGCCCTTGGTTTAGGCGATTAACACCTGTAGCCTAACAATGGGGGATTAAGTAATGTTCTATCTCTGAAGGAACTGCAGGGCTCTAACTGCCATCCTGCTAGTTGATGTTGCAGAAGGAAAAAGGGTAACTTTGACAAGTGATTTTAGCATTTATATCTAAGTTCTAAAAAGTTTCCTATGAAAGTTCTCTAAGAAAATGGGGAAAGGGGCTTCTAAGGAAAAGAGGAACAAGTGATCTAAGAAAAGGGGGATAAGCAGAATGTAAGAAAAACAGGATAAGAAGTGCTAAGAAGAGGAGGATAAGTAGAATAATACTAAGAAAAGCGGGAGGAGGAAAGTGGCTAAGAAAAGGGTGATAAAGAGAAATAACTCTCTCCTCTCTTTGTTCTCAGCACTTATACATCTTTCAGAATACGTGAGCACATGATAAAAAGTCCATCAGAAGTTTACGTAAAATTTCGAATCATAAATCGAATAGGAAGATTTTTTACAAGGGAGAATGTTTACATGCATATCCGTTAGGAGTAATTATCTGGCTGAATATTCATCACCTGACACAGCTCCACAGGTTCATGGAGAGTTAAAAAACATAACTAAGTTATTAGTGAAGTTTTGTATAGATAAACCCTGTCAATATTTTATCTTCTGTCCTAGCATCTGTAATAAATTGTTAGTGCCATTTTGATTACTTTTGGTTAATTGTTTTTACAACTTCTTGGAATGTGCTCTAAGTTACAAAATGCCTACTTACTATTTCAGATGAAATTAACTCCTGATTCTAAAGACTGGCAGAGTTCTCAATGCAGTTTTGATTATCAGAGAGAACCTAATAGTAATCCGACTATAATAGAGCTTAATAAATACTGATACGATTTTAGCAATTCTTATAAGATCATCATTAAGAATTAAGAAATCATCTATGTGTTTATATGGCATCATTACAATACAGTACATTTTTATTGTTCTGCAGAGATCTACTCAAAGAGTGGGCTAATACCTAGTGATTGTTATATATACTTAATAATAACAGGAAAAGTATATTAACAGCAGAAATCTTTCCAAAAATGAATTTCTTCTGGGCCTTGTCTACTGGAGCAAATCCACTGTGGATTTTTAATCTAAGGCAGACCAACTAAGGAAGATCACCTGTGAGTTATTAACTTGTCCTGTGTCAGCTCCTGACAGTTACCAATTGCTGCATAACACTATCACCACAAATTCAGGAGCTAAGGCACCCCACATTCATTCTCAGTCAGCTGGAGGGAACAGGACCACCAGGGACACCAAGAGAAGTTCTAGGCTACGCCTCTCAACACAGTGGAGATCAAGAAGCCTTGTAAAGGTAGTTATGCAAGCAATCCAAGCAGCTAACCTTTTACTTAATCTCCTGCTGTTAGACTACAGGTGTTAGTTGCCCAAACCAGTGGTTTTTAACCACAGAATGAGCAAGAACTGTTTTTTAGGATTTTTTTTAGAAGTTATCAGCAAGCATTCAGTGTAGTTAGAGGGTTAGAAGGGCAAAGACCATCAGTCTTTAAAAATATGTTTGGAAACTATAAGTATTTGAAGCTACATCTGTGTTCTACTTCAGCACATTATAGGCCAGGCAGGCTCCAGGCAAATTTAAATTTAAATTAGAATGAAGAAGAATTGTATTTTGAAGCCTGCATGCAATTCCAATATAATTCTAATTTTGAGGTTTATTTGGGATATATATATAAAGATTAGAAATAGCCTTAGCTATAAGGAGAAGACTTTATCAGAAATAATAACAGAAACAAAAAGTGAAGGGAAAATAAAATTAAAGACCACTTAAAAATTCTCAACATGGACTGGGTTTATGAAAGAAAACTGGAAGTTTGTTATTTGCTAGCATTTCTGTGGAATATCTCTTATCAAGGGTGACATAATTCATGTCCACATGTATTCCAATGTGTTCATAGTTATAATATGAGATAAATTCTGTAATGAAGGGAACACTACTCCTCAACAAGATATTTATGTTTCAGATCATGCTTGATCTGGGTGTGTTGATAAGCACTACTTTTTTAATAACTATGGACAGAAAAAGTTAATTATATAAGAACTGTTAAGGTTGACTTCTCTAAGTTCAACCTACAAGCTGAAATGTAACCATGGAAATATTGTTTAAGGTCTTCAAATACATTCTACTACAAGTAGAATGAAACAGCTTTTAACATGGTCTTCAAAGCAAAACAAAATGATTTCTACATACTTTTACAACATTCTTCCTATTCTAATATCTTGACAATATGCTATTACTTTTGAAGTCTCATTCAAACAATTCTCCTTCATGTGTATATTCTAGACATTCTTTCTTCACTAATTTTCTTGTTGATCACTATTTGCTCCACAAAAGTACCATTTTCACAAAAAAGCCACATAGTCTGTAATGCCTTGTAGAAGAAATTCATGAAATATATACACTGTTTTTGGATGAGTTGTTTTCTTCCATCAAGTCAGAAATTAGTACAGTAGGACTGGCTAATTATAAAGCCACACAGTGATGTTGACACCATGCTTGGGATGTAACATGTGAACAATAAATATGTTCAAAACTACATCAATCAATCAACAAGAGTGATGATGAGTGTTTCTGCACAATAGCTGACATCTCTGTTCCCTAATTCACTCAAAATTGTTTGGCTCCTTTTAATATACTGAGTATATTCTATACTTCTAGAAGTCAAGTACAGTCCACTTCAAATAGAATTAAGTGGAGTATTTTAATGACTATAAAATATAATTTTAAAAATGTTTTTATTTGGCATTTGTGAAAAATTAATAGCATTAAGTTTTTGAAAGAGTGAATGCTTTTAGTCTCATATCATCATGTGTTTGGGACCAAATTTCTTCTATTGATAGCTATTTTAAAGGTATTTATGTATGTATTGCTACTTATCTTTACTTGTATACAAAATCTTTGGCCTTGCTAGTTTCTAAGAGCCATTAAAGTGTAGAATAGTGTGTGTGTGTGTGTGTGTGTGTGTGTGTGTGTGTGTGTGTAATCATTGATCATTCTTATAAATCACAACAAAACAAATATGATTCTTATGAAGAGGAAACATATAGAATATGTACAAATATTAAATGACTACAACATTAGCTCTTATTTCATTTCGCTGAAGACTTGTTTAGGAAGATTGATATGCATGGATAATATATACTCATAAATTCATCTGTTCATAGAAAAATAGTGGAGAGTCTCATATAAATACATTAAGTATAACTATGTTTAAAGAAACATAACTTCAGTATTGGGATGGATATATTGTTAAGTTCTTTATGAATATTTCCTTCCAGGTTAGCCTTAGCTCTCAACTTTATATAGTGTAGAGTTAGCTGATGAAGTCTCAGTTGGGTGATTACCTCTATCAGATTACCATGTGGAAATTTCTGTGTGGTATTTCATTGATTGTGATTGATGGGGGAATGCCAAACCCTCCATGGGTGTGTTACCTTTGAAGGTGAGCTGGCTGCTCATGAGCCAGGGAGAAAGAGAACAACACGACAGCTTCCCCTCATGGCTCCTAACCCTACTGTGCTTTTCCTTGATGATGGGTTGTACCCTGAAGGATGAAATGAAATTTTCTTCCCCATGTTACTTTTGGCCATGGTGTTTATCACACTTACTGAAATCAAACAATAATAAATTCTTTAAAATTTTTTGTTTTAATAACACAGAATCTTTAACCACAATATGCAAATTCATTTTTCCTAAGTAAGAGATACTGATAGTAAATTAATATTGAAAACAGTCCTCATAGAAGTTAGATAACCAAAGACCATGGTTATGAAAAGAAAATTAAAAACAAAGTATCCCACAAAAATTTGTACTTCAGTTACAAATTTAATCATTAGCTGCATTAACAATTATGGACCTGGAAATAGCTTTAAATGCTGTTAGGGTAGAGCCAACATTGGACCCTGCATGCTGCAAAACTGACATGCAAGGCAAGGTATGCCAACTCCTGCAGCAGTACCATGACTGTTATAGGGTATGTACTCACTTTGTGGTTAGGTTTGAGGTCTGCTTCATGGAATGGAAATCCAGGCCTGGTACTATAATCCTGGTCAAAAGTCATGGCTATGGATTTCATAGACTCTAGGATAAAACCCTATATTGTAATTCTGTTAAGTGGTTGTGTTACCAAATTGACATAAATATTTGTCATTAAATCCAGAGACCTAAGAAGTTCTGAACCTTGATTACGGAAGTTTCTGTTTTTAGTGAATAGCAGTCAGTGTAAAGTTACATAACTTGCCAAAGTGCTGAGAAAAAGAGACTGAATATTCAATCCTAATAGGATACCACCTATATTACACACACACACACACACACACACACACACACACACACACACACACACACACACACACACACACACCCTGAGATAGCACTGCAATAGGAGAAGCTGAAAGAAGGTAAAGTTGGAATATAGGGAGCAGTGTTGCGAAATGCTATCTTCTAAATATGACATGGCTACCCTACTTATGAACTTATGGCAGCTGTGATCACCTCTACAAAATCAAGACAGCCAACATTTTGGGACAGATGGAGTCAATGATCACTAAGCTCCACCTATTTCTAAAAAGCTATAGGGGAGAAAGAATTATTATTTTTGGTGGGTGTGGCTGGTGGTAAATTTCCCATACTCCATTAGATGACCCCATACCCATGGACACAAGGCAACACAACTAGACATTGTGTTATCAAAGAGAAAGAGAGTAAGAAAGAAGGATATAAAGTTTGAAAGGGGAAGTAGTCGGGACAGTGGGTTTCATTAGCGAAGAGTTAATATGATTATATATCATCATATACCTGTATACAATTCTCAAGATTAAAAGAAAAGACTTTTAATTATGAAAAACAAAGAGCTTCAGAGTGATGCAAAGATAGACTTTCACAATCTATTCATGGTCATTGCAGTCTCAACAAGGATTTCACTTGAAATGTTGTTGTAAGCAATAAATGCTGGTAAAACTAGATCTTGGGCTATCTGATGTGTTCTTATCATGAAGTTTCTTGCTTGACTTTCTGTACCAGTGAACTCCTCCTCCACATCTCTGCCACTTCACTTGGGTTTTCTTTTTTGACTAGACTTAGGTAAATGAGTGCTGAGGTCAAATGGAAATACTTCATGGATACTTTGGATATTCCCTTTAACTTTTAAAGAATGTCTACAGAGGAAGTTTGACTAAATGATCTGCATTATTCCCAGAGTGGACATTGACATCAGCACTAGAAAGGGAACTCATCTGCTACTTAAAGGAGGCAATGGCATGGAAAATCAAACACCTTCTTTCTTACTTTTGCCCAGCAAACTGGAACAAAACGTTCCCCACCATGCCTCTTGAAGTGTCAATGGCACACTTAATTCAAAAATAGAAAGCTCTTAAACTTTCAGGTCACATTGATTTTAGTGTCATTTCTTCTGCTCAGAACTTCTCTAGTAAGCATTTCATATAGTGACTAGACATTTGAGTTACCAACCCATTTCTTGTGCAATTGACCAGTCTTATATTAGTAGCATTATATGAAATCTCTGCATTTTAATAAGAGATAGTGCAATTATAGCTAAGGTTTGTAATGTCCTTGTAAGTAGGTTGAGCTAGAGCAATTGGGTGTTTCTATAAAGAGACATAAGTTTAATTTCCTGCAGCATTGAGAAAGCAGAGATTTCAATGGCCTCTAGTTACATCACAGAAAACATTGGGAAGCCCATTTACTTACGGTATTCATTTCAGACGGGGTCAACCAAGCCCCAAGCACCTGCTTTCTTTCTTAGCACATACACTGCCTGAATTACCCTCATTATTGTCTCAACTCTTCCTCTTATTTTGCCTATGGGGACAGTAAGCCAATGTTCAGTGGTCCAACCAAGAATGACAAGAACCCACAGGAGGCTGCATTTGAATCTCACCAGCCATGGAAAGAATTAGAGCAGAAATGTGTGCCAGTCATTGCAATTTGCCACTAAATTTTAGGCTCTTTCCTCCTAATAAAATTGTTTCACACTTATCACAGATAAAAACCCATAATTCACTTCAAATGTCCTCTAAGACTGTTGCATTAAAATGGCACCCAAGTTTTCTTTTTTTTAAATGAAGATTTTCTGAATCAACTCTATCAATAACAGGCTACCTCTTCCAGGGTACAAAAGTTTCACTGGGTCTCATCAAGTCATTTATCATCTGATTCTTTCCTAGATTTTCTTTAAGTTGATTATCTTCTAAGGAGTATGTGGGTCAAAATCTATGCAGATTGACATCATTTTTATTTATAAATAGAAGTTACTAAAGAGAATCCAATCTACCTATATGACTGGTACACTTAGAGTAGCCCTTAAAGACATGAAATATTTTGTGTCTAATTTTTGTTTTGTTTTTCAAGACAAGGTTTTTCTGTGTAGCCCTAGCAATAATTGAACTCACTCTTTAGACCAAGCTGATCTCAAACTCAGTGATCTGCCTACCTCTACATCCCAAGTGCTGGAATTAATCATGTGTAACACCATGTCCAGCTTCCCTGCCCACCCCCACATTCTAGAGGAAATAATTCTAACCATGAAATAGCTCATATAAACTTCTAATTCAGAGACCAACTTTAAATAGGGAAACTGAAAGGAGATTTTGGAAATTATGTGTCAAAGAAGGGAGTTAAAGTATTTCTCTGAGTCAAGTACCAGGAAAGGAATCAGGAAAATGCCAGATGGATAGGTAGAAAGTTGAAGTATAGTTCAGAATAGAAAGTGGGTAGCATAAAATAAGAATAATATTTAAAACTGTAAGCCAAAGAATGAAAGAGAATACTATTCTTGTTTTCCCTCATATGTGGGATTGCAAACAATACCGGTGATTGACAACAACGTGAAAACTACTGAGCAGTAAGGGAGCCATCACAAGAGCAGAGACAATTTAAGTAACAGGACAAAAAAACTCAAAGTACTATTGTTTATGCATATCTGAAAGTCACAGATTTTAATAAAAATTAAATGTGTGAGATGTCATTAAATATCATATAAGAATCTTCAAATAATCATCTTTGCTTGGTCTTATTAAGCCAAACATTAATGATTTTTATGTCTTCATTTCTTTCATGGGATCTAAAGTTGCCAAAGATTGTAGAAAACTGTGGAACAATGTTCTATGCCAAGAATGAGAAACACAATATAAAAAAACTGAAGAAAAGTATCTACAAGGAGAATGAACAAAAAAAAAAAGTCTAATTTTCAAAGAACTAGTAAATGAAGGTTATTTTCTGTAGCTAATTATTGCAATGTGTGGATGAAGCCGTGATGCCTAATGAGATGGCATTTGGTATTAGGCTCACTGGGGGAGGGCAAGCTGGTGAGTAAATCATGAAAGTGGAAGACTTAGGATAGGATTCATATTCATTAAAAAAAAAACTGCAACTGCCGTGCCACCTGAGAACAAAGCTAGGAGAAGTATTCTGCTCAGACTGTGCTCAGGCTGAAACGTCTAACTCAAGATTACAATCCATGAAACCACAAAAATGTATTTCTTGTTTAAGCTACTGATCTGCTATATTTAATTACTGCAGCCAAGACTAAGGCAAACTCCTAAAGCTCTGCTCTCAAGTAGCACAGAGAGACTTGCTTAAACAGCCCAAAGCATGCTCTGAGCAATTTTTCTTATGGTCCCCAGGAAGAGTATGCTTCCATGATGTTCATTCCCTCAATTCTTGTGACTCCAAGAGGTAACTCTTTTTCAGGTGTTTGCTGTGGACAATAGAATGTATGATTTGGGATATACACAAAGCACATGTCTGGATATTTGAAGTGCAGGATAGACTTGGAAACAGAGTGGAGGGTGTGAAATATGTGTGTGTGTGTGTGTGTGTGTGTGTGTGTGTGTGTGTGTGTGTATCATCCCGGGAGAGATTGATATTTTTTTCTACCAACACTCACTAATTGCTTATAGATTTTCTTTTAGGAATGGTTCCTGTAAACCACTGCCACTTCTATGGTGACATGTCTATTGATATCGCCATTGTTCTGGTCTAACATTTGAGTGATGTATTACTATTTTAACTTAATATATGTTATAAAAAATTTTAAAAAGAACAGCCCTTACCTCAGAGGAGGCAGATACGAATGACCATGGCCTTAGAACACAGACGTGGATTATTCCAAATACCACTTTCCAACATGCAGACAGTTTTGTAAGATTTTCACTGTAACTGAAAAAAGAAAATCACAAATCAAGATACCCTTAAAATCCATTTGGTGGAGGCTTCACGTGAACAGGTTACAGCAAAGTATACAAATCTCTATTCCAGACTCAGATACTGTGGGCTGAGATTCTTAGCCATCAAATGGGTTGGAGATAGGATTATGTTTGTACATTCCAAAAGAATTTACCTAACAGTCACAAGGATGCTAACTATAAGATAGAAGTGACCAGTATAGGTCTGTTAAGTGGTTCAGCCAAAGACTATTTGTCTCCTAAACTATAGCACTTCAAATCTACACTGTCATAGAGGTTCTAATCAATTAACTTCCCCTGTAAAATGTTTAATATAGGAATATTTCTTCCTGGAAATTTCAGTTAATAAGGGACTCTGGAAGTGTGATGATGATTGACCATCTGTCCTTGTACTTCAGGTCCCACAAATGATAGACCTTGGCCTAACTTCCTATGGAATATATAAATTCCTTCTGATATAAGTACTTCAATGTATGACCACGGTATCAAATGATAGATTCCTCAATACTTCCCCTCATCTCTGAGTGCGAGCTTTCTTTAAAGATAGTGAAATGCAAAAAACAAATGAGCAGGGGAAACATTCAACCATTGCAGGTAGGTAATGGGGATTCCCAGAAGGGTGACCATGACATGCAATGCCTAGAACACCTGGATTATTTGAGCTACATGTTTTTAAAGGTAGTTTAAAATGTGTGAGAATCAGTTTGGATTTTTATCACATAGCATATGAGGCGCACAATAAAATGCAGAATATAAAACTCAAGAGAGATACAGAAAAAGGAAGAAATTTGTCATGAAAATGAGTGATGGAAAACAGAAGACGCAGAAAGACATCTTTGCTCTATGTTTTGGTGCCGACTGAGCCCAAGCACACCTTTGCATCTTCTATTATGAGAAGACTATGAGAGTCAGATGTTAACATGACCCCTTGGAGGCTGTCCTGCCTGTTTACAATATGGCATCGGAGAGGTTTTGGAACTCAACAGCTATCCTCCAAGTTTTTATTCTCCATCTTTAAGGCCATTCCAGATAAACATCTGTGCTTCATATCGTGTGTTGGGCACAATGCTACCAAAGTGTTATCAAATGTTTTTCCTCCATCTGTTGCCTGCTGAGGTAATACTTGATTAAAACCTTTTGAAAAGAAGTTCAGTTATATAGCCATTTCTACTGTTTGGCCCATACAGGTAAAAAAGGGAGGATCTGGGCAAGTACTCTTTCAGAATGAATAGCACAATGGACTTCCTGAGGACTGTTAACGTTTACAGATTTTGAGAAGTAGGTATACATGCATTGTGTACAGTGCCATGATATGTATTTGCATACAGGAATCCTGCTTAGTTTTTATTCTCATCTTGACAGAACCAGGAGTTATTTTGGAAGAGAAATCTCGACTGAGGGGCTGCCCAGATCAGAATGGCCTATGGCCAAGTCCATGAGGAACTGTCATGATTGTTGACTAATGTGCAAGAATCCAGAATACTCTGAAAACTGCCACCCCTGAGAATTTGTCCTGGGTTATATAAGCAAGCTGCTTGAACATGGTCCAGAGAGAGGAGGCTAGGAAGCAGCCTTTCTCCATTGTTTCTGCTCCAGGTTCCTGCTTTGGCATCCCTCAATGGTAGACTGTTATCTGAAGGTACAAGTGAAAATGGCCATATGTCCCCTAACTTGCCTTAGATCCTACTGTTTATCACAGCAACAGAAAACCAACTGGGACACCATGTGTCTTGGTGGGACTCTGACTTCGTTTCCTTTGTGTATTGTCAGGCCATCCATGACAGGATCTCTAAAACAACCATCACCCACTTCTCCTAGATGATATCCTATCATGCAGACACATCAACAGGTGTAAATGCCTGACTTTTCTTATTCAGTTAAGCAGCCATAGTAAACTTGCTTTGAAATCATGTGTATGGACTGATGGAGAGTCCACATGAAACACCTTCCAGCCTGTCTGTGTGAAGAGTAAATGACCCATACATGAATTTTAAAGTAAGACTTTGGTCTCATTTCTATGATCTCTCATTAATATTGTGCAAATTTGGGAAGCCAAAATCTTCCTGCTCCCCTCAAAATTATCTCAGATATGAAATTAACTTTTTGTCTTAAGCATTTTAAATAAGCGATAATCAACCAGCATGTAAATATCAATCTGCTAACCCCTATTGATCTTGTATTAACAGGAAGAGTTTATTCTTATTTTCAAATAATTTTATTTATTTTGGGAGTGAAAGCAGGGATGAGGAGGTTAGAGGGAATCCATCAGACTTGGCTCTCTTCTTCTACCATGACATGGATCCTGGGGTGTCAGAGTTGCCAGCAGGCATGGTTACCTGCTGAGCTGTATTTTAATGAGCATATTAATTACTGTTTTTCTTTTCTGAAGTTATATTCAATCAACATTGATTTCTTAATGAAACAATTATATAGCAAGTCTTTCTTCCTCTTTCCATCATTAATGATTTTTACTTGAGAAATTAAATTGAGATTTTAAATGAGAAATCCAACCCTAATGGGTTCTCAAAATTATTTCTGAAGTTGTAAATGCTTATGACATCTAAAACTTGAATAGCAAGTGTATCATATCACTAAAAATTGTTTTCACTTTTTCAATATAGAGAATAGCTTGTGATTTTTTTCTCGAAAAATGTTCTTAGTCGGTCAAATCATCAAGACCTTTTACTGTATTTTCTGATAGAAACAGGCTAAAGACAGTTTCTTTCTTGAAATCTATAAATACATTAAAATGAGATAAAACAAAAGTTCCACACTAGAATAACAAGAAAAGGAAGGTCAAATGAAGGAACCTTCCTCACTGTCAGGTTATTCTCCTCATGACTCCCATGTCTTTCTTTCAACATCTGGAAGATATCTCTGATTCTGAACTGCATCTGGAGGTTAATCATGCAGATTTGCTTTCAAGAGCCATTCAAGTCTCTGTGAAGCACCTGCTGGACTCTGCACAGCTTGAAACAACCAGACTTAATAATTGGCAGGCTAATAGAAAAAAAACCCTCACAGTATCTTAATTCTCATGGAATGAAGTTTTGCTATTGATTTATTTTTAGTTAAAAGAAGCCTTTTCCATGTCAAGGCTCTTTGCCTAAACAAAAAAGAAAAAAAAAAGTTGTACTTAAGAGAGGCTCATTTAAAGAAGCAAAGTCATCTATCTAACCCTCTTCAAGAAAATAACATTGAGAAATTGCCTTATCTACTTCTAGGTGACTGTGAAGGCTGCAGTTTATGCTTTTCTATATAAATTCTGGTTTCCAGGTTCTCTACTGCCTCGCTTTGGTGGTTTTTTTGCCTCGTATTCTTACCATATAATTTGATTTAGCAGTCCATTAATGAACACCAACTCTAAGCTGGCTGGCTCTCAATGTTCCAATCCATAGTGGCCACTGTAGATAGAATCCAAGAAAAAACAGATTGGAGATATTCACTGATCACTAATCTGCAAATGTAATTTAAAGCAAGCTTCCAGAGAACACACTGATGCAAGGAGTGGTGGCATTCTTGTTGTTTAGGAAATATCTCTATTGGAAGAATTATCCATTTATCACATATAGGAAATAATGTTTCTGTAGAAAATATGACAGCCGCCCCCCAAAGAGACACGTAACTTTGTATTTCTTTAAGCCTGGACCCAGAGGTATTAAGCAGCTAATAATACAATGTATATGTGATTAACATTTTACAAATTCCACTGCTCACACCATATGCTATAAAAATGTTAATCCTTCTGAATTCTGACACTGTACAATTCCCATGGGATTTTATGTGATGGAAAGTGTGTTTGGTGAAGGATGTGGTCAAGAAAATAAATCAATAGAAGCAAAAAATAAGGCAGTACTTTCATCTAGGCATCTGGAATACAGAATTATACACATCATATTTAAGTCAAGTAGTACTATATTGATTTATAATCAAAATAATGACCAGTGATACATACAAAATAATTTAAAAGGCATTATAGATATCATTATAAAGTACACAATTAATTACCTGGCACATATGTTCCATAAGTTTTTCAATAAAGACAATAGTATATCCACAGTGTTTAAATACAAGTTTTAGGTTTGAAATAAATGTAGGCATCATAATAGATTTTACACTTCGAAAGCTCATAGCACATAATTATATAGTATTTTTTTTTATTTAAAAACTCATGCTAGGTGACAATTGTGAGGAACAAACCATGCCTAACCTGTTCAGACAAAAAGTGACACAGTAATGGAAAAGAGGAGGGGAAATGCTGTTGTGTAATGGTCATATGTGAAATATGTTACTGTTCATAACAATGCTTCACATGAAAGCCAATCATGTGCAAGAGAATCTTCTACATGAAAGAAAGATTACAGGAAAGTGCTCTGCAAGTTAATGCAATATACACATTAGTGAACTTGTGGGAATATTGGGGCCATGGGTTGGAGATATTGAGCACTTAATCTATGAAACATTTAAAAGTAATGTTTACGTTTCCCTTGAGAAAATTAAGAGTTGATACAAATTTTAGCATGGGCCTCTATACAACTGTTCCCTTGGGTAAGCATTAGAAGACATTCAACAATGTGTTCCTATGATGCTAGAGCAAAATCAAGGAAAGATATTATTACCTTGTCTAAACAGTTTTTCTGGAAAGTTGTCCAGGAGCATCAAAGACCTACTATTGTACTCTTATTTGAAAGAGAGACCCAAGAAGGGAGTACTGCTTAGACAGAGTACTCAGTAAGTAAATCTTCACTACTACAGATCACCTCAGTAAAAAACATCCAGTATAAAGATAAAGACCAATAGAAGGTGACAGGACACATCTTCATTAACAGGTGTCCTGTCTAAAATAGCCATGAGAGAAACTGGACAGAACACACTCATAATATGCAAGCAGTAGGTGCCAGGCATATCAAAGGCTTTGATGCTGTTTCTTGAGGTAGGGTCACATAATTTACATTTCCAGTTTGTCTTTAACCACCTGAGACTTTGTTAGTGAGCATAGAGGAAAAACTTACATCAGTTCTCAGTCTATTTCCAGAACCATAAATTTGAAAAATAAGAGAAATTAAGGAGACTATAAAAAATATGTGTATATATTAAGTACCATTCAAACCTCTACTCAAACAATTACAAACATTTATGTAGGAACAAAGCTCTATGTCACCTCAAATAGGTTGCAAAGTGACAATTAAATAATTAACGATTTGCTATATGATTCATATTTTGGGGTTATTCCATATAACTGTTAGACTAATTCACGTGCTCTTCTGAAAGAAAATGAAATGGGGCATGGCTGTTTCAGATATGTCTTGAACAAAGTTCTCCTACTTAGTGTCTTACACTGAGTTTTTCTACCAAGTCTAATGGTCTTTTTTTTTCTTTTTCTTTTTTTTTTTTTTTGTTCACTTTAGTTTGGGTGGCTTATAGATATGGCATAATAAATGATTGCAGAGGTCAGTTCATAAAATGAGCCAAAAATACCTGTTGGATGATTTGGTACATTGGGTAATTGAAACCAAACTCTCATCAAAAGTACATGTGGACCATTCTGAACCACCACCCTGTCTGAGCTTACCCAACAGTCAGTAGCAACTTCTCATGACAATAATTAGCCACATTAGGAGCAAGTCTTCTACCCAATAAAGGTACACAGAAGCAACTCTTCAAAGAACAGAAATAAACTGTCCTCACCATCACTAACTGAGCTTTAGAGTTATGAGAAGATGACTGTAGTTTTAAGCAACAAAGTTGTTGTGTAGTCTGCTGAGTTAATAGACAATAAATAAGCCTAGCAATTGTCAAATATATTGCACAGTACCTGAATCTATCTTAACTATCATATTTAGAATATGTAAAATGACAATACATAAAACTGCACTTATTGTCCAATAATAAGTCAAAAACTGGAGAGGACTAAAAGTGCCTTACACTTTCCCTCTGAACTATTGGCTACTATGGAGGTTGTCGGAGGGAAAACCATTGCGTTCAGTTGTATGATCTCTCTGAGCCTACCAACTTCAAACAGATAGCTACAAACTCAGATTCACACAGACAGTCCTGGTTAATCTCATGTGGGGCACAAAGAATATTGTCATGAACATGAAAAAAAGATTTGCGGAGAGGATGGGGAATCCACACGAATGGCAGGGCGTGATTGCGAGTGGTCAGTAAGCATTATGTATGTGAGAAAATTGTCTAAAAATAATTAATAATGTTACTAAATTTGGAGAGCTAAAAGAGAAAGATGAAAGTATGATCATATCCTCTTCCTCAAAAGATTGAAAATAAAGATTTTTTCTTCTTTTCAGCTATATCAAATGTTGTTTTATACACTTTAAGATTTTGTTCTTTGGTGCACATATATTTAATAGTGTGTGTGTGTGTGTGTGTGTGTGTGTGTGTGTGTGTGTGTGTGTGTGTATTACTCTGTACCATCTGTTTTTTTAATTATTTTACTAAGAACATTTATCTAAAAGGTGGTTACTTATCTGTTAAAATTCAATTATACTATTTATTATTCATTTCTTTGGTTATGTTTGCATTTGTGTTTTGTTGTGTTTATTTTGTTTTCTTAGTTTTCCTGTTATCATTTTCCTATGGCTTAATGAAACTTTTTAGTATTCTATTTTTATTATAATTTCACTTTATACAATTCTCTTAAGCTTTGCTCTGGGCTTTACAATATACAGATGAATAACTTACTACAATCTTCTGGTATTAACATAATAACGCTTAAAGTCCTCTCTTTGTCTCTCCGCATTGTTAAATATAATTATCTTAAATAGTCCCCTTAAATACACTGAGTATCACCAGATGCCATCACAATTTTTAATCCTGCCACCAATTTTAATTATAATCTTGAAGATGGAAAAATAGACTTACTTCTATTACCATGAATTCTAATGTTTTTCCCATTTTTCATTTCCAAGCCTTTTGTTATCTTTTTCCTTTATTTTTTAAACTTTTCCTCTAGCCACTGTGATTAACACTGGTGATTCAATGGTAGATTTAGCATCAGCTAATTTTGATTTTCAGCTCCATTGGCTTAGCAACACCAAGAACATCAGTGAGCCCCACAGTTTGGTAGTCTGTGTAGGTATTCAGAAAGGCTTGAATTTAAAGCAGGAACACCATCTCTGCACTTGGATTGTACCATCCCGTGGGCTGGGGTCCCAGACTGCTTATAAAAGGAGAAAGAACAGACAATGTGAGTACCAGCATTCATCTCTCTATGCTTTCTGGTCTGGCTAGATCTAAGCCAGAGTCTCTTTTCCTAACAATCACAGCCAATCCCCTCTACTATGCGGTCACTGCCATGGTGAGCTGTGCTGTCAAACTATGAGAAGGACAAACCGTTCATCCTTCATGTTGCTTCTTGTCAGGGATTTGGTCATAGCAGTAAGAAAAGTAACTAATTTCAAAAGAATAGTTTGAAAAAAATACAAGCGGTACTAGAAATAACATCCTTCATGTGTTAGAGCTGACCATATGTGTCTTGTGTGCCTCTGGAACTGCTTTGTGTGGATAGATGGAAAACTACAAGATATGCTCTACACATAAGAAAAGGCTGAATATATTGTAGGCAGAGCTTATCACTTCTCCTATTCTACTGATCTTACTTGGTCTTTGATTTTTAACTTTACCTGTTGTATTTTTCATTTAGATTTTTAATAGCTTTTCTCTCCTTCCTGGTGTTTTTCTATTTTTTCCCTTAGGTCAAAGACTTTATAACTATTTGCTAAATCACTATAATTACTGCTTTTACATTATTTTATTAAATAATGCTAATACCTGATGAATCTAGGTATTGAAATTTAATGATTTTCATTTCTTATTCACATTTTGACTTACTTGGTATTTTTTATAATAAGTGATTTTGATTTTATCTTGGACTCTTTATTCTGAGATTATAAGTCTTATTGAGCACATCTTTTTATTTTCGTGCAATCCCCCTGATGAGATATAGTATACACAGTGCACATACCTATGCTCCTACTTGGCCCTTCGGTGCCCTTATTTAAAGTACATAGCCTCACTTCAGGTAGGTGGGGTGGACATTCATTTTTCACTCTCAGCCTTGGTGATTTCATTTCAGGGGAAGTGAGATAGCTTACACAATTTCATTGTCTCCCGAAGGAGCTGATAATTGAGGTTTCTGATAGGCTCCGTGAATTGATTCAAACTGCAGGATAGAAGAATCAGCTAAATCTATCTTGGTCCTTACTCACCAGGTGCTCCTCAAGGATGACAGATGAAGATAGACATGGTGCCTCAGGAGTAGCAATTAACCTGCATCCCTATTTCCCTGAAACTTGTGATGCTAAACTCCATTGAAGACTCAAGCATCCATTAGGGTTTTCTTCACATAGTCATGAAGAAACACAGGGCCAAAATAATGTTACTCTTCACTGCCTTGTTCAAGATTATTTTAATGGGAAAAGGTGAAGATATCTAAGATGCTAAACACCTCCCATCATACATCTCATTTAGTTTTACTCATATGAATAGAGGAGGAGAATCGGCTGTCTCTGATTTCATCTGATGTTAGGAAGGCAGGAGAAAAGCCCAGGTGGATCGATGGATCTTGGACAATCTTCTTAAATTCCACTGTCAGGTACTAATCTAGATTTTTTTGTCTCTGCTAGCTGCTTGTTGCAGGCATGACATGGAGAAATTGATAAGGGGATCAGAGTGTCAAAATATTGCCTAGTTTCAGTGGACAGGAAATAGGAGAGCAGCTGCCAGCTCAGTTCCCTTGACTACAGAATGTGGCCTACTTTCCCAAGGTGGAGATGAAAGGTAAGAAATCTGCTTGGCTTCACTGAAACCATAGTGGCAGGTGCCTTATCCTTCTGCTGTTCAGCCACAGAATAGCAGTTATTATCAAAATGGTTTATAGAACACGATTTTTCTTTGAGTATTTTTGTCTGCCTCTATTGGTAGTTCTGAATATGAAGCTTCTGATATGACATTTCAGGGCTGTGGAAACTTAAGAACAGTCTTCTACAACATTTATTGGGCATTTACCTTCAGGCCTCGCCCATAATTTCTTACCTCATGAAGTTGCCCCAAAGAGGTCACTTGTTTGGAGGAGACAACTAGAGAGGGAGAGATTCCAGTAAGAACAGTATCACAAAATGACACACAATCACATACACCTCATCACCTGAGCCATTTTGTATTTTGTTAAGTAGAAGTGGGATATAAGCCTTGCCAACACTCAAGGTAAAGCACCGAGCAAAGATTGAGTAACAGGAGGAGATCACAAGAGCCACCCATTGACAGTCACATGAGTAACATGATAATTTATTTGTTTTATACATTTAATTAGTAGTTCCTCCCCGAAACTCTGACATTAGCTAATTGGTCTCTCAGTAAAACTGAATACAGTTTCTTCTTATGACATGCAATATTTGGGGAGAAAATGGAGAAATGGCAAATAAAACAATAAATGAACAATAAAAACATTGGTTTGGATTAGTAAAGTTAAGTTTCTTTATAAAAGGATCTGCATTGCTTACATAATTGAATTAAAAAGAAAAAGAAACTCTGGAAAGTGAGATATTAAGTAGCCCTGGTAGTTTATAAGGTTTTGTGGAGTTCTACTCCAGTGTTATCTCTGAGCACATCTGTCAACGTACTTGATTTCCTTCAGATGAGACAGAAAAACCTCTGACATTTCAAACGCAACGCTCTAATCAAACCTCCATTCTCTGGAAGGATTTCAGAGAATGTATTACAGGCCCGAAGAAAGTCACGAATGTCTAACATTTCAAGCACAATAGGCATAGCTGAGGATAGAGATAGAGGAGAAATAGGAAGCCAGATGTCTTAGAGCTGACATCTTTAAGTTCCTCATTGTGAAAGCAGGAGATTGCCTACATATGCTTTGGGGCAAGTGAAAGTATAAATCCGCTTAGATTCATCAATTCTTTGAGTGACACGTTTACATTCTTGCCATATGTTAAGGTCGAACTGAAAAGTCTCTTGGGAAGGTAGAAACCTTGTACTTCAAATATTGTAACCAGATGAAGCTATTTTGTGTACTTTTGGTCTTCAAATTGTTGTGCCTCTTTAGTCAGGCTACAGGTTTTTTGGCTAAGGACTAACTTATTAAATGTATGACAGAAAGGGGGAAATGTTTCTTGATTAGTTTAGAGCCCAGTGTCCCTTTCTTCAAAAAATAAAAATAAAATAAAACAGACACATGCATGTCTAGCATTTCATACCTGTCTATAAGAATCTGTATTAAGTTCTCTGCAATGAGATCTAGAAGTGGATATGAAAATAAAAACACCCTGGCATATATTTGAACATACTGAAGCAGCAAGTTAAAGTGCTTGAAACTATGCATTTATAAGAAAATCATTCCTGGAGATATAGACTTGAAACCACTGGGCATTAAATACATTTTGTATCATGTTTCTATGTCTCTTATCAGCAGACTTTCTTGTTTATAGGATATAGGGGAAAGGTCAATCATGAGAGCTCAAGTCTTAGGATAGCATTATATCTTTTTAAAAAAGATTTATTTATTTTATGTTTATGAGTGCTCTAGATTCTCATGAATGTCTGGGAGCCAGAAGAGGGATTCAGATTCCATTACAGATGGTTGTGAGCTACCATGTGAAAGCTGGGAATTGAACTCAGGATCTCTGGAAGAGCAACCAGTGCTCTTAACTGCCAAGATACTTCCCCAGCCCCTGTAAGATAACAGTATTTTAATAAGTAACGTAATTGTTTCTTGTAGATCAGGGAGATCCGGCTTGAGATAGATTTGTTGAACCTTTCAGCGGGACCATTGCATGTGTTCTGAACTTTCCTTTATTGCTCTACCTGATATCCACAACATCTAACATGTGTTCAACTCATGTTTATGGAGGAATATGTCATGTGATTTCCCAACCTCCCAATTCCCCGATGACTCTGTGTTCTTTGTATTTTATAGCAAAGACCTGTGTCCTGATCCTACCCCCAACTATTCTAGCTTTCTCTTCTACTGTACCTTAGAAAATAAACATTAATACTAAAATCCCTATTGGACAATTTGACACTGGTAGAATCACGTTTCACAATAATAGTATAATAGGAGCCACTGACATTGTGTTCCCTGGTGTGGAACTAATGGGTGCCTGGTACAAAAATGTTAGGAAAAAAAAACAAACACTAAAGTCACTTAAAGGATGGACGCATTTTCTCCCGTGATGATTGTGTTCGTGACTATGATACTAACCCAGTGGCTTTATGGATAGGTCCTCTTAGTGGCTTTTCATTCTCTCTCCTAGAATCTTAAATGTGATATCCTAAGATAAGAAGTTCCATTTTTAGCCAATTGATCTTCAGTAGGCAGAAAAATACTCTCTACCTGAAAGATGTGAATATTTTAATTTTAGAAGCTATAAATATTTTTTTTAATATGGCACTTTGATTAAGTGATTAAGTTGAAGAAGTTAGGAAAATCTGTCTGAGTGAGTTGCATGTATCCAAAGTAGTCCCTAGAAAAGGAGGCTCAGACTGATTGTAGAAAGGGAAAATACTATTTCTCCTAGTGTTCGAATTAGAAATAAAGCAGAAATTGGGAGGAAATTGGCCTCTTGAACCTGCAAAACAGAATGAAGCACTTTTTCTCTTAGGTCTCAGGGGAAAGACAATTGTTTGATTTTGGCCAAGTGAGGGCTTCCCACGATCACAATGGTGAGAATATAAATTTTCTTGTTTATAACATCACATTAGAAGTCGCTTATCATGGCAGTCAAAGAAAACTAATATACCATCCAGGAAAACATGTTTTATTTGCTCTGAAGCATCATCTCCAGTTGAACTGGTTCACAGGCCATCTCTCTCCTCCCAAATATATTTGTTTTCTAGAGCTTTGTGGTTTTGTGAACAGTTTTATCATTTGTGACTTGCCCTTCTTTTTGCTTTCTAGCTGATCCTGCATCCCTTTGATGTATAGATAAGATGCTCCCTTACATAGATTGCATAAATATTGTTTAAAGTTTTGCAATACTGTACTCACTAATTGTTTCATCTTTATAAATATATTCCATTTGTATTTTTACAATTTAATTCTTTTTTCTCCTTTACTCAATGCATTTGATTTAATAAAAATATTCTATTCTCAGTTTAGAGAATCTATATACAGAAAGATCAACATCATGCCCATACAATACAGTAAACAAAATTTTGCAGTGTTTAGAAAACATTCTCTAGAGGTTCTAAAAGTCTCTCCAATGTTGGCTAAAGAGGACTCTTTGGAGTGTGGTGGAGATGGCTTGTTAGAGACAGACCAGCCTGAGGACCGAGTCTGATCTCCAGTGCTCCCCATAAAAGCTGGGTTCAGCAGTGTTCTTACTCTTCCTAAATTATCCAATAATTATTTAATCATTAAACTTTTGAATACAAATGAATTATGAATGAGAATGAAGGTTTTGAATCATAAAGTAAAAGCGCAGAATATTTTATATACATGAAATGTATGGTATTGGTACAGTGACAGGCAGGTAGATTAATGGAATAGAAATGAACCCACACACCTACGGTCACTTGATCTTTGACAAAGGAGCTAAAATCATCCAGTGGAAAAAAGACAGCATTTTCAACAAATGGTGCTGGCTCAACTGGCAGTCAACATGTAGAAGAATGCAAATCGATCCATTCCTATCTCCCTGTACAAAGCTCAAGTCCAAGTGGATCAAGGACCTCCACATAAAACCAGATACACTGAATCTAATAGAAGAGAAAGTGGGGAAAAGTCTTGAAGACATGGGCACAGGGGAAAAGTTCCTGAACAGAAACACCAATGGCTTATGCTCTAAGATCAAGAATGGACAAATGGGACCTCATAAAATTGAAAAGATTCTGTAAGGCAAAGGACACTGTCAATAGGACAAAACGACAACCAACAGACTGGGAAAAGTTCTTTACCAATCCTACATCTGATAGAGGGCTAATATCCAATATATATAAAGAACTCAAGAAGTTAAACTCCAGAGAACCAAATAACCCTATCAAAAAAAAGGAGAACAGAGCTAAACAGAGAATTCTCAACTGAGGAAACTTGAAGGGCTGAGAAGCACCTAAAAAATGTTCAACATCCTTAGTTATCAGGGAAATGCAAATCAAAACAACCTTGAGATTCCACCTCACACCAATCAAAATAGCTAAGATCAAAAACTCAGGTGACAGCAGATGCTGGCAAGGATGTAGACCAGGCTGGCCTCAAACTTAGAAATCCACCTGCCTCTGCCTCCCGAGTGCTGGGATTAAAGGCGTGCACCACCACTGCCCGGCTTATTTTTGATACTTGCAAATGAAGTGCAAAAATGCTTTTCAAGTTGGTATGCTTATAATCAATGGAAACACCAAACCCAAAGAAAAGTAGTTAATGTATTGATTCCCAACATGGCTGGGTTCCTCGACATTAGATCTATATCTTTTTTAATGCATTTACTGAAGGTATGGAGTTCACATTTAAAAGAAACTTGCAGGAGCATAGGCATGACAGCAATGTAAACAAAATGCATGAAGGGATTAGAAATTTAATTGATCTAGCTATGATTAAGATGAAAATACAAATATTCACAAACTTAAACTCCTTTAGAGTTTGGAGACAATTTTCACCCCAACCTTCATTTCACAAAAAGTAAAGCTAGGTTAAAGAAGAATTATTTCGTGTGTCATAATAAGAGTTCATAAGAATAGAGATATGAAGTTTATCTAGAGCAATGTTTTAAATTTCACTACATTTTAGTACTGAAAAAAAAAATAGAAACGAAGAAAATAATATAAAACCCCAGAAGATTTTAAGTCACTCCATTCCAAACTAAGAAAAGTATAGTTAATTGTGAGTATGAGGGAATTAGTTACCTAAGTATTCCTCTTGCTTCCAATATATTTAATAACAATAATGTAACTGTTTATATGCAATAAAAGAGATACAAGTTTTAAAAGAAAAATGGTCTTCAATCTTGACACTTTGCTTCTTGGGAAAATTACTAAAACAGAACGGATGAAATATGTGAAGAAGAACTTTATAAAATAAATAGGTACACTATCAAAAATGTATTCGGACTTGCAATACTGATTATAGAAATGAAAATACACAGTAGTTTTGAATTGTGAGCAAGTCAGTTTATCTATGCACCATCATATGAACTTGCTTAATTATAAATTAAGGTCAAACTTCATGAATGACAATTTCCTTGTGTCAGTTTGTTTCAGACTGGTTTGAAATATATAAACATGATATATTATTATAAAAATAAGAGAAAGTATAGACTATAAATTCACTCAATAGAATGATTGACATTTCAACAGCTACTGTTACAAACTCAAACCAAAGAAATTTTAGTGTGTGGGCTTGTGGAAAATCGAGCACTTTTTGCCAGCTCACAGGATTAAGATCAATAGGACAAGGGTAATTGCATCTGGTGATAAAATTAAATATTTATTGCAATTCATAAAATTAAAACTTGATGAGAATAGTTAAATCACTCGTTTTTTCCAGTCTTCTTTAAACAAATTTTGCTAAGTGTTTATCCCATGCCAAGAACTGTGAATAGTGTTTAAGATATAAGAATAAATGAAATTCAGCTCACACCCAAGGATTTCAGAAAAGAGAGATGTGATTAGATCCAACCTAGATTATGTTTCCACCCTAATTTTCTTAACAGTCTAATTAATTAATGATAGTATTATGGATTGTAAATCTCCCAATGTCATTTAAATTCTGCATGAGTGTCCTTTTTCTCTTTGAAGGTAAGCAAAATATTCATATATTGTTATAAATCAGCTCAGGTTAGCTCAAGATTTGTATAGGTAGCCATGAAAGGAAACAAAAGCATGAAAGTGACTTTTCTAGTACAGTAACAGTAACCTTTGGACAATATGTAATACAGAACAAGAGTAAACTAGTCACAGTGCTTCATGTAGCATAGTCTATGTAGAGTTACATTGATGCATTAAAGGAATATGTCTGGAACAGTTTCCTTGAGAATAGTAAACAAATAAAAAATTACTCTCTACCTAAATGTCAAATGGGATTACAACTTGGAATTACATTCTACTCTCTTTAATTCTATAATGCACTTGCATATTATACTCTAAAGATATAAAGATTTCTGAGCTATATCTTATCAAAAGCGTAAGAAAAGACTTTTAAAGAATTTTCCATTTTACAATTACATGTGTCTCTGTGTGTCCATACACACACATGTACAATATGTTGAGATTCTCTTTATCCCTTATTACCCTCTGGTACTCCCCTTTCTTTCTCTCTGAACATTCTTTCTTTCTACCTAATCCTCTAGTGACCACATTCATAAAGAAAATGGCAGCCCTTCTCCATCAACTACTGATAGTAGCAACTCAGGAAAAAGTGTCCTTAATAGTACCTTCTATATCCATTGTGGAAAGTCCAAAATACTTGTACAGCTATCTTGTACAGGTATCCTTAGCCACGATGTGTTAATGATGGCAATTATAATATTGTATCTAGATGACACTGTTTTACAGCAATCTTTTCCATTCCCCAAATCTTCTGCTCATTCTGCTCTCTCCTCCATGATGTACCCTGAGCCGTGCTGGTGGTGATTACTGTGTAACACAGCTATTATTTTAAGCAAGAACACTCATCTATCATTTATCTTCAGCATTTAATCAGATAGGACTCTCTACATTAACCTTATGCAAAAAGGAACTTCTCTGACCTAGGCTCAGAGCAAAGATCTAGAAGGTAGTTTGACAAGACGTTCATTTTGAGAAACAACAGTAATGAGTTCCTCCCTTGGACTTATGCCTTCCCAGATATAGGGAAAGAGCATCAAATTCAAGCACATATGTACTGATTATCCACCAAATACCCATAAATATATGACCAAGAGAGTATATATTCCTTGCTGTATTGGTGTTGTAGCATAAATACCATAAATTATCTACATAAATGTAGAAAAATGCCAAGTACCTGCCTCTACCTGGGAGAGGGTCCTGTGGAAGGGATGTTTGGGAGAGGCAGATGAATGACTTGGAGTCTGTGATGGATGTAAGCTGACAACTTTTGTTCTGCTCAAGATTGCTGTCTGCTTGAGATCACTCATTCTTGTAGACCAACGCCCAGTCTCTTATTTTATATAATTTACTTCCTTAGGAATTTCATATTGATTCAATCATTTACCCTATGTTCACTCTTGATTACCCTACAAATCAGTATATTATGACCTTAGCCCCTTGACTCCAAAGACAGAGCCACATGGCTGAAGGTGCTGAGTTCTGCTGTTTGCTGGAGCTGGAACATGGTCCCATTATTCTATTACATTATAACCAGCTTTCTGTTTTCCAATTCCTTCATTGCCAAAGCTTGTCTGGAACTTGCTTTGTAGCCATGCCTTAAACTTAGAGATATGTTTGTCTCTGTCTCTTGAAAGTGAGAATAAAGATACATACAACAATGCCTGGACCTCAGCCCCTCTTTACCTAGAGCCTACTGTGTCTGAGACTGTCCCTGAACTAAAAATTCTACCTGTGTTTGTCTCCTTGGGTTAAAAATGTATACCACCATGCCTGGGTCTAAGCTTTTCATGGCCTTTATTCTCCAAATCCAGATCAAAATCCTTTGCCTTCCAGCCTCAAGATGAAGACCACAAGTGTGCCCTTTATTTCTGGTTTGTACTTCATTCCAGAGTAAAAGTCCAAACTATTCCCTGTTCAACTGCAAAAACAAACAGTTAGCTTACCTGGGTGGTCTCTTGCCCTGAGCACTATTCCCAAAATCTCTTTATCTCCTTCCTTAATACCTCTGTGGCAAAGGCTCATTAGTGTAGCTATTTCTGTTCTTTCAGGTCCATGCAGCCCATCATACAATTCATATTGCATCCTTATATTTTGCAAGTTAAGAAATCCTGTAAATATCAGTTCTCACATTGATTTATATATTCTTCAACTCGTGATTTCAGAGTTCTTTCCCACAGCCACAAGGGCTGTCCTGAAGGTCACAGTGTTACCATTTTGCTGAGGAACACAGACATATTCTTACTTCCTGGAATTATGTTGTTTCTGGTTTTCATCGAGTCATTAACTTTGACAGAGAGAACATTCCCCAAAGGAAGAACACAAAGTAAAATATATTCATTATTAAACAAACAAGCTTTATACCTACAGCAATCATCAGCACTTGAGAAGACCCATGCCATGCTGTCTCTGCTCCAGGGGTGGGAACCATGTCACATCACCATTTCTGTGGCTATGCCATACCTGGAAGAAGAAAATAATGACACTCAACATAAAGTTATCCCTTTAAATCATTGTCAGGTAAAGGGACTAATAAAACAATATCGTTAACAACTTCTACGTGATACTGTCAGGATATTTTACTGGAGAAGTCACAAAATTTTAACACTAAAAACAGTAGGCTACAAATTATTATAGAATAAACTTTTCAAATGAATAATAACTTCGACAAATAGATATCAGTCATATTTTTGCTACAGAGAATGAAAATAGTTTCTCAGAACTGTACTTATCCAAAGATTAATGCCTAGAGAAAATTACTTTGGGAACTTTCTATTCACACAACAATATTGATAGCAAGGATTTTCTAACCTGTTGACTATAATTGACATTGACACATCACCCTATGCTTGGAAAGGGAACTGTCATTTATATTATATTCACTTGTAACATTTATTGAATGATTTACACCTTGAAACTTTCTAAATCTCTTCAAATCTTACTTCCTGAACTCTTAATCTAAGTCAAAGGATTGGAAAGCAGGAACATGAGTACAGGATTATATGAGCAGAGACATGCATGCAGAGGCATGTGTGCAGGAGAATGCATGTAAAGTCATGCACATAGGAGCATATGTACTATTCTAAGGAAAATCTCTAAGAGAATATTTGACATCAAGGTCCATGAGAAATTTTCTGTTATCAGAGACTTTTAATTAATATACAAATATTTTCATTTCAGGAAAAATGTAGCCATATTAATAACTTACCTGACAGATTTTTGTCATAATAGTAAGCTAGGAAACAGGAAAAAGTAGGAAAAAGTTTGTGTTTGTGTTATATCAGACCACTAAGACTTTCTTAGTATATTGTGGATACAGCATGAGTATGTCCATGGTTCATACACTTAAAGACTGTTCTTCATTGTAGTAATGTTGAGTTGACAGGGTCTTTAAGGAGTAGAACTTAGTAGAAAATAACTGAGTTGTAAATATCTTCATAAAAAGATTAATGCACATCTTTTGGAGTAGATTAGGTCTCACAAATGTGTGTTAACTCACAAAGAAAACAGTGATTATAAAAAGAATAAGCATGGACCCTCTAAAGCCTTTTCATTTCTTGGCTTACATACAAATATGAGGTTTCTTTTTTTCTTTCTTTCCTTGCTCTCTGTCACATATCACAGTATTATGGGTCTCTTGCCAGGACATCATTGTACTGATTTTGAAGTTTTATTTACTAAAATCATGACTAGGGTAAAACTCATCTTTAATTATTTTGTTTTAGAAATAAATTATTTTGTTTTATCAGTGCAAAACATACTAGAAAACTGTGGAAGGTGGTAATAATAAAGAAAAACTGTTTAAGAAAAATTTATAGTCAGAGCAAGCATACCAAATATTCACCAGTTCATTCCAAATGACATATAAGCTGGTAATTAACTTTTCACTTTAACTTCATATGTAATTAAAACAGTGAAGATTATGAACAGTCACAGAATTGGTCTGACTCCTGCATAAAATGCTAAACTGAAAGCTGTTTTACTTCAAAATAAGAAAAAAATAGAATCTAATCCAAAGAGAAGACTTTCAGAAATCTACACACACAGTTTTATGTTAGATGAAACGTACAGAGAAGAAAAAGGGTGAAACGTTGAAAATAAGATAGATAAACTGGAACACAGATCTAACCATGAGGCTTCTCGTAAGAGAGGGTGAGCAAAAGCATCATTCAAATACAGTGCAGTTTTTCTCTCTGTTACTGGGAACTGCATCCTAAGAGTAGAGTTTCATTGAGAAGATCCCTAAGTAAACCCAAAAGCAATATCCAAAACAACTATGCCAATTTGGTGAAACATAAGAAAAAGTAAACAATAGAATTACAGCTAAACTATAAGAAAAAGTAAACAATAGAATTACAGCTAAACTAAGGAGCACAGTGATACTGAAAGGGGCAGAGTACCAAAAAGAACTCAAAAGCTCCCTGACCGGGAAGAGGTAGATACTAATGCATAGATAGATAGATAGATAGATAGATAGATAGATAGATAGATAGAGATAGAAATTGGGATAGAGATAAATAGATAGATAATAGATAGATATCTATAATGAGATTAATCTCATTGAGAAAATGAAAAAACACATTGTAAATTAAAAAAAAAGAAATTAAATGAAATGAAAATCAAAGTGGAAAACATCACCAGTGGGCTCATTAAAGAAGAAAAAAGGAACACCAAAGATGGAGAATATCATTTATGGTTTCCTATTTTAGAAAACTCACCAGTTCTGTAACTGATATGGCATGTCAAACACTTTTGTGACAGGACACCTAAAAGTTGGTAATGAAGGATAGAAGTAAAATTATCAAGCAAGCAGAAGAAAAGAAAAAAAAAAGACATTTGTACTGATTCTGACATTTTATAAAGTAGACTCAAGCCAAAATTAGTCAAACACTAATAGAGAAAAATAAAGTTGAATATGATCATAATGATTCAAAAGTTGTCTCTGATAGAAACTAAACATAAGATTAAGTGTGCTAGAAAAAAAAAAGAACTAAGGTTAAAAACAAAAGGCATAGTGAAACTACTCAAATACAAAAAAGTTCCCAATCTACAGGAAACAAATGGACATGCAAATACAGAGGTATTTAGAAATCCAAGGAGACATTATAAGAGAAAAATATACAATCATTAAACCATACTATCATCAAAATATAAAAAAATACAAAGAAAAATACCTATAGTAAAACTCTAAGTATAAAATGTCACTGAATCCACAAAACCAAATGAACCAGAACTATCAAAACAACCACCAGCAACTAGAAGGACAGGAAATCACAAAACAATGTATTTTAAGCATGGAAAATTAAGTACTTGTCAGCTGAGATTTATATACCCAACAATCTACCTTTTAAATTGACCTATATAAAAGGATATTTCAGGAAAAATGCAGAGAGGAAAATAAATGCAGTCTCCATTAAGACAGCACTGGAGATAAAAATTTCTTGCATGAGATGAACAAAGGAAATCGAGGAACGACTTCACTATATCTAATAGAAAACAGTGAAAAAAATTCTAACACAAATAGGAGAGAAAAGAAAACTAAACAAGAAATAATCCAGTTAATAGAAAAACAACTAAGAAATTATAAGAATTAGCAAATTTCTCCCAATAAGAACATTAAAAATAAATGGCCTCAGCATACCATTAAAAAGAGGCAAACTGGATTTAAAATTAAGATAGTATTATCTGTTGTGTCCAAAAAATATTCCTCCCTAGGAAATATGCCTACAGAACTATAGTCAAAGGATGAAAGCCAATATCAAAGAAACTAGATACCAAAACAAACAGATATACTTAGCATGACATTTTATACAATAGATATCAAGTCAAAATTACTATATGCTAATAAAGGAAACAAGCTATCATGAGTATATAACAATTGCATATATGTGTATATATGTATATTTATATATTTATATAATAAATTATATGTTATATAATATATCATATAAAATACTGCATTATATACAATATGTGTATATATAAAACAACACATACAGAAACACATAATTATACATATACATATATACATACATACTGAATGTTGAAGTTAACAATTTAATAAAACAAACACTAATATATATAAAAGGTTAAATAGTTCTTGATTCAATAATACTGTTTGATTTCACTCTTCACTTTGATATCTTGGTGCATCATTCAAACTAAAAATAAAGTTCAAGTAGAAACTGCAATGTAGATCAAATTGACAGCAAGTTATCTGTAGAATATCTCATCCACTGATTACAGAATGCACATTTTTCTGAGTGTCCCATGAAACTGTATCTAAACTATATCAGTTTATAAAGTCAAAAAACAAGTCTTCTCAAGACTAAAAATATATCACTTCTATTGTTTCCAGTAAGGTACTAAAACTAATGTCAGGCTTATAGGGGACCAACAGAGCTGCCCTGAGGCCAAAGAGCAAAGCTCCATTGAGGCACCAACTGCCAGCCTGTCTCAGAGACAGGAAGGCAGCCCAGCCAAAAATGAGCTTGGGTATTTTACAAGGTGGTTTAAGATGGAGAGGGAGTGGCACTATTGGAAATGTAAATAAAGTACCCCCCCCCAAAAAAAAAAGAAAAGAAAAAGAAAAAAAGAAAAGAAAAGAGAAACTAAAGTAATCAGAATTTTTATGTGGGGACTTCTGGTCATGAAGATAACAGGATGCTATGATCAAGCTGCTCTGCTGAAAGAAGGCTTGGAAGATATCTGAGAAGTGGAGAATATTCAGATTTTATTTCCTCAAAAGGGGCTGGTTCACACATGGCTTGCCCATCTTTGGGGACTCCATCTTGGCCAGGGACTTGGGACAGCCTACCAACTACAAATCAAAAACAAGTGAAATCACAGAAATTAAACAGAAAAAATAGAGAATGAATATAAAATTGTGATTGAAACATAGCAGCAGTCTATTGAAGAAATCAAGAGAGAACTGTTTTAAATCAAACCTTAGAATCAAATGAAAATGACATCATAGCCTGATAGAAGCTTTGGAATGCAGTAATGCAATTCTTACAAGTTAAGTTTACACCTATGGATGCTTACATTAAAATAATAAGAAAGCTACTGTATGAATAAACTAATGGTGGTCCTCATGGCTTTAGAAACATGAGAACAATCCAAATCCCAACAATAGTTGATAGGTTATAGTAAATATCAAGGCAGAAATAAAAACATAAACAATGTTTCTCTTATGCAAAATCATTTTCAAAAGGCTTTTTATTTTAATATTTTGATTTATTTTTAAAACATTTAAATGGAGGCTAAGAAATATGGAATCATGAAATCAAAATTTTTCTATTTAAAAAAATAATCAACAAAATTGACATATCCTTAGCCAGTCTAATTAACAGAAAAAGGGAATTAGTAAAATTACCAAAACCAGATGTGAGAAAGGGATATTAAACATTCCACACTTAACCAGAAGATCTTACAGAATATTTTGAGACATATTTCAGAAACATGAAGACACATGGAAAAGCATATAAACTCCTAAGCACACATAAGATCTTGTCTACAGCAGCAGGAAGTTGATTGCTGTCATCTCAGTGGCTCAGAAAGCAGAGAAAGAAGCTTGCCTGTGGTCAAATGGACTTCTCCTTTCCTTAATTCATTAATTCTAGAACCTTCCCCCATGATGCAACTCACATTTAAAATGGGTCTTTCTCCTTCATTGAATCCTCTCTGGAGAAGTCCTTAAAAGACATACTAGAATGTGCACCTCAATAATTGACTGTGTACTTCTTAGTCTATTCAAGTTGTAAGTCAAAATTAACCATTGACAACTTACACAGTTCAAGTACACAACATTACGGAGTAAACATCCCCCTTCAAAAACAGAGGAGATGTTCATATCATGGATTCAGCAGGAGAATACAAGAAGAAGAACCTAGCAGGACAAACATTAAATTAAGCACTCTACACATCATCCTGGAGTCCTGATTGTTTCATATGCACTCCAACAAGCTTAGATAGTCTGCTCTCCATTCTATAGCTTAGAACACTAAGTAATAAACTTGGAACAGTTCCAGTTAGTGCTTTCAGCTTTGCTATACAAACATTCCACATTTTTGGCATCTCTAGTATCTCAGGATTTTTATTGCAGTTTAGACTATTATGCTTAAAGTTTTGCATTGAGGACTAATGAGGCCCTTGTTGAGAATATGACATTTCTACAAATTGTCTGATATCATTATGAGACCTTTATACAAGCCTCCATGAGGTCTTCATTCTTGCACCACATGGACAACTGCAAGTGTTATCTGCAGTTCTAGAAGTAGCTTGGACCAAAGCAAAAGCAGCAGAAGTGCCTTCAAAGATGAGCTTGGGAAATGAGTTTCTTTAACAAGGGGACCTGGAAAATGTGTTTGTTAAGGCACTCTGTACTCAGACAATATTTTTTCTAATTAGTTTGCATGGTTACACACTCTAGCTCTCAGTGGATAAAGAACTGAGCTTGTGGCATATTTCCTATTATTCCATATTAAAATTCTGGTTTGTTTCTGGTGTTGCTAATCTCTGGCAATTACAAACGCTTAGTATTCACGTACTTTGTTTGCAACTGTAAACACGCTGAGACCCCTTTCCTCACCAGCTGCACAGTTTCATATCTTTCAGCAGTCTCTCTCTGTAAATCTATGACCAGTAAGCAGTAACCATGTCAAAGTCCACATGTTATTATGTCTTAAAATTCCATCTGCCAAAATTACTCCATGGCTTTGAATTCAGCTGCACCCACATTTTCAGAACACAGTCAGAATACAGTCAGATTTATTTTTTACCAAAAAATTGCAGTATAACAATAGCATGACTCCTGATAAAGCTTTTTTGTTCCCTTCTATAACTGAGCAGCCTCCACTACACGTGTGTGTGTGTGTGTGTGTGTGTGTGTGTGTGTGATTAGCGTTAATTGTTTTTGGTGGTGTGTGTAAGTTTGAATATCTCTTACGGGCTCATGTGTTTGAACATTTCATCCGCAGCTGGTAGTAGGTGGGAAAGGCTATGGAACCTTTAGAAAGTGGAGCCTTGTTAAGGAAAGTGAATCTCTTTGTATGGGGTTTGAGGTTTATAACCCCTCCACACTTTCTTTCTGTTATTTACTTCCTGGCCTGTCAATATCTGCAAAAGGCCTAGTGCTGCATACCTGCAGTGTTGAATTCACTTACTGCCACTTCTTCCCCCTACATGTGCCATATATGCTCCCACAAATGCCAAAGTCCCACAAATTACATCGTCAGGTACTTATAGAAATGACCTTACGGCTTATATCAACTTTTTGTATTAGTCACATTTCTCTTGTAATGAATAAATATTTAACAAAAAGCTACTCAGAAGCATCAATGTTCATTGTGGGGCAGTGGTCTGTGACAGGCAATCTGGCACCCGGTCAAGCACAGGCTAAAACTCTGGGCAACCCGTGGGGAAACCCCGCAAGGAACCTGAAAACGTCTTTTGCCAATGATCCCAGGAGGTCCTGGTCTTCTATCAAACAGCTACAACCTCCACAGCCCCTTGTAGAGAGGTCTGTCACATACACCCCTCTTCAGGTAGAGGCATGGCCACACAGCCCCAAGCCATCCCCAGGTTAATGAGACACCTAGAGACTTAGCCATGCCCCTTTCCAGTTACTATATCTTTCTCATCCCTCCCAGAGGGCTCGGGGTACAATTTCATCCATGCCACTTAACAGGATGACAATAAATGTTATGGACTGTCTATTCATCTGGACCCACTGCGGGAAGCAAGGGATCCAGCCTTCCATTAAGGAGCCACATCTAATCTCTTGCTAGAGGCATCTGGCATCTCAGTGCTTCCAGATGTTGCCCTACCCGGTCTGGTGGGAACCCCAGCTGCGCTCCAGCCAGCCTGTCTGCAGCACCTAGCGGGCATCTGCCATGCCCTGGGCTAGAGAACCCATGGAGATGGCTGCCGCCAGTTCCCCGAGAATGGACCCCTCCCCCACCCATGGCAGCATCCCACAGCCCCCACCTGCCTGTCATACTGTGTTGGAAGACATGCACGGCCACATCCCACATGTCCCATATCCCTCCCAGAGCCACAGCGCCCAGGACAGACACACGGGACTTCTTTCTACTGCACCATTTGTTCTCACAGTTCATTTCAGTGAATGGCCTAGAAATGCGGACTATCATGGAGGAAAGGCCATGATGATAGGGCCCGCTCTTTTCCATGATGGTAAGAGGATGTTGTTCGCATTTTAGCAATCCAGAAGCAGAGAGAGGAGAATGCCAGTACTTGAATGACTTTTTCTCTTGTCACTTTTTGTTCAGTCTGTGACTCCAGACTATGATTGGTACCACTGCCATTCATGGTAAGGTAGTGTTTTCCCTCTATTCTCTCAAAAAGAATTCTAATATGCACACAATAGACACACCCAAAAGTATGTCTCACAGCATGCTAGGTGTTCCTTAATCCAATCAAGTTGACTGCTGAGATTTAACCATCACAGAAAATGACATGCAATGAAACGGGGAGAAGGAAAATGCTTCCTAGAAAATGAAAGGCTATGATTGAATGGATTCAACACCAAATTCTAAAGGAGCGTCAATATCAATACTTGTAATGTTGTTCCACAAAAGAAAAAGAGGAAGAAATACTGCCGCGTTCATCATACAGAGTCAGAATTACCATGATGCTAAAATTGAGTAAAGATACAACAATAAAAAGAAAATTATAGACCAATACTCCTGATTAACATAGGCACAAAAATTCTCAACAGAATAT
The DNA here is from genome assembly GCA_028551405.1 of Uromys caudimaculatus. Lineage (NCBI taxonomy): Eukaryota > Metazoa > Chordata > Mammalia > Rodentia > Muridae > Uromys > Uromys caudimaculatus. The sequence continues at coordinate 10,642,608 of CM052703.1, read as the reverse complement.
TTGCAAACTAAATTAACATAATAAGCTAGTAACCATAGTGACAAACACAATATGCCACTGTCAAAAAAAAAGACATGTAAATGTAGTACATGAGAGAACATAGAATGAAACACCAAAAGTTACAGCCAATTGATATCTGACAAAATGTCAAAAATCTGTACTGGTTAAAAAGAGTCTTCTTTGAGAATGGTGCTAAGAAATGTAAATACCCATGTGCAGCAAATAAAGTGATATACACAACTCAGCCCTCCTCCAAAATTTTCTTCAAAATGCACAGAAGATCTTAATCTATGAATCAGAATTTTGAAAACAATAGATAAAAAGATATAGATAAAACACTTTAAGACACAGGCATAGGAATAAATTTCTGGAAAGGACTCTAGTGGTATAGGAAATGACCCCAAGAATTGACAAGTAAGGTTACAAGAAAGTAAAAAACCATCTGCACCACAAAAAGAGCAGCATGCAGAAAGGGAAAAATGATTTGCCAGTTTTCAACAGACAGCAGTTAATAGCTAGATTCCTTTGCAAAAATTATCCTTAAAAAAAACCAAATCATTCAGTCATCCTAATGAACTGAGTAAACAGCTTACAAGAAACAAATCACAAATGACCAATAAATATTTGAGGAAGTGTTCAACAATCTTGGCTTTCATATAAACTAAAAACTATTGTGAGATCCAATCTCATCTTATTCAGAACAACTAGCATCAAGAAAACAAATGTTAGTAAATCCTGGTGAGGATGGGGGTAAAGAGGGCCACTGTTCCCTGCTGGTGGAAGGTAACTCTGTAGCCACTATGGAATCAATATAAATGTTCTACAATCAACAACAAAAAGAGAGAGAACGGTTATCTGGCAACTCTGGGTATGTATGTGAAAGAAACTCATCACAAAGGTACATGAACATTCATGATGCTTGTCATGTTTTCACAATAACAAGAAATAAATCAAATTAATGAATTAATGGAAAAAGGAATTGAGGTGCATATACACAATGGGATTCTATATAGCTTTTTTCTTTCTTTTTTTTGGTTGTTTCTAGACTAGGTTTCTCAATGTAGCCCTGGCTGTCCTAGACTTGCTCTGTACATCAGACTGAGCTCGAACTTAGACATCTGCCTTCCTCTATCCCCCTCAAGGGCAGGGATTGAAGGTATGTGCCACAATAGGCCTCCTGAGATTCTAAGTAGTTTGAAAGATTGAAATCATGTTATTCACAGGAATATGGATAAAAATGGAGAGGCAACATATAGAGTGAAATAACCCAGACTCAGAAAAACAAACTCCCCATGTTTCTTTCACATGAAGAAGCTATATTAAATTTTGTGTGTGTGTGTGTGTGTGTGTGTGCTTGAGTAACAGTGTATGTATGTGTATGTTGTGTGTGTGTGTTATGTGTGTATGTGTAAAGGTGTGAGGAAGAAATTGGAAGAGAGTGAGGGCAACAAAGAAAGTGAGATACTATGTAATGAATTCAGAACAAACTATTTAAAGGGAACAAGAGGTAAGAAAAAATGAAAACGGGGAGCCAAATAGGACAGAAGGTTTATAATAATATGAGTTTTAAAATGTCATAATAAAACCTGTCTTTTTGACAACAGAAATTTGATTGAAAGAAAAAGTGTCTGATGATTACTTGCTACATAAAGATTTCTCCTCAAAAGACATTGTGTGTCCCCCACCCAATTCTCTTATTGCGATACTGCCCTTTACGTAGAGTCATTCAGGCAGAGCAGATGCCTTTTTGTAAATATTCATTTCCTTAAAATATGAATCTCTCTAGAGAAGTCCCTGTCAAATATTATTCCCTTAAAACTAAGTTCTAAATATATTTGCTCTGCAAAACAGCACCACCTGGATTTCAACCACCAAGCACAACACTGACTTTCTAAAAAGTCACATTTGGATTTAAAACTTGAAATCTTGTCCTCCACTTGAAATAAGACTCTAGTTATGTCAGATCCTTGCCAGCAGGTCCAGGCAAGAAGAGAGAACCCAGTCCAGCCGGGTCTGTCCATGGCTGAGTGGGATGGTGAGTGTCTACAGCCCAAACTTGGTGAAGCCAGACTGCCTCTAGCCTCTGATGGATGAATTGAGTGAGCTTATTGAGCACATGTGGCCCGACAGTCAAGATAAGGAGAAGGAGAAGAAAGGGGCCAAGGAGGGAGAGGAAATGGGATAATAGGCCATGAAGTCCAGTCCACAACGTGTTATCCTGGAACTTTCTTTGCCTCCTTTACAGTTACAGGGCTGGCTCCCAACTGTTTTTTGGGGGATCTCTCATACTTCTAGGGGTCACCGAATCCTCCCTCAGTCAAGATGGGGAGCAGCATCCATGTCAGCAGCAGGGTTGTTTTCTTGATCATCTTGGTCTTCTGAGGGAGAAGCCTGGGTTTCTCAGGGTAGGTGAACTCCCTGCAAATGTCATTGTCAGTCTCCCCTTGTTGGGGCATATACTTTATGTCTCTGGCCAGTATCCAGATTGGTCTTTTTTCACTTTGTGGAAATATGCAGCCAAATCCTCTCCCAGATGTCAGGAGCAGGACTCGTCCTCTCCAGGCTCCTGTCAGTGGGTCCTTCCATGTAACTTGTATCGATCTATAGGAAATGGAGGAGGTCCAGTGTCTTTGAAATGGGGACAACTGAGGATTTTCTTTTGAAAAATTTAAAATATTTAAAGTGAATAATGCCTTTTTTTAGCTGACCATGTGGTGGTAAAGACTCCCCCTTTTGTTTTTTGTAACTGAGACTTTAAAGCTTGATTTAGTAGCACCCTCTGAACCTTTTCAGAAGCCACCCAAAAATTATTATATTCAAGAATGGAAAGACATTTATCTGTAAGCTCCTGAAGGTCCAAAAAGTTAGGGGCACCTAAAATAATATCATCCATATAAATGTAAAATTAAATACTGGAATCACCTAAAAAGGATGAAAAGATATTAAGCATATAATATTAACACATGGCAGGTGCTATTGACCATGCCTTGGGGTAGGACCACCCACTTGAATCTAGAATCAGGCCTGCCAAAATTAACAGAAGGAATAGAAAAGGCATACTTCTCACAATCTTCAGGGTGTAGGGGAATAGAGAAAAAACAATCTCTAAAATCAATGATTGTCAAATAATAGATGTTGGGGATTGCTGGTTTCCATGGAAGTCCCTTCTAGGGGGTCCCAAAGAGAACCTGTCATTAATTTTCCTCAAATCATGTAGTAGCCTCCATGACCCATTGGCTTCTTTAATCACAAAGATGCAAGAGTTCCAGTGACTGGTAGAGACTCTTAAATGTCCTAATTTTAATTGTTGTTGTGCCAAAAGGTGTAATTGTTATAATTAATAAGCCCTACTCAACCCATATAGGGTCTCCCGTATTCAGTGGATCTTAGGTACCTGGGCCAAGCAGTAGCCTTTAGAATTAGGGATGAGACAAAGGGTATTGTTGGCGCATTTCTCAAAACGAGGATCGCCCCTATAATTTGGAAACACAGTCTTTCCCTGCTCAAAAGACTGCTTATGATCAGTCGTAATAAAGGCCTCAGCTTCCCCAAGTAAATCTTGGCCCAGAAGGTTAGCCATCAGGCTGGAAACCATGAGAGGGAACACTTCACCATGATAGCCATCATGGTCCTCTCAGGAGAGCCAGGAGGTGGTCTCCCATGAGATCAATTGTGCCCCCATGCCTAGTAAAGGAATGAGTTGCCAAGAGTGGGGAATGTCCTCCTTTCTAATCACCATTCAATCTGCGCTGGTGTCAATGAGGAGCCTGAAAGATTTTCTGCCTATGGCAAGGATCATCTTAGGGCGGAGCCCAGGGACAAGAGGCACAGTCCAGTTAGCACTAACTGGAGGCTTCCCCTTATTTAACAGGGCTGGGGTCAGCCCCTAGGAGAATTTAAAGGCTGACCATTTAGGTCGAACTTAGACTTACAGTCCCTGGCCCAGTGGAAGCCCTTCTTGCCCCTGGGGCAAGGGGTGCACAGCAGACTGCTAGTAGGGCGTGTGGCAGCTTTTGTCAGATTGGGGCACTCCCTTTTAAAATGGCCCTCTTTACCACACCCAAAACACATCTGGCCCCAGCTGACAGGGGTTTGTTGGAATGCATTAACAAGAACAGCCATATCTTCCTCATGGGCCTCCTTTAAAGCAGCGGCCAAGGCCCTCATCTAAAAGGAGGAGCTGACATCTCTGGAGGCAATAATCCATTTGTCAGTACCCTGGCTGTATAACCTAGCACATGCATGCTTGTGATCAGCATTCATTCCATCCCAGACCAGTGAACAGACGAACCAGGGTCTCAGAGTTTAGCTGCAGGTAATTTTCTCTGTAAACTCTTTTGAACTCTATCTACGAAGGAGGCAAGATCCTCAGGGGGCTTTCGGTTAATTCCCGGTATGGGAGACTCGGTAGGCCCTCATCAAGCTTCGTCCAGGATGTAAGGCCAATGGCTCTAACCTGATCTTGGTAAGGGGGTGGAGGAATGGCTGCCTGCTGGGTGCCTGTAAAGTACTGAACAGCTGTGCCAGCAAACATGCCAGAAGTGATGGAGACTAGTGGCTGAGCACTTTGGTTCCGCTCTTCCTGGACTCCTGAAAGTAGGTGGTCCCTTTAAGGTAGGCTGGCCCAGAGAGGTTGGCCTTAGCCAAATCCTTCCACTCTTGAGTGATACACGTGTGGTGTGCCAGGCCCTCAAGGATAGTCTCAGCCCAAGGGTAATTTGGGCCATCCTCAGCCACTGCCTTCTTGCGTTCTTTAATCTTTTGGGAATCCCAAGGATACCAATCCACTGGCTGATTACCACCAGGTTGACATTCACTGGGTAAAGGCTGGTGACTTACTGGGTGCCAAGCCCCTCCCTATTGTAAGGCAGCAGGGTCTTGGGACTCTAAAATGGGTTGTTTGAGGGGGTCCAAAGAAGGATAAAGAGGTTCAAAGGTGGGATCAGACTTGGAGGAAAACTGCCCCATAATTTATGGAGGTACACTCACCTGCAGACCAATTTGCAAGCCAGCGTTCTTCTGTCAGGAGGAGAGAGAAGTTCCTCACATGGGGCACCAGTCTGTAGGCTCCTTGCAGGAAGGATCAGGCGGGAGAGAACCCGGTCCAGCTGGGTCTGTCCAGGGCTGAGTGGGATGGTGAGTGTCGATGGCCCAAAAGAAACACGCCAGGCCAGGAGTCTTGTTGAAACAGGAACTCACTTTATTAAACTAGGCACTTGCTTATATAGAGAAGGCAAGGAGGTAGGCACTTAGGTATGGGAAGAGATGATGTAGGAGGCGGAGAAGGGTAAGGGATGACTGACAGGGCCAATAAGATCATTTTATGTCGAGGTAGCTAGGCAGGCAAGGGCTGGTGCAGGTAGTGCTCAGTCATCCCGGGGCAGAAGGGAGAGAGCCAGGCTTAGGCTTTCCCACAAGGCTGCAGAAACCTTAGCCAAGCTTGGGTTTGTCCTCAAGGCCCAAACCAGGGCCAAAATGGGGCCCAACAGAGTTAGATATTAGGTTCCCATCCGCCATATTCAGCATATGTACTCATTAACCATCTTTCCCAACAATATAACATCAGTGACCTGTGTTACACTTTTGATGTAGTAGTAAACCTTAGAATTTTTTAAGGTCTAACATAAATCAGATATTACTATACCAATCTTTCCATTTATGGAAATTTCTATTTTTCATATAAATCACACTTATTATTTCAATAGCTGGGCTCATTAATTAATTATTCATAATCTCAACACCTCATACTCAATCCCTTTAATAACTTGTCTTTTCCACAGTGAAGAAAATTCCTTGGTATCCTGAACCAGAACTGAAGAAGCCTGCTCTGCTTCCTTTCAGAAAGTAAGGTCTTTATAAGATTGTATAGCCTCTGAAATCAATGCAGTTCCTTTGTCATCCATGCTTGATAGAGGTGACTAATCTTGTATGATTCAAAGACTCTTATCTTAAAAACATTGGCATGTCTTCTTTGAATATACAGGTGACACTATATTTGGCTTAAATTATTACAGTATTATGGTACTATACCTATAACTCTCTCCTTTTTAAAAAGTAAAGAAATGGGGTCTCTATTTTTAGGTGAGCCCCAGTATGAAGTAATCCATCCTTATTTATAATCTAAGAAAACTTTTCATTGACAAGTAGTGACATCATAATAAGCCACATGGATACATTGTCCAAAGTCCTATTCCTGAGAAAGATACCTATATGGTGGATCCTACTTAGATGCTTTGTTATTTTTTAAAATTAAGAAAAAGATAAGCCTGAGATGTCAACAGTTAGGACTATGGTTATCTTTGGAGGAAACTAGAGGTTGGTGATTAGCACAGGCCTTCTAGATGTCATTCTGTCTTGCCTCCTCATCTCCATTGTGGTTAGCTAGATATATTCACTAGGTAAGAATTCACCGAGCCCTACACTTACACATATGAACTTCTCTTCACTCTAGTTGTGATCTGAATTATAAATTTTCTCTAAAGTATACATACTAATACATATGCCTACCTCCAATAACTTCAATGGTTTAGCAAGCACAGGCCCTTATTCAAGGTTGAAAGTGGTGATTTTGCTAGTTTCTTTTCTACTTATTCTTCTTTTCTGGTCTGCTTTGTGTCTGGTAGGCTATGGTGGTTTAAATAAAAATGGCCCCCATAGACCCACAGTGAGTCCTACTATGAGAGGCTGTGGGTTTGTTGTTGGAAGTCTGACCCTGAGGGGTAGGCTTTGAGGTCTCAGATGCTCAAGGTGGGCTAGTATGTCTCAGTCTCTTTCTGCTTCCTGAAGATCCAGATGTAGAACTCTCAGTGCCTTCCCTCCATGACGATAATGGACTGAACATCTGAAATGTAAGCCAGTCCCAGTTAAATATTTTATAAGAGTTGCTGCAGTCATGTTCTCTGCACAGCAATAGAAACCCTAACTAAGACATAGGCTTATAACCAAATATTGAATCTCAGCTCCTTCAGTCTCTGATTCCTTTTAGGGTTGGGCAAAGGAAGAAGAGATCAAATGTCGATTTTCTCACTGTGTTGGTTTGAATATGCTTGGCCCAGGGAGTGGCACTATTACATGATATCACCTTGTTGGAGGAAGTACAGCCCTTTTGGAGGAAGTGGGCGACTCTAGGGTGGGCTTTGAGACACCTCTCCTAGCTGCCTGAGAAGAGTCTGCTCCTGGCTTTCTTTAGATGCAGATAAAAAAAAAAAAAAAAAAAAAAAAAAAAAAAAAAAAAAACTCTCAGCTCCTCTAGGGTCATGTTTGCTGTGCTTCCTGCCATGATGATAATGGACTGAGACTCTGAAACTGTAAGTTCAGAGTAAGGCAGCCCCCATTAAATGTTGTCCTTTACTAGAGTTGCCTTGGTCATGGTGTCTGTTCACAGCCACAAAACCCTAATATACTCATTCTTTCCTTTGCTAATGTTTCCTTGGGTATTCAGGCCTAGGACAATTGATTTCACTGGGCTTCTTTGATTTTTGTCTCTTTTTTCTCTGGTCCTTATGACATCTGATTAGTTCAGCTCTTGGTTAAACATATATGCTGTTTCTCAGATCTCATCTTTACTCTAGACATTTTGCACAACAAATGCAGGATAATTCTGAAACATGTTACAACTCAGGCTCCTGTAGTTTATCAGGTTCTTGCTAAGGGTTATATTCTAGCCCGAGTGCCTTCAGTTCCAGATGCTTCTCTGAGATCTTAAGATGAGATCTTTCTTAGGTATCTTTGTAAAGAACACCTGATAAAATGACAACAATAAAATCTTGACAAAGTGTTTCCCTACTCTGACACAGTATGCAGTTTATTTTGACTATCTCCAGACATACTTTTGTCTGTATCCTAAACCTACCATCTGGGGAGTCCCTGAACTGGAAGATATCACATCAGTACTTACCTGCCTAACTGTTGACCAGTATTTTGATAAAAAAAAAAAAAAAAGAAAAGAAAAGAAAAGAAAAGAAAAGAGAAAAGAAAGAAAGAAAAGAGGGGAATACCACTGATGTATCCCGTTGTAGACTCTTAAATTGATTAATATAAAGTATGATCAGAACCTTATCTCTTGCATTTAGCAGAATTCCTGAAGCCATTTTTTTCCTTGCTGGAAATACTGAAAATATTACTACTGGCCAGCAGTTATCAGTTTCCACAATTCTGCCTCTATATTTATAAGCTTATCACTTATCTTCAATTGCTTCTGCTGTCGGCCATGCTTTCTGAGAGCATTATTGACAAACTACTTCAGTAGTTCTCATATAGAAGCAATGTTGAACAACATTGATCTAAATCTTATAGGTGGTATTAGAGGAGTGAGCATGTGAGTCCTGTTTTAATTTTTTGTAGTCACTATAGCAAAAGAGTGCAAAGATCATGCCTTGAATAATACAAATTAAAAGTAAAAGTAATAGGAAAAGATCAATTTGCAGCCACACTCCTATCTTCTCAAAGGTCTGTGGCTTGGTTTTTTTTTTTTTTTTTTTTAACCTTTGTATAAATACAACATCTCTGAGTATATGTCAGTGTCCAGAGTTTGTCTTTATATGGGAACACCAGGCATAGTAGATTTGAATCACCTGAATCCAGAATTGTATCAGCAATGACTACTTTCAAATAAGCTAAAATTCTGAGCTACTGACAGTAGTTTGAGAAAAATAAGAGAGTTTAATCTCTTGACTGTGACAATCCAAAGCTGAGAAAGAGATCTGAAGATACATAAATTCTCCCATACCAAACAGTAAAGGAAACTGGCCTGGGAATCTTTGTTCAGAAAAGGATGGACTTATGACCAGTGCAATCTCATCACTCTCATTAGCCAGCTGCTTGTTAATTTTTAAATTCATTTAATAAGACAACATTTCCCATAGACATAACAGAGATGCTTTTCAAACAAGCTCTACTGAATATCTTCTACCTAGATCATTCAAAAGCTGAGTTTTTCCAACATTACAAACTTCCAGGATTACTCCCAGGGCCTTGTAGTTTGGGATATAGAACTCCAACACAGACCACATGCTTCCCAGAGCTTCCCCTTTCCCTACAGTACGGCTTCCATTTCCGAAGGTCCTTCCTTGTTTCTTAGCTCTTACTGACCATCATTTTGGATGTTCATTTAGGATACCCCATAGAGGTTCTTCTCCTCTTTTTACCATATTAAAATTTTATTTATACCAATTGTATTATCATTATTTTTTGTTTGTTTTATGATGACTATAAAGAGACTGTTCTTTTGTTTCTTTGGGATTCTCTTTTCCTGAGACAAACTTATAGAAGATTTACCGCAACTGGAATAATAATCCTTATCAGTTTTAATAATCCTTTAGAGTTCCCAACATTAGATTGTAATTGTCAAATGTATGTATAATGTTTACAATTTCTTTTTGGAATGGAATTTGTAAAATTAATGTCTGATGTATTCTTAATATCATGTGAAGAAATTAAAGAAATTAAAGGTAATGCACCGATGGCTGTATGGCTTAGATCATAAGTGACTAGCATCACAAAGCTCTGAATTTGATGTACAGGACCATAAAAGTGAGAATCATACAATGAAGAGAGTTGAGTTATAGTTGGTCACTTCACTCTGAAATATAGGCAGTCTCTTGGCAATAATAAGGATTCCTTATATGACATTATTATGCTTAGATACGTTATGCATTCTAATTTCTATTATGATTGTATTACTGATAAAATGTTCTTATTTTATACCATATACACTTACTTTCTGAATAAAACATCATGAGATGAAATCCAGTATTTGTTAGTTTGAAAACTAAAGATAAATTCTATATTCATTAAAAATGAATAGCTACTCTCAAATCATAACTCATCTTAAAACCACTAGTGCAGCACGCAGATATTTAACAAACATGGCCGAATCTTAGATATAAAAAAAGTATTATAACTTAAATATACATTTTAAAATATACATTATATACATTGGCTATGTATATTTTATTCTTACTTTCAAAACCACTACATCTAGTAACCTAATACACTAAATCTGAACACTTTCTTTTCAATATTACCTCCTTAGAATCATACAATTGATTTAAACTATGTATGCCTCTCACACTGAAGCCGAGAATGGTCATATTAACAAAAGTGGTCCCTACAATTTCTCAGGACTGGTGTATGGTAAAATCTCTAGAAGGTAGCAGGGTGTTCTCTCACATAAAAATAGTTCATACCTCTGACCAACTTTAAATACATATTTTTCTGGAAAAAAAAATACTGAAGGTACAAATGCACCAACCTAAAGCAACCTGGAAGAAGGATTTCCTAATAAATTGCTGCTCTTTTGAGTTGTTGGAACTCTGATCTCTCTATTTGGCAAGCTTTCTTTCTGAGCGTGCAGCAGATGTGGCTCAGGTGGTTCTGACACCACTCCAAGGCTCTAGGTGGGAAGTGATTTAATTAGTTCAGGGATGAGCAAGTAACTCAGAAGAAGCCAATGAGAGCAGCGCTGTCAAGCTTTACAGATATCAGGACAAAGGATTATGGAGATTACATAATGCTAGGGTTGACACTGTCCCTTTCAATGCAACAAATCTTCTTGATAAAGAGAGGATCCTAGGGAAAGCAGACCCAAGAACTGCAGACAAAGGATGCCACAGTGACATTTAGGCTCAAGAATAGTGAATTAATGCTGATTGATTTTGACTCCCTAGTTACAACAGGCAATAAGAATCCTCTAGATTTAAACTAAGCTGAGTTTCCGCCACATATGAAAAGCATGATTTTCATATACGTACTTACAATAAGACATATTTTAATAAGTAAAATATGTACAATAAGTACATATTTTAGTACATAATTTCTTAAAAGTGGACATGAAAATAACCTGCAAGGACGCTGTTCTCTGCTCTCATGGTTTCTAACTCAGAAGTATTCAGCATTTCATTTCTAGCCAGTTGGCTGGGTTGCAAGTCTCAACACCACACTCTGACAACTGCTGCTTCAATCCCCTTAAATGGCAGTTTGGTAGGTAAAAAGAATTGCAGCAAACAAGATTGAGAAATCCATGACTTTTGTTGACCTTATCACTTTCAATATGATGTCTGATTTGAGGGAAATGCTTTGTCTCTCTGGCATCTTATAAGTGTTTTTCTTTTTCAGTGCAGTCCAAAACAATGCCTGGTTCCAAGCTACAAGGCATGGTCTAATTTCCATGTAAATGACTAAATCTGCGCATTATTTTCTCAATAGCAGAAGTCATTTATACATTTCTCTTCGAGTAGTAGTTCAATGTTACTAGATTGATGGAATTGTCTGGGGCAGAATTCAAGCTACCACAAATCCCTTGAGGCTAAAAGAATGTATTATTGCCTAGTATCAAATATCACAAAACTAGGATTGTATGCTGCCTTTTCACGTATGATGTATCAATTTTGAGGCAGGGCACTCATCTAGGACCTTCCTAACGTAAAACCTCTCCTACAGGGATATTCACAGGGAGGGAAATACCTTTTGAGCCTTAATAAAATCCGGGTGTTTGATCAGTCAGTAAATGTGTGTCTGCATTCAGTCAATCTATCACGAATGATAGAGAAGAGAATGTGAAGGACCAAAATTCTATATTCTCTGGCTGGACAACGACTCTACAGTTAGCAGCACTGGCAAGCATTGCAGAAACTACAGATTAGATTCCTACTGCCCACATGGCATCTCACAAATATCTTTAATTCCAGTTCCAGATCTATGTCAATGTCATTCTTTGTCTTTCAAGGGCACCGAACACATGTAGTGCATGTGAATACACTCTGACAAAACCCACACATATATAAAATAAAAATAAACAAATATTTACAAAAAAATCGCAAAACTCTCCCTTCTCAGTCTCAGCACCCAGTGGCATGGTCTGCATGCAAGAAGCATAATACTGGCCTAGAAATCGAAAGACCTAGATTTATTTTTGTTCTGACTTTTACAATGCTGGTATAAGGCACCTGGCAAATGATTTAACCTCTCGGAGATTTCCTGTAAAGAGAAGGACTTAGAATATTTTCATTTTCAATTTCTCATCTTCTCTGCATGTATAGTTCTGAATCCAGCTGGAAAGATGATGATCTGGCTTGGAATTTGACGGAAAAGGAAATTGGGGAAAGAGACTTGAGAGAAAAGCTAGGGTGTGTGAGACTCAGACACCACTGGCTGTGAATCCTGGCTCTGACACACCAGAGCTGCAGATCCCTGGATAGATTGAGTAAATCACTGTGAGTTACAAATTCTTCATCAGTAAAACTGAAGTAAAAATACTTACCTGGAGAGTTCTTGAGGATTAGAGCTAATGTATGCAAAACACCATGCAGCAGTTCTCAATCAAGAGTGGAATAAATTGCCTGGTGTTTAAAGCATTTCTACAAGGAGATATAGAGCAAATTTAAATGACATATAAAAAACA
>CM052703.1:10607453-10630108 GCA_028551405.1 Uromys caudimaculatus | reverse complement strand
GGAGTTGGAGGAAGGTCTGAAGGAGCTGAGGGAATTTGCAGCCCCATGGAGGGAGCAAGAGAGTCAATGGGCCTGACCTCCCCCCCCTCCCCCGGTCCTCCTGGAGTTCGGACCACCAACCAAAGAATACACATTGACGGACTTATGGTTTGGACCACATATGTGGCAGAGGACGACCTCGATGGCCATCAGGGAGAGAGGAAAGGCCCTTGGGCCTGAGGATGTTAGAGGCCTCAGTAAAGGGGAATATCAAGGCGGGAAATTGGGGATGGGTGGACGGGGGTGGGGGTGGGGGGGTGGGAGGTGGAATTCCCTCCTAGAGGCGGGTTGGGGAGGGGATGGGGGGTATACAAAGAGGAGACTCAGAAAAGGGGAAACATTGGAAATGTATATAAAGTATCAAAAATAAAAAAGGAGGAAAAAAAAAAAAAAAAACAAAAGCCCTTATTCATCAGGACCCGATAGGCAGTACTCAGCTCAGTCAAGTAAATACTTCCTTATTTGTCCTGGGTTCTGACCCACTATGGGCTTCTAGTTTCTGTTGCTCTATTGTTCTGAATTAGTCAAAATCTTTGGCTCTGGCTTTTCCTGGTTGTCCTTCCTTCCCTGTTATTGACTTTGACTGTGACCTTGCTATGTATGCTCTACTCTCTTCATCTTTGGATAGTTTCAAGGAAGAAAGAATATTTTAGTGCATATTTTGATGCCCACCTCATGTTTTGGCTATCCTCTTCCCGAATTGACCTGTTCAGCATAATTCCAGTACGTTCATAACGATAAGGACATACATAACTAGTATTCCTTAAACCAATGTAACAACATATTTACAGCTTATGAATTTCTTGCTATTGCTATGAATTCAAGAGCCCAACAATACAGTAACAGCAGCAGCAGCAGCAGCAGCAGCAGCAGCAGTGGCAGCAAATAACCAGGAAAATCAAGACAAGAATGAAAAGAAGTTTAGAGGCAAACTAACCAGTTCCAACTGAAGATAACATTTGGAGCAACTCTGTATTTCTAAACTTAATGGTGAGAGACAGAGACATAGATCTCATGAGAAAGGATTATCATCTCTAATAAATAATATAAAACAGGCATTCCCACACCCTGGTAACTCAGACAAGGACATTCTCAGCAGAACAGTTCTAAAGCTGAGAAGGCTATAAACATTCAAATATACAAGCCACCCAGGAACCACCAAACCTAATGTTGCATTCTTGATAGCTATAAACAAATTAGATTTTTTCAGCAGGGCAGTACAAATGTCTAAGCCACTCCTAAATCGGCCTAGAGGCAGGAGTGTGATCTTGATGCTGCATGGCAAGACTAGCATTTCAAAATAATTTCAATTACTGGATGTGTTAAAAAGCCACTTTGCAGCTGTTAGAAAAATTTACAAATAGACTTTAAATACATCTAATGCAGAGCAGGATTTAACTTCCTCTTTGCAATTATAATTTCATTCTAACCTGTAGAAGCCAGCTGATCCACGGATAAGCACAAAATGCTCCCAGGAAATTTAGGATAGATGGAGATCAAATTTAAGACTGTTCAAATGTGCCGGATACTTCTTTATCAGTGATATCACAGCTTCAGAAGAAACAGCCTAAAATAGCCTGACTTGGAAGGCGTCTATGAACTGGCCCAGCCCACACCTACCACTATGGTGGTTTGATAAGAATGAACCTCATATGTTCATATATTTGAATGCTTAGTCATCAGGTAATTGCATTATTTGAAAGGATTAGTAGGACTGGGACGTGTGACCTTGTTGGAGAAAGTGGGGAAAGGCAGGCAGGCGGGCTGGGATGTTGCGTGCCCGCCCCAGTCACTTGAGTCTCTGCTAGTGGACTCAGATGTAGCTCTCAGCTATTTCTCCAGCATCACACTTGCCTGCCTTCATTCTCTTTCCCATAATGGCAATGGTCTTAACCTTTAAAGCTACAAGCAAGCTCCCAATCAAATGCTCTCTTTTTTTATAGTTGCCTTGGTCGTGGGGTCTCTTCACGGCAATAGAAGGGTGCCTAGAACAACTTCCCAAAGCACATACCACATCCGTAAGTAGGTTTTCCACGCACAACTACACTGCTTAAAGGTGAGAAATGTGAAAAAAAACATTGTATAACTGCACAAATTCTCAATTTTGCATTGCATAAAGTGGTAATGAAACCTTTTCACTTAGTATTTGATTTCTATAAACATCACATTCTTAAAATCATTAACTCGGCACATTATACTAAGAGTGTCTTGGGTCTTGAGTAGCATTCCCTGTTCAGACCACACAAAGGATTTGCCATTTGCATCTATCTCATCAGACTAAGCCTCATAAATTTTTCCTAACATCGTGAAGTTCATATTTCCCTTAAGGTCTAACTAAGTGTATCGCATATAGATATCCCAGGTCATGATTTAACTCTTTTCCAAATGGTCAAATTGAAAAGAATCTCTCATCTTGAATAACTATATCTAGCTATTTTCTCATTTATTTATATTATATTAGAAACCCTAAATCATCAGCCAAAATAAAAGCCTTGATGATACAATGTTTTTTTAAAAACTGCTAAATGTGATTATTTTACACCTAATGTTATTGATAGGTTATTTCTCTGCTGCCAGTGAAATGAGAGAACTTAAGCCAGATTAGATTATATTAAAGGGAGGTTTATTGAGAAGCTACACACCAGTAAGTTCACTGTCCCCAAGGAACAAGATCAAGGAAGTCGTGGGGAGGGAAGAGAAGGAGAGAGAAAATTTAGGGTAGGGGGCAGGATATGCCAGGTAGGGACTGAGGGATGCTGGGAGAACCTGGAGGTCAGGTCTGCTTTGGTATGTAAAATATGTCCCAGGTCTGAAACCAAACTGTTATAATCTACACAAATTAAAATTTAAATATAATCTCCTTTAATACATTCATAGTCCATAAGCATTTATTTTATGTTCACTCTTTTCAAAAATAGAGTGTTAAATGTCCTCATTGCCATCAGAACACCAATAAGCACAATACAGAAATCAGTACAATAAATTATGACATCATAAATTATGACATCAGCATGAACAAAATAGTAATTCTGTCTTAATTCTTACAAGACAATAAAAAAAACAAACAAATAAAAACAAACACACAGAGATACACCACACACAAACACAGTATCAGAAAATAGGACAATATACCTTAGGTTTAAAATGTCTTGGAGAACATTTTTATCAGGAAATAACAAAATATGCGATAGTTTATGAAAATATCTGTTGCCCTCAAAGAGCTTAAGCTTTTGCCAGGAATTTCAGGAGAGTTAATCCTTGAGGCCATCTAAGGCTATGTACTTGACTTGCTGTTCTACTGTGTAGTTGACTTAGTTTGCTTAAGTCTACCTGTGTTTAAGAGAGAAATGTCACTAATTTCACTATGCCTTGGATTTCCAAAGCAATTAGCTTATAAACTTAATTTAGAGGCATAGCCTTAATCCTGTTTTGTATTCTTCTATGTTCTTACTCTAGAGTAAAATATGGCCATGTGGTCATAATCATTTTCTGAAAATAAGCAACAGTGACAAAGCAACCTTAAACAAAATTAAATGTTGGGAGCAACATGTGGATATGAGTAGATGCCATTTGTTTGCAATTTTGATTGCTATTCCTGGTCAGTTGGGGAGAGTAACTTAACTTCTATAAAACTCAATGAACTTTTTTGAAAAAAATTTTCTCATCTTCACATACCCTACTTTCTGTGTTGTTCAATAAATATAAAGCAAAATCCTTTTTTGGGGGGGGCAGGCAAAATACACTAGCAAGAAGGACAGAGAAAACAAACAGGTATAGCAAACAAGCAATACAGACAGGCCAGTCACCACAAGCTATAAACAGACGGAGAGACAGATGCAAAGACAGAGTATAGACACAGGGAGAGAACAGCAGAGAATTCAAATTTGGGCTTGTGCATGGTCAAAGTATTCCAGAGAAAGTTTCTTTGTTCTTTTCTTAATGTGATATCAGTACATTTTGATGCCCCCTGCCACCTGTGAGATTTCTTTAATGTGTTGATAGAGGCTAACAAAATTCAGAATGTAACCTACTCATTCTCATAAACTAAAGCACCATGACTGAAGGGAACTGAATGTTATAAAATGATCACTCTCTGTCTTCTGGATCATTCGTGTGCATCTACCCACCTTCACTGTGGTAGGCATTATTTCCATTACAGATCCAAACTTCAATTCTGTCACTAATAAGAGAAGAAAACAGAAGACTGGTTCTCTCTGTCTTATTAGCCTTTGTAGTGGGTAGGCCTACTGGTGCTTGTATTTAAATGCTAAATTCTGCATCCCAAGATTTGGTTGCTCCAAGATAAGCAGATCTTCATATATAGCAACTTTTGTTGTATAAACCTTGACCCTCAAGTTATCTGTGATTGGGTAATAAAGATGCCTATATCCTGTAGCTGATCAGAAAAGAGGTAGGCGGGGCTTTGGTTCTGAAAGACCTGAGCCCATTATAAGGAAGTTAGACCCCCCTTAGCAAAATTAAAGCCAGCGATAATATAGCCATATTCCACCGCCTAATGGCTAACCTACAACCTTTGTCCCAGGAAATAGCTAACAGCAGGATTTTTCCTAATGGCTAACCTACACCTTTTGTCTCAGGAAATAGCTAACCGCAGGAATGATGAACTTAGGACATTCTATACCTTCCCATGACGCATAGAATTTCCTTGCTTTATGGTTTTTTCTTTAAATACCCCTGACTTCAGCTGCTCAGGGTCGAACTCCTCTGCCTCTGCGTAGGTTATGAGCTCAACTCCAGTGCACTGGTTCCCCCTCCCCCCTGAATAAACCTCGTGTGATTGCAGCAAGGACGGTCTTTCGTGAGTTCTTGGGGGGTCGCGCCATCCTGAGACTTGAGTGAGGGTCTCCCCAGCTCGGGGGTCTTTCAGTTCCTAGGCTTAGAGTTTGAGGCAGAGACCAGGAAAGAAAGAGAAGGAGAAGAACGAAGGAGTTCCCATTGGGCAGGTGGAGCATCAGCTCATGGCCATGAGAGCTGGACAGTTGGAGAAGGAGCATCCCAGGCCGAACAAGGCAAGTCATATCTCAAGGTTATTTTATTGATGCTGATTTTCCCTGAGCCAACATCTATATCAAGGTTAGGAAATAGTCTGACTGGATAGGTTAAATACATTCATGCACACACACACGCACAAACACAGGCATGCCGGTGCACGCGCGCGAGCGCGCACACACACACACACACACACACACACACACACATACACACATACATAGGCATGTACTCACATACTCACCAGGCTTATGATTTCTAACCACACAGAAAACCCATTAGACTAAAGTAAGAGAAAGAAGTGGCTTCCCAGGGAAAATGCTGTTATCAGAAAAGGTCTACTGGAAAATATAGATAACACAAGTTTCTGCTACCTGTGAAAGTGGAATTATTGATACTTCAATTTGTAATTGGACAAATAATCTAACTTAACATTCTTAAATCCTAAAGGATCTAGGAAAACAAACTGTAAAATGAAATATCATCCTTTGGATAATTCAAGTTCACTGAACTTCCCCATGACCTGTCATCGTCTCTAAGTGTTTCTGTGTATCAGTGCATTTCCCTGATGCATCTCATCCTGGGCTACAGGTAGGGTGAAACATAAGATGAACTAGCAAGCAGAAGTCTAGCTTCCATCTCCTCAAAAAACAACCAACTAAGAGTGTTGGAAACTCTTTTCTTAACTTCTCATCATCAATGGTGTCATCCACATTCTTTTTTTTTTTTTAAATTTTTATTTTTGGATACTTTATTTACATTTCCAATGTTTCCCCCTTTCTAGGTCTCCTCTTTGGAAACCCCCTATGTTCTCCCCCTCCCCGCCTCTATGAGGGTATTCCACCTCCCACCCACCCGCCCACCCACTCCCATATTCCCACCTTGACGTTCCCCTTTACTGGGGCCTCTCCTCCCCCTGATGGCCAACAAGGCCCTCCTATGCCACATATGTGGTCCAAACCATGGGTCCCACGATGTGTATTCTTTGGTTGGTGGTCCAGCTTCCAGGAGGACCAGGGTGGGGGTCAGGCCAGTTGACACTGTTGCTCCCTCCATGGGGTTGCAAACTCCCTCAGCTCCATCAGTCCCTTCTCCAGCTCCTCCATCTGGGACCTCACTCTCAGTCCAGCAGTTATTGTAAAGTGAAACTTGGGTATTCTGAACTTTTGGCTAATATCCACTTATCAGTGAGTACATACCATGTGTGTTCTTTTGTGACTGAGTTACCTCGCTCAGGATGATATTTTCAAGTTCCATCCATTTGCCTGCAAATTTCATTAAGTCATTGTTTTTAATAGCTGAATAGTACTCCATTGTGTAAATGTACCACATTTTCTGTATCCATTCCTCTGATGAGGGACATCTGGGTTGTTTCCAGCTTCTGGCATTATAAATATGGCTGCTATGAACATAGTGGAGCATGTGTCTTTATTACATTTTGGAGCATCTTCTGGGTATATGCCCAGGAGTGGTATAGCTGGGTCCTTAGGTAGTATTATGTCATTCAAGTTCTTAATGTAGAGACTCACTCCCTGGTACCGACTAATCCTCTCCTGCTTCAGCTGCTCAAATTTCCGTTTTAATTCAGCCTGACGTTCTACTTTTTTCTGTGCACGTCCTACGAATATGGTTTCCTGCTTATTTCTTTTCCATTCATTTCTTCCACGGCCTTATTGGCATCCTCGCGTTTCTTTCAGTGCCACCCCAGGAGCAGAAGCAGATGCTCAGGAGCATTTGTTCCCACTTATCCAAATAATGCGTCCAAACCTGGCTGGAAAAATCACGGGATGCTGCTGGAGATTGACAACTCTGAGCAGCTGTACATGCTGGAGTCCCCCAAGTCCCTCCGTTTCAAGGTGGATGAAGCTGTGGCAGTCCTGCAGGCTCATCATGCCAAGAAAGAAGCTGCCCAGAAGGTGGGCACTCTTGCTGCTGCTACCTCTTAGACAAGAAAATAGAGTCAAAAACCAACTAACCTCTCCTGGCATTCAGTTAAGGTCTGAAGACTTCCTAGTTTGCCTGTGGACCTCCACACCAAGAACCAAGTTGCAAGTTCAATAGGTCATTTTTGTATCAAAAGGTCAATTACGAAGCACCTAGGATTTTTCAATTATAAGAGTATATTCTCTGGGTTCTGTTGTGGCCCAGATAATGGTAACTTTTTTTCTATTGTGGGTTCTGTTATTCCCCCCCTCCCAGAAATTGGTTTTGATGTACCCAAGACTTAAGTTTCTCAATAAAGGAAATAAACTCTAAAAAAAAAGAAGAAGAAAAATAAAAGAAAAAAAAAAGAATGTTGGAAACAGTGAAGGATAAAGATAATTTGCCTGTATAATTCTTATCTATAAATTTAAAAAACAGAATCTCAAGGCTATGAGCATTATGTGTTCTTGTTTTTACCCATTTTCTCAAAAGCAGATTTATTCCACACTGGTTAATTACACGTTGCATCAAAAATATTCAATTTAGGACTCAATTTGCTACTTCCTTTGTTTTCAATTGCACTTCTATATTGTGTCTTAATTACTATAATTCAAATTAAATTAGATGCTGCTCTTTTATTTCTTTAGAAAACAAAATATTATAAACAAAACCATGTCCTGCAAAATGTCAAAGGTAGTACACAAAAATAGCAACAGCAAATATTTGAGCCTGTACAAATAAGACATAAACTATTGCCACCTCAAGAGATAAATTCTCTGCCAGTGGTAAAATAGAGTGACATGGTAAAGGGGAAGTAGGTGTTCTGGAGTATTTCTTCAGAAGAGCATAGTAAGGTTGAAATCTGGATGTTGGGGAATAGCCAAGAGAAACTAAAGGAGAAGTCCATTTAAAGCATTAGTGCAAAGATTATATGATTGGCTGAATGTTTGCATGCTCCACAAATCCACAATGTTCAAATCCTAATCCTCAATATTCTGAGAGTTGGAACCTGCAAGAGATAATTAGTTTAAATAAGGATATGAGAGTAGAATCCAGGGATGGTTTTAACAGCCTTAACAGAACAGATAAACACAAAAGACCCACTCTTCAGCATCTCCAAGTAACGATGCATCATGGGTGTGCCTTATGAAAGCCAGAACAAGGATTTTGATATTGAAATTGCCAGTGCCTAGACCACAGATTGTCAGGATGTAAGATTCCAGAACTGTTAGAAATGTTTGCTTTTTGATGTAAATCACCCAGTCTGTGGTGTTAGACTAGAGAAGCCCAAGCTCAAAGAGATCCTGACATATGTAAACATGGTTGAAATGTTGGTATGTTGAAAACAGAAGTGTATGTGGGTTTTTTGTTATTATTGTTTGTTTTATTTTAGGTGTGTGTGTGTGTGTGTGTGTGTGTGTGTGTGTGTGTAAGTATGTGAATAGAAACTCATTCTCTGGCTCTGTCAGGGTTTGTATTCCTCCACAAAACATCATGACCAAGAAGGAAGCTGGGAAGGAAAAGGTTTCTTCAGTTTGCACTTCCACATTGCTGTTTATCACCAAAGGAAGTCAGGACAGGGACTCACACAGGGCAGGAACTTGGAGGCAGGAGCTGATGCAGAGGTCATGGCGGGTTCTGCTTATTGGCTTGCTTCCCCTGTCTTGCTCAGCTTGCTTTCTTATAGACCCAAGACTACCAGTCCAGGGACGGCACCACCCACAATGGGCCCTTCCACCCTTGATCACTAATTGAGAAAATACCTTACAGCTGGATCTCATGGAGGCATTTACTCAAGTGAGGCTCCTTGCTCTGTGACAACTCCAGCTTGTGTCAAGTTGACACACAAAACCAGCCAGTACAGGCTCCTTCTGTCTTCACAGGCAATCAGTTTCAGTAAAACTGTCACAGTAAAAATCTCTCTCTCTCTCTCTTTCTCTCTCTCTCTTTCTCTCTCTCTCCCCACTCGTCTCTTAAGTAGTCTCTCTTTTCTGCCTGTTCTCATGAGAATTTGGCATATCCTTTTTCTGACTCGTTCTGTTACATCTTTCTGTGATTTGTCACTTTGCCCCTCAATTAGACATCACTTCAAACATGACTGCTTCCTTCTACAAATTAACTCTACGTACATTGTACTCAGAGCATGTCTCTATTCCAGCCAGAGTTATTAAAGGTGTGTCATTCCATCTGGATCACACAGACCTAGAAGGTCTTTGGATATGATCTCTTGCCAAAGCAGCCATGACCATTTTGCTGAATTAAAATTATTCTACACATAAGTATAAAGATACATGACTTTTGCAGTATCTGCCTCACTCACAACTTTCATTTTAGGACAACCTCCTACAAGACTCAACCTAAAACCTGGATTGCAAATATGGCATGCCCTAATAGTGTTCATCTACAGATATGTTGATTCATGCAAAGGCAGATATCTTACCCAATTGCTCAATTCAAGTTGGCCAACTTTGCTTTAATTGTTTAACTAGGGATTAACTGATACTAGGTAATTTCTGCTGGTCAATTTATAACAATGTATAAATCCAGAAAGTTGAATACTTAGGAACACAAATAGATATCAGTAGTTGAATAACTTGAAAGGAAACCCTCTCATTAGAGTGTCTTTGAGTCTTAAGAGTTTTACAGCCCCAGAATTCAATGCCATTAAGTCTTAATTCTACACCCTAAACTGGAGTACTAGAGAAATGAAAAGTTTTTGTTTGTTTGTTTGTTTGTTTAAGTTCTAATATTGCCTGTTCTTCAACCTAGGTAGAGGTTTCATTTTTAATTGGTAAACAAGGAGTTTAGAAAGTTTAAAAAGTCAACATTTAATAAGTACATAAGTAATGGAAAGAATCTGAAAATCAAAAGAGCATATGAATAAGTAATAAGTATTTCTTCTTAAAATGCTATGTTTAGTGAACAGAAAAGGAAGAAATTGAATAGAGCAATAAAATAATTCCTAATGACATATTATTATAACCATATGTAATAGCATCACTCAGCCTTCACGAGAGAAGCTTCTTGCAGTGGATGGTAGTTCATTCAGAGACCTGTAGAACACAGATCCACATAAGGACAATGTGAAAAGTGTGAGACCTCTGTAAGAATCCGCACTAATGAGATTTTCTTAGCAAATTCCACCCACCCCAAGGTTCAGAGGTGTATGGGAAAAAATTGGTGCAAAAAATCTCAGAGCCAGAGGTGGGGGATGACCACACAGTCTCTTCCAGACACAGAACTGGTGTACATATGAACCCAAGATACTGTGACAACACAGGTTCAAACCAGATGGGATCCCAGCACTGAGAAGAAGAAATAGACACAAAGTACCACTCCTAACCCAGAAGCAATTGCAATTAAGAGCTGACAGAAAAGAGAAAGTCATTTTCTTCAGTGCAATATTACTGAATATATCATCGACACTCTGGGTTAGGTTCTATGTCTAGAAGTAGTTAGTCAAAACAAAATGGACTCCATGATATCTTGTTTTGAAATTTCATATAGTTAAGGATTTTTGTTTGTTTGTTTTGATTTTGATTTTTGTTTGTCTTTTTTTCCCCAAAATTGGAAGAAGGAAGAAACATAAAATTATGTGGATAGGGAGGTAACAGGAGAGGAGAAAGAATATGATCAAAACACTTAGCATGAAAAAATGAATAATAAATCAACCAATTACCAAGTAAACTCTTTTCTTGACTGTATTGCACAATGTGAGTCACCAACCTCTAAGTTGGAAGAGAAACCAGAGTTGGGTGCTCCTGTACAATGTGGAGAGTCACCATATTTAATCATAGCCCAGTAGTGTAGCCACATAAACTTGTTCTTTCCTGATGGTTAATTCAGCTTCAGCCTATTTGCAGAACAATGAGGACTTCCAGATAATGGTAAAGATAAATTACTCAACTGGCACCAACCCCATTGTTCTATCTATATGGTCATCAGAAAATAAAAATGCTGATTTAACCACGTGTATCAATATAAATGCATTCCAAGTAATGTAATTGAATGGTATGATAACCCCTGTTAGAATGTGAAAGGGGAAGAGATGACAGTTAATTGTTGGTGCTGTCCAGATCCGGCTTGAACTTGCTCTTTGATGTGACCATGTGTACCTTGGATCTACATGATATCATCACTAGGCTTCCCATAACCCCAAAGTATATCTTACAAATAAGAAAAGAAGACAAAAGAGACTCATTAATGATGCCATAGATGAAAAAGAGAACAGGTTTTCTTATTCCACTATTATGAACAAATAATCTTTGAGCTTTTGTCCTCAGTGTATGTAGGAACTTAAGAAATTCTGTTATCTTTGCTTAACCTCAGTTTATTCATCAGGATTACCTAGCTATGCTTACAATGCTTTTTTGGTTTTACAATTTGTTATAGTAAAATCAAAGCAGATTGTTCAATATTCTTAAGATTCAAATTAAGAATAAAATGGTTACCTTCTCATTTCCTCAAATAATTGACTTATTTGAAAATTATTGGAATGAACTTTCCAAGCAATCATTGGTATTACACAGCAAGTAAAAAAGTAACACTAATTTATTTTTATTTTAACTATTTTTATGCTTTATATGAGCCAGCAAAGATGCCTTATTTAATCATTTAATCAATTGAAAAAAATCTATGCAAGCAAATGAGAACTAAATGTGAAGGGCACTGCATTGATTCATCCTAACTTCATACACATTTATTGAGTGACTATTAAGTGCTTATCCAAGTAGAAGGTACACATTATGGAATGGCTTACATGTGCTCATGTACACACACACACACGCACGAACACATGGAAGGGCTAGAGTTTTATAAGGAAAGAATACTATAACCTATGAGTGAAACAACAGTGTGTCTGATACAAGGTGACTGGGACAGAAGATATATGGTGAGATCAGAAATGTATTTATGGATCAGTTAGAAATCTTTGCTGAGATGTAGTAAAGACTTCATTCTGAGTGCGAATGGAAATCACTGAATGACTGTGAGCGCACTAATACCATGATCTGATTCACGTTTTTGTGAATGCCACACAGACTGCTGTGGAAGCTGTTGAGAAGGTTGGATTAGAAAGAGCAAAATCAGACCTGAGATCAAAACAATCGGCCAGGTCACAGAAATGACAGCGTGGGCTAGGGTCAATAGAAGAAGCAGTACCACTGGAGATGTAATGTGAAAACAGAGCTTGTAGAATGTTCTTATCAGACATAAAGTACGAAGGGAAGAACCAAGAATGAATTTTTAAGTCTCTTGAAAAATGATTCAGACAACAGCCTAGAATGGGGAGTTGTGCACAAGAAATCATCAAGGACTATGTGTGATATGTATGAGGTTACACTCAAGGCTTGTAACAGTCAGAACAATTGCTAGACATTCAGTAGGATCCAAAATGTGTAACATGATTTCATGGTTAGATCTCAAGGGATAATGTCGCAGAAATAAACGATAGAGAGTCATCAGCCGGTACATGATATTTAAAGCCATGACACTAAATAAAATTATCTAAGAGTAAGTGTGAAATGAAAATAAATAAGGGATAACAAATGTAACGCATTTTGATAGCACATCAAAGAAAGCTGACTATGACATAGAAAATTATCACCTGTGAGGTTTAATAACTACACAGATGGTGGAAGACAAACACATGTACACAGGCAAATGCATAAGCTTCCCACAACCTCATCAGTATAAAACAGCCATTAGATTTCACATCATTATTACATTGTCATTATTTTCTGCAGACACATAACGATGCCATTCATTTCCTCAGTACACTTATGTTAGAAACATATTATGGGCAATAGCAAGTACGCTAAACCTATACTGAGTGAAAGACTCTAGATGGAAGATCACCTCAAAATATAAGCCCCATATGATGGGAGGAAACTCAAAGAAAGAGGTTAAAATGTTTGCAGAACAAAGCGGTAAATGAATAGAGAGAGAGAGGTGTTTTAAATATAATATCCAGCTCAGATTATTCCCCTACATCATTAGGAGCAAGGCTCTGTAAGATTTTTGTGGAGTTGGCACTTTCTCCTTTTATGAGAAAATGAAACAGGAAGACAGAAAGGTACAGGTGAGTATATTTCTGCTAGAAGTTCCCCATGACTCAATTCGCTTTACCAAAACCATAGCATCATAGTGCGATGTCACTAGTCTTTTCTGTTGGACACAGAACATTAAGTAACTAGTTTCAGTGTTAACAAACCATAAGTCATCAGAATGTTCTTTATTCTGGTTGCTTTCAAGAAGACTGTTCTGTCAAATGAACAATGCACTAGAAGAACTTGAGAGGCATTGAAGGGAGTTGCCCTATTGACAAAATTCTATGCCATTTTGGCGGAGAAAGAATGAACCAAATAGCAGGTCTTTTCCTAATAATGACACAATGGCAGTTGTCATTTAACAGAGGT
The DNA here is from genome assembly GCA_028551405.1 of Uromys caudimaculatus. Lineage (NCBI taxonomy): Eukaryota > Metazoa > Chordata > Mammalia > Rodentia > Muridae > Uromys > Uromys caudimaculatus. Next base: position 10,616,720 of record CM052703.1, on the reverse strand, counting down.
TTTAATGTTAATGTTAATCTCAGAGGACTGAGATCGCACCACACTTCATCTACATGAGAATTTCTCAATCTCAGCAAATTATTGTCATATTTAGGTATATACACTCTCGTGTGCATAATATACATACAAGTCAGATATGAAAATTATAGCTGTACCATGAGTGGTGGCTCTCACCTTTAATGCCAGCACTCAGAAGTCAGAGACGGGAGTATCTCTGTTTGTTCAAGGCCAGTTTGGTCTATATAGTGAGTTCTAAGACTGCCAGAGCTTTATAGTGAAACCTTGAAATGTAAAACAAAACAAAACAAAATTTATCCATGAAAGCTGACACTCACTGTTACCAGAGTTGTTTTCTTAAGCACGTGTTAACACAAAAATTTCCCCAGATTTCCTGCAGTGGCAATTAGTAGAGAGCATGATACTGAGGACGAATCTCCTAATCAATTACTCCTCAATATCAGTATCAAGCATCAGTGTTTTTAGGTAACTCACTGTGAAAATTAAAAGAATATATGTGTGTTTGCATGTCTATGAATACACACACGCATGCACACACACTGAATAAGTAGCATACAGTAAGCATTTCCACAGACAAGGTATTTCATTGTCTTGGGATTCAGGAACAGAACTACTGGGTGTCTGAGGACATGGATGATAGACAAGAGTAAGCAGGTGCATGGCTTTAGCTAGAAAAGGAAAAGTCCACCAATTCTTATTTTTTTTCTGCCAGCCCACTGGGCTCACCATAAGAAGACCACAGTATCTCAGAGCAATAGACACTAGGTCATTTTATTTGGAAGAAATGTCCAGGCAGCAGATTAACATCCTTCACACACAGCCCTACTGAACATTGCTAAGTTGATTTTACAAGGACAACTTATGATTCAGCATGATGCTTTATCTTCCAGAAGAAGTTGCTCTTGGTGAAATGAGTGAAAAGGAAAATACTTACATAGAAGAAGTTTATACAGGGTTTTAGATAAAGACCCTGGAGAGGATAGAATAAACCAGAAAGAGGGAAAACAGGAGTGAGTGTGTGAGATGCTTATTCCCCAGTAAGGAAGGCCATGCAGCTAAATCAACTGTTCACAAAGAACAGTTGATGCAATGACCTCCTACTACCTCAGTGGACACTTTGCTTTAACTACAGTTTCACAATGAAAGCAGATGCTTCAGTCATACAAGGGTAAGGTACTTCTATTGAAGTTGGGCAAAGGCTTTAGAAATCACCCCAACCTTTTGCTCCAAAGTATCTACAGATCTCTTATCAGTGTGGGCAACAAAAGGTAACGTAAAGAAAAACAAATTTTGCCTAAAGAGAATATTGGAAGTTTAAAATCTCAACTGAGAAAGAATAACTAAAGTTTTAAAAATACAGCTGGCTCGGTGACTTCAAAAGCTCTGCATGCATCAATCACATCCAACCACTGGAAGTTCAAAAGTATCCCAGAAAAAATAAGGGACCTTTATTGGACATGAACAGACATGCTTTTCTCACTATTATTGCACAAATGATATGGTATCCCAATTATTTTCATAATACATCTCAATATCAGAGGCAACCTAGAGGTAAAGATTTAAAGTGTTTAGTGAGTGTGGGTATGGGCTTTGTGAAAACACACTGACACTTCCCAGGATAGACATGAACATCTGCAAATGTTGGCACATGAGAAGGATCCTGAGACAAAGTCACTTTGAAAACTAAGTGACAGCTGTGCAAGTATGAGAAAATTGAATAAGAAATTGGAGCTGATAAATATAAATAAAAGTTACATTGAGGAAAAATAATATGGATTACTTTAGCTTGGTGGTTTGGAGATTAAAATATTGCCTGCAGAGGCGATTAAAGGATGTAACTCTACTTGAGTTGTAATGTACTTGAAACATCTCATTTTTAAAAATCCAGTCTGTTCAGAGTTATAAAAAAAAAATCCTTGCCAAAAATTTATATACAGTCTAGCTCTTGCCTTTAAAAGAGAAAGAAATGCAATCTTCCCCTGTGTATTGGTTTTACAGATACAAATGTGGAATCTCAAACCCATGAACTCACCCTTCACTAGTAGCCTTCCCTTATCTATGCCAAGTTGACTATGCATCAATCATTGTAAACCAGAGTTTCACCCATAGGCAAGGTCATACTCAGCAAATCAGTAGTTGATTTGAATCAAAACAAATCTCACTTAAATATGTAAATGATAAGCTGCTTCAGACTATTGCTCTGTCATCTTTTAAAATAATGCTCCCAATTGGAGTTTTCCCGATTTCTTCTCTTTAGTTGCATGGACTGTGTGGTAGATAGAATAATAACCCCAGAAAGATAATCATAACCCAATTCCTGGAGCCTCTGAAAATATGGCTTAGCCTTTAAAAAAAGGTGCTTTGCAGACATGCATAAAATGAAAACCTAAAATATGAAAGTGTCCAGCATTATCTTGGAGAGTTCAATGTTCAAGGCACATTATAAACAAATGGAAGGTGGATAGAAACTGTAATGGTTAAACCTGCAGTTAACTTGATGCTCTATGATTAAGACTTCACCTGCCATTTCTGATTTTGAAGTCAGAAGGTGGTCATGAGTCAACAAATGAGGGCATGGTACTGGAATCCAGAGATTTGCATGTGTGTTTTGTTTGTGCTTAAGTGTGTGTGTGTGTTGGTTGTATGTATATGTGTATGTATATGTGTATATGTTTGTATGTGTACAAGTATTTGTGTGTTTGTGGAGGACAGAGGTCAATGCCAAGTATGTCACTTAACAGCTCTCCACCTTATTTCTTTTATTTTTGATATGTTATTTACATTTCAAATGTTTTTCCCTTTCCAGGTCTCCCCTTTGGAAATGCCCTATCCCATTCCTTTCCCCCTGCCTCTATGAGGGTGCTTCCCCACCTACCCATCCACTCCTGTCTTCCCTCCCTGGCATTCCCATATACTGGGTCATCTACCACCCTCAGGCCCAAGTGTCTCTCCTCCCACTGATGGCCAACAAGGCCCTCCTTAGCCACATATGTAGCCAGCACCATGGGTCCCTCCATATGCATTCTTTGGTTGGTGGTCCAGTCTCCAGGAGCACGGAGGGTCTGGCCAGTTGACACTGTTGCTCCCTCCATGGGGCTACAAACTCCCTCATCTCCTTCAGTCCCTTCTTCAACTCCTCCATCTGGGACCCCATGCTTAGTCCAACAGTTGCTGTGAAATGAACCTTGGGTATCTGAACTTTTGGGCTAATATCTACTTATCAGTGAGTACATACCGTGTTTGTTCTTTTGTGACTGAGTTACCTCACTCAGGATGATATTTTCAAGTCCCATCCATTTGCCTGTGAATTTCATGAAGTCATTGGTTTTGGCAGACCCTCAGAAAACTGGACATAATATTACCTGAGGACCCAGCTATACCACTCCTGGGCATATACCCAGAAGATGCTCCAACATGTAATAAGGACACATGCTCCACTATGTTCATAGCAGCCATATTTATAATAGCCAGAAGCTGGAAACAACCTAGATGTCCCTCAACAGAGGAATGGGTACAGAAAATGTGGTTCATTTACACAGTGGAATACTACCCACCTTATATTTTGAGACAAGTTCTCTTACTGAACCTAAATAGAACTCTTCCATTAAGCTAGAGTGACTAGCCAGCAAATCCTCAGTATTCTTCCTGTCAGTCGTGTAAGAGCTGGGATTATAGATACTTACCACACAGATTCTGGAGATCCCAACATAGATTTTATGCTTACACAGAAATCTCTTCACCGTCCGAACCATCTCTCTAGCCCTACCATCTAAGGATCTTAAGGCTTGCTGTTCGATCAACTACTCAGGAGACAAAGTTATTGCTGAAACTAACACACAATTTTTTTTCGAAGCTGTTCTTGAAGAACGCAGATATTCCATGTGTCAAATTTCTATCTCAGGGAATTTCAGGGAATAAAGAATTTTTGTGCAAGTAAAGGAGAAGCATCAAGGACTCAAAGGAGGAAGTTATTAGACTTGGTGAGTAGTGTCTTCTTCATTCATAAATGCTTCTTCTTTGCTCTTCTCTGGCTGCAAGTTCTCAGCGGACTTCAGGCAACTACAGCTACTTAACAGTAATCCCAAGGAAGTGTTCAGTCTCATGAAGTTTCTAAGTCCAGAAATGACAATCTTAGCTCAGCCCAAGCTGAACTATAGAAGGATTTCTAGTTGTTAAATAACCATTTCCTTTGCCTCTGGCAGAAGGTACCTATGGCTCTTTCCTGACACACCCTTGGCATACTGAAGCCCTGGCTGGCCTCTGCAGTCCATATCCTGGTCAGTTTCTTCTCCAGCCTAAACTCTCAGGCCTGTTGTTCACCAGCCTCCCTCCCATCACTCCCTCAGGCTTCTACTTTCCCACATGAATTTTCCTAGCCCTGGACATGTCCAGTCTGCTTCTTTATCTTCTTGCTTTGGACATTTCAGATACTTCTAGATGTTTTCTTTTCTTATTCACAACGAAAAAGCTCCCCTCTAGACCCCTTTCCTCTCATTGGGTTGCCTCTTCCAGCCTTAATATGAGGGGAGCTGCCTAGTCTTATTGCAACCCGATATGTGCTGCTTGATTGATATGCCTGGAAGATCTGTCCTTTTCTGAAGGGAAATGGAGGAGGAGTGGATGGGAAACGAGGAGAGGAGGTGAGGGGGATGCTGGGAGGAGAGGACAGTGGAAAACCTGAGGTCATGATGAAATATACCAGAGAATATATTAATTACTTAAAAGACCCTTTCCTCTAATCATGGAGTGGCCATCTGGGTTCTTTACTGTGGTCATCTGATAGAGGAAAGAATTCTCTTTAAGAATGAAGATTAAGTAAAAATGGACAGAGAAAGGACAGGTGGGAAGGTAGAGACTGTCTCAAATAAAACCTTGTCGAGAGAGCCTCTACAAAAGGCAGAAAAATGCACCCATTTCTGGGGCCCCAGAAGCATCACAGGACTCCTGACACTTTGATCTGAGCTTCAAAAACAAAGCAAAACCAAACCAAATAAAAAAACCAAAACAAACCAAAAAAAAAAAATCTTTTTATCTTTTGTCTTTAGAATTATATGAAAATTAATAAATATGCTGATCTGAGACACAAAGGCCATGGAGATTGGATGAAAAACTTATACAGAAAGATCTCAACTTTTTGGCAGAAAATGAAATATAGAGAGATCTCAAAAGTCAAAAAGTGGGGGGGGGGGGGCTCCTAAACCCATTCATAGGGTAATCCGTAATCTGAATGTAAATTTGAGAGTCATTAGTTCATAAGCATTTACAAATAATATTAACAAATAAAATAGAACAAAACTTATATGATTAAATAACTCAAGGAAGGTTTTGTATAGTTATTATTGTTTTTTAGCTAGTACATAAAACAATGAGCTTATAATATTTTCATGTAAGTATGAGGGGTGGATCTTGATCCCATTTCCCATTTGCTCAAATTTCATTGGTTTTCTTTCCTCTTAAAATATCTATCTATCTATCTATCTATCTATCTATCTATCTATCTATCTATAGATATCTGCATATGCGAAAAAAAGCTATATTATATATAATATATAAATATGCACTGTATAATATATATTAATTAAAATATAATATAATGATATATAATATATTAAATACATTACATTATATATATATTACCCTATCTTGGTTCACCCTCCATAGACTTTTCTCTTAAAGCATCTTGATTTAATTACATTGTCTATCTTAAAATTTCTTGATGTGCTCATGTTCTCAAATCACTATTTTTGATTTGTGCTTTAAATAATAATTAGTAATAATTGTTATTGTTTTTAAAAAGACTAAATCTCAAGGCTCTGTCTTCAGTCTTGAACTGATGAATGATCCTTGTGTCTCTGCCTTCCAAAGGAGTTCTGAAGGTGTGCGCTATCAAACCGCATGCTAGCTCATACTGAAAACCTCATCTAAAGAGAGCAATCAGTACTGCATTCAAAGAGAGTTAACAGTCTTTTATAGATCTCACAGTTAGAATCTAAATGGGGGTCAATAAAATGCTTTTCCAATAATTTTTAAATGAGTGAGGTATAGTTAAGATTAAGCAAGAATTAAACGGTTTAATGTGTTCACTTAATCAAGCAAATGCTTACGGAAAGCATAATTACATTATACTAGCCATTCTGTTAAACCATCAAAGTAAAGGATAAATATGTAACTTCTACCTTGAATGAATTTACAGTTTTACACACAGTAAGCACCTAAAAATGCTGACTTTGGGAAACCAGAAAGATACTTCATCTGGTAAAGATGCTTGAGGCCAGTACTGAATATGATGTAAATTTGCTCCCTGGGTCCCACATAGTGGAAGGAGAGAACCTGCTCAAGTCATCCTCTAATTTCCGTATATGTGCGCTAGGGCATGCTTATATGCATCCTCTCTCTCTTCTATCTATCTGTCTATCTATCTATCTATCTATCTATCTATCTATCTATCTATCATATATCACACACATATACACATAAAATAAGTAAACTTTTCTATAAAAGTACTGACTTTGAAATGATAGTACACATTAAGATATCAGTGAGGATAAAGCACAATTGGTACATATAAGCTGCTTAATACATTACAAAAACAGTACTGAGTATGATAATTAACACATACACACACATACACATACACACACACACACACACACACACACACACACACACACACACACACACACTTCCTTCATAAGCTCACCTGACAAGCTACTGGAAATTTGAAGCAATAGGGCCCATGTCACATGTCAGCTGCTAACAAATCCTAGCAAGCCAACGGTTCTCTACTTAAAGCCTTACGATACAATTAAGTCTCTTTTCTGGTCCCTGATGCTATGGAGAGGGATGAATGTATAATCAATGCACTCAAGCTCAAGGTAACGATCTGTGGCACTTTATCCCTTACGTCACATTGACTTGGGACATTTTACAAATGCAGAGAAGCTTCCCCGCACAGAACAGATTCCTCACACTGCTTATCTCTGGTTTTGCCCACTGTCCATGTCTCCCAACAACAGCAACATGCATTCCTTAGAAGCTGCCATGCAAAGAGGAATACACATAAAATGGCGGCTCTGGTTTCAGTAAATCACATCCTTGAAGCCTGGGTAAGGCAGGGCAAACTGGACTCTTCCTGAAGACAAGATTAAAGTGCAGTTCAGGGAAAAGTCACTGAAATGAATACTTCAGATTTGAAGACAACATATATTTACAGAAAATGAAATCTTGGTTAAAACATTTCTGAATCATGTCTAAGTGTTCCCTATCAACCAAAATGATTTTGCTTGATTTACTTGGTTCAATTTCTGAGCATCTCCCCTTCTGTTCTAATGGCCAACAATCAATCACCAGACTTGTAATCAGATTCTGCAGAAGGCCACTGGCATCATTTTCAATCATTGAAACTTCAACAGCCAGCCTCCCTCCCTTAGGAATCATGGAGATTAATGTGCAAAGATTTACAAATGTACTTCAGAAAAATTAGCAAATTATGATTGCTTTGTCTCCAGCATATGGCTCATCATTTTACAAAGCATTAAGCATAGTCTGTGTTGTGGATCCTAACAGCTTTATTGCTTCAAGGAGGAGAATTAGTAAAGATATCTTATGCTTAACAGGGGGGAGACTCTGAGTAGATAATATATAACTTTTAAATAGAAAGCTTTAGAGAAAGACATTTTTGAACATATGCTCCAATTGACGAATTACTTATTTTCTTTAATAAGTAGCTCTTAATTTAGGCTTTGGTGCAAACACCGATATGAATACCATGAAAATATTTAAGTGAATCTTCTATCAAATATTTTCATAGTATTTTAGGTTAAATTATTGTTTCAATTTGACTAAGTAATACTTTTGTGTTTTCAGTTTTATAATTTTCAGTGCTTCTAAAAATATTCTACTCATTTAAACCAGAGTATTACATTTTTATTGATGAAATTATTTTTGCTTGAGAATTTTATACATGAACACATATAATTTTATTGAATACACCTTTTGCCTCTACTTTAATGCTATCTCTGTCTCTCACATGCCTTCCTTTTCCCTCCTAATTTTCTATTCTCCTATTTTGTTTTGGTTTTAAATTCAGTAAGTCCATTATGTGCTGCCTGTAGGTGCGTGGTTAGGAGAACATCTTCTGGAGCATAGATAACTTCTCAGGGGCTGTATTTCTGACAAAAATGGATTTTTCCTCCTCCACGTGCCATCAACTCCAACAGCTCCTCAAACTTCTTAGCCTCTTCTCCGCCCATGCTGGGAGTTGGGCTAGCTTGGTCTTGTGCGTTTATTCACAGCTGCTCTGGGCTCTTGTCTGTAAAAGAGCTCTGTGTGCTCATTTGTTTTCAAACAAAAGAGGAAAGTATAATGTATTTTAAATTATATATATGTATATACATATATATTGAGGGTAATGCTTACATGCATATGAATTTATTTTAACACTTAGGTTTTACTTTTCACTCATTTTTTCCTCTGGTTCTTTCTTTTGCTTAGCTCTCCTCTCCTTTTTCTATATTTTAATGGCTTCGGGCTGAGGCACAGGAAGGGAAGGACACAGTTTTCTTTAAAGAACATTTTCTTTTTTTCTTTTTTCTTTTTTTAAATTTTTGATACTTTATTTACATTTCCAATGTTTCCCCTTTTCTGGGTCTCCTCTTTGGAAACCCCCATCCCCTTCCTATCCCCGCCTCTGTGAGGGAATTCCACCTCCCACCCACCTGCCCACCCATCCCAATATTCCCACCTTGACATTCCCCTTTACTGGGGCCTCTAACACCCTCAGGACCAAGGGCCTCTCCTCTCTCCCAGATGGCCATCAGGTCATCCTCTGCCATATATGTGGTCTGAACCATGGGTCCATAGATGTATATTCTTTGGTTGGTGGTCCAAACTCCAGGACGACCTGGGGGGTGGGGTGGGTCAGGCCCATTGACGCTCTTGCTCCCTCCATGGGGCTGCAAATTCCCTCAGTTCCTTCAGATCTTTCTCCAACTCCTCCATCTGGGACCTCACTCTCAGTCCAGCGTTTACTGTTAAGTGAAACTTGGGCATTCTGAATTTTTGGGCTAATATCCGCTTATCAGTGAGTACATACCGTGTTCGTTCTTTTGTGACTGAGTTACCTCGCTTAGGATATTTTCAAGTTCCATCCATTTGCCTGCAAATTTCATTAAGCCATTGTTTTTAATAGCTGAGTAGTACTCCATTGTGTAAATGTACCACATTACCTCAGAAGGTGGAAAGATCTTC
>CM052703.1:10566452-10606953 GCA_028551405.1 Uromys caudimaculatus | reverse complement strand
ACGGGGGAAAAGTTCCTGAACAGAACACCAGTGGCTTATGCTCTAAGATCTAGAATAGACAAATGGGACCTCATGAAATTGCAAAGCTTCTGTAAAAGCAAAGGACACTGTCAATAGGACAAAACAGCAACCAACAGATTGGCAAAAGATCTTAACCAATCCTATGTCTGATAGAGGGCTAATATCCAATATATACAAAGAACTCAAGAAGTTAGACTCCAAAAAACCAAATAACCCCATCAAAAAATTGGGGAAAAGGGCTAAACAGAGAACTCTCAGCTGAGGAAATTTGCAGGGCTGAGAAGCACCTAAAGAAATGCACAACATCCTTAGTCATCAGGGAAATGCAAATCAAAACAACCCTGAGATTCCATCTCACACCGGTCAGAATGGCTAAGATCAAAAACTCAGATGACAGCAGATGCTGGTGAGGATGTGGAGAAAGAGGAAACTCCTCCACTGTTGGTGGGACGGCAAGCTGGTACAACCACTCTGGAAATCAGTTTGGCGGACCCTCAGAAAAATGGACATAATTCTACCTGAGGACCCAGCTATACCTCTTCTGGGCATATACCCAGAAGATGCTCCACATGTAATAAAGACTCATGCTCCACTATGTTCATAGCAGCCATATTTATAATAGCCAGAAGCTGGAAACAACCCAGATGTCCCTCATCAAAGGAGCATTTTCTTTAAGAGGCTGGCCACTGGGTGTTTGACCATGCTCCAATGAGTATATATGCAAAATTTGACTTTCTTCATCTTCCTCCTCCTCTTCCTCCTCCTCTTCCTCCTCCTCTTCCTCCTCCTCTTCCTCTTCTCCCTCCTCCTCTCCCTCTTCCTCCTTCCCCTCTCCCTTCTCCTGCTCCTCCTCTTCCTCCTCCTCCTCCTCCTCCTCTTTATTTCTCTTCCTGTGGCAGGTGGGTAGTGTCACAAGGGTTGAGAGGAGTGGGAAGTGAGTGTGATCTGGGTACATGAAGTGAAATTTCTAAATAATCAATAAAAAATTACATTGGAAATAAAGAAACAATAATGATAAGCAATGGTGATATATGTTTTTAATTCCAGTACTTGGAAGGCAGAGACAGGAGGATCTCTGCAAATCTGAGGCTGGCCTGGTCTACAAAGTGAGTCCAATATTGCCAAAGCTACACTGAGAAACCTGGTCTCAAAACAAACAAACAAAAAAGAAACAATAATCACTGAAGTAGAAATACATAATTGATCTAGCCACAATAGCATAATAAACAGTTCAGTCGTACGAACACAATAAGGAGCCTGTAGTATTCAGTAACTCTTTTTCATCTCAAGCTTACTAACTGCTGCTAAGGTTCCCAGTGAGACACACTTAAAGGAGACTGAGCTTTCCCTTCTCATTTCTTCCCATCCATCTCTCTCCATGTTCTCTGCCTTCCTCTCTTCCATCAGTCAATCCCAAAAGAACTGTCTTGCCAAGAGAATCCCACCAGTGTTTCCCTTTCTACTGTTCCTGAGCTGAAGACACATTCAAGGATCAGGCTAACATCAACCTATTATGAACACTGACAAAACCAAAGTTAGCTCACTAAACAGTAGTGTGTGCATGCTGTGGAAATCTGTGAACAGTTTTTGGTTAGATTGTCAATAGAATTCACTATACAGCCAGACCGTTATATTTCCGGGTTACGCATTGACAAATTCAACTGCCCATGAAACACAAAAACATTATGCAGGCTTCTGGTCTTATTGCATAAATACAACAAATATGTATATATTTATATTGCAGTAGATAAAAATTACTTTGAGGACTATGTACACACTGGGCTTTACAAGTATTATGCCACTTTACTTAAGGAGTTAGAAATTTTTGGACTGCACTCACTTTCTTCATGTAATGAAGGATGGTAGATTTCCATTGATTGTTTTCTAGAAATGGACTGTCCCTCAGTATATCTATGAATTTTTATACATATCCAAACATGCATTTCAATTAAAGTCTCAAATCTTCAGTCTAGACTGTACATTGTAATGAGGTCACAAAGCGAGGTTAATAGAGATGATAACTGGAAACACACAGAAACACTGCCATGCCCAGAGAGCCCTGTAGCTAGGATCACTAGAACCTTCCCTTCTTGCTATAGATTACAGAAATCCTAAACAATGTCTCCAAATAAAAGTATATGGCAAAATTAAGGACTCAATCAAATATACACACTATCAGAACTGGAGTTTCTCCATCTATTTTCCATCTCACTTACTAGATGTAAGCTTACTGCAAGCAGGGAATTCTACCTCACCCTGTGATCACAAGACACTGATATCTGAGTCAGTCTGAGGAAATCTCTGAACACCTGCCAGCCTATACTGATCTTTCTCTGTTTTTTTCTGAGCTTAACCCTGTGGAGGATGTTAGCTCTTCTGGCACAGGGTTTTTCCAATGCATGCTGTCAACTGCTTTTGTACTGAAAACACATGTCTCTTTGAAGATATGCTTCATTTTCATTTTTAGAACATTGACACATATTATTGAATTCCAAAATCTTCAGTGTTTTATTCTATAAGATACATTTTTAGAGGTGATAATGTTACACAAAACCCATGTAATTCTGAGAAGAAGAATATTTAAAATTACTTTCTTTTCTCTTGTAATTTTGTAAGAGAAAAAGAACTGTCCTTTGATTTGTCAACTAGATAGGTACATAGATTTTTTTTTTGCTTTAGTTTATATTTTAGCTTTTACTCTGATATATAATTTTTTATATGTTGTTTGATATTTAGACTTTACTTCTGTGAACACACATTGAACATTTCTATTTATGTATTTATTTATTTACTTATTTATTTTAATTTATATATTTATTCACTTTACAACTCAATATCAGTCCTTTGTCTCCCCCCAGTACGCCCCTCTACAAGTCCTCCCCTCATTATAGCTTCCCCTTCTCAAAAGGGAAGGGGAAACTCCCTCTGCTGTCACCCCTCACCCCCCAACACCTACACTGAGCCCCCAACACCTCATCCCCAAACGCAGCACATCAAGTCGCTGCTGTGGAACTAGGTACATCCTCTCCCATTGAGACCAGAAAAGATGATCCATTTAGGTGCGCAGAATCCACAGGCAATCAGTCAAACAGGCTCAGGGACAATCCCTACACCAGTTTTTGGGGGACATGCATGAAAACCAATCTGCTGCATATGTGCAAGGTCACTCTTTGGGTGGAGAGTCAGTCTCTGGGAGCACCCAAGGGTCCAGGTTAGTTGACTCTGTTGGTCTTCCTGTGGTGTCCCTGTCCTCTTTGGGTCCCTCAATCTTTCTCCCAGCTCTTCCGTAAGATTCCCAAGCTCCATCTAATATTTTGGTGTGAATCTCTGCATCTCTTTCCATTGGCTCCTGGGTGGAGCCTCTCAGAGGACAATTATGCTAGACTCTTGTCTGCAAGTATAACAGAGCATCATTAATAGAGTTTAAATTGGTTCTTGCCCAATGAATGGGTCTCAAGCTGGGCAGTCATTGGTTGGCCATCCCCCAATCTCTGCTCTATCTTTGTCCCTGCACATCTTGTAGGCAGGGCACATTTTGGGTCACAGGTTTTGTGGGAAGTTTGTTGTCATCCCTCCCCTGAGAGTTCTGTCAGGCTACAGGAAGTGTAGCCATATCTATATCTACAAGCTCTATGGTGTCATTTAATGCCGCTGAAGATATTGATTATACTGGAGTTACAAATTATACTGGAGCAGGTTCAGTGGATAAAGTGCTTGCAATACAAGCATAAAGATTCGCTTTCAAGGTCTCAGTTCCTGGGCAGATGGAATAACTGGCCAGTAATCCCAGCACTTGGAAAGCAGGAACAAGGGGTGTAGAATGTGGCTTTTGCTACTCTTCCTTAAGCTCCAGGCAGACTGTGCTACCAGCCCCTGGCCAGAGAATATTGGAACCATGGATTAAAAACACTTATACACATGTTGTTAAATTTTAACCTGCCTTATTGGCTCAATTGCTGGGCTCTTCTAAGCCTTCCTCGACTAGTGTGCACTTCCCAATGCTCTTAGTTCATCACTTTTCAACCTGCCCTAGCTTCAGTTGCTCTGTTACCTTTAGTCCAAACTCAACATCCTAACCTTCTGCCTGAAGAAGCATCCTATGGCCATTCTGCCAGAGATCTCGCATGGCTGGTCACCTTTTGTCCCTCTGAAGCATGGTGAAAACTCCTTTCTCCCCTGCTCTCCTAGCTTGCCTGTGGGGTACCCGGAAGTCCCACCTATTTCACCCAGTTCATTGGCTGCTAGCATCTTTATTGATGGATCAAGAACCAATTGAGAAGCAGGACCTTAACATCAGAACCAACCCTACAAAAGAGTTCATGAACTGAGATGGCTAGCTAGACTAGAGTTCTGTCAAACTCTGGCTTCAATTTCGAGATCATGCCACAATGACTAAGGAGGAGAATATTCAAGCAAGACAAACCACATATCGATGGCCTCCACATGCACATGCACCAATCTCATATATATGTACTCATACATACAAAAATAGACATGCATGCATACCCATGCACATTTTCCATACACATACACAAGTTAGAAAGTATTGAATATAGATATTTTCAACATAAGTATCTAATAACTTAAACAACTATCTCTGCTAGGTATCCAATTGTGCTCTCTACTTGTATGGTTTTCAAGCAAATGTATTTCTTTGCATGTGATTATTGTTTTTTAACAACAGAAACGTAATGAATACGGCATTTGACTCATAACAGCCATCTCAGAAATGATTTAAGTTGCTTCTGTCTCAGTAGCTTGACTAGAAGCTGATTATCTTAATCCAATAAGGATTTGACACAATCAAAGCTTGGCTCTAGGACTTGAAAAGGCTATGAAATTACACTTTACTTTCAGCCTAAGACAGAGCACATAGAAGTTCTAAGCAAGTTTCCTCTTAGGACAATTATTTATTAGCCAATCATGAATTCTAGTGGTTTGAGATCCTAATTTTCATGATATAACTTATTATTCTTATCATTTTAGTTATCATTTATACTTTCAAATATAATAGCAACATTTTGAGGCTTAGGCAGGAGGATCAGGAGTCCAAGGCCAGTCATAGCTACATAATGGATCTGACAACTGGCTGAAATACATGCGACTCAAAAAACAAACCACAAAATTAGAAAAGTGGTAGAATTAGCCAACATTCAGAAATTACCTCCAATGGAAAAGTAGCACCAAATAACAATTCATTTCTTTTGAATTTTCATCTCTTCCAGATATTGTCCACAGAAAGTCCCAATATTTGTAATATTTCTCTTAAGAAATTCACTCATTATCACAAACAAGGCTGCTATGAACATAATGGAACACATGCCCCAGTGGCATGGTAGGACATCTTTTGGGTGAATTCCCAAGAGTGATCTTGCTAGGTCTTCAGGTAGATCTATTTCCAATTTTCTGAGTAACCTCCAGATTGATTTCCAGAGTGGTTGTACCAGTTTGCCATCCCACCAGCAATGGAGGAGTGTTCTTCTTTCTCCACATCCTTGCCAACATGTGCTGTCACCTGAGGTTTTGATCTTAGCCATTCTGATTGGTGTAAGTTGGAATCTCAGGGTTGTTTTGATTTGCATTTCTCTGATCACTAAGGACTTTATACTTTTTGTTGTGCAACAATTTGTCTGAAAACTACTACAGAGGACCTCCCGGTCAATTGAGCATGATGTCACAATGAACCCATGAGCGAGTGACATTATGAATATAGTGATGCATTCAGCACCATCGGCCATTTTCTTGACATGTGGTCCATCCCCAAGCCCCAGGAAATGTGCCTCCTTTTCCCATATATAAGATTCTCCAAAATGCTATCTGTGCCAAGAGGAAAATGTTTATCTTTACTCATGCTTCCTCACTAACTGACTTCTCATAAATAATATGTTTCTTAGAATTACATATCTATCTTTTGAAACATTTTTCTTAAGGACCATAAAGTTTCCTTGTTAGCAAAATTTCTTCAAAGAACTGAAATAAACTTCATGTAGTTGAGGGTCTTTGATTTATTATTATGCTATTTCCAAGAGTCTTTTCAAAGAGCATTTTAAATTTAGTCTTAGGATCAAGTATGTCTTTGAAAAATTAACTTTCATATACAGATGAATCTTTTGTTCTTGGTCTGAAGCAATGTTGCATACACATAAAGTAATCTGAATTGAATTCTAGCAGAACATATAACACTAAGTAACTGAACCAAATGGATGCTTTCCTGGAATATGAAGTGGTACCCTACAGAATATTCCTGGCTCTCTTTAAGTAAGTCACAAGGTTGCAGCACTTAATGTTCAGACATAATATGAGTCACCTGGAGTTCAGAGACTTGTATAAACACTTCTGAGAAGAAATAGATGGTAGCCAAGGATAGTATAAAGGCAAGTATATGAGAGATTGTCTAAGCTATTGATACTCTTCAATATTTATCTATTTTAAAGATAAATATAAAGTATTACATATAGAAATTCAATTAGGAAAATACATGCTGATGTTTAAAGCTGAATGTGCCAAACTATCCCAAAGACATTTATCAGTGATGGCTATTATTCTTTTATTTTACCCTCATATTTCAAGAAGTAATATAGCAGATATCAGCTGTTATCTGTAGAAAAGCAGCAATAACCTACAATGTGTTACTGACTGTTATGTAATATCGACATATTCCAACTTGAATTTGACCTCTAAACTAGTCACTTGAGGAAAAGAGTTAATTGTTTCTTCATTTTAATACATATTGTCCTATGTTGGGGTATTAATACCAAAGCTCTAAGAGAAGTATAAACAAAGGGTTTTAAAATGTTATTCTAGGCAGTTGTTTGCCTGGCTTGGTGGATTTTGTAAGCTTTATTAACATGCTGAAGCTTTAAAGTCATGTAGAATTCTTGCCCTTTGAAACTAAAACTGATCTCCTTTAAGAAGAGATATTAGTAAAAAATAAAATAGTAAATTCTAGAGGTTCAACCCATCTGTACCATTAACACTTCTTTCCAAAATATATATCATTCATATATATGTAGATATATTATATATATCTAATATCTAATAATAATAAATATAACTATAAACTAACGTTATTTTGGTAATATGGTATATAAAGGATTAATTTTATAGCAACCCAATAGCCTGACTGAATTGACAATGTAGTTCTCTTACTTTTTGTTCAAGGTCTCTTTCATTTCAGTAAATAGATCCTCTAAGTCAAGCAAGGATGGGTAAATATTTTCATTTTAAGACTTCCATTCCACAAGGCCAAGCCTTAAGCAGATTTGTTTCTGAGAAACTGCCACATTGAAAAATTAATATAAGAAAATGAAGGTAGGAGTATATTAAGTAGCATTGCCTTATCGCCACCTACGATATTTGTCCTAAGAGTCAGTGTATGCTTATATTACCCAGTATATCAAAAAGAATTGAGATTCAGTTATTGGAAATTACTTATTTGAAGATAGCCTGAGCATAATCAACAACTTGAATACTCAGAGGAATGTATCTTCATTTCTCATAGTCACAAGGACTGTTCCAGTATGTAAATAAGCACTTTTCATAACAGGGTAGCACAAGTTAGGGATAGTAGGAGAGAATTGCACAAAGACTTAAAATATTCCAGACATGCTCTATCCACCTGGAAACAATATAATTTAACAAGTTTGACCATTTTAATGCAATATTAATTCTGCTGTAGGTAAAAGAAAATACAGTGTGAGAAGACAGAATTAGATATAAATAGTTCTCCAGAGGATGAAAACTTTGGAGAATGTCAAGAATTCAATGGAGGGGAAGGGGGAGGGAGGGGGAGGGGGAGGGGGGAGGGGGAGAGGGAGAAGAAGAAGAAGAAGAAAAAGAAAAAGAAGAGGGAGAGGGAGAGGGAGAGGGAGAAATTTGGAAAATTCAAAAATGTGAAAATTGAACAACATAGTTCTAAGAAAGTATTAGGTTACAAAGAAATATTACACTGAAATTGAGAAATATTTTTAAATGATGAAAGTAAGGCCATTTAAGTCAAAACTTAATGAATCTAGCAAAAAAAAGTCATTAAAATAAAATTATAGTTATTAAAAAGAAGAAAGATCTCACACCACAAAGCTATTCCTCTTCTGTAGTAGTCCAACATACAAAGGGATAACTAAAACCCCAAGCAAACAGAATGAGGAAATGAAAAATACTAGAGATAAATAGCTGTAATAGGTGAAAGGTTATATGGAGAAAATCAACCTAACAATTGTTTTACATTCTCGCATCAACAAAATTAACAAATTAGGTAGACTGAATTAATTTGAGGATACCTCAAATTAATAAAATTGGGATGAATGACAAAACAATGCTATCAACCTTAGGCAAGATAAGAAATTTATGAATAATTTTTTGCCGGTAACCATACAACTTAGATGAGCATGGGCAAATATCTGGAAATGTAAAAAAAAAAGTTAAAGCTAATTTTTATAAATAATAATTCTAATATAAAATTAGAGCTTTTTAAAAAATTATTTATTCTTTAATATTTTTTTTTTTTTACAGTTCTGACTTTATCCCCCTCCTGGTCCACTCTCTGTTCCACATCCCACTCCTCCTCCCCCAATCTCCAAGATGTCTCCATCCCCATATCCCCGCCCCACCAGACCTCCCCATTCCCTGGTGCCTCAAGTCTCATGAGGGTTAGGTGCATCTTCTCTGACTGAGTCCAGTCTCAGCAGTCCTCTGCTGTATATGTGTTGGGGGCCTAATATCAGCTTGTGCATGCTGCCTGATTGGTTGCTCAGTGTCTGAAAGATCTCAGGGGACCAGGTTAGTTGACACTGCTAGTCTTCTTATAGGGTCACCTTCCTCCTCAGCTTCTTCCAGCTTTTCCCTAATTCAACCACAGGGATAACCAGCTTCTGTCCATTGGTTGAGAATAAGAGCTTAAATCAATGATTTATTAATTTAATTAATAATTTAAAGAAATAGGTACATTCTTGTCACAAAGAAACACTTAGCTATAGGTGCACTAGTAGGATCTACCCTTAGTTTAAAATATATTATGACAAATACTTCTTAACATCTGCCAAAATTATATCATGAGAAAACTTCTAACTCATGCTTCAAGGCCATTGTTGACCTATAAAAACAAGAAATATCTCACAAAATAAACAATGATAGAGCAATATTCTTAATAATGTTCGCATGAGAGCCTTCAAAAAGATGATGAATATAACAGCATTCAACACAGCAGTGGATTTCGTCTCAAGGACCACAGATCAATTCCAAATATGAAAGTCAGTCAGTACAACATACCCTTTTGACATGATCAGTGAGAGAAGTACATTGTAAATGGGAAGGAAAAGGATGGAGCATCCAAGTAGATGAAGAAAATCACCTTGTAAGACGTAATATTTCTTTATCAGAAAGGCACTCAATACACAGAATTAAGAAAGACTTTCTTTAAAATACACATCTAAGCAAGCAAAGATGGTACAGTGGATAAAGGAGCCTGTCACCCAGCCCTAAGACCTGAGTTCTCCTAGAACTCACAGGGCAAAAGAAGAGAAGCAGCCTCTACATGTATGTCATGGCACAGTGCATCCTACATGTGCAGTTATACACATACAAATAATCAAAATAAATAACCATAAAACAAATTTTACACAACACCTAAAATCTTTTGCTAAGTGAGGACTCTTCAAAATCAGCATCATTTCTCACCATTTCAGTTCAATATTATTTTAAATCCCATACAGAAAACTAGACAAGTAAAAGAATACTAGGCATGAAAAAGGTAATTCTATTTAGAAATGAGCTGTGTTTGCTCATAGAGAATCCTGTGTAATTTGCCCAAATATTTAAAAACCATAAATAACAAGTTAAATAGGTTTAAGGATACAGTACACACATTTAAATTTCAACAAGATTTTTTAAATACTAGAAATGAAATTCTGAAAATTAAGTTAACAATATACTTTGATCTATAGTAACATTAAAATTAATTATGTAAAAGTTATTGAACAAGAATACAGGACTTGGTGATGGATTGATGGCTCTGTGGGTAGGAAGCGTGTAGCGCTAGGGCGTTCACATTAGTGTGAATCCCTGGCATCCACATACAAGGCTAGGTGTGGCCACACACATCTGTAATGCTGGCACTTGGGGTCAGAGGTAGGAAAGACACTGTGATAACATGCTGCCAGCATAGCTCTATTTTCAGGAAGAGATCTTGTCACAAAGGAATTAGGCAGAATGACAGAGCAGGCCACCCAATGTCCCCATCTACATCCCTACATGTGATGGCAGATGTGCACATATACCACAACACATATACCACACGCACCACAAGGGAAAAATGTATACACTGAAAACTACAAAATATTATGGAAATAAAATAGCAAAGCCAAATATGTAAAAGGTCTTCAAGAACTAAGAGGCCTCACTGTTAAATAACAGTGCTCCCTACATTGCTTGTTAAATAAAAGTTCTCCCTACATGGATTGGTAAGTAACAGTGCTGCCTATTGTGGATTGTTGTCTATATGCAGCTGAGGGCAGACAAAAGATAAGGCCAGGGCCTGTGATTGGGCAGTGGTAAAAGAAGGCAGGCTGAGAGATTTAGAGACTGGACAGAGAGGGACACAGAGGACAGGAGGATAGAGAAGATGGAGGAAGAGGATGAACCAGATGCACATGGTCTGAAATAGCCACAGGTAGCTATAAATATCCCAGAAGGGATAGAATAATATAGGATAATTTGTCCAATCTAGGTGGGCAGCTTGTATCAATAACAATTGGTTTTAACTATATTGTGTGGACGTTTTGTGAGTTGAGAATTTACTGTTATAAATCTGACTGATAAATTACAAGCCTCTAGAGTTTTGATTTTACTGGGTTACGGGGATTTGTGACAGCTATCTGCTGGGGGGAGATTGCTGGGAAGAGATAAATGGTTCGGAGGCAGGGGGACCGAAACAGGGAAGACCAAGGCTTACATCTCCCAATGGGGGAGGGAACACTGTGTAACTAGAGTGTAGCCAATGATAGCATAGATTGCTTTTTAATTATTACACGCAACACCCTACACTGACTGTTAAGTGACAGTGCTCCCTACATGAATTTGCAGATTTCATCCAATCTTTCAGAAAATTCTAAATTCCTTTTTGGTAGAACTGAGTACCTGATGCTAAAACATGTTTGAGAATGCTGAAGATCCAAAACAACCAAACCAATCTTGAAAGGTTTAATTAATTAATTATGTTGGAAGATATTCTTCTCAGTTTCAAAACTTCTGAACAGTCATTCACACAGCAAGAGCCCTGGGAGAGTGAGGAGTACTGGCCAAGAGAATAAAATGCAGTGTGTGGCTGTCTATACATTTATACACTCATTCTCTCTGATCCACCCCACTAATACATGGAGCATATAGTGTGCAGCATACTTGACTTTAAATGAATGTTATTATGTTTGAACACAGGTCAATTCTGTGATGGAAAAGTGATGGCTGGCTGGTAGACTATATTAGTTACCTTTTTGTTGCTGTGATAAAACAAAAAAGCTTCCAAAAGAAAAGTTTAATTTAGAGAGTTAGAGTCCATTAAATATAGGGACAGCATGACAGTAGATGTCATGGACGGAGGCAGGGCGCTGAGAGCTCCTATCTTGGATGTCAAGCCCACAGCAAGCTGAGAGAGCAAACTGGAAGTACTGAAGTCTTTTAATCTTAAAACCCACCTCTTGTAACTTTTCCTGCAGCCATGTCTCACCTCCTAAAGCTCCCTCAGAAAAGCGCCACCTACTGGGTCCAAATGCTGGCATCTATGGGGAACATTTCAGAACCAAACCATTACACGGGTGCATATGCAACTCTCACGGAGAGTTATTTTACCTTAAATAAATCAGACCTCCAGAGGTTACATGTGCACCTACACGTTTGGAAAAATTAGCCTATGTACTAGTTAAATGAAATCATTTGTGAAATCACATTGTTTATGTCTTGATGCTATGTGACATTTTTAAATATATATATATAATATGCTTAGCAACCTTTTATTAATGATTTATCATGTACTTATTAAGCTTTCTGTTCCTACTCTATCAGAGGACTGTGGGAAAAAATAGTAGTATGCTAGTAAATATATGAAGAAAAATTCACAAAATTTCGTTTTAATAGTACTGGAACAGGAAAATATAATTGACCAAAGAAAGTGATGGAGTAGTGTCATTCTGATAGTTGGGCATTTTTAACAGTGAGGCATACCTTACTCAACCAGTGTACTTAATTGAATTCTGCATTATGTGGAGTGCCACCTTCCATCTAGCCACTGATTGGAATTACATTGTATCATTGTCTGACTCTAAAGATTGAGAAGGCTGCCTTTAGCTCTCCCACTGAACACTGAATAACAAGGGGAATGAATTATCAAGTCCCAGAAACCCAGCTTCAGTAATGAATTCCTTTGTTACTTTTCAGAAGTGATCCTTGGAAAATGCAGAATGGGAAACAATACTTTCATTGATAAGAAATGAAGATTGCCCTCTTGTCCTTTTGATGAAAATGTATGAAAAGCGGCAAGAAGAAAAAGCAAGTCACTGTATTACAGTGAGTGCATGCAAGGACATAACAGAAAAGTTTAGTTTTTCACGAAAAGTTTAGTTTCTGGTCACAATGAGTGAAAGTTCTTTCTGTCCCTACGCTCAGCTATCAAGTCAGGTCACAATGTCTTTGCCTCTTTTAGCTGCCATGTATTAATTAACTGGTTTAGGCAAACACCATGTAAACTACTCTGTTAGTTAAATACCTCCTATAGGGTCCTGATTTCATCAATTTTCTACTTCCACATAAGAAATTTATCACAATACATTTATTTCCTCAGTCAGTAGATATCAGACAGCCAGATATGACTTCTCTTGGCACTTTGCTTTTGCTGTTACAATGCTATAGTCATCAAGTCCTATAGGCTACGTTCTCATCTCCGTGCTGGATGGAGGGAAGGGTCAAATTTCAGTCACAACTAGGTATTTGGAATACTCACAATGGCTGCATGAATGAGGAAGAACCTAGAGCTGACTGTTGAATAGGGGGCAGCCCTCAAGTCTTATTGATTATGTAGGTCCTGAATGCTTCCGACATTTCTTTATATTTCTCATAAAGCTCGCTGCTGACTTATTTGGCTAAAAGGAAAAAAGACTTGTCATTCAGTATAAACTGATCATGGAGGTGATCTTTCTCATGTCATAATGATTTTAGTTCATCAAAGCACTACCCATTCTCAAGGTGAAGGGGAGTGGGACGCATGTGTCCATCAGAAGGCAGAAATCCTTCAAGCAGCTATGAATTACCCATCACATTGGCCTTTGGATATTTCAACATTTAAAAAAAAAAAAAACTACAACAAACATCTAAGGTTCAAATCCCTATTCTCAAAACAAGGCAGATATGTTCTAGAACTCATGTTTTGCTACAGTAAGTAATATGATAAAACAGCCCGCCTCTATAGGCTTAAAAGCTATCATGTAGTAAAGACAAACTAGGCTCATTCCTGTTTTTGCCCCACCTGTAACCTGAACTACAATGGTTCTGTACTCCCTGGTCCAGGAAACGACCTACAACCATGTATTTCTTTCAAAAAGCTCTTATAACCATCTTGAAAGCCTACCTTTGTTTTAAAAGGTTGCTATGACTACCTTGTTACAACCACTTCCTTACGTTCTGCTTCTGCAATCCTGCCTATTTGCCTGCCAAATCCCCCGTGTTGGAAACTCCCTACCTCTGATCTATAAAATCTTATCTTAACCACTTCCAATGCTGACCTCTTGAAGTCCACCTTGGGAAAGGCAGCCTGTATTCATGAACAAAAACTTGCTTTAAATAATTGCTTGTTTTAATTAATTTGGCCATAATGACTTGAGTTGGAGACTTTCTCCTCATGACTATAGGATTAAAAATGATTTCCTTTGGAAATAATTAAAGACACAAAATATAATCAGTGCCTAAGTGTTCAAAACCTGCAAAGAAATTCCTCCTAAGCATTCAGTGATACATCCATAATCTTTGTATTCTACACAAATGCAACCCTGTACAGAAACCTATATAAGTGAGTAGGGCAATCTCCCATAGAGGGAGGTTGTATGTACCTTTGAGCTTCTGTACAGTTACCATAAATTACTTTTATTTATGAAACTAGTAAGCACATCCTTTCTGTCTTTAGAATCCAAAGGCCCAAATAGAGCATTCTATCAGAGATTGATGTGCACCTGTGTTATCCGAGGGACAGGTAGAATCACGTATGTTACTTGTGCTTGTCAATGAGCCAGAAATCCAGAAATTCTCTCAAGTGTTTGGCTCATATTAGAATAACTGTCTACTTCATTCTCATTCATATTGTTATAATAACATAAGACTCTGATGTCAGAAGAATAACGCACACAGTGATTCAAAGCAAGTCTTTATTTGTGTTCTTTCATCCTGAAAAGCATCCAATAGTTACTTTCAGATATGAAAAAATGGTAAATTCTTAGGAAAACATTATGATCTCGAGTAGTAGATGAAAGGAATTCTGAATTCAGAGGACAGGATGGCCTGGGGTTTCAAGGAAACTGTCCAGTTGATCTACGTTTTATGTTGTGTTCGATTTTAAAACTATACTGAATTATTAGAACAAGTAGATGCCTGAGGAAGCATTTATGGAAGATTATGAAGGCAGAGAAAATGTAAGTCTATTCCAACAAATGGCAGCTTGGGTCAGATAAATGAAGCAAGTAAGGAGGAAGATATTTCTAGAACTGACATAAAAAAACAAAAATTTAGGACATTTTCAAGAAAGAATAAGCATGGATTATGGAGGGGAACATCGCAAGATGATGGAAAATGGAGGCAGAACATTGAATCCAGCATTAGTGTTTAATCTGAAACACGAGATAGCATCATATTAGATTATAAGTTAAGGAAGACGCTTTTGTGTTCATTCAGGAGAGGAATAACTGTATGCACACATGTTAAATTGTATGATGAAAGTATTTGCCAAAGGTTACAGGAATATATACATATTTGATATAAGTAACTGTACATTTATCAGAGTCCTGTTTTAAAAATCTGTCTGTCAGCACTTTATCTGTTTGCAAAACAAATGCGTACATTTGTTTATGAGTGCACATGTGAAAAAGCACACACAATTATTTTGAGTACTTTTCTTCATATAAACTACATTCTTCTTCAGGGATCATGCAAACAAGGTGTGATAAAGATATTTGAGAATAGAGCGAAATACTGAAAATTTGAGGAAAGATGGTGGAGGTTGTAGATACTTTCTACTTTGAATAAATATTGTGACTATAGGAAATTTGCTTCCAAATTAGGGATTAATATTCAGAGGGATAGAGCAGAGAGGGAACAGGGATGGGAGAGAGGAAGACAAAAAGGTAGAGCATAAGCAGCATCAGGGAACAGATGAAATTTGTAATATTTCCAGAAAAATTAATTTGAATATGAATTAATTAAATGAATATGAGAAATAAGAATTATTTCCCATAAGAATTATTATTGTGTGTGTGTATGTGTATGAATAGAATTTTAATGAATGATCTTTATCTTCTCTAAAAATTAAAAGTAATAAAATTTCCATTTTCAAAAGACCTCGTGCAATACAGTTATTATTTAGATGGTATTAGAATTATTTGTAATATTCCAAAGAAAACAAAACCTTTCTTCTCCAATTGCCATCATCTAGCTCTTAAAAGACAAATGAAGAAATAAAAAAGAAAGAAGGAAATCATCTGGTCCTAACAGATCTTAAAACACACACTTACCTCTAGTAAACTAAGTTACTCTCAAGCTAAGACAAAATCCCATTCAGGACACAGGGGTCTTCTGTCGACTAGCCTTGAATTTAGGCAGCAGTTATTCATACCTTGCAAATGTTCACAAAGCAGTTTTTAATGATTGTGTTCCCTGGTAAAAATTGACAGAGAAAAAATTTTTTATTCTGTATCAGTATCCATGTATGTGTGTGTGTGTGTGTGTGTGTGTGTGTGTGTGTGTTTGTGTATGTGTGTGCATGCACGCTTGATGTATATGTGAATTCATGTACATCAGTGAATAGAAAAGCACTTTAAGTGAAGAGAAATCCATTTTGTCTGTTTTTGGAGAAATAACTTAAAGCTCATTGATAAGATGAAATCTTACTTCATCCCACCCATGAACTCACTCAATGGATTATGAGTTGGTTAGTAGGCCACAACAATGGATGCTTTGAGACAAAAATGCTTCCAATGAAATGGTTTTAAGCTAGTGAAATCAAACATTTTCCATAGACGTCCCATTACTCTTAGAAGCCATCTTAAAAGTGAGCACTGCATTCTTTGCTGAGACATCTAAAGCCATTTAGGTCATAAGCTCTGCCAGCACTGCAAAGAGTTAAGAATGAAATTCAAAATAGATTTACACGACTTTCCCCAAAATAAATGCTGGTGGATTTTTTACTGTATTTGCTGGCGTCTCTGTTTTCTCCAACACGTATATGTTCTAAATGCAAATAGATACTTTTTGTAATACAACATTTAAAATATCTACAGAAACACAGAAAATAACATAATAAATTCTCAGTACACATCGATGCATTCAACATTCCTAACATGTGGCCAGTTTCATATAAACTTCTGTTTCTTTTTTTGTCTTTCTCATGTCAACTCTTGTCCGTCCTTTCCCAAATGGACCCCTTTGAAGCAAATCCTAGTTTCCCAGATGTAACTCTTTAAGAACTTTAATACTATAATTAACTCTAAAAAAATTCCAAATAGCAGTGCTGGCACCAATTGTATAATCAATCCTTATTGGAATTACTCGCTTCTTTTAAAACTGTATTTTAAACTTTTAATCACAATTCATAGTTGTACTACAAATTTAACTTAAATATTTTACTGTTATTCATGAAGACTTTTCCCAAATAAAATGCATTTCAGAGGACTAGTAAATTGACTCAATTGGTAAATTGCTTGTCATGAAAGCCTGACAACCTGAGCTTGACTTTTGCAATTCACATAGAGGTGGAAGCAGAAGGTCAACTTCATAAAGTTGTCCTCTGGCCTCCACAAGTGTGACAAACATAGGCATACTACACACACACACACACACACACACACACACACACACACACACACACACAAACCACATTTATGCACAGATACACATAGAACACACACATATATACACATAAGCATACCATGCAGACAATACATATATACACGCATACATATTCTACGAACACACTATAAACATATACATACATGCACACCACATATATATACACACACATACATGCACATACACATACATACACATACCGCACACAAACTACACATATATACATATACATACTCCACACATACATACACATACACACACACCACAGACATATACACACACAAACACATTGTACACACACCACATACATACCATATATGCATACCACACACACACACACACACACACACACACACACACACACATACCACATATGCATACACATAAACTGTTTCTCCTGTTACTAGCATCATATATTACTGAGGTACACTTCTTATATTAATAAACCAATACTGATATAGTAAACCAGCTGGATTCCATATTGATTACTGTCTTATGGGTTTCTCAATGCATTTTCCTGCCTCAGGAACCTATACAAAGTGTCACTGTGTATTTAGTCATGCCTTCACAGTTTTTATAACACCTAGTGATGGTGTGTGCAATGTTGTCCTTTCCAGGGCTGACTGCCTTTCTACTGAGGATATGTGGTTGCGAATTTTGTACATAGAGTAGTCTTGCATGGTTTCAGTTTCTTTATACCATATCAAAGGTGGACACAACACACATGAGTAGTTAGTTCTAATGTTCATCTTGGCCTTGATTAACTTGCCAAGGTTGTGTTAATTGTCTTTCTCCATGATATGGTGACCCTGTGTGTGTGTGGTGGTTTGAATATGCTTGACCCATGGGAAGTAGCACTATTAGGAGGTGTGGTCTTGTTGAAATAGGTGTGGTCTTGATGGAGGTAGTGTGTTACTGTGTAGGCAGGTTTTGAAGTCTCTTAGTACTCAAGCTCAGCCCAGAGTGGAAGATAGTCTTCTCCTGGCTGCCTTTGGATCAAGATGTAGAACTCTCTGCTTCGCCTACTCCAAGTCTGTCTGTAGACTGACATGCTTTCTGCAACAATGATAATGGACTAAACCTCTGAAACTTTAAGCTACTCCCAATTAAATGTTTTCCTTTATAAGAGTTGTCCTTGTTATGTTGTCTTTTCACAGCAATAAAATTCAAACTAAGACAGTATATGATCTTTTGATTTTATTTTTTCATGTTGGTTTCTCTAAAAGAAAATCAGTATTAGAAGTTCAAACTCGAGGCAGAATTTATCTGAAGAAAGTTATAATAAATAATGATCTTAAGGAAATTATGTGAGATACAAGAATGCAAATATACTGCACAACACAGCAGAAAAATAAATCACAATATGAATGACAAATTCAGCCAAGAAATATTACTGTGAAAATACCAATATATAATAAATTCAGGAGCTAAAGAATAAAACTAGTGTCATAAAAATTCAATTGAGATCCTCCATAGCAGGTAAGACCAAGTTGAAGAACCAATGAACTTAAAGTTAAAACTTGTTTTTTACCCAATCATAGAAAAAATAGTAGATAGTGTTTAGGACTCATGAGACCCAGGTAGGTTCACAATCATTCACACCATGACATTTTGATGAAGAAAGAAAGTAGAGAAATGCACAAATTATATATAATAGAGTGCATGCTTAAACTTTCCCAAGACTTGGGGAAAAGACTAACATCCAGATCCATGAATCTCACAAATCCCCAGATAGATTCAACAGAGGGATTCTTTCCCTCAATTCATAATAAAATCAAACTTCCATAAATAATTTCAAAAGTGCCAATGCACTGGGTGGCTCATGTTTGTAATCCCAGTTCTTTGGAGATAAAGACAGGAGGATTTCCATGTGTTTGAAGTCATCATGCTGGGCTATGCAATGAGTTCTAGGAAGGATTGATATGCAGTCAGAGACTAAATCTAAGAAAAAAATGCCACAGAAAGAGAGAGAGAGACTGAGGGGGGGGGAAGGAGGGAGGGAGGGAGGGAGGGAGGGAGGGAGGGAGGGAGAGAGAGAGAGAGAGAGAGAGAGAGAGAGAGAGAGATTACATATAGGGTTTCTGTATGAAATGGTTAGTAGATGTAATCGCAAAAGTTCTACACTTAAGGGAATAGAGTACAGAATCAAAGAGCTCCTTCTTGATAGTTTGATAGTCATAAGACACCTGAAATTCATTTGTATATAAAACTTGCTACTTTCTCCTTATTCATAGACCAGTTATTCATGCATGTCAGTCCTTAGATGTTTATACTGTATATATTGACTTATAACCTAATATACTCTTTTGGCAGCTATAATCCAATACCATTCTATTTTGTTACTCAAAGTGTTCCAGAGGTTGCTCTAGGAAGCATGCTTTGTTACTGCTTTGTGTCTTTTGATAAACACTAATCACTGTGTTTCCTTTAAACTTTGAGCACTCCCTATTGTGTTCTAACCACAGGACTTTCTATTCAGATTTTCTCATACACCTAAAATTAGCCATTTTCCTGAGACCTTGGTTCAATCTTTGGAGATGAGCATTTTAAATAAGATCTGACTAGAAGGAGAAAATGAATCAGTGTGAGGTGAGGGCAGGACACATAATGGAGAAAAATAAAGAGTTGAGGAGGAATTAGAACTAGCTACAATGACACATATATATGAAAATGCCAGGACTGATGCTAACATTAGTATTGCCAGCTTTAAAAATTCATATTAAAAAAACAATAACAAGCCGGGCAGTGGTGGCTCACGCCTTTAATCCCAGCACTTGGGAGGCAGAGGCAGGTGGATTTCTGAGTTCGAGGCCAGCCTGGTCTACAGAGTGAGTTCCAAGACAGCCAGGGCTACACAGAGAAACCCTGTCTTGAAAAACCAAAAAAAAAAAAAAAAAAAAAAAAAAAAACAATAACAAGAAACCATTATCTATGCAATTGGATATGCTCATTATTTCTCTACCAGGCTAAACTTTTACACTCACACACACTCAAACACATACACACACAAACACATGCACACACATACATGCATACACTTATTCAAATACATACACATATAAAGGTGTGCACATACGGATGTATATTAAATCATGTATATTCTTATGTTTATAGATGTATTTTTATACCATCTACATTAAACATTAAACTAAGTGTAAGTTCATACTGACTTCTTTGATTTTAATTTTTTACCACAGGAGTCACTTTCACTGCCTCCCCTTGTTTATCTTAAATTCTCATTACAGCAGTAAAAACCCTGGTTCATGTATGTAGTCTGTCAGTTATTTATTTTAATGGTTAACTGTAGTGGCTATGCACACTATAGCATCAGATTTATTAACCCATATTCCTAGAGGATGTGACCTTATCAACCGAATTTACTATGTACTCACAGTTTATTATACTGTGATTTTTCTATAGTACACGCATTTAAAAAGTTACTTATGTCAGCATTTCCCCCAATCTTTTAGTGGCTGGTATATATATATAAATGTGCTTATACTTTTTGTCACAAATGCATCTCAGCATGGGAATTTCTCAACTTCCTAATAGTTTGTTTTATATTTGCATACATTAAGTTTCATTCTTCCTGCTATAAACTTTAATCAGTTTTGAAAAATGCAAACTGTGATATAGCCACAATTATAGACTAGAGAATATCATAACTAACTGAAAAGAATCCTGTTCCACCAATCCAACTGCCCCATCCAACTGCTCTCACTCACCTGCCCCACCCAACTGCCCCCTTCCAACTGCCCCCATTCACCTGCCCCATCCAACTGCCCCCTTCCAACTGCACACATCCAACTGCCCCATCTAACAGCCCCACCCAACTGCCCCCATTCACCTGCCCCATCCAACTGCTTCCATCCAACTGGCACCATCCAACTAACCACATCTAACTGCCATTCATTTTAATTTCTAGCAACACTTGATATATTTTCTGTTTCCTCGTTATTTTTCTTTTCCCTTGTATATTCTAAGTGAAGGCATGGAGCAGGTGGCTTTCTCATACTGCTCTTTTTACCCTGGAAGCATCTTGGATTCATTTGTTCCTTCTTTTTGTCACTGAACAATACTGCATTGTTTAAATCTAAGATTGTTTATTCATCTACCTGTTTCAGTTACCTTGGATACAGTTTGTGAAAATTGTAAACCAAGCTTCAACGAGATTTGCAGGTAGGTTTATATAAACACATCTATTTACAAACCAGTTTAGCAAATACTGAGAGCTAAATTAGCTCATTATATGCCGAGATGTAATAATAATCAACACACTGCCTACTAAAAGGGATGTAACATTTTTAATTCTATAGTGAAGAACACGAAAGGCGAATATATGGCTTTCCTCACACAGAGAATCTTAAACAGTTGGTATTGTTAGGCAGTATCAGAGACTGGGGCTGCAATGGAGTTGAAAGATATTGATCAATTGATATAAGTTAGATATGAAAAGAGAATTAATTTAAGTTAGTATAATTATCTAGTGTTATCATCTCGAAAGTGGCTAAGAATAGATTTTAAGTTCATTTTCACACACAAACACAAAAGTTGTAAGTGTGCAAGATGAATAAAGTGTGTGCTTTTATACACGTATCCTGTATTGCACATGTACAGTCATCGTACTGAATGCAATAAGCATATAGGATATATAGTCAATGAAAAGAACGGAAGGACAATAAGAGGATAGTAAATTCCATTCTGTTGGTTCATATGCTCACTTACAGTAGATAGTATTTTCCCTGTTAATTTATAGGATCCCACAACATTATTTTTTTAGCTAGTATCTTAAAGAAAGCAAATCTCATTTTCTATTGTTTTCTACATTAAACTTGTTCTGCTTTAAGTTTCTACTTTCAGCTTCAGATAGCATTTTTTTCTCTTCTTTCTTTTTTTAACCATGTCTTCTGGATAAAAGAATTATTTTCACATCAGCAGTTTTATATTGGCTACATGTGCAGAATGAACGCACTGAAGGCTAAGCTGAATTTCTTCACCCTCAGGAGGTGATTAAAAACGATCTTGTGAAATCGAATCCAAGGTGTATTCCAATCAAGAGTTTGTTTTCATCTCTAATTCCTAGATGTAATACCATAAGAGACTCAGCAAAGGTATATTTCTGTTTATGTTATATAAAAGGGTGTGTAACACAGAAAATAGTCACTCCAGTAATACCACTTTTCAGATCTCCCTATGAGGCAGCATGTGTTTGCATTAAGGGACTGTTTACAAATAGAAGGAAAGAAAATTACAAGTAGTAGGAAAAAAAAATCGAGTGTGTAATTTTTCAATGTCAAATGCATATACTGTCAAAATATAAAAGCTTATCATATTATCAAAAACACTATTGATATGGCTGTTGTGTTTCCATTGCTACAGTAACACATCTGTGCACTTACTTGTATAAAAAACACCCACTCATCCTCTCAAATGGCTATGAATCAGATCACTGAGAAGAGCTAGCTGCTCTATGCAGGGCCTTGCAAATGCTAGGGTGGCTCTTAATTGGAGGGTCTAGAGGAGATTGCCATTCTTTTTATTTTTAATTTATTTATTCACTTTACATCCCAGTATCAGCTCCTCCTCTCCTCCCAGTACCACCTCACAAGTCCCGCCTCCATTCCACCTTCCCCTTCTCTTTTGAGAAGGGGAAGCCCCCCCTCTGTGTGTCACCCTCCACTCCCCAGTGCCCCACATCCCGTCCCCACCTTCCCTACATCAAGAGGCTATGGAATAGGTGCATACTGTCGCACTGAGGCTAGACAAGGCAGTCTATTTAGGGGCATGAAACCCACAGGCAGGTAAGCAGGTAACGGGCTCAGGACAGTTGCTTATCCAGTTGTTGTGGGGACTGCATGAAAACCTAGCTGCTCGTCTGCTACTTAGGTGCACAGGTCCTAGGTCCAGCCTGAGCTCATTCTTTGAGTGATGATTCAGTCTCTGAGAGCCCCAAGCTTTCAGGTTAGTTGACAGTGTTGGTCTTCCCATGGAGTCCCAGTCCTCTTCAGGTTCCTCCATCTTTCTTCCAACTCTATACCCTGAGCTCCATCTAATGTTTGGGTGTGATTCTCTGCATCTCTTTCCATTGGCTCCTGGGGGGAGCCTCTCAGAGGACAGTAAAGCTACAGTAATCCTGTCTGCAGGTGTAACAGGTCATCATTAATAGTGGCAGGGATTTGTCTCAAGTTGGGTCTCAAGTTGGGGCAGTCATTGGTTGGCCATTCCCTTAGTCTCTGCTCTATCCCTGCACACCTTGTTGGAGAAATTTAGTTTCTTACAGTTGCATGATGGGGGAATCATTCCATTTTTAAGCAAACAAGGCTATGTTGAATGGGCATTCTAGGAATCTCTGATTTTTCTCCCAAAGGAGAATCTTGTAAGAGGTCATATAATTATATGTAGCCTACTTACATAAGTTCTTCTTTCGTTTTC
Organism: Uromys caudimaculatus; assembly: GCA_028551405.1. Taxonomy (NCBI): domain Eukaryota; kingdom Metazoa; phylum Chordata; class Mammalia; order Rodentia; family Muridae; genus Uromys; species Uromys caudimaculatus. The sequence continues at coordinate 10,583,406 of CM052703.1, read as the reverse complement.
AACATTGTGTAACCAATTATCTTAATTGCATCTGCCAAGTTCCATTTGTTTATGTATTCATGGTTGTCACTAAGAAGTAAAGTTAAATCATGTCAAAATTCTTCCTACTATGAAGTCATATTACAAAGTGAAGATAAGAAATTGTGTTGGGCATAATGTTCCTCTACCATCATTTTTATAAATGATTGCCCCCCAGTAGGTTGATACAACAGTTAAGTTTAATGAAGATTAAATTTACTGTGATTTTTTCTTTCCCCACTTGTACTCCTTCTAATTTTCAGAAACTTAGCACTAATCCAGAGGAAGAACTGCATGTAACATATTGGCTTAGTTATTCAAAACATTGACCTTTCATATGTTTCTTTTCAACTTTAAGAAAATATTTCCACTGTTTTGCATTTTCTTTATAATGCTATGCATTTTGTAGCTATATAATGCCTTTAAGTATATTCTGGATACTGTGCCACTTGGGAGCTCTTCCATGCAGTAGTGTGGTTATAATTCCCAATGGGAATCATGAGGGCTTACTCTGCTTATATATCTTGCATCGTCACGAGTATAATACATATCCATTAAATAGCAACCATTTTATTTCTCTCTTCTGGATAAAATTAACAACAAATAACTTTCAAACTTAAAAACATCTTTATAAAATCTATTCTTTTATTTAAATGCGGTAAAATAGGAAAGTCCCTTAAACCAAAATTGGATGTCTAGAGCTAAGCTAAGACCCAGCTGGTGAGGATGTGGAGAAAGAGGAACACTCCTCCATTGCTGGTGGGTTTGCAAGCTTGTACAACCACTCTGGAAATCAGTTTGGCAGACCCTCAGAAAAATGGACATAATACTACCTGAGGACCCAGCTATACCACTCCTGGGCATATACCCAGAAGATGCTCCAAAGTGTAATAATGACGCATGCTCCACTATGTTCATAGCAGCCATATTTATAATAGCCAGAAGCTGGAAACAGCCCAGATGTCCCTCAGCAGAGGAATGGATACAGAAAATGTAGTACATTTACACAATGGAGTACTACTCAGCTATTAAAAACAATGACTTAATGAAATTTTCAGACAAATGGATGAAACTTGAAAATATCATCCTGAGGGAGGTAACTCAGTCACAAAAGAACGAACATGGTATGTACTCACTGATAAGTGGATATTAGCCCAAAAGTTCCGAATACCCAAGTTTCACTTTACAGTAACAGCTGGACTGAGAGTGAGGTCCCAGATGGAGGAGTGGGAGAAAGGACTGAAGGAGCTGAGGGAGTTTGCAGCCCCATGGAGGGAACAACAGTGTCAACTGGGCTGACACCTCCCCACACCCCATGCTCCTGGAGGCTGGACCACCAACCAAAGAATACACATCGAGGGACCCATTGCTCAGATCACATTATGTGGCAGAGGAGGGCCTTGTTGGCCATCAGGGGGAGGAGATGCCCTTGAGCCTGAGGGAGTTAGATGCCCCAGTAAAAGGGAATGTCAAGATGGGAATATGGGAGTGGGTGGGCGGGTGGGTGAGAGGGGCAATACCCTCATAGAGGCTGGGGAGGGGGAGGGGATGGGGGTTTCCAAAGAGGAGACCTGGAAAGGGGGAGACATTGGAAATGTAAATAAAGTATTAAAAACTAAAAGAAAAAAATAACCTTCCTGATTCTTCTTTAAAAGAAAATGTAAAGAAGCAAGGGAAAATGGCTGCCTTGTGCTAGTCTCATTCATATGTTAGGTTTTTTTTTTAATCTAAAACTGTTAAAAGTTTCTCACAACAAAATTGCCTCTTTGAGACTACAAATGAGTTGCTAAAATACAACTTTATTTATAACCTAAATATATCACAATATCCTATTCTTCCCCACATAAAATATTCTTCTGTTCTGTTTGAGATCTTACATCATTTTCAAAGCACAAGACTACTCGTTTTCCAGGAAATTTGAACTGATATAAATTTCACTAGAGACCATCGCACATAATAAAGTAAAACATATTACAATTGCTTCTTTTCCATAGTCTATTAATTTGGTAATCCTATCAAAAAGCGATTAAATCCCATCTGTCACAAGTTTTTCTTTATAAACCAATTCTATTTATTGTTCATGATTCAGTTACCTTTGAGAGCTTTTTATGGGTTTTTCTTTTTAATAGTTGTCCCATTACTGAAAGATTTAAGTTACATTCACTGAACCATAATTGCCTTGATAGCAGCTCCTTCTATTCTGAAAAATTGATACACTGTTAACACTCAATCCTGTCATTTCCCAGTTCTCTGTAAATTGTCATAAATAACCTTCAGCAGTGGTTCAGTAAGTTTTTCAACAAAATCCATTAACACCTTAGATGGTAGAACATTCAAACCTTACATACTTATTTTACCCAAATGTATACTTACCTGTTTTTAATCAACAGCTATTTTTGAAGGCATTATGTTAAATTGAAATCCTAGAGTGAAAATAACGATTTGGCGTGAAGCAATTTCTTTGTGTGAAATATAATTCCTATATTTACACCGTATGTTGGGAAAAACAATATTCTAAAGCAATGTGCACAGGGTTTGGAAAAACACAGTACGCTACCTGTGATCAGATAGTATCTCCATCCTACCACGAGCTTCAATGTGCAATTTTTCTCCATAATTATATTGAAGATATGCTATTTGTATCCTAGTGCATGGGTTACAGTTTCTAAACATAGAGATGAGTGACATTAACTGAACATGTGATGGATATTTTAGTGAGATGAAAATGTCCCTGTTAAAAATCTGCTTACTTCCAACACAAGCAAGTAAAATCTTGTGTAGACAAAGAATTTTTTGCAGATTTTAGTAAGCTCAAGGTCTTCAAATCATCCTGATAGGGTTGTCCATACAAGAAAGGGGCAGATTAAAAGACTTGAAACAGAGCTATCCGGTATGGAAAAAATTGCAAATGGTTGCAGATGTTAACTTTACCATTGTTACCTCAGAAACACCAGGAATTGCAAGAGGACACTTGAAGCATCTGCCAAGAGGTAGTAGTTCTGCCTCTACCTTGATTTTCTTGTCCTGGCATCCTAATTTTTGACTATGTGATCATTTGTTGCAGTAATCATAGAAACTAATATTAATATTTAAACACAGAGATTTTCTGCTTTTCATCCTTTTGTGTTTAAGTAAAAACATCAAATTTTAACTAGAGTCTACACACAGATGCTCCTACACACAGAAGATCACTGTCAATGCTTTCAGTCATGATCTTTCACCTAGAATAGAACATATTCGCCTGATTAGAAAGCTGATTCTTCCACAGTACAGCTTAGCATCACTGAAAGTCAGAGTGCTTCATTTTAAGCATAAAAAAATACTAATGAACAATTTATATATTTAGATATATTTCCCTCTCATTTGCTACTGAGACAACTCTAAGACACTTCTAAAGTCTTAAAAATTATGAGTTAGGAAAACATGTTTGCCTGGCAGAAAATCTAAAATATTCACAGGCAAGAAGTTGCATATGTTTTATTGTGCAGGTCATCCATAACTAGTCTAGATCTTTTAGACATGGTGGATACAATCTTTATAAAGGTTTTCTTGTGATTTACCACATGTTGTCATTTGGTGTACCATGACAAAAGCATCTCACTGGCTTCGAGTCAGGGCATATCCTCGGAACAAATGCTTCCTACGATGAGGATAGTTGAAAAATCATTCTTTGGTTAATGTAGAACATGAAATAAAAGAAAATGATAATATTCAGCAATGCCATTGGCACAAAGAAAATGTCTTCCCAAGCAGGCCAGGGTGGAAATGGAGAGATGGATGGAAGAGCTAAAGAGGAACACAGAGAGTATACTTTGATCTACGAGAAGACTCATACTCTAATGGAGAATGCCATCAACTCGAACCAGGTAAGGTAAAGAGGCAACAGGTTACTCTTGTCTAATAAAAAATAAGAATACAAATTTACAGTTATTAATTATAGTGATGCCTACCACCATGACATATCAACATACTAAAAAATGTAATACACCACTAGATACTACTGTAGCAAATAGAGCCAAATGGTAATAGTCATTTGAGAAAAACAAATTGTGTGGATGTGGGGTGTATTTGTGTGTGTGTGTGTGTGTGTGTGTGTGTGTGTGTGTACGTGTGTGTGCGCATGTGCTTATGTGTGTATTTGTGTGTGTGTGTGTCTGTGTGGTGGGTGGGCTTTGTGTCTATATATATGTGGTGTGTGTATGCATGTGTGTATGTGAGAGTGTGTGCATATGTGAATATGTGAGTGTGTGTGTGTTTGGGTGTTTGTATGAGTGTGTAGATGTGGGGTATGGCTCTATTTGTGTGTGTATGTGTGTGTGTTAGTTTGCTTTTTTTTGTTGCAGTGATAAAACACTCTGACCAATAACAATGAAGGGGAAAAAAGGGTTTTTTGGGTTGTACTTCCAGATCACAATATGTCATTGAGGTAAATTAAGGCAGGAATTTAAATGGAAAATTGAGCAGAAACCATGAAGGAATGTTTCTATACCTGGATATATGTTCAGCAAATGTTCTTCTACAGCTCAGGACTATCTGCCCAAGAACAGCATCACCCAGAGTTGCCTGGGCCCTTATTTATCAATTAACAATCAAACCAATGTCCCCAAAGACAGGTCCACAGGCCAAAATGATTAAGACCATCCTTAATTGAAGTTACCTATTTCCTAGTGATTTTTGGTAATGTCAACTTAACAATAAGATTCAGCCATAAACTGTAAATATACTTGTATATTTTAAAATCCAGGCATTGAATGTACATAGTATGGCTTATTTTAAATTCTTAAGACTCTGATATTCCTCTGCATCTTTACTCCAGGATAATAAAGGAATAGTGGCAAGCATTCTAATTACAAGAGATGGAGTTTCAGTATTTATCTTCACATTCTAAACATCAGAATAGAGATATAGAGGAAACATGGCAGCAACATCTGGAACCTAACTCCTAAATTTTTTTTAGAAATCAAGAGATGACATGTTTGGATCTAATTAGTTAGAACTGATTTTTATGAAGGATTGAGGATGAATGCAGTATGTTTGTAAAGGAAGCCATGGGCCAGTGCTAGAGACATGGCTTAGTAGTTAAGAGCATTTGCTCCTGTTGTACAAGACTCTGGTTTCATTTCCAGCACCCATACACGGAAATTTATAACCATCCATAACTCTATTGGCCTCCATGGGTACCTGCACATATGTGGAATGCATAAACACAGAGGTAACACACAAACACATAAATAAATAAATAAATAAATAAATAAATAAATAAATAAATAAATAATATTTAAGAGGCCATGATACAATCAAAAATTATGTTCCCGGGGCTGGAGAGATGGCTCAGGGCGTAAGAGCACTGACTGCCCTTCTAGCGGTCCTAAGATCAATTCCCAGCAACCACATGTTGGCTCACAAACACCTGTAATGGAATCCTATGCCCTCTTCTGGTGTGTGTGAAGACAGCTACACTGTACTCATATATATAAAATATAGAAATCTTAAAAAAAAGATATAATCCTCAAATCTGAGAAGTGAACAAATATTCATAAACAAATTAATGTTTATATATAGTATCCAGTGTTTGCGAAACATTGACTAAACTGATCATGTATTGATCAAGAAATAAATTCTTGACAGAAACAGAAGTAGTAAAATAACATTCTCTTACTCATATTGAATACAATCAAAACATAGTATCAAGTGGTGGGAGTCACAACGAAATATCTTATAATTTCCTAAGTAAGTCAAAAATTTCTTGCATAAATAAATGGCCAATATCTCTGAATAGCTAAAGTAGAGTTTAAAATACACCATTGAATAAATAATGAGGGGGAAAGGAAATTGTAAATTATAAAATAAGCAGATAGCTAGAATGGTTCCATTAACGTCAACATGAATTCACAGCAAGCTTGATTTAAGTTTTATTGCTAAAAACATAAGTTTTATTGCTATAAAATCCTCCTCTGGATTTTTCAGCAATATTTCACTAAATTCCACATGCTGTGAAATCAAGCTTTTAAGTTGAGATATTTTCTAATTCCCCTTGATACTTCTTTATTGACCCATATTGCTTAATTTCCAATTATTTTGTAATTTTCCAGTTTTTAATATTGATGTCTATAATGTTTCATTGCCATCACATCTTGCATGATATGAAAAGTTGTTCATTCTTTTATATTCCTTAAGGGTTTATGTTGTGACCTTGTTTATCCTGGTTATTATATAACTTAGTTTATTTATTAAATAACCTTGTTTATCTCAGTTAATATTTGCTTTGGTCTTAGATTGTATGGTTGACTACTGGTTGAGAGTATTCTAGAAATATGAGTTAAGTAAAGTGGCTTCATGTTTTTCAGCTCCATTATATTTTTGCTGAATTTCTATAAATTGTTAGCTGTGTTAAATATTGGAAGGGAAGCAATAAAATCCCCAAGCATAATTATAAATTTTTTCATTTCCCCAATCCTTCTCTAGTGTTGCAAATTAAGACAAATAATAATGCTTAGTTATGGCTCCAAAAGCATGTTATATTGAACTGATTATTGATAAATTATCTTTCAGCAAAATTCACACATTTCCCTTTACATTATCTTTCCATTACATCGTGTCTTTGGAATGCGCCCATATGAAAGCAGTGTTTGCCAGAGTAAACTACTTGTGGTTTGTGTAAAGAAACAAGAGAAAAAAAGGAAAGTTATGGTCTTCCAGCTCTGTCTCAGACGCTCTCCTATGACCCACCTATGGACCTCTCTGAGAGATCTATGTTCTCACAGAAGTATAGAACCGGAGCCCACGCCTTCAATACTGATGGCTGGAGACATTCATCTAACCCACTGAACTTTGTAAAAAAAAAAAATACAGTTGTGGGAATGAGATAACATTTAACATCAATTAGAAATCAATAATAAATTTAATTTACAAATCACTGAAAGCAATGAAAAAAAAACCCAGTTGTTCAATGAACAAAATATTTGCATAATCACTAAATCAAAAATATATAAATATTTGAAATGAATAGAAGAAATAATGATCAATAGACATGGTCTTTCTGGGGTAAAATCTAAGCTACTGTGAGGCATAATTTGGGGGAGGTCTCATGTTCCAGCTGCTCACTGCAACAGCAATCTTGGATTTTCTGTTCCTAAGAGATAAGAATTCAAGTAGGCAAGGTTGTATAGAAAGCAGCCAAACCTTGTTAATAAAGCTAAAGTATATTCTTGGAGAAACTACCCAATGGAGTGGAGCATCAAGTACCTTCTCTTTGTGGGATCTAAGGGCATACATAGCTTCTTCCACCAATTTCCTCACTTTCTCACCACAGGCAGAGCCTGGGATGGCCCTTCCCCCAGAATGGGGTAGGGACTCCTTTGTACTCCTTTTACGTAGAAAGTCCACTCTGTTATCATTATGTGTGTGAGGTACAAAAAATATGCATGCAGATTTAAGTATGCAACATTCCTTTGGACCAAAGACTGAATGTGCTTATGGGTACCAATAAAAGCCATTTGAGACTAGCTTTTATGTTGGCTTAGAGATAATAGGTGACCTTAATGATTGGAAGTCCAGTGGAAAGATCCACTTTTCCTCTTTATGATTATTTTTCCTTTTCTGTACATGTGTCCCATAGACTTCAAATCTACACCCAAACCATATGACCACAAACCCTTTAGACTGAGCAAGAATTATGAAAACAAGAGCTGAAAGTCTCCAAAGCAACTTGAATTCTCATACATTACTGTAGAAATCAGGTCATTAGGAAAATTTTTCTAGGTATTTTTTAAATCTAGTTAAACATTTGCCCTGAATGCCCTACAGTAAAAATCCAAGCTATCAAAGTTTCAAAAATAAAAACTCAACTTTGCACAAATATATCTGGATAAATTTTAATATCAGTTCTATTCAAAACAGATCCTAACTGTAAAGTGGAGATAAACCAATATATCCTTAATGGATGGATAGGCAAATGATAAAAAACTCCTAAATAGGAATACTAGTCTGGAGAGGAGAAAGAATGAATTATTGATATATGCAAAACTTGAATACATTTCAAACATATTATACAAGGTTACAGTTTTCACGCTGAGTGGATTCTCGACATTTCAGGATTGAATAACAGTCTTGAAATGCTACAGTAATGACTGGATCAGTGGTAGCTAAGAATCAGGGTAAGGAAAAGACATGACTGTAAAAAGACAATATGAAAAGATTATTTGTGATAAGAAAATTCTTGTTTTTAGGCAGTAAAGGGAGTTTTGTTCTTTATCCTCATTATGATGCTATATGTGCAAAACTATGTATACAGTAAAACACATATGCTTATCCACCTATACAAACTAAGTTTTGTTCTATGTTAAAAAAAAAAAAAAACTAACAATGTCTAATAATAAAGTAGCATAGTAGTAAAGACAACATCTATGATGTAAGCTTTTGTGAGAGATATGCACCAAAACCTTAACTGGATTTAGAGGAAGAAATAAAATTTGTTTTTTGCTATATTATTTATAATAGCCAGAAGCTGGAAACAACCCAGATGTCCCTCAACAGAGGAATAGATAAAGAAAATGTGGTACATTTACACAATGGAGTACTACTCAGCAATTAAAAACAATAAGTTCATGAAATTCTCAGGCAAATGGATGAAACTAGAAAATATCATGCTGAGTGAGGTAACCCAGTCACAAAAGAACACACAAGGTGTGTATTCACTAATAAGTGGATATTGGGCAAAAAGCTTGAAATACCCATGATACAACTCATGGTCCATAAGAAGCTCAAGAAGAAGGAAGACCAAAGTGTGGATGCTTCAGTTCCTCTTAGAAAGGGGAACAAATTACTCATGGAAAGTAGAGGGAGGGAGGGACTTCAGAGGAAGATAAGAAGGAGAGGTGAAAGTGGGAGCAAGAGCAGGTATGGGAGGAGACAGGGTGATATACCAAGGGTTAGGAAATTGAACAGAGGTGTGTAGCATTGGGGGATGGGGAACAGGGTGTAGCCTCCAGAGAGTTCAAGATGCCAGGAAAGCAAGAGGCTCCCAGGACCCAACAGAAATTACATTAGCTGAAATACCCTACAAAGGGGAGGGAGAACCTGTAGAGACCATATCCAGAGGTTAGGCAAGGTCCCCAATGAGGGATGGGAACACCCACTCATCTCCAAAATTTTTAACCCAGAATTGCTCCTCTCTAAAGGAAATACAAGGACAAAGAATGGAGCAGAGACTGAAAGAAAGGCCATATAGAGATTGCCCCATCTGGAGATCCATCCCATATGCAGACATCAAACCCAGACACTATTGTTGATCCCACAAAGGGCTTGCTGACAGGAGCCTGATATAACTGTCTCCTGGGAGGCTCTACCAGAGCCTGACAAATACAGATGAGGATGCTTGCAGCCAACCATCAGACTGAGCATAGGACCTCAATAGAAGAGGAGTTGGGCAAGAACTGAAGGAGCTGAAGGGGTTTGCAACCCCTTAGGAAGAACAACAATATCAACAAACAAGACCCCCTAGAGCTCACAGGGACTAAACTGTTGGCTCCCTTTCCAGCAGTTCCAGTCCAGAGGAAAAAATCCAGTCCAGCCAGGTCTGTCTGGGGCTGAGTGAGATGGCAAGTGTGGATGGCCCAAAAGAAACATGCCAGGCCGGACGTCTTGTTGAAGCAGGAACTCACTTTATTAAACTAGGCACCTGCTTATATAGAGAAGGCAAGGAGGTGGGCACTTAGGTATGGGAAGAGATGATTTAGGTGGTGGGGAAGGGTGGTGGAGGGTAAGGGGTAACTAACAGGAACAATGACAAAGCTTCACGTCAGCAACAGCGGGGCAGAGGCAGGGTCAAGCAGGTCTTTCTGAGTCACCCTGATATGGAAGTGACTGAGACAGGTCTCAAAACTCGAGACAGGCTTAGGCCCCCCACAGGGCCGCAGAAACTCAAGCCAGGCTCAAGTTTGTCCTCAAGGCCCAAACCAGGGTCAAAATGGGGCCCAACATCTCCCCCTTTTGGTTTTTTTCTTTACTTTTTTTTTTTTTTCTGGTTTTTCGAGACAGGGTTTCTCTGTGTAGCCCTGGCTGTCCTGGAACTCACTCTGTAGACCAGGCTGACCTCGAACTCAGAAATCCTCCTGCCTCTGCCTCCCAAGTGCTGGGATTAAAGACGTGTGCCACCACTGCCCAGGCTCTTTTGTTTTTGTAATGAGCAGGTTACATGGCTCCTGTCTTAGATTGTCCCCCACATGGGGATCTTACCTGTCTCTGGATACCATGTGTCACTATGGCTCAAGGGGGTGGGGTGCTCTACAACCTGTCTTAGGTTGTCTCAGTACATCTGAGATCTTACCTGTTGCTGGTTAGGTGGAGAGCTGAGGAGGGGTGCTCATAGGCAGAGGGATACGTAGAACCTGGCTCAGAAGAGGCAAGTCTTTGGTAATGGACCTCAACTTGGTGAAGTTAGACTGCCTCTAGCCTCTGATGGATACATTGAGTGAGTTTATTGAGCACATGTGGCCCTACAGTTAAGATAAGGAGAAGGAGAAGAAAGGGGCCAAGGAGGGGGAGAAAATGGGATAATAGGCCATGAAGTCCAGTCCACAACGTGTTGTCCTGGAACTTTTTTTGCCTCCTTTACAATCACAGGGATGTCTTTCAACTGTTTTTTGAGGGGATCTCTCATACTCCTCGAGGGTCGCCGAATCCTCCCTCAGTAAAGATGGGGAGCAGAATCCATGTCAGCAGCAGGGGCGTTTTCTTGATCATCTTGGTCTCTGAGGGGGAAGCATAGGGGGTTTTTCAGGGCAAGTGGCCTCCCTGGAAATGTCATTGTCAGCCTCCCCTTGTTGAAGCATATACTTTATGTCTCTGGCCAGTACCCAGATTGGTCTTTTTTCACTTTGTGGAAATATGCAGCTGAATCTCCTCCTGGATGTCAGGAGTGGGTCTGGTCCTCTCAGGCTCCTGTCAGTGAATCCCTCCATGTAACTTGTATCAATCTGTAGGAGATGGAGGAGGTCCAATGTCTTTGAAATGGGGATAACTGGGGACTTTCTTTTGAAAAATTTAAAATATTTAAAGTGAGTAATGCCTTTTTTAGCTGATCATGTGGGGGTAAAGACTCCCCCTTATGTTTTTGTAACTGAGACTTTAAAACTTGATTTTGTCTTTTGACAATTATTTGTCCTCTCAGGTTGTAAGAGATGCCTGTAGTGTGAGAGATGTTCCACATACAGAGAAAACACGGACCATTATCTGTTTTATTTTAATCTGGAAGTCTGAAAATGGGAAAACATTGAAGCATATGGCTACTAGCATGTTTAAATTTTTCTCTGGCATGGGCCAACACCCAGCATGCATGGGAGAAGGTATAAAGAGTCACAAATATATATTTTAGCTTCCAAAATGGGGGATAGTGAGTAACATCGAGCTGCCAAAGATTATTAGGGTGGAGCACCTGGGGATTATTTCCTGTTGTTTGCAGTGGAGGCATGTAGAAATGGCTGGCAAGATTTACAGATACCAAAAGGTATAATTGTTGTAATTTGGGGGCAGGGATAGGCCACTGCTCAACCCAAATAGGGTCTTCCGGTATCCAGTGGATCTTAAGTACCTGGACCAAGCAGTGGCTTTTAGAATTAGGGATGAGAAAAAGGGCAATGCTGGCACATCTTCTCAAAATGAGGATCACCCGTATTATTTGGAAACACCATCTTTTCCTGCTCAAAAGACATTTTATGATCAGAGGTGATCAAGGCCTCAGTTTCCCCAAGTATATCTTGGCCCAGAAGGTTAGCTGTCAGGCCTGAAACCATGAGAGGGAGCACTTCACCACAATAGCCATCGTGGTCCTCCCAGGAGAGCCAGGAGGTGGTCTCCCATGAGGTCAGTTGTCCCCCCATGCCTAGTAAAGGCAAGCCTGGAATGAGTTGCCAAGAGTGGGGAACTTCCTCCTTTCTAATCACCATTCAATCTGCGCTGGTGTCATTGAGGAGCCTGAAAGATTTTCTGCCTATGGCAAGGGTCATCTTAGGGCGGAGCCCAGGGACAAGAGGCACAGTCCAGTTAGCACTAACTGGAGGCTTCTCCTTATTTAATGAGGCTGGGGTCAGTCCCTGGGGAGTTTGAACGCTGACCATTTAGGCTGAACTTAGACTTACAGTACCTGACCCAGTGGAAGCCCTTCTTGCCCCTGGGAAAAGGAGTGTGCAGCTGGCTGCTGGTAGGGGGTGTGGTGGCTTTTGTCAGATTGGGGCACTCTCTTTTAAAATGGCCCTCTTTACTGCACCCAAAAGAACTCTGGCTCCAGCTGACTGGGGTTTGTTGAAATGCATTAACAAGAATAGCCTTATCTTCCTAATGGACCTCCTTAAAGTGGTAGCCAAGGCCCTAGTCTGAAAGGAGGAGGAGCCGACATCTCTGGAGGCAATAATCCATTTGTCAATACTCTGACTGCATAACCCAGCACATGCAAGCTTGTGATCAGCATTCATTCCATACCAGACCAGTGAGTGGACAAACTGGTCTTGGAATTCGCCTGCAGAGAATTTTCTCTGTAAACTATTTTGAACTCTATCTATGAAGGAGGCAAGATCCTCAGTGGGCTGTTGGTTCCTTCCAGGTATGGGAGACTCAGTAGGTCCCTTGTCAAGCTTCTTCCAGGAGGTCAGATCAATGACTCTAATCTGATCTCGGTAAGGGGGGCGTAGAATGGCTGCTTGCTGGGCACTTGTAGAGTACTGATCAGCTGTGTAGACAAGCATGCCAGCAGTGATGGGGACTAGGGGCTGAGAGCTTTGGTTCTGATCCCCCTGGACTTGACACTCTTCCTGAAAGTAGGCGGTCCATTTAGAGTAGGCCGGTCTGGAGAGGACAGCCTTAGACAAATCTTTCCACTCTCAGGAGACACACACACATGGTGTGCCAGGCCCTCAAGGATAGTCTCAGCCGAGGGGGAATTGGGGCCATCCTCAGCCACTGCCTTCCTGAGTTCTTTAATCTCTTGTGGATCCCAAGGATACCAAGCTGCTGGCCAATTACCTCAGGGGTTGACATTCACTGGGTAAAGGCTGGTGGCATACTTGGTGCTGAGCCCCTCCCTATTGAAAGGTGGTGGGGGCCTCAGGTGGAGCAGCAGAACTCTGAAAAAGGTTGTTTGAGGGGTCCAAAGAGGGTTAGAGGTTCAAGGGTGGGATCAGACTTGGAGGAAAACTGCCCCATAATTTATGGAGGTACACTCATCTGCAGACCGATTAGCCCGGCAGCGTTCTTTCATCAGGAAGAGGGAAAAGTTCCTCACTCGGGGTACCAGCCTGTAGGCTCCTTGCGGGCAGGTCCAGGTTAGAGGAGAGAACTGGTCCAGTCAAGTCTGTCTGGGACTGAGAGGGATGGCGGGTGTCGATGGCCAAAAAGAAACACGACAGGCAGGGAATCTTGTTGAAGCAGGAACTCACTTTATTAAACTAGGCACTTGCTTATATAAAGAAGGCAAGGAGGTGGGCACTTAGGTATCTGAAGAGATGATGTAGGAAGCAGGGAAGGGTGATAGAGGGTAAGGGGTAACTGACAGGGCCAATGACAAAGCTCCATATCAGCAACAGCAGGGCAGAGGCAGGGCCAAACAGGTCTTGCTGAGTCACCCTGATATGGAAGTGATTGAGACAGGTCTCAAAACTTGAGCCAGGCTTAGGCCCTCCCACAAGGCTGCAGAAACTCGAGCCAGGCTCAGGTTTGTCCTCAAGGCCCAAACCAGGGCCAAAATGGGGCCCAACACTAAACCACCAACCAAAGAGGACCCATGGCTCCAGCTGAATATGTAGCAGAGGATGGTCTTATCTGGCATCAATGGGAGGGGAGGCCTTTGGTCTTATGAAGACTTGATGTCCCAGTGTAGGGGAATGCTAGAGTGGTGAGGTGAGAATGGGTGGGTGTTTGGGGGAGCACCCTTATAGAAGCAGGTGGAAGAAGGGTGGGATCGTGGATTAGCAGAGGGGAAACTAGGAATGGGCATAACATTTGAAATGTAAATAAATGAAATATCCAATAAAAAAAATCACCTAACATAGTCTAACAGTAAAGTAGCTTAGTAGTAAAGGCAGTATCTATAATGTAAGCTTTTGTAAAAGCTACACACCAAAACCTTAACTGGATTTGGGAGAAGAAATAAAGTTTATTTTTTGTTATATGTCCATTTTTATTATTCTCTTTCATCTTTCTCTATATAAATGTATAGATAAGTGATAAACGGTAGAACAGTAGATGAAAGATGGATAGACATTATTTTTCAGTAAAAAAAGGGGTATAATTATTTAAGCTATTGGGTTAGCATATTTTATAGAACAATGCAGAAATCCTCAGATAACTGGATTTCGATATTGGAAACCCAGTTGCTGAGTCTTCTTTTGGCCTTTAGCATACAACTATGTTCTACTAAAAAGGTATTACTCAAAAATTGTGAGAAAAGAATTCAACCTAAAAAAATATTCTGAAATTACATATTATCATTGACAAATTGTTGGCCTTGTGCTGCAGAAGGTCAAGTTAAGAGCTTTAGGAACATTTGTGAAATGAGAAAATCAATACTTGTATGTACTTAATGTCCCTTCTGCAAGCAAAACCATGAAGGAACAAGGTCACTAGTTCACGTGTACTGTTACTTAGCCAGATGATAAATCCTTCTGAATGAACTGACTTAGAAGTACATGCATGTGAGCTGGCAATTTAGCAGCAGCTAATAACTCATTCCATGTGACCAAAACCCATGTAGAAATGTAATAAAATGCCACAGACGATACTCTTTGACATGTACATTTTACATAAGTGACTGATGAGTTTTTCATTTCTCTATAACATACATTTACCATACTGTTTCAGATAGGGGAATCTGACATAGTGTATTCACAATTCAACTATGTTAAAATATTTTAATGCTGAAAAAGCTATTCATTTATTCATTTCTCATTTCTCATTGCTTCAACAAAATCTAGGTATAATAGTTCATGCCTTTAATCTAAGCACTGGAAAATCAAGGATAAGTAGATCAGTTCAAGGTCAGTCTGGGTCCACATAGTGAATTTTAAGCCAGCTAGGGAAATATGGTGAGACTTTGTCTCAAAACAAGCTAACAAACAAACAAACAAAAACAAAACAAAACAACAAAAATATGTTTACAGTAAAATTATTTAGCACACAAGTATAACATTTATATATTCACAGAGAAATTACTTTCCTACTATACAAGTATAAATGCCATCTATTTTTGAAAATAATAATTTACAAATTCTTACATGGTTTCACTTCACAATATACCTCATATGTGTGATATTCTTCATATTTGAACTCTGATTTTTGGATAGGATGCTTTGTGCTAACTCATAGGAGTAAATTCCTACATTTAATGAACCTTTAATGTATTCTTTACTTTTGCTTCTACTGAGACTTTTCACAAAACCCTAACAATGAACCAGTCAAAGCAACTGAGCCATTCTTATATCAGGAGCTCAATTGAATTTGGCATGCTGTAATGTTAAACAGCATGCCCAGAAGCACGCCTGTCTGTCATCTTCCATTTTTTGATCATGTGGTCTGCAGTCTCTGGGTCAAAATAAAATGTTTTTGACTTTCATTAATTCTTGAACTGTAACTTAAACTGAAAAAGCTCAGAAATATGCTTTCCTTAATATGCTTTCCCTCTGATGAATATGCTTTGAAAATAAAATTTCCAGAGAGGGTTTTCCAGTAGGTGTGGTGCTCTCTTTCCTTACAGGGATAATATATCTGTCTCCATTTTCTTATCTTCTGGTCATGTTCATTGTCTAAAACTCATTTAAAGGATAACATGTTGTACCCATTTCTATATGCCATTGCCCTGTCCATAAGCATTCCTAAATAGATGTTGCCAGGGTATCGTTCTGAACTGTTGTGAAACCTAAATGTGTTAAACCCTGTTGCAATCAGTACACTATTGGTTTTTCAGTTTTATAGTATTATTAATTATCATGGTGACCCACAGGTATCAAAAAAGAATTCAGTGATCTTTCCCTCAACCTTTCCCAAACACGGCTTCACCAAAACTTGGCAACATGGACTCTTAAGTACACAAACAGATGAGTTTATGAGAGTATGCTAGATTAGTGATTCTCCCTTCTCTCTTAAGACCATGTGGTTAGATACTTTCATTTCCTAAAAAAGTGTTTGGATGGATCATTCTTCCTGAAGCCACTGGTAATTGCACAGACAAAGAAGATCTGAAAGAATTTAAAACTTCTGTATTCATTATGTAAGCTTTATACTTACTTTACTATTTGACAAATACTTCACAGAATTTGACCTGTGATCATCATTTTAAAAATAGAAAGTAGTTTATATACTTTTCAGATTATACCTTTTACTATGTAAAACAATTTTTAATTTTAAATATATTTTGAACATATTATTACCCTTCCCCAAATCAAGAGCACACTTCTAAAATGATTGTGTAAGAATTTTAAAAAAGTTCTATATGTGGAACCCGCGAGACACAGGGACCGAGGTAGGCGGGCCTAGAAACCCCCCGGATCCCAAAAGCGGGCGGCTGTGGCAGGAAACTTTTGCCTGGGACACTAGGATTCCATAGACAAGCAGCTCCTGGAGAAAATTCTCTCTCCCAGGAACGCAGAAAAGCCCCTAGCAGGGGTAACACGAGCCCCAGAGCTCACTGACTCCACCCGCTTTCCGCGCGGGCCACAGAGACTGACGGTCAATAAGTTCCGGTGGCGGCCAGGAACCTCAGCTTGGGCCACAGGGCTCCACAGCTAATCAGCGCCGGGACAAAGATCCCTCTCAGGAGATCGCAAGACCCCTGCAGGAGAGGGCCAAAGACACGCCCCACAGCTCACCAGGTACTGCCCCGAACCCGAGAGACACAGGGACCGAGATCAGACCTGGTGCCACAGCTCTCCAAACCCAAACACCTCTCAGA
>CM052703.1:10511577-10565952 GCA_028551405.1 Uromys caudimaculatus | reverse complement strand
GGTGGGAGGAGGAATTCCCTCACAGAGGCAGGGAGGGGGAGTGGATACGGGGGTTTCCAAAGAGGAGACCCAGAAAAGGGGAAACATCAGAAATGTAAATAAAGTATCAAAAAAAAAAATTCAAATTTAAAAAAAAAAAAAAAAAAAAAAACCAAAAAAAAAGTTCTACATGCCATTTGTCTTGTGTGTATTCAATGGAGTCATTGTTCCATGGGAAATAATGCACACTTTCACCAAATAATTCATTTTAGACATAATGAGAACTTGGAATATTACAATTTCCCTCCCTTACTCTTTTGGCAAGCCTTCCCCCCTCAATTAACTTAATAAAGCCAAGATAATCTTCCACATGCTTGCCCAGAGATCCAACTCACAAATGATTCTTAAAAAACAAAAAATCTGTCAAGTTGAAAACTAACCATCACAGCTCCACAGTCTTCTGAGTCATACATTTTCATCAAATGATAGTTAAATACCCTTGTTTTAAACTATGCTTCTGCTCCAAGCCCTTTATTTAATATATTGTTGGTTTGTTAGCATAGAACTCATGGCTGAAATCACTGTAACTCATGCTTTGCCAAAACTTCTATCATGCATATATTTGCTCTCTGTGACATTTTACAAGCTTTCTCCACTTTTGAAACCTACTTAAGCATTGTGCTTGAGTGCCTTTTCAGCTGCAAAGTCACCAATAAAGAGGAAGAGAATGAGAAAACCATGCAAATGGGGCTTTTGTTGGTAGCATAAGAGCTGCAACTAGCATGCAGAAGGCTTCTTATATCTCAGGTAGGAGTGGGCATTTTAGGTCATGTAGTTTATTACAACCCTGCACATAGCTGTGATGAACCATGAAAGGTGCTATTCCTATTGATTTTAGGCCTACAAAATAAGGAGGGCATGGTAAGGGAGAACCACTCTACAAAAATACAATTTGGAAAGGTAATGTAACTAATGTAGAAGTCTGTGAGAAAAAACATGTCAGTTAAGATGAACAGCAAACATGAAATCTGAGAAAGAGATTGTGCCTGGAATGGAAGAAAGTAGGCAGGAAGTAGATCATATAATAGAGTTAGAGTTGGGGGTACTATTAGAAAAAGTCTCAGCTCAGGACCCCCAAGACCAAGTTATCACACCAAGTTCTCAGCACAAAGAAAATATATTTGCCCAGAGGGACAGAGGGAGACAGAGGAAGAGGGAGAAGGGGAAAGGGGAGAGGAAGGAGGTATATTTGCCCCTAAGTGGGACAAAGGATTACCTCTGGATAGAAAAAAGACAGATGTAGCACAAAGAAAAAGATGGAAGTTTATAAAGGTACAAGATTAAACTTCATGTTAAAATGAAGTGTTTAATTTAAATTGGGCATGCTGCTTGGGTGAGCCTAGGGGAGCTTTTGATTGCTAAACTCCAATACTTTGATAGCTGGCCCTTGGTAGTCAGTCTCAGGAGGGATTAGCCAAATGAGAATATAGACCTTGGTGGCTGACTACAGGAATGTAATCTAACAGTTTTTATTAAGGCAAAGGGAATGCGAGAGAAGGGCAAGGCCTGTCAGAGGCATGCTCACTACCCTTGAGCTGGCCAGAGTCCCTTCAAAACCAATTAGACCTTTGAGATGTATTCCTGTGGGTTAGAAAGTGACTAATACTCAGAAAGAGATGGAAAATTACTAGAACCTTTTGAGCAGAAGGTAACAGTACTTGACATTTACAAATAGATGCTTTAAACCAAAATGAATGTGTCAGCAATGGAAGCTAAGAAATTGATGGGAAATTAGTGCAACATTCCAGAGCAAAAAGGTTTGTTTATTCTAGAGTAATGGTATAAGTCAGGGAATGTGAAATATGTTTCACAGTTACCATTAATAAAATTGTGCCCATTCAGGAAGTGTTCTTGAGCCCCAAAAGACCAACAAGGAGCTGATTCTTGCAGTCACACTAGGATCTTTATTCAAGATCAGGCTTAGCCTCATTTCCTGTCTCTAACATAGCACAATGGGAGGGTAAAGCCCAGAATCCTCAGCAGGACAAGGTTTTATAGGAATGGCCAGTAAGTGAGGAGATTTCTAGCCTGGTAAGCATCTAACTGAATAACTATTATAAGTCTAGAGGTGAGTGCTTTAAAGCAAAACCATGAGTAATTACAAATCATCTGAAAGTACATCTGAAGCTACCAGAGTAATCCTGGTGGGCTGTTGCTAGGGAGTGCCTAGGGAATAACTCTGGGATACGGGCCAGAGACAGGCTATGTGGTTCTTCCTGGAACTTGGGTGCATCTTGGGCTCAGCAGCAGGTCGAGTTATCAGGCCCTTTCTCTTTTAAAATGGAGGCCAGTCCCAAGATGGAGTAGGGTTGGCCTCTCAAAATGTGTTAGAGATTAAATATCATGGAGAGAGAAAGAGAGAGAGAGAAGAGAGAGTGGGGATGTGGAGGGAAAGTAGGAGGGCAAGTAAGAAAGACAGAGATACAGAGAGATGGGGTGATTCTAAAAAATTTAAACAAATTAACCAGAATGAAACTAGGTTCTGTTGTTGTTATTGTTGTTTTGTGCGTTGAAGAAGAGGCAAAGCAAATTTTCAGGGAATGAGTGATGAGCAAAGAATAGAAAATTATTTGTGTCAATGAATTATTTAACTGTATGACACAACATCCATCATAGACAACTTGAATAAGCAAGAAGATTCTGGCCCATGGCTTTGGATATCACACTCCATAGACTCTAAGTCTCATGTGCCTGGGCAGAACTTCTTGGAAGCAGAAGTTTCTGACTTCTTGGGTCAGGACTCTTTGTTTAATTCTTGAAGGAAAAGGAAGAAAAGAAAGAGTAGAGAAAGGGTGAGGGTAAGCTATAGAGTCTTCTCTAGGAACATACATCCAATGGCCTCTCTCTATAACACGGTTCTTAATTATATCTTTCATCATCCCCCAGTACTGCCATTAGGATTTGGATCCATGAAGGGATTAAACCATTCCTTATCTCAGAGTTCTCTTGAGTTTATCTTCTCCGGGAATGCACTCACAGACACACACAGAGGTGTGCTTTACAAACCAAGGCATCTCATAATCTAGTCACGCTGACAATAAAAACTACTATCACCACTATGTGAATTGCCAGATAATTGTTCTGGTGAAGATGGCAATCAGGACATGAGCACTGAATCTGAAATCCAAGAGGCAGGTCAGAGTCAAAGCTACCTCTGGAGTCAGCTGGGTGTGTGAGCTATTATGTCAGGAGCTTGCAGCGATGGGCTAGTAAGTACATAGAAAGCAGAATGTAGAGCCTTGAAAAGAAAGAAATATAAGTTATGTGACATCAAGGACCATATCTGTTTTACTGATCCTTACAACAACATTATCCTCAGTGCAATCACAGGAGTCTCAGTAAACAATGCTGAATTCATTCAATAACAGAGTACAATTTCATACTGATAAAAGTCATGAGATAGATCATTCCCCTGTTTCCTTAATTAAGCATTAACTATGTTTTATTGGTATGTATCTAAGAAGCCAAAACAAATTTTTGTTAAAAACTAAGCATTTTGGACAGGGTTGTTTGTTTTTTTTTTAATTTTTATTTTTTGATACTTTATTTACATTTCAAATGTTTCCCCATTTCCAGGTCTCCACTTTGGTAACCCCCTATTCCTCCCCCCTCTCCCTGCCTCTATGAGGGTATTCCCCCACCCATCCACCTGCCCACCCACTCCCGTATTCCCACCTTGGCATTCCCCTATACTGGGGACTCTAACACCCTCAGGTCCAAGGGCCTCTCCTCCCCCGATGGCCAACAAGGCCCTCCTCTGCCACACATGTGATCCGAACCATGGGTCCCTCCATGTGTATTCTTTGGTTGGTAGTACAGTCTCCAGGAGCCCTGGGGGGGTTCAGGCCAGTTGACACTGTTGCTCCCTCCATGGGGCAGCAAACTCCCTCAGCTCCTTCAGTCCCTTCTCCAACTCCTCCGTCTGGGACCTTTATTCAATTTTAGTTAAACAGAAATTTCCTTTTTTGAAATTTGTTTACATTTTTTCAGATTTCCATAAATCTAAGCTAATAATTAGAGTAAAAATGAACTGTTTTCAAAATATCAGTCAGACAGAAGACATTTATTTTGAGGCTTGACTTTGGACACCGACCCTGAGACTAACACCATTCTGAACCAGCAATGGTAATTGCTGTTGTTGTTGCCTATGTTGTGAGCCGGCACAGAGAATTTTTGAATGTTAATTTCTATGCTGGTTCATCGAGACTTAGTCCCTCTCTTTCAAAGGTTCCTGTTCCCCCTAATTGAGCAGCCTTCTCAGGAGATGGAGACCAAGTGATTCGTCATTAGACTACAGTCTCAGAGACATCAAAAAGAAAACGAAGCAAGGTAACAGAAATTCTGCTGCCGGCTTCTCTCCCAACGCCTCATTGTGGTATGCATATCAGAGACCAAAGCGCGAGTGCACACACACACACACACACACACACACACCGCAAAAAAAAGTAGGTGTTGTCATGAAGACTTTGTATAAAAATTAAAATTATAAACACTCTGTCTTATTCTCTAAATTGGTAGAGCACCTGGTGACTCCACAAAATAATGCACATTTTCACTTTACTAAGTGACAATATTTTCCACTCAGATTTACTGACGTCAATGAGCTTTTCTGCAGCCCTAATATTTTTAGTATTTTATTATATTTTTATTTAATGTGTGTGTGTGTGTGTGTGTGTGTGTGTGTGTGAGAGAGAGAGAGAGAGAGAGAGAGAGAGAGAGAGAGAGAGAGAGAGAGAGAGAGGTTGAGAGAGAGGTTGAGAGAGAGAGAGAACCATTTGAAAGAGTCATCCTCAGTGTGGGTCATGAGGTTTAAACTCAAGTCACCAAACTTGGCAACAGGATACTCTAATCACTGAGATATCTTGACAGCCCTGGTTCATGCCTTTTGAAAACAAGCCCATACTCCATAGTCAAAACTTAGTCAAAGGTTTTTATGAGGCAGTAAAAAATGTATGCTCCCATTAATTTCAGCTATGTGTTTATTGCCTTACTGTAATAATTTTATCAAATAAAAATCCTTAAAAAAATAACCCTTAAATGAATGATAACATTCCATTCTTAGACCTTATAAATAAGTTCATGGCAAAGTATGTCCTATGTCCAAACTGTGAAATGCATGAATTTTCCAAACGCATATAGGTCAAATTTCTCTTACTAAAAATTCTTGGGACCTGAAAAGTTTTAGATTTCAGAGTTTTTAGAATTTTGAAACATTTGCATAATCCTTACCATATGAGAATTCCCAGTCAGAAAGTCTGAAATCCACAAAGTAATTTGAGCTTCCCGAGAGACATAAAAACCAAAGCAGGATGTTTATCTCTGTCTGGTTGTGGGTCACAAGTTTGTTTTTCCCCCTTCTAGACAGGCTAATCTGAATTCATGAAGAGGGTGAATTAGGTTTAAAACATATACCTGGAAATTTTTGAGGTCACTAAACGCTGAGTTACAAGGCAGCAATAGCACCTCTGCCGTCTTCCCTTGCTACCTAGCCTCTCACTTAGACTTCCTTTGATCAAGTTCTATTGATTCAGTGTTGTCTTTACAAAATTAGATTTATTTTCCTGACAAGAGATTTTCCAAAGAGTTTTACTTTTTCTTCTTTCTACTAAGCATAGAGAGGCCATTCTAACCCTCAGGGAAGTGTATTTTTATAACTCTTTACCAAACCCATATCCAAGTGTGTTTTGACACTTAACTCAGTATCAACTTCCTGGACTACTTCCTCATCCTTCAGCCCACTCTAATCTAAATTAGGTGTCCATATTTTATCTGTCTAGAACATTCTATTTTTGTACTGAGGCATCACGGTTGAATGTCTATTTATATCAGCAAATCACATTTTGCACTGATTGTCATTCACGTTCCTATGTCATACGTCTATGGCTTTGAACATGGTAAGTGTCAATAAAGGTTATCCTGAAAACACATATGTATCTATGGATAGATGCATTAAAATATGGTTACAAGAACATCGAGTATAGCAAGCCCAACCCTAGAATTTCAGAACTAGAGTTTCATTCTGAACTGACATGTAAGAATGCAGACAGACTTATTTGAGAAACAGTTCAGGTCACCAGAATTATAGGCCCTTGAAGAAAAGAAAGCTAATAATTATCTTGCCACAACATTCAGTTCCCAAAAGAGCTAAGGAGACAGGCAAACCCGTTATTCTTGTTTTGATTCTAAGGTGACAAATATCTTCAATGTTTTACTAAAAGTGGCAACTGACAAATGCTGTTCTACCGAGTCTATGAACTGAGCTTTATGTTTGTCATGCAATATATAATGTATAGACTATTAAAATGATTAAAAATTATAAAAGACTAAGATGACTAAAAAGATTATAGAGTAACAAAATAGAAACACAAAAGAAAATATAGAGAAAGAAGCCTGGAATTATTTCTATTTCTTGGGCCACTTTTGCTTTGGGATCATTAGGATGCCTTGACAAGTAAAATTGGATATACCGTCCAACAAGGTGAAATAGGCATCATATTCATGTGTACAAGATGAAGGATGCAATGTATGTATATGTTTTGTGATATATAATTATATGCAATTATATATTATATATAAAGTTCCAATAAAAATATGTAATGAAAACAAAGAATTTCTCCTAGCTTGTTTTCCCATGGCAACTGACAGCAAGTGCTTCAGCTTCTTTCCAAACAGTGGCCTTGGAGCCACCAGCTCAGTCTCTAATGAACTCTAGTCCAGTTGTTTGCCTCAAACCACCAATTAAAGGTAGCTTCTCATTGGTCCAGGGGCAACAAAAGAAACAAAAAACAGGTTTTTTAGTACAGTCATCCAGAATGTCAGGTATGTATCACGTCTCATTGAGTATCTTCATAAATAAAACATGTCTATGAAGGACCAATATGAGAATAGCGATACAAGTTAGCCTGTGAAGGATTGCCCCTTTAAGGCTTCCTACTTTCCTATTCTCATTTAATGTTATAACACACACACACACACACACACACACACACACACACACACACTTAGAGACTAATTTAATCACTTTCCAAGTACTCAAAGAGAAACTGATATTGCTACAGTTTTGTTTAATAGCAAGAACCTAGGGCTGTAAAGAAATCAGTTTTTGGGGAGTAATCTAGTTTGGACAACAAGATTTAATGTCCATAATATTAACTTGAAAACATACACCCTCCTTCTGGCATTCCTGCTTAAATTATGAACTTCTATTAAGCATGAAATGAAATTGTAGCATGCCATAAAAGGGAAGGTACCTATATTGGGACAGGAAATCTGTGAGAGGAAACTTTCAGAAGCACCTCAAAACTATTATTGTGTAAAGTCTTTCTAGCCTAATCATTTGGAAGAGGCTGCTCCTGAATGACTGTAGGACATTAAAGGAGGAAATCTAACATTCACCACGTATATAAACCACACCATGCAAAGCATGATCAAACATGCTTCAACATGGACCAGCTAAGCAACACAGACAACATGACTCACACCCCAATGCCTCATCCTTCCATAATCTCTCCTTATTTTGATCATTTCAATGGTCACATGAAAATCCAGAGAATATTGGTTCATCCACTAATGACAATAACTCTGGGTTCTGAGGACTTCTGCCTGTCAGGCACAGAGCCACCTTTTGTATATTATAGCATTTAATCTTATCATCTGGTGAGACAGCAACTATTCTTACTCTCCTACTTTCTTACTTTGAAATTCTATTGAACTTCATATTAATAGAGAACCCAGGAGTACAAATGATGAAAGTTCAAAGACCAAAGAGTAAAATTGGATCTTTATACTCATGACTAACTGCTCATATCAAACATTCTGCTTTACTGACACATAAAGTCCCAGCAGGGGATTTTAGTAAAATCATAGGTTTTACCCTTCTCGTTTTATTTAATCAATTTTATCCTTATGGATGCCGAGCGCAATAGCAGAAGAATAGAAACAAGCTAGATATTTTGCATATTCATTAGTTTAATCCTCATGATACCCCAATAATATAGATGATATTAAGTTTATTTTATAGGAAGACAGGGTGTTACAAGTACTGTCCCAAAGCCACAGATCTATTGTACAAAATTACTGTCCATCCATCTTTTATTTTTCGTTTGTTTTCTCTTGGACTCTTTTTTCTATTCTTGTAACTCTTACTTACAATAGCACACATATGCCAGTTATGTTCCCTCATCCTTCTCAATATACTGAGTCCCAGATAAAGCTAGCTTATCATTTTAGGCTATGGTGTCTTGTTATGCAGAAGGTATGTCATAACCATCCACACACCCAGTGCTAGGCTGGGTGCCTTTCTCAAGGTGAGACCAAAGGACTTCTCACTGGTTACTGACCAGACACATGTGTCTATCATCTTGTCTGCATTTTGTATTCAAGCATAAGTGTCATGATGGCAGACAGCATATGAGGGCCTGAGTGCCAGGTGTCTTATATCTAGAAGAAAGTTGCCGATCAATAAATGTTATAAAATATAGGCTAGACTTGAGTTTTTATTGACCAAGACCTCTTTCTATATCTATTAAAAAATTTTATTGTGCTGAGAATATAGCTTGATGGTAGATCAGTTGTCAGACACAGAAAAGGCTTTGAGTTCCATTCCTAAAACACCAGGGAAAATTATCTAACTTCAAAATGACTATAGACATATGTCTATACATGGCACACACCTACATATATGTAAATGGATCAAGAAGAAAGGAAGATAATTCATGTTAATTATAGCAAAGACAGAAACAAGAAAACAATTGGAAGAGGCTTTATGCCGGTCAATCAAACTTTACTGCATGTAGGATTCAGTCTTTATTTAGTGGTTCTGAAGTAGACAAAGAAATATTATATTTTAATAGACACAAAGAATGATTTTTTATGAACATTAAAATCTAAGAATAGTTGCTCCCCGTCTTACAGTAGAATCAATACAGAGAAATGTAACAAAAATAATAGCTATTTTTCTTCATTGCTTTGTAAGACACATTATAATTTTAAACAGTCGTGGTTCACTAGTTATTCTTTCTTCACACCCATGATTTTGTCATATATCTCTACTTCTTTTTGATCAAATTCCAATGAAGTCGTTTCTCTAAACTTCAAACCCAAAACAAAAGAAAGCCATCTCTGAAAATATGCGTCTAATATTTAGTTAAATATCATGGGGATGTGACTGAGAAATGAATTTCAGATCAATTTAGTTTTATTTTTTAATTATGTGTATACATATGTGTCGGTGTTAATGTGCCAGTTCATTCACATATGCCCATATTCATACTTAACATCCAGAAGATGTCAGATCACCTGGGGCTGCCATTGCAGAAGGTTGTGAGCCTCCTCGCATGGGTGCTAGTACCCATACACTGTGCTCTGCAATAGCAAAAGGCACTCTTAACTGCTAAACCATCGTTACAGTCTCATTAGGTCTCTTTAGCAAGACCTTTATAACTGAAGTCGTGGAGTGTGTAAAGCTTCACGTAATCGGTGCTAGTTAGAACTTCCATTTCTACAAGGCTTCATCAATGTATCTTCCTTGAACATGATATTATTTAATATTTTTTAATATAAACTGTTCTTAATGAACAGAGGTCAGCTGGCAGAACACTGTTTCAGATAACAGCATAACATCGAAATGGCACCGGGCCTTGAGCTAACCAAACTGCCTGTTTCCAATTTGGTGCTTAGGGGCTTAAAAAAATCATCTAATTAATGGGTGACAGCTATAACCCATAACGTGAGCATGCTATGAGAATCCCCCAACACAACGGGCTGCCACATCTTCTCGTGACTCATTCATCTCGTGATGGTAATGCATTACTGAGTGTTTACTCCCAGTCACTGACATTATCCTAGAAGAATTTCACAACCACAGAGTTTGGAGGAATAAGGAGACATGGCAATTTCTCTAGGTACATGTGCAAAATCAAATGAGTTGTATTTTCAGGAATGGAAAATATCTTTTAAAATGATTATAAACTGATGAAAGATGAAGGTTTATTAAAAGAACATGTTGGCTCTGTACCACAGACTCCCATGACTTGAAGAACTTTGTCATACTTTAGCACAGTAAGCTGATTCGCTTTACTCTCTTGAGCTGGCTTATTTATCTCTTGATACAGATAGCTGAAGAGCCCTCCACAGGAGGTTACAGACTCTCATCCACTTAGGACTTAAATGCCCTCAAGATTCTGAAGATGTGTGCCTTCCTGATGCTGTGAGCAGAGCTAAAGAGGCAAATGCTACCTGTAAAAAAATTTTTTTAATTTAAAAATGTGATAAATCCATAAGCTGAGTGTGGCAAAGCAAGAACTTCTTTAGTAATAAGCAGCCACCTAATGACAGCCATCATGAACTACATCCTGACACTGTCTTTGGGATGCATTAATCCTCACGTGCATCCTAAGTAGCATTAGGGTGTGGGCGTTTTCACCAGCCTCTTTGCCTTGAAACTCATCAGCCTGCTGGATGCTGCACTTCCAGTAGTTTTAGAAAAGGAACTTCTGAAGCCATGTTTCCTGGAAATAAAGACCAAATGTCTCCTGCCTACACACACCGCACTGCCTATGACCTCTGTTTTGTCTGACGGGAGCACCCCTTGCCTCTTCTCCCTCACAGTGACAGAATCAAAAGATAAAGTCAGGGTCCATGGCAATGAGGATTTACAGGAAAGTCGCACACTGCTTCTGAAATGGGGTTGACTTAGGAATGGAAAAGGTCTTCCCTTCTCCCAGGACGACTGAAGCAGTTTTCAGCTTGGAACTTGTTTTCTCATCTCAGCCTGCCCTCATTCCCTGTCTTCAGGATACTCTCTAGCTCAGAGTTTTGTCAGACACTAATGAGCCAACCTCCTTTTGTAGCAGCTGTTCCTTAGGCTGCTGGAGCCACGAAGCTCTGTATGTAACCGATGACTGTTTTCCAAGAACTGCGATTTGAAATGAGCACGGACAGTTTATCAAAAACGTATCAGCGGCATACAGCGGCCTCGCACCAGTCCAAAGGCGGTGTCCTAAAGTGTTCCCTACAGCTCCACCGAAAAGTGAATAGTACCAAAGACATTTAAACTACAACACAAGAAAGAGGGGTTTTTGTTGTTGTTGTTGTTGTTGTTGTTGTTGTTGTTGTTTTTGCCATCCCCAGATGATCTAAAGTATTCTTTAAAAAATTACTTAATCCTGTTCAAAATCCTTCTGCTTTGGGTATGGTTTCAAGGACAGAGCTTGCTGAAGGATGGAGCCCAGATGACAACAAACAAACAAACAAACAAACAAACCAACCATGAACTATAAATGATCCCATGGAAGCTGAGAAAAAGCCACCTCATCCCTGTGCTTCTCCTCCATTGAGTATTGCTTCTCCTGAGATCCAAATATAAGCATTCTAGGAACGGAGCCCTGTAAACCTGTACTGCTGGATAGAGTAGCAAAATTCGGGATGATTGTCTGATGCAAAATATATAGACCAACTTGAAATGCTGTCTTAGCATAAACCAAATGATTCTCACTCTTTTCCTGAAATGCAGCATCACATTCCACAAAGGCACAAACACACAAGTATATGCATGCATATATTCTATAACCCCCACTCAGGCTTATGCACACCAACATAAAGATACTACATTATCATATCATATATGTACATATTCACATAACACATCATAGACAAACATATGAACAGACACAAACATACATTCAAATACACACAAATACATGGATACCACACACTAATGTGTGTGTGTGTGTGTATATATATATATATATATACTCATATACACAGCACATACATATATACATCATACATTATAACACACACATATATATCCACATATATACAAATGCATACATAGAAGCACTACACCCCATGACACACATGTACTACCTGCACACAACACATGCCATTCACATACACCATATATATATATATATATATATATATATATATACCCAGACACACTACACATACATCTATAAAAAACACACTAACATCTCACACCAACCACACACCAACAAAACACACATCATTCCCACAACACAAACAAACTGACACATGATACACCACTGTACATACTCAAACATACACACTACACATAGACACATCTACCCAGTACACACAGAGATACACCACAAAAACACATATAGCATACATACACACACATACCACACACACACACACACACACACACACACACACACACACACACACATTCTGCTTCTTTACTTTTTTACCCCACCAAAAGAAAATCAACTTTAGTTTAAAAAAAAAGAGAGAGAACAATATTTATGTTTGTAACTTCCAATACAAACAAGCAGTGTCAAATTTTTTAACTTGTTGAAGGAAAGCTGTTTCTCCAGCCATTCCTCAGACAGATGCCAGTCTTTGGGTCCTTATTTAGGACTCCCTGAGGTCATCACCACAGTGTGTTTTTGTTTGTTCTTTCTTTCTTTAAGGCCATTACTACATGGTTTCTGGTTTAGAAATTCCGGCATGGATTGATGGCACTTTTCATGTGCCTTTCTATTTATGTTGTGGCCAAAGACACTGTTCTCATAGGGAACTGGGGAAAACCTCTGAGATGCCTCAGAATCTAGTTGTCATGAATTTTAGCCAGTAACTTATATCACATCTTCCTCAGCTTGCACCACATGCTATGGCATTTTATGACAATTTCTCATTTGGTCTACTTGTTTATACAACAATCATGAAAAGAATAATACTGTCCATTTGCATGAGTGTGTGTTTGTGTCCCTGTGTTAAACTACATCTTACTATAGTTAAGCATGTGAAAATGTATATAAAGATTCCTGGTTTCTGGTTTTAAAAAATATATAGTGCATGAGGCAGTTGCAATGACAGAGGTCTATATTTTCTCCTCACTGTTGTAAGCCTTGTGGGCTTCTGCTTAGGCGTCTGGGCTGTAATATTTTTGCCTAGAATCATGCATGTTGAAAGTGCTCATATTCCAAGTTCTGCTTGATTGAATTCCAGAGATGTGGCTTAAGCAGTTTCAGTTGCTAAGCAGACAGCACTTTAGTCTGAAAATAGTTATTTTCTCTTAATTTCACCATACAAACCTTAAGACATAGAGCATGATATCACTTAGTAATAGGACTGTTTTCCCATGTGTTTAAATGACCTGAAATGCAAAATCATCCCTGACCACTACTAGCATGTTCTTATGCCCAATACTTGTGGGTTTTGTGTCATTTTTTTCTTTCTTTCTCACCTAAGCACACCTATTATCTTCTTTCAGGGACATAAGATGAATGATTTTCAATGCATTTTGATTGAGCAACATGTACTACAACTCAAAATGTGGTTGGAAATGGAGCTGCAGAGACAGCAGAACACTTAAGAGCACTTGTTGCACTTCCATGAGACCCATGTTCAATTCTAAGCAGTTATAGCCTTGCTCACATATCTCTGAATCTCCATCCCCAGAAGACCTAATACCTTCTTTTGGACTACTCAGGTACCAGGCACGCATACAGTGAATAGATGCACATGCAAGCAAAATACACAAACACAAAAATTTTAACAAGGGTTTTTTTTTTTTTTCACATTAACCTTCCTTCTAGCCCACCACTTACCAGAGAGAGTGGAAAGAAAAAAGATGGCGTAACTGTTTGAGAAAGATTTGGAGGTGTGGCTTTGTGGGAGAAAGTGTGTCACTAGGGATGAACTTTAAGCTTTAAAAATCCCACACCAGGCCCAGTTTTTCTCTCTTTCTGTCTTCTACATGCTGATCGGGATATAAGATCTGAGCTACTACTACCCTAGTGATATATCTGCCTACATGCTGCCATAGTCTCTGCCATGAGAATCACAGGCAGCCCTCTGAAATGATAAGACCCTAATTAAACACTTCTTCTCTAAGTTGTCTTGGTCTTAATATTCTGTCCTGACAATAGCATATTTTTTTCAGACCTATGCCATGAAAGGGAGATCACCTCCAATTTCCTGGATAGCCCAGAGACCTAGGCTAGAATCAAACATGACCAGGGTAGGGGACAGTCAATAAAATGATTCCTAATGATAATCTTCTATATGTATAATCACCATCAGGGAGGCAACATCCATCAACTAATGGGAGCAGATTCAAAGACCCACAGCCAGACATTAAGTGGAACTTGAGGGATCCTGTGGAAGAGGGGTAGGAAGGATTATAGGAGCCAGAGGGATCAAGAACACCATGAGAAAACCCACAGAGTTAACTAACCAGGGCTCACATGGGCTCACAGAAAATGAACTAACAACCAGGGAGCCGGTATGGATCTGATCTAAGTACTCAGCATATGTCTTACGGTGTGTAGCTTGGTATTATGATGGTCCTCCTAACAGTGGAAGGGAGGCTATCTCTGACTCATTAGGTTGCTTTTGTCACCCTTTCTGTCTACTGGATTGACCCATCCAGCTTTAATATGAGAGATTTGCCTAGTCTGATTGAAACTTGATATGCTGGTTGATATTCCTGGGAGGCCTGCTCTTTAATGAAAGCAAACAAATTAGAGTGGTTCTGGGAGAAGATGGAGGTGGGTGGGGAAAATTGGGGGGAAAGGAAGGATGGGAAACTGTGGTTGGAATGTGATACATGAAAGAAGTTTTTCTGATGATCTTTGGTGTCCTGATTCAACCACTAATCCCCAAATACACCCAGTGTTAGAAACACTGTTCTACCCAATACATAGGCATGTGCTAATCCAGTCAAGGTCACCACACGCACAATTTACAAATTGCTAACTGCATCTTGGTCATGACACATGTAACTTTTAATTTTTATTTTCTTTATTATTTTATTAATA
Organism: Uromys caudimaculatus; assembly: GCA_028551405.1. Lineage (NCBI taxonomy): Eukaryota > Metazoa > Chordata > Mammalia > Rodentia > Muridae > Uromys > Uromys caudimaculatus. The sequence goes on along the minus strand of CM052703.1, from coordinate 10,551,124 downwards.
GGAGGGTATGCATGCTTGTGATGTCATATGCAGTAGTGTTCGTGTGGAAATCAGAGGACCACTTGTGACTCCACTGGCACCATTAACTTTTATGTACCTTCCAAGGATCAACTCCAGGTCACCAGGCTTTAGTGCCAAGTGCCTTTATTCACTATCCACCTTCTGGCCCAAAAAATTCTCAAAAAAAAAAAAAAAACCCAAACAAACAAAAAACAAAAAACAAAACAAAACAAAACAAAAAATTTCAATGTAAAAATTTTCCTTAGAAGTAGGACAATTACTCTTGTGTTTCTTTTTACAATTAATGCACTTTCTGGAAAGTATCCTAAAATATTTTCTTTTAGTTAACTTAAGAAAGAGGTTTTGAGCCAGGCAGTGGTGGCGCATGCCTTTAATCCCAGCATTTGGGAGGCAGAGGCAGGTGGATTTCTGAGTTCGAGGCCAGCCTGGTCTACAGAGTGAGTTCCAGGATAGCCAGAGCTACACAGAGAAACCTTGTCTCAAAAAAAGAAAAAAAAAAAAAAAAAACCAAAAAAAACAAAAAAAAAAAAAAAAAGAAAAAAATGAAAGAGGTTTTGTTTGGTTTTGTTCCCTATATCAGTTCCCAAACTGGTCACAGGATAAAGGGTTGAGCTATTTGGCTGAGAAGTTGTTGAGCACATCTATAGAATTGCTGCCTTCTGGGTTAATGACAACCTAACTATGCTCTCTCTAAGCAGTCAGATTTCACATTTTATTGCAAACTCCAGTAGAAGAAACACGTGAATCCAAATAAACAAAAACCAACAGAAATTAATATATCTGTCAATTTTTAAAATATCACAAAAATAAATGTTTCTGTTTTAATTGGTGGAAGTTCATGGCAATCTAAGTTAGGCAAAAGCAGGTAATTAATTTTAGATCTGGCAGGATTGTAGTAATGGTGTTTTAATGCTGTAGATAATAAAATCTGGATAAAAATGCCAACTGCTTAAAATGGCACAGATGAAAAAGAAAGAGAGAATAATGTCATTCACAATCCAAGGGACTGCAAAAGTCATTTTCAGAGCAAACACTGGCCATCATAGGCTCAAGATGTCTAATAAAATGTAAATATGATATTTAGAAATGAAAGTGGTGTCATGAAGGAAAAAGACTCATTCTTTCTTTATATCTCCCTAAAATTTTCCTATAGTCTGATTCTAAATTTTTAATAAATGTTCAAAATTATTTTAATGTTATATTGAAGGACACAGGGTAAATGTGGCCTTTATAAATGGTCTAGAACTGCCTAAAAAGCATTTGCAGAGCAGTGCCATGGTTTACCAGTTCTTCAGCCATGCAAGACTCATGAAGATGGAAAATTAAAAAAAATATGACTATTGTTGTGTGCAAACACCCACCAGCTGCATCTTAACAGATTACAAAAATGCTTTGCTTTCTTCCTAATTTTAGGTTACAACAAGAGAGTCTAAAAAAATAAGGTACTGCAAAAGTACATTTCTGCCTTTAATCTAATTTTTCATGTGTAGAAGGACAAGATAAATAATTACCCAATAGCCAATGTCACCATGGGAGCATTTTATAGCTTCCACCTCCTTCTGTTCTCTGACTTACCAGAAGGGGAATTCCGAAGGCTGCGTGAGATAACTGAGCAAGTGGGTGTGGGGCTCAGAAGTAGGTTTAAGTTAGAATATGAAACAAAGGGCACTTTTTAAAACCAAATGACCTAGGGAAACCATATGTAAAATCAGGTTAAAGGTGACTGACCCACTAGAGTTCATGTTTCAGTCTGTTTAATCAAATGGGTCCAATATCTTTGCTGAAGATCATAGATAACCAGGCAAATAAAATCTAGTTTGTGTTACTTGCCATTCCTAACACAAGAGTCATCATCACAGCATATTCTAGCTTCAAATTTCATTAATATCATAAGCATTATTAATTTTCTCATTATTTCTTAAATCACATCTGCTACATCTTCCCAATTTCAGGTCAGGAGAAAACTCTGGGAACTGAATCTGTATACTAAATGCAAACCCTATTCCTAACTCTTCTAATAAGTAAAAATTTTCAGTAAGCTATGGTATAGAAATCCTGGTGATTTTTATAATTTCTTTATTTAGATAAAATAAGAGGCACTTATTTTATATGTTTGTATTTCTGGCCTTTATGGAGGGGTTGATCTCATTATATAGTCAAGGCTATTATTGAATTTTTGATCTCCATGTCTCAATATTTCATGTGCTGGAATTATAGACATGTATACCATGCCTGACTGGATATCTCTTACTTAAATAAGAGAGTGATCTAAAATACACTAAGGAAAATCAGATCAACATTGACCAACATGTCTTGCTTAATGTTGCCACTAAAAAAAGGCAATTTCATTCATTCATTGCATGGTAGAGCTCTAATATTAGTGTTCAGAAAAGAGGTGCAGAGCCACAGCTGTATTCATTTCCTTCTTCATCATTGTGTATGCTTGGAAATTTGATTAATCCTTGGGGACTAGTTTCCTTATCTCCACAGTAAAAAGAAGCACTAAGTATGTTAATTTCAACCATCTCTTCTACCACTAAAATTAAATGACCAAAATATTAAATAAGCAATGTAATTTTGGTCTGTAAGTCAAAGGAATCAAAGATTTTCTTTTAAAAATAATGATTGAAATAATTTGAAACATTGAAGATACATGAAATATTAGAATATTTCATTGAAGATAAATGAAATATTAGAAAGCTCAGTAAAATTTCTGTGTGGATGCGCTTCTAGACCCCCAGTTACTTACATTTAAATACGTGCAAACAGAAAGAACAATAAAAATTTGAGATTTACTTGTAGTAATGTCATATATATTTATGTCTATTGCACGAGTGATTCTCCCAGTCAACCTAGAATGTTGATGGCTATTTACATGTCCATCTTTGTCGGTCTGTGTTCCAGAGGCTATCCGTAGAAAATTGTCTCCACAGCCTCTGCTGCTGCTGCTGCTGCTGCTGCTGCTGCTGCTGCTGCTGCTCCTGCTGCTGCTGCTGTTGCTTCAGCCACTGCTGCTGTCACTGATGCTGCTCCCAGATGCTGCACTAGTGCTGAGTCTAGCCAGCTGAGCCAGTGGAGGGCTGGCTAGCCAATGAGGGGAGTGCAGGGGCACTTCTGCTAGTGAAAGTTCAGGGACAACAAGCAGTTCTCTTCCCACGCATCTTATGACAGATACTCTCAGAGTCAGAGTAATTCTCACACATCTTTATTCCTTCTGGATAGGATCTTATATAGGGCTTTGGGATAGGTTGGAGTCTGTCAGAAGGTGCTTCCTATTGGCTTGGTCTGAGATGTTAGGGATGCCTCATCTATATGTAGAAGAGTTTGGGGCGTTGTCCCTATTAGTTTGACTTTACCAGGGTTCCTCTCGTGGTCCAATGCCCCTCACATCTTATAAATGAATGAGCTTAGGTCAGTGAGGATTAGTTCAAGGACTGAAAATAATACCTTGAAAACAGAGTTCAAGGCTTTGTCATTTCAGCACTTTCATAAGAGCAATGATCTTTCTGAATCTCACAAGGATGGAGAGCTTACATTGCCCTTTCGTTTTCTAACTTATTATGTACTTTGACATTTGGCATTTTACAATAATATCTGTGCATTGAATAATTCATCTAGTCCAATATTTAATTTTTAGTGTTTTTCTTCATATAGATGCAACAGTCACTCATATTTTTATTTTTTAAATATTTATTATACGTTCTGTGTATGTAACAGAATGTAAGCATGTGTACCTTGTGCATGCAGTGTCAGCAGAAGTTGGGAGAGACCCTTGGATCTCCTGTATCTGGAGGTATAGACAGCCATATGGGTGTTGGCAGCCAATCCTTAGCCTAGCAAGAGCAGTTTGTGCTCTTAGCTACTGTCTTAGTCAGTGTACTATGGTTAAACAGACACCATGACCATGGCAACGCTTATAAAGGAAAGCATTTAATTGGTGGTTGCTTAATCTTTCAGAGGTTTATCTGTCAGGAGCCATAATGGGACAAGCTAATAACTAGCAGGTGATCATCCTGAAATGGCCTGCTTCAGATTATTATATAATCTGCGACAGGTGAGCCTTTATTAAGCAAGGCTATAAGGGTGTCATTTTAGGAAATATTCCTGCTATTAATATGCTTTTCCTGTTATTATTAAACATATATAACAACCCCTAAGTAGTAGCACAACCCTTTGGAGCAGATTTCTGCAGTTCCAAAAAGATGTACTGTCTTGTAGTCATGCTATATAGACAAATAGATGACTTAAGTATTAATGATGATTCTATAAGAATTCCTAAAATTATATCAGTGATTTTTTTGTTTTGTTTTGTTTTTCGAGACAGGGTTTCTCTGTGTAACCCTGGCTGTCCTGGAACTCACTCTGTAGACCAAGTTGGCCTTGAACTCAGAAATCCACCTGCCTCTGACTCCCAAGTGCTGGGATTAAAGGCATGCGCCACCACTGCCTGGCGAATTCCTAAAATTATATCAGTGAATATTAAGCTCTTTTTATAATGGAACTGCTATTAGGTCCTTTTCTGATAGTCAAAACTGCAACTCTTCCAGTCTCCCAAGTGTCACCAGTTAATTGCTCTTAGTAACCAGACTTTCTCCTACTCAGAGCACATTCCAAAAGGTTGTAAAACAATTAACCAAAAGTCATAAAAAGGGAACTAATGATTTATTATAGGTGCTAAGACAGAGGATAAAATATTGACTGGGTTTATCTATACAAAACTTCGCTAATAACTTAGTTATGGTTTTAAACCTTCAGTGAATCCGTGGAGCTGAGACAGGTGATGAATGTTTAGCCAGATAATTACTCCTAATGGATAGGCATGTAAACATTCTCTGTTGTAAATTTCTATTTCAATGTATGATTTGACTTTTTGTATGAACTTGTGATGAACTTTGTAACATGCGGCCATGTATTCTTAAAGATGTTTAAGTGCTCAGGACAAAGAGAAGAGTCAGGACTGAGCTGAGAAGAACTGAGCTGTGAGAGGGAACTGAGGAGAAGTTTTCAGAGGACAGAGCAAGATTAGAAGGAGAATGCAGAGTGAAATAACTTAGAAACTATAGGTAACATAAAATACTAAGAAAGCAATGTGCAGAATGCAGAGGGAGAGAGGAAAAAAGAAGAAGCTGAAGAGAGCAGAAGGAGCAGGCAGGCTTCTCCTTACCATGGTACAAAACAGGTCCCATGGTAAGGACAAAGAAGGCTTAATCTTATTAAAAGGAAGAAAGACCTTTTCTTACAAATGTAGGTTTAATTCATTTAGCATTAAAAGGGTAGAAACTTTTCTTTCACTATGCAATAAATATTGGAGCTCATTTTTCATCCAGAAAGAGTGAGTTCTTTCTGCACCAGTGCTTGGTCTTTTGTTCCATATGCATATGTGTGTCTGTATGTATGTAATTGTGAGAATGCATGCATGTGTGTGTGTAAGTATGAAATTTTGAGAATGCATGCAAGCTGGGCCCAACTGGTTTAAATGGAAATGTATAAATGAGCTGGTATGAATCTGTATATGAACTTATGTGAGTTTATGCGTATCTGCTTATGTAAAAGTTTTTCCTTCTGCGAGTGTTATTCTCTTCTCCTGGTTCAATCAAAGCTTATTGCTCCAAACTTCCCCCTAGCTGGACAAGCAAGAGGCATCTGAACAAAAGGGAAAAGGCTCTAGCAATTAATCCTTTACTTTATCTCCTGCTGTTTTAGGATAAAAGGTGCTAAATGTCAGAGACTGCAGTTTCTGGCCTCAGAGGATCACAGAAGGCAGGTCAGCTACAGTAGCATAGTAACTTAGACTTAGATAAGTAAACTCTTTATTATTATACAGCAACCCTGAATATCTCATGCGACAAAGTCTTACCATGAATCGTAAGACAAAGTCTTACCCTCCACGGACGCTCTTTCCCCTCCACTGGCTCAAGAAGAACCAACAGGAAAGAAGAACCCTCCCAGCCAGGGCTGGCATTGCCATTTGTCCGCCTTCATCATAGTTGTGAGCCTGGAGATATGGTGCTGGAGAAGTGGTTGAAAGTTTTACATCTGAATCTGCAGGCAGCAGGAGAAGAGGAATATAGGACCTGGTTTGGGCATTTGAAACTTCAATGCCCAACCCCAGTGATATACTTCCCCCAACAAGACCATGCTTACTTCTACAAGGGCACAGCTCTTGATTTCTCTCAAGCAGTGCCACTCCTTGATGACCAGGTATTCAAATATATGAGCCTATTGTCTTAGTCAGGGTTTCTATTGCTGCACAAAACATCATGACCAAGAAGCAAGTTGGAGAGAAAAGGGTTTATTCAGCTTACACTTCCATGGTATTGCTCATTACCAAAGGAATTCAGGATTAGTACTCACACAAAGCAGGAACCTGGAGGCAGGAACTGATGCAGGGACCATGGAGGGATGCTGCTTACTGGATTGCTTCCCCTGGCTTGCTCAAGTTTCCTTCTTATGGAACCCAGGAACAACAGCCCAGGGATGGCCCCACCCACAAGGGGCCCTCCCCCTTTGATCAGTAGTTGAGAGAATACCTTACAGCTGGATCTCATGGAGGCATTTCCTCAGTGGAGGCACCTTTTTCTGTGACAACTCCAGCTTGTGTCAAGCTGACACACAAAATCAGCCAGTGAACCTATGAAGGCCATTCTTATTCAAACCACCATACCCAGTTAAGCCATTTCTCCAGCTTCAGGTTGTATTTAAAGCAACATATTTTATAGTAAGGATTTTTCCATTAAATTTTCTAACTTAGAAAATGTGGGAAACTTGTGATTTAAAATGTTCATTTTAAGCTGATAATTTTAATGAAGTATCTTTCTGTTTTATTTAATTTACTTAATTATGACTTAAAATATCTTCAATTAATTCTACTACATCTGAAAGCATAATGAAATAATATTTTAGTATAAATAAATACCAGTTTCTATATTTTTAAAATGCTAAAATAAAATGAAATCAAAATTAAGTGCTTCCAGAGTGAGGTAAACATAAGCTGAATTTTCATCATGAATTCAATTCATTCTTCTATTATTTGTATTTAAACCATATTTTTATTCCTTTTTCTTTAATGTCTTTATGAAATTTTAGAATTGTAGAGCACGTACAAATATGTCTTCTTTTATTTAATTATACTTTTAATTAGTCATTTTCCCACACTCGACACTCCATAAGGCTAATTTTAATCATTAATACAACATGCGGATATACCACCATAATAGATATGCAGATGTTACCACATTGAAAATATGATAAAATAGAAAATGCTTGTACTAGTGGTAATAGTTCTTTGCCTGTTGCTGTGATAATTTACACTGTCCAAAGTCATTTCAGGAAGGACTGTTCAGTTCGTCATGGCAGGAACTCACCAGACACAGGTGCTTGACACAGTGGGTCACATTGCACCATAGTAAGAAAGCAGAGAGCAGTGAATGTCCATGATCAGCCAGTCAGCATTCTCCTTTCTCTTCAGTCCACACCCCAAGCCCATGGAACAGTGCTAGTTTCTTTTAAGGTGTGATGGTTTGTATATTCTTGGCCCAGGGAGTGGTAGTATTAGGTTGTGTGGCTTTGTTAGAGTAGTGGCCTTATTGGAATAGATGTGTCCCTGTGGGCGTGGGCGTTAATACCCTCCTTCTAGCTGCCTAGAAGCCAGTCTTTTCCTAGCAGCCTTCAGATGAAGATGTAGAACTCTCAGCTCCTCCTGCAGCATGCCTGCCTGGACACTGTCATGCTCCCATCTTGGTGATAATGAACCTCTGAACCTGTAATCCAGCCCCAATTTTAAATATTGTCCTTATAAGAGTTGCCTTGATAATGGTATCTGTTTACAGCAGTAAAACCCTAAGACAGTGGATCTTCCCACTTTGATTAAAATGATCAAGACAACCCTTCATAGGCACACCACCTCTTGTCTCCTATGGGATCCTATGTTCAGGGCCTAGATATAAATTTTAGTTATTAGGTTAGTCCATGTCCCCATACAAGAGGGAGCCAGCCCTTTGGGGAAATAAGAATTAGATGTTCTGCATGTCTCAGGGATCTGGCCCCAAAACATACCATCCAGTTATCATAGCATCTTGTTAACTTCCACAGTATCCTATACTGGCCAAAGGTATTCTCATAAAAGTTTCTATTTAGGACATTTTCTTTGCAGCAGTTCCCTTCTCCCTTAATGTTCTACTACCACTACTCAATCCAACTAAATCCATCTGCTCCCTTTTTATGAAACAGCTCTCCCTTCTCTTTCCATGTACTTCAATAGGGCTTCAGTCTTTGGCCTCAGTGTAGTTTCAGTGGCCTCATTCTCTGGTAACTTTACATTACCATCACAAAAATGTCTCCTACCAAATATCACAGCTTAGCAACACAACACATTGGAGAGTGCCAGGAACATACTGGAGAATGCCCTCATCCTCCTCAGAGAGCTGTGGTTGTCTGTCACTGCCCAGACTCACACTAAAGTATTACACCACATACCATTAGTTCTGGGAAATGATCAAAGTTTTGTATCTAAAATATAGTTTCAATTGGATGAGTACAGATTTCATCCCAAAGTAAAGCTCATTTTAAAGTTGGACAGTTTCGTGGGCAATTGTCTGTAGTAGGGTAAATGGTTTGCCTCTCCTCTCCCCCCAAAAAGTAAGAGCATATCTCAATCTTTGAATTTGAGAGTGCTACCTTATTTGGAAAAGGGACTATATAGTGCATGTAATTAATTTAAATATCTTGAGAGAAGCAGTTTATTCAAGACTTGCCTTCTAAGGGAAGAAGTCTCTTGTAAGAGACACACAGAGGTAACAGCAGATCAAGGGACCAGACAATGTAGCCACTAAGAGAGGTGGGAAGTCTGGGTAGTTCCCAGAAGCTGAAAGGCAGAGATCAAAGTCTCCTTTCTCTACATTCTGCAAAGGGAGAGAGGCTCTGTTAATGCTTAGATTACAAAAATCTCTGCTTCTAGGGTATTTCAAGCCACTGAATTAATGGCAATGTGTTACAATACCCATAGAAAGTAATACAACAGTCAATGTAATGCTATGTACATCTACAATGCTTCCCATTTAAAATAAAGTCCCACACTATGTAGTCTTGGTTGGCCTGGATCTCATCATGTAGTCTAGGCTGGCATCAAACTCACAGAGATCTGCATGCCTCTGCCGCTCAAATACTAGGATTGAAGGTGTGTGCCACCACATCTGGAGCCTTTAAACTTTTCACACATTTCATTTTGCTGATATTTGCTTGCCATTTATTTACTCCATTTGCTAAAGGCAATTTTTCCTTATAGCCATATCAAATAGGACATTTTCCACTTTTATTTGTACACAGCAGTTTTTATCGTTTTTCAAAATAATTGGATCTTGCTATCATCGTTATCTTGGTATTAAAAATTAGATTGAAACATGACAGCCAAGTAGTTTCATGTGCTGGAAAATATGCATTTAATCTTAACCATTGGTTTGGATGAATATAAGGAATGTTTATCAGGAAGAAAAAAGATCAATTAATACAGCATGGTGTTGACCCTGATCTCTGCCAGATGGCCCAAGTCTCTGGGATCTGTGAAGGAAAGAGTAATAATTAACCGCAGAATACTCAGTTCATGTCTAGCTTTTCTTGAGAATCGTGGACCAGGTAGAAAACAGAAATGTTCTTTTCTTGCATCCAGTAGTACCATGAGAGGCAACAAGAAGCTGGGTACTAGTGGCAGAAAGCTATATACGCAGATAGATTGGCAAGATTAAGAAGCCTATGAATAAGTACCACAGTTGGATTGTGTTCCAGAGGATTCTTTGCGATCAGCCAACATTGTGGAAAAGGAATGGTAACATGGAGAGAAAGTTGTTTTGTAGCAGAACTGTGACTTGGGAATGCATATCAACTTGAGGGTCACTCAAACAGAGAGATATGGAATTTGGGAACAGATGTAGCACCTATAAGGACAAAGAGGGACAAGAGCTGCTAAAATTTGAATTAATATTATCCCATTTGAAATCACAGACTAGTGACTCTAGAAATCTCAGCCGTGAACACCATTCTCTATGTGACATTTTGACCCACTGCGCTGGCTGTTACCCTCAAATCTTGACCAAAACAACTTTGTGAACTTCTGAAATCTAACTCTCCTAATAAATATCCTCCAAAATACCATGGAAGATTTAAATATACAAAGGATGAGGTAGTAACACAAAAGAGTTTCACCAAAAAATAAATAGTTTACCACTCTAGTTGGTGGCATGAAACTGGGAGATGGAGCCTAAAACTGAGGTCTATCAAAGTCTCATGCAATGGCCAACTTTATTCAGAGCATCAGGCAATTTATATACCCTGAGGGTTAAGAAGAATCACAGGAATAAAGTGTTCAATCACAAGGACAAGCCACATGTGTCCAAACATGTTTTGATATAGAGGCCTATGAATAACAACAGGTGAACAAAGCTCACACCTATCTGCTATACTCGGGAGGAGCAGGAAAACACATTTCAAAAGAAATTGTGTTTTGAAGAAACTGAATTCACAAGCCTCTTATCTTGTTTTATTTTGTTTTTTTCGTTTGCTGTTCATTTGTTTTTGGAGTTTTCCTCACAAGCACTCAGAATTCTCACATGACTCCATTCTTGAACTGTGTTCTGACAATCTACTAACTGAAGATTCTTCAGGGTATGAAGACAGATAGTACCAGATATTTCATTAATATATGCATAGTATATATGATATATATATATATATATATATATATATATATATATATATCATATATATCATATATACTACTAGGAAAACAAGGAATGAAAAGCATGCAGGATTTCTCCAAAAGAAAGAAAGTATATCCTGTTTTTCCATCAAAAAGATAGGGGATAGGAAGGGCTTAACAGCCTGTTGATCTGTGTTATCTGTCGGGCCAGGATATCAAGTACCCACAACAGGACCAGAAGTGGCTAATAGAATGACCTCTATGCTTTCTGTAGGACAGAGACCACACCAAATCCTTCCCTGTGCCTTTAAGCTGAATAGGGAGCATATCTGTAGCATCCATCTTCTTAGAAGAAATGACATGTACTTTGAGTTGAGTTTCGATATAATTATGCCTCCTCATGCACTGGGGATTGTGTTATACCAAGAAACATTTTTACCAGACTGTACTGTGGATAAAGATGTTGGCACCTGAAAGCAGATGCTCTAGAAGTTCAATTCAGCCTGATGAAGTCAAGCTGAACCCAGGTTTCATTCTCACCTCTAGGCAGGTCATTTCACTCCCAGCATGGACCCTGCAAAATTACAATCAAATAAATACACATAAGAGCCTGGGCATGTTTCCCTGAGCACTCCATAGTCTCATTTATTTTATCTTAAATTTTTAAAAGAATTGATAAACTAAAATATGTATTTGCCTTACAGCAACAAGACTATTCAGCTTCATAATTTGAAAAACAAATTGCATACTTTCCCTTAATGGGAAGAAAGAATGTAAGAATCTCTCCTTTTGTGATTATTAATGTTATCAACTTAATGGGCATATCTGTGATAGATTTTCTAGTTTTAATTATTTCACACAGGAAGACCTACACCAAATTTGAATGGCATCACCCCACTGGCATGTTCTCTGCAAAGAAGGAAGAATGAAGGAGTGGAAATGGTGAAGCTTGCCTTTAATCTCAGCACTCAGGAATCAGAGCAAGGTGGGTTTCTGTGAATTTGAGGTCAGCCTGATCCACAGAGTAAGTTCCAGGCCAGCCAGTACATACTGAGACTCTAACTGAATAAATAGAGAGATGATAGATAGATAGATAGATAGATAGATAGATAGATAGATAGATAGATAGATAGACAGATAGATGACTAAAAACGAGCTGAGCTTGACCATGCATTACTCTTGCTTACTGACCGTGGATATTGTTGGGGCCAATATCCTCAAACTCCAGCAGCCCAGACTTCCCAGGTATGATGGACTGTACACTTACATTGTAAATCACAGTAAATTTTTCCTTGACTACTTTGATTTTTGTCAAGGACTTTGTCACAGCAACCGAAAAAGTAACTAATGCATTTTTTTCTTTTTCTTTTTTACTTTTCTTCTTTATTCACTCTACATCCTGATCATGCCTCCCCCATCCCTCCTCTCCTACCAGTCTCATCCTTACAAACCCATCCTCCCATTACACGCTTCCCTTCTCAGAGAAGGGCAAGCCCTCCTCGGGTGCCACCCTATGCTGGGACATCCAACCCCCCTAGGCCTAAGTGCATCCTCTCCCACTGAGGCCCAACTAGGAAGTCCAGGTAGGGGAAGGAGATCCAGTGGCTGGCAACTGAATCAGAGACAGCCTCTGCTCCAATTGTTAGTGGACCCACATGAAAACCAACTGGACATCTGCTACAAATATGTAGCGTCCTAGGTCCAGTCCCTGCATGCTCTTTGGTTGGTGGTTCAGTCTCTGTGAGTTCCCCTGGGCTCAGGTGAGTTGACTCTGTAGGTCTTCTTGTGGTGTCACTGATCCGTTCAGCTTACTCAGTTTTTTCCCCTACCCTTCTGCAAGACTCTTTGAGCTCTGCCTTATGCTTGGCTGTGGATCTCTGCATCTATTCCCATCTTCTGCTGGAAGAATCCTCTAAGGAGAGATTATGCTAGGCTCCTGTGCCTGCTGCATCTTTATCCCTGTGCATCTTGGAGGCAGAACATAGTTTGAGTTGATGTCACAAGTCATCAAGGAAAGACTAAGACATGCAAATAAAATTTCTGGAGATGGTCCACCATTTTGTATGGCCTGTGATGGATAAACTCTGAGAATTCAGAGTCCTCAAAGACTTCATCCCAAGATTGTCATTATTACATAGCTTAATAATTCCTGGGCATCAGCCCACCCTATTGAGCAATTGTTCTAAAGATCAACAAGAAAATGAACTTTCATGGATTAATGCTTTTTAGATGAATTAATGACTTAATAGAATTCCTGATTTGATTAAAATAATTTTAGGAAGAAAGTTTTAGGAGATGGTTTTAGTTGTTTTGTCAGAAAGATGTAATAAAGTTAGAATCTAGAATAGAATGTGCCTGCTCTTCATAGAATAGTAAATAAAAGCAGCATAATAAGAAATACAATGTGTTTTCAAAAATTATGCTAAGAAGAGATATAGGCTTGGGATAAATTTGTGGTCTAGGAAAAACATTCAATCTAAATCATGTCAAAGTATAAAGTCACGGGTGTGCACTATGATAAAGCAAGGCCATATGAAACTGTTACTTTGAACTTATAATGAGCTCATAGAATGAAACATGGCTTTGAACTTACTATGATATACTTCTGTAACTCCCCTTTTATGTAACATTTTATCCATGACAGCACATGCTGGTGAGGATGTGGAGCAAGGGGAACACTCCTCCATTGCTGGTGGGAATGCAAACTTATACAAACACTTTGCAAATCAGTTTGGTGGTTTCCAAGAAAATTGGGAATAGTTCTACCACAGAACCCATTTTTTTTTATTTTTTTACATCGGTAGTATTTGACAAACCCTAAGCTGCATTTGTCTTGGGCACAACACTGCCTTTTGAAGAATGTTTTGCTAGAGAAAAGATTGTTGCATCATTCTTTCTCTATGACATTTGAAGGATTGCTATACAAAGAAAGTTATATCTTGAAGTAACCAACCCCCTCAATAAATTAATCTCTGTTTCTTGAGAAAATATATGTATCTTTGATGCCAAGATAAATTTGAATACAAGAGCTTTTGTTAGTGAGCAAATTTTTACAGACATAGGAAGAGTTGAATCTTTCACACAAGCGCACACACACACACACACACACACACACACATACACACACACATACACAAGATCATACACTCACATTCTGATGTTGTTTTTTTCTATCTATTGAAGGTAACTTACTTGTTACCTTCTAATGCTTGTAAGAGACATGAATATCATAAGTGTCAGCAAGATTCCTCACTTCAGATTGCTTCTTGCTGGTGTTATTGCAATGTCTACGTTTCTGATACTTTCACTTTGGATTTTCTTCATGAAACTCTGCCTCATTTCTATTTGCAAGACACATACACCTCTTAGTTGTGCTCTGGATCTCCCATCTTTCCCTTCTATCTATCTCTTTGCAGAGAGCTGATATATACACAGCAGCAGCTCAGACAAGCCTCTTCCACATGCATGACGGACATTTCCATTCAGAAACTATGTGAGTGAACCTTGACCTCTACTCCTGCATTTTATTTTCTATTTCAGCTAATGACTGACTCTTGAGATCACAGCCATCTACCTGATTTCCTCCTGTAATTTCCATTCTAATTACTCTGGAGCCATGGTCTTTTCAATTGACCCTGACAGGCCTCCTTATTTGTCTCCTACTATTCCTCTAAAGAAAATTAAAACCTTTTAAAATCATCACTGGCTATGACAATACCTGTTTTTACTTTGCAAACCTTCTCCTAAACAAAACAATATTCTAATGCTAAGTTATTGCTTAGCTCAATATAAAATGATATCATGACTGGTTACACAATATATAGTTCCTTACAGTTTTCTTTAACCTTGCTTTACAGAATTTGTTTTCCTATTTCAAACCCAAATACCATGTGACCAAGATTATTTTATTCAAACATGACAAATTACTGTGTGTGGTATTCTCCAGCCCAAAAGTTAAGTAGCAGGATGGTATAGTGAGCTGGAAGGAAGTAGTGGTAGATTGACGGTCAAGGTGTGTGTGTGTATGTGTGTGTGTGTGTGTGTGTGTGTGTGTGTGTGTGTGTGTGTGTGTGTGTGTGTGTGTGTGTGTGTGTCTAATCAAGGTCCTGATGGGAAAAGTTTTTGTGATGTAATTAAAGTTACCAATGAGATGCTTTAAACTAGGTTTATCTTCTTGAGTTATTTGATGGGTAGATATCTTAAAAGTCGAATAGGGAAGTAAAAATTTTAGTTATAAAGACAGGATAGAAGAAGAGAGAAGGAAAGCCTCACACATGAACCAATCTCAGCATACTAACCCAACCATTGCAGCAAAGGGGTCACATGGAACACCTGTGAGACAAAAAGAAGCAGCCAAACAGCAAGCAGTCCTGACTGGATCCTTCAAGGACAGAGGGCTTGCGGGAAGTAACAAAACCTGGCCTACCTTCTGAATGACTCTGGTAATTCATACAGGCATCAGCTAGCCAGATGATCAGTTTTATTTACCACGTTTAGAGGAATTTGAATTCAGTAACCTAGCTGCCTTGGCAAGAGATCACATTCAAAAACCTTCTAGGTCTGTGTGATCTGGCTGGGATGCAGACACACCTTTAATCCCAGGAGAAAAAAGCAAGTAGATCTCTTGAGTTCAAAGCCAGCCTGGTATAGAGCAAGTTTTAGGTAAGAAAAGATTAAGTCCAGGCATGGTGATACATACCTTTAATCCCAGCACTCAGCAGACAGAGGCATGCAGATCTCTTGAGTTCCAGTGAGTTCTTTGCTGTCAGTTGAGTTCAGTCAGTGTAGTTTGGGGCATTTCAGTTCTGTTCAGTCAGTAGAGAGTCAGTGTAGTGAGTAGAGTGGAGTGGAGTTGAGTTTATTCATGAATTCATGCAGTTTAGTGCAGATAATCAGAGGCAGTTGAAGCCAGAGAATAAGAAGGGGCCAGAAGATTTGAAAAAATTGCCAGAGTTAGTTGAGGTCAAGCAGAGCAATTCAGTGAGAAGCTGAGAGAAGCCAGACTGAATCAGTTTTGAGAGAAGTTTGAGCCCGAATATATGAGTTGAACCAACCAGCCAGAGTTCAGAAAGAACTAGAAAGGGTGAGCTTATTCAGCAGTAAGCCTCTGAGATGACAATTTCATGAGGTGAATAAAAGTAACATTTACAATTAAGTACCTGTAAACTCCTTGTTGGACTCCACTGAGAGAACCTAGGTAGCACATGTTGTGCCCATGTTTCTGACCTACATAGCCATGGGATGAAAATGGAGGCTGAGCTTTTGGTTACTCATTATGGTAGTAACAGTAGCTGAATGTTCCATACTTACCACTTTCTGAGCTGGGACTCTTTCTTTTTCTTGCTCCTATAAAGACTGGCTGGCCTCACACCTAACTATTATTCTTCCCCCTGGAGTCTAAGCAGGAAATGATACCATAGGCACATAGCTAAACATGGGAAAAACTGAAGAGGCTAATTCAATTTTCCCAAGTATTCCTCATACTAGTACTTTTTCCCTCTTCCCGTTCAATATGGACAGATGCTTAACCCATTTCATTCTCTGTGTTGTGTGGTGATCATGGAGTTGACTTACCACCCCCGCCCCATAGCAGATGAAAATCAATTCTTCCTTTCTTAGACATCCAAACATTTATTTCCTTTACCGTCCATACAAAACCATTTGCCTCATGTGTTCAGTATAGTCCTTGATTCATTTGTGATTAAAAACAAAACAAAACAAACAAACAAACAAAAACTCCTG
This sequence comes from Uromys caudimaculatus, assembly GCA_028551405.1. Taxonomy (NCBI): domain Eukaryota; kingdom Metazoa; phylum Chordata; class Mammalia; order Rodentia; family Muridae; genus Uromys; species Uromys caudimaculatus. The sequence goes on along the minus strand of CM052703.1, from coordinate 10,534,671 downwards.
TTGTGTGGGTTTCATCATTTTAGAGAAGCCTTGGATTCCTAAAGGACAAATCCACTTTATTCATTTATTCTAAGGCTCCCACACAAGGTCTACCTAAGAACTGAATGAAAGAAATGTACAATAAATACTGGGTGACTGCAATTTCCCATTAAAACATGAAGGGTTCTCCTCTCTAGGAATTTCAAAATCTGTTACCTGTCTTATTGTACAGAAAATGGCAATGGTGCTCATCTCATTGTAAGTCCTAGTGACAGTGCAAGCTGTATTTTACTTAAAGGTGAATAATGACACATAAAAGCACCCAGAGAGTTTTGAGAGGCTTGTGTGTGACACTTCCTGTCAATCTGGGTTTGTTCTGTCAGAGTAACTGATGTGACTCTTTAAATTCCTGCTGACAGAGCACACACCTGTGCTGTCGAGGGAATTAAAGTAATTCTTCACAACAGCACTGAGTTGTGGCTGCTAAAAGCTAATTCTGTTTGTTTGGTTTCTGGACACCGATGTCAAGTTGTTAAGGGAATAGAAGGCAGGGGGATGCTTGAAAGCTCAAGGGTGCTACTGCTACATTTCATTATGTTGTGAAGACAAAATTGAGGGCAAGGAAAACCTTCCATAACAGCGTTTTGGCTGCAGGGCAATGTTGTCTCTTTGACTTCATTACTATGCATAGATATGCCTCTGACAGGTTAATAAACCTTTGCAAAAGGCTTTGGCATTGTAGGTCATGCTATTAAGAGAAACCATGACACTAGAAATTAGATAGAAGAGGTTTCCTAAAGGCTCTCCTGCTGCTTTTATCCCTCATCCGTTGCAGTAGCAGGTGACTCCTAGGCATGCTTTGGCTTCATTACAAAATCAATTGGGACCAGAGTCATTGGCAAAATAACCGCTTTGGCATGCTGTCAAAACACAAGTGACTATCCATAAACAACAGAAGCAGAATCATAGGAGTCAAATCCTCTCAGCAATATATCAAGGTCTCTTGCTCAGAGGAACTTGATTTGATGCAAACATAATCATGTGATTATAGCCTACAGCTACAAGGAAGACAAAGAGAAATAGAAAGATCGACCTTTAATGAATGGCTGCCTGTCAATTTTATGACATCAATGAAAATAGAATTCTATTAACATCTTTATGTTTAGTGAGATGCGGGAAACATTGTGCGTGAACACCTGTAGGATTGGATACCCCCATTACATTATTTAACTCAAAAAGATATGGTGGCTATTTCATTCATAACATTAACAGTAATTCTACCAGCTGTATCCTGTCTTCTCTGGGAAGAATCATCTTTTCAAGTCTTTCTGTAATTTAAAAAAAAAAAAGAAGGCTGAGATTTTTAAGTTAATTTTTTAGTAGCATAGGCGACATGCCTGAATTTACTAAAGGAAATACATAATTTGTGTTATTGATTACTTATGGGACAAGGACAATAATAATGGCATTTGGTGGAATGTACTGTATGATAGTGAAAGCACTCTCTGATGAATCACCGTGTGTAATCCTGTTAGCAACAACAGAGTCTACGCACCTTTCCCAAGGTAACAACATCAGAGAGCAATTTTAACTCTGAGGTTATAAAATACGCAAATGTTAGAGCCACTGTTCAAAGCAGAAAGTCTAATTTAGGGAGCATACTACAGAGGAAATTAATATTTTGTTGGGTATGCAAGTTCCAGTTCAGCCAATTTATAATTGAGTCTCTATTGTGGATAACAATCTGAGCTTGACAAAAATCCTTAATTTTTTAAAATGAAATATTCTTTGTCTCTCTGAAACCCTTTTAGTTGCTCCTTCCTCTATTTCTTTCTTTATCTCTCTCTCTCTCTCTCTCTCTCTCTCTCTCTCTCTCTCACACACACACACACACACACACAGTCACAAAGAAACATTCTAAAAAACCCTTGTTTTTCATTAATAGAATACAGTTCAGCCCTAAAATTCTAAGTTAAGAGTAGTTCATAAATATTTAAAATATAGCATGCTTCCAATGGAGGAAACACAATCATGATTTGACTTACACTGTACTGTGAGAGTACAGGAGAAGAAACTATAAGGATGGAGAGAAATAGATTTCTAAAAACTTGCTTATAAAGCTAAACATTACAAAGGATCATGTAAGGTAGCTCTTCTATGCACTTTCATAAATCAAAAATGGAATTCAGAGTTGACTATGGAATAATGATAGCTCCTGATCCTCCTTCACAGGCAGTCAACCTCAGGTAGATGCTGTACAAGAAATATTGCTGTTATATCAGCATTCCCTTGTGTAGCCCAGGCTAACCTTGAATATGTGTTCCTCCTGCCTCAGTCTCCTGAGTTCTAGGATTAGAGGAATGCATTGCTATAAATGGCTCTCACATCTCCTTCTGAAATTTGTATTCTTTTTGCTAAGTACAAAGTTCCATGACACTTAACAATAAAAGACTATTCACAAGGATTTTCACATTATGCAGAGAAATGAGTGGCTATTGCAACCAAGAGAGCAACATCTATTGCACTGGAGACAAAGATCTTGCCATTTAAGATCCGCAAATGTTTTCTAGGTTAAGCAAAAAAATAATATTTTCTTTCACAGAGAAGTGTAATCAAGGTTAGAAAAACCCAGGTGTTGAAAAGGGCAGTGAAAGGGTGTTTAGAGGAAGCGAGATCAGAGAAGGTTTTGCCCGAGGCTATCCCATTCTGCAAGAGCTATAAGGTGGAGGGTTTTGCTGCCTCCGGCTAGGGATTGGTCAATTCAGAAGCCTGGGGGAAGGAGAAAACTCAAGTAAACTTTGTTTAACAAGCATTTGCTTCAAATTGATCTGTGGAGACTGGCAGCAATCCAGCTAATCACTGCGGGAGAAATAATAGGCATTTGGATAATCTATATCTTGTCTGTCACGAGCAACAAAGGGAAGGTCCATGAGTCATAACTAATCCTATGATGAAGGGGGGCGGGGGTCTTTGTAGTACAATACTTCCAGAATAGAACCAAGTTGAGTAGTTTCTTGAACTTCTAATGTGTGGTGAATAAAAGAAAAGAATGAGGAGAGGAGAAAGAGACACCTGTTAAAACTCTGCCCAAATAATGAACGCTAAAAATGTGAACAAATTCACCCTGAGTTCCTACAAGAAAAGATGTATGCAAAGTCACGTGGGCTTACATGGGACTGTTCAGCATGCTGTTTTATTGACTGCCTGTGAAATCTCCAAGGAATGTTGGACCATATCTCTAAGACATTATAGGAAAAACAACAAACAAACCAACAAACAAACACCCCCAAAATCTGCCTTGAATGCTTCCACAGTGCCAAAGCTGCACCTACATGATATAAGGTACAGTCGCAGAAGCCTCCACCTCCACAACCAGAAAGGAAAGGACATGAAGGATGAGATACTTTGGCAATAAAATGAGCTCTCATGATTCCCAGTCTCTGCTGCCAAGTCTGGCACAAGGGTTATTGTAAATTTCTCAGGAATGATTTAGAAGATGGGTGTGCCAGGTCACCCTGAGTATCTGATGGGCAACTTTGCTCTAGCAACAAATAAAGTTATTTGTTAACACATTCCTTTCCTGCTTCGTGAAAAAGAATAAGGATATATTAATTTCATAACACTCCTTTATTACATTGTGGATTTTCTTATAAAAATTTGTCAGCAAAGAGAAAAGCCAGTAAGAGTGCTTAGTATTCAATCATTATTAAAATGAGGAAAAAAATGTTCAATTTGAAATTCCTATAAATTCCTCATTAAGATATCAAAAACACATTACAAATTCCCATTTGTCTCCCAGGATATGACTTGATGGCTTCTAGACTGTAATTGATCATCGCCTCTTTATGTCTATTTTATGGAGTCCCTCGTGAACAGCAATCCACTTGCCTTAATAGCATGCCCTTTATAGAGAAGACTATTTCCATTTACCTGCTCTGCAACTATGTGTTAAATCCAACTAAATCAATTTTAACAAGCCCCTTCTTCAAATGTGAAGAAGCAATTAGCACTCAGTGATGTCACCTGAATTTCCATAATTACAAAGAAGCCAAGTGTCGGCCATCTTTCCTTATAGGTTTTAAAATTCTGACAACTTGGCATTGTTGCTGATGCCTTCACAAATGGAATTTAATTTGTCTTTTCTAAAGCACTGTTTTCTCCAAGTTGTCTGAATTTTGTCAGAAAGGAAAATCCCGTGACATGCAGAGCATATCTAAGAAAGCTGATGCTCTGTCCTTACTGGTGACAGTTTCTGTAATCATGGGGCTGCTCCTGGAGAGCACCCTGTTAGCAACCTCCTGCCAACTGAGACTACCTCATTCATGTGCCTGGGTACTGAATCTTTTAACTAGCTTCTTTCCTGGTTTCTGGTTCTTTAATTCTAGTCTCATTACATTATGCTAATGCTCATCTTTCTGAACCTGTTGCCGCCTAGACCACATGCTAACACAATCAGAATCCTTTTGTGTTTCACAGCCATGGACATTTTGTCTCCTTTCATTTAAGCTTGGTTCCTCCTAGAGCATTTCAGGAGACAGGGCTTCCCAATGGCTGGAAATCTCCTGAATTATTCCAGACTCTCGCTCCTATCTCAGCAGAACGACAACTGCTTGCTTGATGATCTGGTGTCTACAGTTGTTTAACAAGACCAGTTCCCAAGGCTTGCTTTCTTTATTTTGTAAAAAAGAAAAAAACACGATGTAGGTTTTTCAGTTTGAAAACAGATTTAAACATCAGAGAATGGTGGCTTATGCTATAGAAGTAGACCCTATTTGTGTATAATTTTCCTGGAAACTTCCTCTTTGAGAATGGTACTGTTCCTTTTCTTGTAACAAAAATAATAAAGATAATTACTAATATTTTGACTCTTTAAAGGAAGAAAGTTGAGCCGGGCAGTGGTGGCGCACACCTTTAATCCCAGCACTTGGGAGGCAGAGGCAGTCAGATTTCTGAGTTCTAGGCCAGCCTGGTCTACAGAGTGAGTTCCAGGACAGCCAGGGCTATACAGAGAAACCCTGTCTCAAAAAAAAAAAAAAAAAAAAAAAAAAAAAGGAAGAAAGCTGAGAGCTTGTAGTGTGTATTTACGAATAGTTGTGTGTTTACCACAAACTCCAGAAAGAAACTGCGAGTTTATTGGAAAGGAAGGGAACCCAAGGTGACTTAACAGTGACTCACATTTAATATCATGAATAATCTATTAGAAGCAAAAGAAGAAGGTAGAAGTACCATAGTGTTATTCTTTGAAAACCTTAGAACGTTGAAAATCTTGCTGTAAGATGCCATGCTATGGCTTTTCCAAGAAAGGCCAGTCTATTTCTTTATGAGAACAATCAACCTTATAGAATCTTTTTATTTTACTTCTTGTATTTGTTTACTCAATATCAAAACCTCTAATTAAATTATGCAACATGCTATATATTGATGAAAAAACATTTCACTAGGAGTTCCTTTACAGCTCTTGTCATTCCAGCACCAGGTCTGAGTTCTATATATCTTATTTGGTGTACCTTTCATTAACAAATAGATAAGAGCGGAAGTGTCAGGAATGTGAATAAAGAAAGAAAGGTCTGTTTGAGGCATGAAGAAACTGCTTATAGGAGTTAGTTGGTACTGATGAGACATCTTGGGAGGGACAGGTTACAAAGACAGATGTCACAGATGACATTTGCTCACATGCGTAACCTAGATTTAACTATATATGCACATGTGTGTAATAAATAAGTGAATGAAGATAGAAAGACAGAAGTGGAATACTTAAGGAGAAGTTGATCAGCAGCAGGTAGGGAAGAAAGCAAGAAAGGTTGATTATGAGGGGGACAGCAAGTATAAAAATATCGTGTCAAAGTGCATTCTGTTACACAATGAATACACTATAAAAATTTATAGAGTGGAGAACCCGGGGAGTGTCCTCCTTCCATAATGGCCTCCTTACTTTGGGTTAGCATATTTTCTACTTCCCTTCTCCATAGGCACCTTGGCCTTTCTTATTCTTTCCTTTCTCTTTGCCTCTCCTGAATATCTGATTCAAAGCTTTTTCCGAACAAAACAGAATCACAAGCATCGGGTTGCTTTGTGATGTAAACCAGTTTGCAGTCTTGACTTGGAGAAGGAATTAGCACTCTGAGGAATGGGCATTAAGAATTTTGAATAACCAAAGGACACATATTAGAACAACAACAGCAACAAAATATAACTGTAGCACCTGCTATCCTTCTGGTTGGCCTGATGGGTCACACAGTGTCCTGCGAGTCATACCACCCACGCCAAGCATACTGAGAAACTATAGAAACAGAAGATAAACAGCAGTTCTCTCTGTGCTTGTTCTGACTGTTCCAATCTGGAAGTCATCCAGTTTCTGTCACTATTGTAAATGTTTCCTTCTATTGAATTTGCAAAATGTTTTCTATTTTTGAAAACTTCATTAAAATCACAAAAGACTATGTTTATGACTTAAATATCCCAAATTAAGATATTTTACAGGAATATTGTCATCTTATAATCTGGTCTCAGGTGTATACATTAAATTTTATTTTTCAGAAATGATAGATCAAGTGTCATGGAGTTTTTCCATTCCAAAGATAATTAATTTCTATGAAAGCAGAAGCATTTGAAACATTTTCTATGTGACCATTTCTCTTTGTTCTGTACAGCAACTACTTTTAAATGTATTCTGTATAATGTATAAATGAGGACCTTGAGACACAAACACAGCCACTAAATAATACAAACAGATCAGACATAAACAGTCTAGTTTTAGGGTCTAAATCCTGCACTACAGTATTTTAATAAGATTCAGGTGTTACTGGGAAGGCTAAATGTATGTCAGTACCATCTCAAGATACTGTAGCAGAGCATCTTCAAAGAAAGCTAAAACAGAAAACGAAAAGTTTGTGCTAAAATCACTTAATTAGCAATTTAAAGTTCTGCAACACAAATTGGATTGTAATAGATCTCAGCGGGACGTCTTGCTTTCATGCATCAGAGACAATAATCATAGTTTCCAGCAAGTGGGTGGGGTGTCTGCATGCAGAGCAGCAGGAGCATAGGTTGGTACCAGTGGATGGCCTGGTGTGGTCATCCAGTTACACAGAATTAGTCTGGGCTCTAAAGCTTACTAGCTGGGTGATGCTTAACTCAGACCCAAAAGGACATGTATGATATGTACTCACTAATCAGTGGATATTAGCAAAAAAAAAAAAAAAAAAAAAAAGTACAAAGTACAGAATACTCAAGATACAGTCCACAGAACTCAAAAAGGTCAATAAGCTGAAGGGTCTAAGTGAGGATGCCTCAGTCCCACTTGGGAGGGAGAAGAAAGCAATCACAAGTGGGGGAGGGAGGGAGGGACCTGGGAGGGAAAGTAGACTTGGGTGGGGGTGGGAGGGAAGAGGGGAACCTGATCTGATATTGGGTGAGGAAGAAGGACTGAAGTCTTGAGGACCAGCAGAAAGAATGGAAACAGGCAACCTCGGGAGGTAGGAGGTTGGGTGGATCCTCCAGAAAGCACCAGAGAACTGGGAGGTGAGAGATTCTCAGGACTCAAAGGGAGGGACCTTAGATGAAATGCCCTACAGTGGGAAGAGGGAATAGAGCCTACCTCCAGCAGACAGACGGGGCATCAAATGAGGGATGAGTTGCCATCCCACAGTCAAAACTCTGACCCATAATTGTTCCTGTCTGAAACAACTGCAGGGATGGAAATGGAGAGGAGCCTGAGGAAAAGAAGGTCCAGTGACAGGCCCAAAGTGGGATCCAGCTCAAGGGGAGGCCCCAACGCCTGACACTATTACTGAGGATATTGTGTGCTCACAAAAAGCCTCATGACTGCCCTCTGAAAGACCCAACAAGCCGCTAAAAGAGTCAGATACAGATATCTGCACCCATCCAATGGACAGAAACTGCTGACTTCTGTGATTGAATTATGGAAAAGTTGGAAGAAGCTGAGGAGGAGGGCAACCCTGTAGGAGGACCAGCAGTCTCAGTTAACCTGGACCCCCGAGATCTTTCAAACACTGGACTACCAGCCAAGCAGCATCCACCAGCTGATATAAGCACCCCAACACATATACAGCAGAGGACTGCTGGGTCTGGGTTCAATCAGAGAAGATGCATCTAACCCTCAAGAGACTGGAGGCCCCAGGGAGTTTAGAAGTCTGGTGGGGTGGAAACTGGGGGTTGGGACATCCTCATGGAGACATGGGGGCAGGAAGGAGGTATGGGAATGTGGAACAGTTGGAAGGTAGATTCAGAGGGGAATAAAATCTGGACTGCAAATAAATAAATAAATAAATAAATAAATAAATAAATAAATAAATAAATAAATAAATAAATAAATAATTTTTAAAGAAATCCAGGCGACTGAGCTCCAGTTCCTCCTTTGAGAACATTCTGGGAATTAATAGTCTGCTGAATCTCTACAATATATTGGGCTCCCTGCATGTTGTATAAACAGTACTTCATCTGACTACCAATGTTACCTCCAACATACAAGATGAGAGCCTAAGACTCAAAGATGTTATATAGCTTGACTGGAGACCACAGCTATTAGGAAGAATTTTAATCTAATTCCAATAGATTTTTATCTCTTAATTTCTGAGCTGGGCAGTGGTGGCACAAACCCTTAATCCCAGCACTCTGGAGGCAGAGACAGGCTAATCTCTGTGAGTTTGAGACCAGCTTGGTCTTTAGTGCTAGTTGCATTTCCATAAAACAGTAGGCTCACAAATTCTGCATAAAATATTTGCAAGCAGAATTCAGGAGCACATTAAAAATATCACACACCATGATCAAGTTGGTTTTATACTACTGATCAGCCAACATATGAAAATCTGTAAATATAGAACACATAAAGAACACTTATGAATAGGTATCAAATGATCATAAGTATAAATAGGCCTTTAAAAAAGATTAGTACTTCTTCACAATAAAGTCCTGAAGGAATGAATGGAAGGCAAGTGTCTCAAGACAATAAGAGCTGTATATGGTGAACATTTATAGTCATGGTGAGATGAACTGAAGTAGTTATCTCTGAAATTAAGAACAAGACAAATGGTTCTCTCCCTTTGTACTACTGTCCAGGGCTTGGTTTTAGCTATAGTAATGAATCAACAGAAAGAATAAAAGAAATGCAAACCGGAAAGAGATGTCAGTCTCCTATACTCAATGACCCTAACAGTTCAACCAGAAAGTCCTTAAGCCTAATAAATACTTCATATGAAGAAGCATTGTACAAAGTCATTCATAACCATCAAAAGTGCCCATATATGCTAGCCATAAGCTTTGTCATGAAGAAATCTTGAAAATATCTCATTCCCAGTATCTGCAAAAAGTTAAATGTAAGTGACTAAGCTTATCTACAGAGGTGAAAGACCTTTGCAGTGAAATTTTTAAGATATTGAAAAATGAAACTGAAGAAAGAAAAAACAAACCAGAAGATAGAAATAAGTCCTTTCCCAGTTGTTTGGCAGAATTAATATTATTTAAATACTTTTATTGCCAAAGGTAATATACACAATGAATACAATTCTCATAAAATTTTCAAGATTTTTTACTGTAGCAAGAAATAAAAAAGCTTAGGTGAAAACAGAAACAACTGAATAGCCAAGGAAATCCTGATCAGAAAGCATAATGTTTGACATATTGCAATATGTGGTTTCAAATTTTACTAGAGAGACATAAGAGCAAAACTGCAGGGCTCTGCTACAAAAGTAGGTATAGAAGCCAGGAATATGAATAAAATATAGGAATAGAATAGAGGGCCCAGAAATAAACTCACATGGCTATAACCATATAAAATTTGACAAACTTGCATTGGTGAAAAAATAGGAACTTTAAAAACTAGGACTGGGAAAACTGAATGTCCACATGTAAGGAATGAAGCTAGATCCATGTCTCCCACCGCATAGAAAACTCAACTCAATATGGCCTTTCATGTGATACCTGAAACCTTGAAGCTGCTACAGGGAAACTTAGGTAAAATCCCTTATATCATACAAACATAAACAAGGATTTTCTGTTTAGTACAGAGATTTATCCCAAGGACTAACCAATGGATTACATGAAATTAAAAGGCTTTTGTGTAACAAAAGAAGCAGAGTGAAGAAATATTGTCCTGAATAGTAAAAATAACTGTGAAACTATCAAATAATAGATTCATGTTGAGATATATGAAGAACAAAAAATTTAATGCCCCAAACTAAGTCATATAATTAATAAATAGTCTAATGAACTGAATCGAAATTCTCAGAAGAAGAAATATAAGTAGCCAGTAAATATTTAAAAAGGTGTTCCACATCCTTAGACATTGAGGAAACATAAATAAAATCTGCCTTAAGATTTTGACTCAGTCCGGTCGTCATGGGTGGGAGGGTAAATTAATATAGCCACTGTGGAAGGCCGTGTGGATATTCCTTAGAAAACTAAATCTAGACCCAGCTATGAGTTCCAGGTGAGAATCTGGAAGATTCTAAGTCAGTTACCACAAAAATACACACATTCCCATGTTTACTGTACAGTAGTCACAGAAGCTAATATGTCTATCAACAGATAAATGGGTAAATAAATAGATGGTACATATACATAATGAAATATTTCAGGCATAAAAAAATTAAGTTGCTGCATTTCTAGAAAAAAAGGATGAAAGTGGGGATCATTATGTTAAGGGAAATAAGCAAGATTTATCAAGATAAATACCACATTTCCTCTCATAGGCAAATCTAGATTTAAATTTAGGTGTACATCCTGTGATGCTGTGTATGTGTGCACATGTGTGTGTGTGTCTTGAAAACAGAAAAGTAATCATGATGAACCAGTAAAAGCATATATATATATATATATATATATATATATATATATATATATATATATTAAGTGAATCCCCGAAGAAGGTAAAAAGGAAAGGGAAGTGTAATTCCTGTGACCTAACCAGGAAGGGACCACTCTTCACTGCTGAAGAAAGTGGTCAGCAGGAGAAGAACGGGGGGGAAAGATAGGTGAGAGATGAATAATCAAAAATGTTGATGAATGTTATACATGTATGATATTCTATGATGATAGCAACTCCTATCATAAAAATAATTTTAAAGAGGTATTATAAGAAAAGCTAGATTTTTAACTTCCTTTTGCAATTCATCCATAATTACACACATACACATAATGATAAATAATGTAAATATTAGAGTCCACATGAATTATATAAACCAAATAAACTCATGTGGATTTTTATAAACCTGATTTCTCTAGATACATACATAAAATATTTCTGTGGTAAAACACTGGGAAATGAAATAACCTGATCTATATTCACCTTCAGATGGATTTGACCTAAAATTTAGTGTATATCACTAACATATACATTTAGCTGAAGTCTTCTCTGCCATTTCCAACAGCACAATCTCTTCTCTCCCATTTGTTTCTCATCTCATCCTTTTCAGTGGAACAAATATTAACCAAGCAATCATAAAAGAACCCCCAAACATGAGAGAAGAATATAATTTGACATGTGATCATTCCATATAATTGAATGGCTAAGGTTTCTACAAAGACATATAAAAATACGTTAGCCAAAAGAGATAGTCACACAGACAGTAAGCTAAATGTATTCTGTAAAGAGAATCATGTCTTCAAAGTGGGGGTTGCATGACGGTTTTCATACTGATGTGCTGTAGCAAGGATAAAGTAACAACTGAAGGAGGAGAGCAGGCAGGAAGAAGAGAGCAACTGAAAGTTCCTGAAGTCAAGATAAAATACATCCAGGGAACTGCATCTATGTACTGCATCTATGTAACCCATGTAGTCCAGGGCCATGGACATTTACGTTCTGAGATTCTCCTAAGCAACCACTGTTAGAACTCATGTAAGATTTGAAGTAAAGATGATTTTTTGCTCTTTTTTTAATATTGTGTTTCTGTAAAAAAATATGTAATATTTAATATCAATGATAATTATATGGTAAATAAGAGAGGGTATGATCTATGCATATTTGGTTGCTGTTAAAATTCCACATAATAAGAACATAAGAAGCTTTGTTCAGAAGTAAAACCAAATAAAACTAAACAAACAATAAACAGAAAACCAATGGGGATTATTATTTACCAAAGGCTGGCATATTGGAGAAATTATATATGTATGCCCAGCATCCATTTAGAAATATACAATATACAAATTACACCATGGAGACCCATCTCCTTTATTCTAAGGTTTGATTAATGTCCTATGCCTGGTCAATTGGATACTTTCATTGGGGTAATCGATTTAAAGATGTCACTAGCACCCAAGTTAATGAAAACTAAAAGATTTTGTTCATCTGAATAGCTAAAGTCCCAGAATTATGCATACTATAACAAGGTGAAAACCTTCTTTATATATATATAGACATACACTATATATTTACAATTCAGGTGTTGTCCATCCTTCGGGTCCTCCCTCCCACAGTTCCTCATCCCAGTCCTCCTACCCCCTGTCTCCAAGAGGATGTGCCCCTACCACCAGGCCTCCCCTCTCCCTGGGGCTTCAAGACTCTCGAGGATTAGGCACATTTTCTCCACCAAGACCAGACAAGGCAGTCCTCTGCTATATATGTGTCTGGGCCTCAGAGCAGCTCATATATGCTACCAGGTTGGTGGCTCAATGTCTGGAAGCTCTCAGGGGTCTGGGTTAATTGAGACGGCTGGTCTTCCTATAGAGTCACCCCCCTCTTCTGCTTCTTCCATCCTTCCTCTAATTCAGCCATAGGTGTCCCCAACTTCAGTCCAGTGGTTGGGCGTAAGTATCTGCATCTGCCTCAGTCAGCTGTGGGTTGGGCCTCTCAGAGGACAACCATGATAGGCTCCTGTCTGCAAGCACATCATAACATCAGTAATAGTCTCAGGCCTTGGTATCTCCCCATGAGGTAGATACCCAGTTTAGCCAGTCACTGGACCACCTTCAGGGGAATCACCATCCCTGACCTCAAGGTGTACTATAGAGCAATACTGATAAAAAAAACCACATGCCATTGGTACAGAGACAGAGAGATTGATAAATGGAATAGAATTGAAGACCCAGAATTAAGCCCACACACTAATAGACACTTGATCTTTGACAAAGAAGCCAACAACACAGTGGAAAAAAAAAAAAGAATCTTCAATAAATGGCGCTGGTCTAACTGGCAGTCTGTAGAAGAATGAAAATAGATCTATATTTATCACCTTGCACAAAGCTCAAGTCCAAGTGGATCAAGGACCTTAATATAAAACCAGATTCACTGAATCTAGTAGAAGAGAAAGAAGGAAAGAGTCCTGAACTCATTGGCACAGGGGGGAAATTTCCTAAACAGGACTCCAATGGCTCAGGCTCTAAGATCAAGAATTGATAAATGGGACCTCATGAAACTGAAAAGCTTCTGTAAGGCAAAGGACATAGTTAATAGGATAAATGAGCAACCTACAGAATGGGAAAACATTTTTCACTAACCCCACATCCGACAGAGTGCAAATATCCAAAATATATGAAGAACTCCCAAAACCCAAATAACTCTATTTAAAAATGAGGGACAGAGCTAAACAGAAAATTCATAACAGAGGAATTTCCAATGACTGAGAAGAACTTAAAGAAGTGTTCAAAGTCCTTTATCATCAGGGAAATGCAAACCAAACGACCCCGAGATTCAACCTTACACCAATCAGAATGACTAAGATCAAAAATTCAGGTGACAGCACATGCTGACTAGAATGTGGAGAAAGAGGAATGCTCCTCCATTGCTGGTGGGATTGCAAACTGGTAAAACCACTCTGAAAATCAATCTGACATTTCTTCAGAAAATTGGAAATAGACATACCTGAAGATCCAGCTATACCAGCCTTGGGCATATACCCAAAAGATGCCCCACCATACAGGATGCACACATGCTCCACAATGTTCATAGTGGCCTCATTTGTAATAGCCAGAAGCTGGAAACAACTCATATGTCCCACAACAGAAGGATGGATACCGAAGATATGGTTCATTTACACAATAGAATACTACTCAGCTATTAAGAACAAGGGCATCATGAATTTTGCAGGCAAATGGATGGAACCAATACTATCCTGAGTGAGGTAACCTAGATCCAAAAGGTCATATACATAGTATGTATGCACTAATAGTGGATATTAGCCAAAAAGTACAGAATACCTAGGATACAACCCACAGAATTTAAGAACTTTAGCAAGCAGAAAGACCAAGTGAAGATGCATTAATCCCACTTAGTAGGGGAAGAAAATAATCACAGGATGCAGAGGGAGGGAGGGATTTGGGCTGGAGTGGGAAAGAGATGAACAGGATCAGGTATTGGGGCAAGGGAAGGAGAAAAGCCCATAGAGCCAGCAGAATGCATAGAGATATGCAGCCTCAGAAGGTGGGAGGTGGGGAGACCCTCTTTAAAGTACCAGAGACGTGGGAGGTGAGAGACTCTCAGGACTCAATGGGAGTGACCTTAGATGAAATGTCCTACAGTGGGGAGAGGGAACTCGAAGAGTCCACTTCCAGTAGATAGACAGGGCCTCAAGAGGAAGGATGGTGTTACTAACCCACAGTCAAAATTTCTGACCCAGAAATATTCCTGTCTAAAAGAATTGCAGGGATAAAAATGGAAAAGACAATGAGGAAAACCTTAAGAATATAATCAAGTGCACTCCAATAATCTCAGAATCCGGGGGTATGTAGAGGTAGGAAGATCACTTCTGTGTTAGACCTGATGGTTGACAACAGGTCAAAAACTAGACAGAGGTGAGAGATGAAGACAGAAGCCAATTCCAATGACAGGATTTAAGGACCTGAACCTATCTGTGAATAAATTAAAGTCCAATAACGATGCTTCATTTACCTAGCTTCCAGAGGGGTAGGTGCATGTGAGAGTTCCTTTAGCTTAAGCCCTTTTCCATTAGGTTGTAGTCAACTGAAAAGTAGGAAATTCACAAGAACAAGAGGTGAACATCTTACTCTCAGAAATGAAAACAGAGCTAACAGTGTTAGCCCCGTGTGAATAAGGAATCAACCTTTCTCTCACTGTGTGGGTCAAAAGCTATCACCAATGCCACAGAACAGCACGGTGTGTTTAGCTTTGTAAGACATCTAACCAAAACCAAGAAACCCTTTATTCCTCAGTGTTGGCTCATCAACTCTAAACTGATATTGTTTGTGTTGATAGATATCGCTTGGGACAGCTGCATGCTTGTTTTGTTTCAGACAAGGGATTTTCTCCTCCTGCAGTTTCTCTTGTTCTCATTGGCATGGCAACGGTGTTAGAGACAGATTTCTATGATTCTACTCCTTGGAAGCTTCTTAAAGGGTAGCTGCCACATAGTAACTACTGGTCAGAAGACATCTGATTGTGGACTTAATAGTTCATGTAAAATGTAGATGGGTTGTTTTAATATCCCTCTTCAGCAGGCGCTCTTTCTTCATAGGACAAGGAAACTTTTTTTAAAGAAAACAAGATACAGGCATAGCTATGTAAGGATCTGCATGAGAGTTGAGCTAGAAATTGCTATTGACCTGGAAATCTTCCATGCTAGTAATGTTGGTTTAAATACATACATACATACATACATACATACATACATACATACATACATACATACATACATACGTACATACACAAAATGAGTAGAGATGATAATCGAATATATATGTTGCTATCAAAAAGAAGTTTTAACATGTTAGTATGACATCTTGAGGTACTTTGAGTACTATTAGCTATCAACACACTTCTAACGAATTCTGTTAAATAATTTGTAGCTCTTAAAATTAGCAGATCAGCATTTTTGTGAAACTAAAACCAATACAAACTAAAGTTTCAGCTCATAGTGGGGCCAAGAACTTGACATTGTTAATATAAAGGGTAATTTTTCAAAAGGGGCCGAAAATGAAGCAGAATTTAGTGGTTAATTTTTTTGTATTGACCTCAGCTTCATGTACCCAGTCTAGTTATGATGTGTTCATTGTAAATAAATCAACAAAATAAAATCTAGCCTAAAAATTATGAGTACAATGCCAATTGAGTTTATTTCAAGTAATTATTCAAAACTGGTTATCAGAAATTTATACACTTGATGGATTGTTCTGGATTTTGCCTAGTTTCTATAAAAGTTGGTGTGAGATAGGGCTATGTGGTCATAGCTACAGAACAGCAGAGGATTTGAGTGAGTCACCCTAAAGCATCATTCTACAGTGAACGTAACCACCGTTACTTTCCATTGCATCCTCTAGCTCAGATAATGTGTGTCACCAAGTTTAGCAAAATGAAGCTCCCCTCCCATTTTCCCACCACCCCACAAAGACAAGCTCCTCAGTAAGACATGCAGGCGCTAGGCAGAGATCCATGACAAGAGTCTATGCGCTGACCAAGCCCCCGCAGCTTTCCAACTGCTGTAGTGAGTCTGAGTTTCTTTCCCATTCAGCACATTCTCTCCCCCCCCCCACACACACACATACAAGTGTCCCACTAAGTATGTGGCATCCCCGTCAATAGATAAAGGAGCATTAGCCTTTTGTGATGATGTTTCCAAGACGTTAATCCCTGGAAGCTTTGTTAGGAAATAGGAGTTTGGAGTTGACAGACAGGTCACGTGACATTCCCTTTGGGTACTGATAGGGAGCTCAAAGGTTTCTTCTAACCCAATCGCTTCATGGCCGGTTTTTCTCTAAATGCCCATAATGCATAACCTAATGCTTTTCTTAAAGGCGTTCTTTTCTTAATCTAGAACAAAGAATGGTCATATTCCTGCTAGTTTCCCTAACACACTTAATTGTGTTACCATTTCTTAGGCCACCAGGACTTCAAAACCTGTTCCAACGGTTACTTCATTCTTCTTACTGTACTTTCATGTAACCACTTGGTAAGCATGATCACGTCTAATATTGGGATATACTTTTCCATCATTCGTAATCTCATTTTGCACTCAAGAGTTTCCTTCCTCAGCTCTCTGCTTTGAGTGTCTTAACTGTATTTTGGAATATATCATGGATTTTTACAAATATGATTATGCAAATGTTTATTTCAGAAAGATTTCCTGTTTCTCAGTAACTTGCTAACATGTCTACTAGTCCCTTCAACCTCCCCTTATGTCTGCAATGTTTCATCTGAAACTCAGACAATACAAAATGTTCATAGCATATAATTATAGGTCTTTTATTCCCTGGAACAAAGGCCAAAGAGCCCAGTGGGCTTTTATTTTAATGCATTCTAATCATGGTATTGCATGATGAATTACTTTGATAACTTCTAATGTTTGATGTGCATTCTCTTTGACTCAATACAATAGAAATGTATCAAGTCTATCAATGATACAATGAGAAAATAGGAAATATGTTCTGTGTCACTTCTTAAATGGTGACAAATACGAAAAAATATTTTACTCTATAATATGCACCTAAAATAGATTAGTGGTTTAGAGGAAATTACTTCCTGTATAATCAAGTACATCCTTTGCCATTTGTCTTGCAGAGACCAAGTCACGGGTCAACAAGAAAGCAAGAAATCATTCATGAAGACTTTGGATCATCTTACTCCATGATTTCCATGGTAATCCAGATTCTGAAAATCCATTTCCTAGCCAGTGTTGGTCCAGGTTCCCATTGTCATATGCCTGCAAAATGGGTTTGCTTTAAATCTCTCTGACTAATCTGTTCCTATTAAATTTACCATAGATCTAGCACATTTCAAATACAAATCATTTCTGCCTTGACACCTTCTTTCCTTTGATGTGAATAGCACTATTAACAAATATTGAATCCAAACCTGTTGCTTAATGTTTACCGCCTGCTCAGCCTCGTTTTAGCTTCAAAGTTATCAAGTGATCTAAAATATATTCCCTGCTTTACACTTACGTTATGACCATGTTACTAAGGTCCTGGTAAACCTTTGGCTGAGAATTCTAAATTTGAGATTTTTATCTCTCTCTCTCTCCTTTACTGAATATTCCTTTCTACTGCCATATTTCCATGTTTCTCAATCCTCCTTGTGCATAAAGTTTTATTTACAATGGTCTTAGGTCTAAATCAGACCATCTGTGAATAAGTCTGTTAACAATGTTAGCATGAGACTGGCAAACCCATTACTATCCTTTGAGGTCTCCTCAAGTTTTGATGTTTCCCAAATCAGTGTAAAAAGTACATGTACAGCAATAACTTTGAGTTCAAAGAGCTAAGGCCACGACAGAGGAAGGTCCTACGAGGCGGGGAGGAGCAAGCACATGTGAGGAAAAGCTACAGCCGTATAAGGCTATCATTAATCAGAACACAAACTTCTAGGCAGCTAGACAGTGTCAGGCATCAAGGCACATGCCAACACACACAGGTTGTATAAAAGCAAGCACAGGAACAGACACAGAGAAGCATGCAGGCTCCAGGTACTCACACAGGCCGACACAGGCTGGCTAGCAACAGCAAAAGGCAAGACCCAAAGGCAATGCCGAAAGCATGCACCTCTGTTCACCAGGCTATACGCACACAAGAGTAACATTTTGCCAGGATTAGGAATGTATATAAAATATATATTAGAAACATATACATATAAGCATAATGTACGTGTATACATACACATACTCTCACACACACGTGTGCACACACACATTCAGACTGTTGGGTTCCCTGGACAGGCCATGTCAGCCATCACTAGCTGACTCATACTAAATATCAGGGCCATGTAGTCTAAACATAAATGGGTACTTGCATCATTTTATTCCCTTCAATATCCTTCTTCAAAGAGGATGTCTTACATGGTAGGCAGTTTTTAAAAACCGAATAGTCTCTAGAAATTACATAGTCCTTACCTCATATTGTACAATACTTTTAAAAACTTTATTTTCATTGGCTCTAATCCTATTAACAGCTCGATGTAATAAATAGAGAAAAGATATGTGTGTGCACATGACCACATGTGTGTGCATGTGCATGTGTGTGTGCATGTGTGTGGAAGCGTGTGTGCATTTGTGTGTGTGTGTTTCACAATTCCCTCAACTTTAACACATCCACCATTTTCAGTTGAAGCTCTGACATAGCTCCTATTTCTAGTAACATCTAACATGCTCTCCTGATCCACAGATCAGTGTGACTTCCTATATTGAAATGCAAGGCATTTACCTTCTGACCCTCATCTTTCTTCATCATCTTCTCTTTTTGTATTCTAACTCTACATCCCAGGGTTCTGTTCACTCCACACATCTCATGCTTTTCCTAGCAAGATGTCTTCTCTCTACTCTTCTTTCAACTATCCCTAGATATACAAAGTGATAGCTTTGTATATCTTTCCTTATCAGTTTTGTTAACATCTCTATTCTTGAGGAGTTTAATTATTAGCCTACTTGTTGTGTGTCCCTATTTTCAATACCTAATATAGACCTAGTGCTTGCAACATCCCCTCTTAAAATCTACCAATTTATAAATGTGCTCTTATCCATTGTGGTAGTAATTCATTGATGACAAATCTATGCTACTTTTGCCTTTCTTGGTCACAGCAGGTAGAAAAAAATGATGAATATAAGTGACTGTAGCAGTTAGAACAGTATCTGGCATGTGATAAATGACTGGCAAATGAGAGACATGATGAGCCAGAGAAATCACTGCACTGTCATGACAAAGCCGGAAGCTCCACAATCCTTTGACTGGAGTAACACTATTCTTATTTTGCAAGTGAAGACATTGCTACCCAAAGAGGCAAAAGACAGTTTTGTATTATTACACAGCAAGCTATAGCAGCACAAACAATGTTTGAAGGTCAGATATTTTCAGCATAAGATTATGCTGCCTTTAGTGTGTTTTTCTGTCATTGGAATTCATTTAGTAAATAAATTATTGGATTCCGAACTTAAATCCAGGATGAATGTCTTAAAGCCAGGGTTAACAATGTCTTACTATCACACCAAGTCTGTTCTAGAGCCACTGGTTATAAATAAAGTTTTATTAATATAGAATCTTATCTACTTGTTTACATAGTAACAATGATTGCCTCTTTGCCAGACTTGAATAGCTGTGTCAGAGACCAATGGCGTCTGGAATATTTCCCACTTGGCCCATAATAGACAAAAGTATCTGACTTTGGCATTCCAGTGAAGTCTCAACTTTGATGACTATTAGAATTACCTGCCAATATAGTTCGGGCTCTGGATATTATCAAATTGAAGACAATAAAAGAGAACATTTTCTCTGTTAAAGACCCCTCATCTTATCGGAATATTTGCTCAGATAAAGAGTTACTCACAAAGAGGTCTGGGGATGTCGCTCAGTTGATAAAAGTGTTTGTCAAACACGCATGAAAACTTGAGTTTGGATACCTTTCACTCACATAGAAAGCTGGGCTTCCGGCAACTCTAACCCTAGTGCTATGGGGTTGTGGGTGGTGAAACCCTGGATCTTGCTGGCCGGGCATTCTAGACACCATAATACACCTTGTCTCAAAAATAAGATGGAGAATGATTGAGGGAGATACCTGATGCCAGTCACTAACTTCTACACTCATATGCTCATATATAAATATGGAAGCATACATATATGACTCTCAGGCTACAAAAGTATTTTAAAAACTGGTTTTGATGAGACAAAATTAGAAAATATAGTCACACCATGCATCAAAATTTTCTGATATGCCTCTCTGTTATCGATATGGCATAATTATTTTATGCTTTGTGGGGCTTGTAAGGTAGGAGCACCAACTTTCTACGTCTTCTAACTCTTCTAGGCTAACTCTCATATCTACTTCATTTCCCTAAGAAAGAGTATGGCTTATCCCAGGGGATCAGGCAAAGTTGTTAATTAGGAGATTATCTGTGCCTTGGTTAAAACTCACTTTCTGAAAAATACAGAATGCTACTTAATATTAAACACAGTTGAAACAAGTGGGACAGGGCCATGCCGCACCATTTTTTGGTCAGTCATCTACCTAATCATCTTATGATTGTACCCACCCTTGCCATTTCTCTGACATAATAAAGAGGAATCTTTGGACAAGTCCTCTACCGTTTTCTCTCAATTGCATACATGGGGAGCACATATATGCCATGGCCACCTACACTGATAGAGGAAACATTACAAATAAATCAACCAAGTTTTATAATTCATCCTGTGTGTGTATGTGTGTATGAGAAAAAGAGCTTAATATTTAGAGAAAAAAGGGTATTTTTATGTTTTGAGAAGTGTGTGTGTGTGTGTGTATGTGTGTGTGTGTGTGTGTGTGTGTGTGTGAGATATCAAATATATGTCCATTAATTAACCTTTCTCATTTTCTTTTCTTTTCCACTGAGAGCCTTACTCTTTCCAAGAAGTCTCCCTTCTGATTTCATGTTTTTGTGGCCTCCTGAGTTTAATTCTATTAGCTTGCCTGAACATAAGTGAGGAAATAATTTATTTCAACATGGGTTACTAATCAGTGGCTACACCACTAAATCTAATAATAAACCTTTCCCAGTAGCCAGCCTTTTCCTCTATTCTGTCCTGTCCTGTATCTTCATACCCTCACTTATGTTCAAACCCTGCAGTTTAAACTGTCTTGGTAGAGAACAGTTTCTTGAGCCCAGTGAAATCTAATCTTCTGCTAACCCAAATCTTGACTGCTTCAGCTTCCAGCCTCCATCTGCTAACATGGGTCCAGAATGTTTCAGCCTCTGAGACTTTCTGCTGAATAAGCTCACACTTTTTAGTTCTGGCTGAACTCGGGGGTGGTTGGGAGCAGGGGTATGCTAGTTCAACTCAGCTCTTGTAGCTCAAAATTTCTCTCCAAGCTGACTGAACTGAATGGAACTGTCCTGAATTAAACTAAACTCAAATGAATTGCGCTCACTGAACTGCCCTCTGTCCCTGATTCACCCTGTGCTGGTCTTAAGTAGCCTCTCCTTTCTGTCTGTTCCTATGAGAGTTGAGTGTATCTCTGACTCATTCTGTCAAATATTTCTCTGATTCCTCTTGTTCCTCAATTAAAAGTCACTTTCAAACATGGCTGCTTCCCTCTACAAACTAATTTAACCTTCATTGTTTGGGATTAAAGTTATGTCCTAAGGGCAGGGTGTGTCTGTATTTCAGCCAGAGGGATTAAAGGTGGATCAGTTCAGTCTGATCACAAAAACCTAGAAGTTATTTGGATGGGATCCCTTGCCAGAGCAGCCACGTTGCTGGATTAAAATTTCTCTAAAGTACAGTGCTTCACAGTCACTTATTCTAAGCACTTTAACAGCTTGTGACTCAATCCACTGCAAAATGTAGCTTCACTGACAAAGGTCAAATGTAGCAATAATCTACAGGTATAAACATAAATACCTAAAAGTCAGTCCCTGATTTCATTCTTTTAACAAAACAAAAGTAGCAAGTTCTCTCTACAGCTTATGACCTCCCCAGGCACATGGTCTCATGACCAGGTTTCTTATACCAGTAATGACTTCTTGCAGATGATGGTTGGCTACCCCATAATAAGCATGCCACTATTATAATCAATTAAGGTATCTTGGAGGTGAGTCATTATTGTAGCTTGTGGACTTCACAGGGGATTAGGAAGAAGCATGACTCTTCTCTCTGATCGCACTTCAATGCCCTTTCTGGTACATTGAGAGCTATCCAGAAAAGATATTTCTAGGGCAGTTTCAGCTTAGTTTCTTTCACTATAGTATGCAACCAAAGTATGTAGTACCTTTAAAAATGGAGTCCTGAAATACAATTCTTGTGACCAATTAAGAACAGTGCTAATAACATCTTTGGGTTTGAGAACCTCTAGAAGCTAGTTGTCTGACCAAGTCTAAGGAAGTTTTCCATACCAGGTACCAGGATTTTCATCTACTAACCACCTGAGAGGAGCATTGTGCACCACAATGCCCCATTTAAATTTTTCTTTTGTTACTTTAATATAGTTAAGAAAGAGTATGTTTGTTTCTGCAGGACTTCCTCTTTCATACTTAGCTTTGGTTGATCGTCTTCTCTACCTTCTGCTTTCCTCTGTCTCCCTGAAGAGCATTTGTTTTTTGTTCGTTTGTTTGTTTTTCTTTCTTTTTTTTCTTTTTTTTTATTTTATTTTTGATACTTTATTTACATTTCCAATGTTTCCCCTTTTCTGGGTCTCCTCTTTGGAAGCCCCCTATCCCCTTCCCATCCCTACCTCTATGAGGGAATTCCACC
>CM052703.1:10368457-10511077 GCA_028551405.1 Uromys caudimaculatus | reverse complement strand
GCTCCTTTGTCGAAAATCAAGTGACCATATGTGTGTGGGTTCATTTCTGGGTCCTCAAGCTGTACTACAGAGCAGTAGTGATAAAAACTGCATGGTATTGGTACAGTGACAGACAGGTAGATCAATGGAATAGAATTGAGGACCCTGAAGAGCATTTGTAAAGTCTAGGTATCTTCTAGCCTAAGTTACCGAATCAGAGACAACAACTGTCATACCTTCCAAAGTATCTCATCCATTTCCATGACAACTCATGATAAAAACAGCGTTTCTAACTTCAGGTGAAACAAGAATAATAGCAAAAGATGAACTTTTAAAAGCATATTATTTTTTCTATTCAACTGCCTTGAAGAATTAAAAAAAGAAGAGTGCGTGACAAAACCTACATAAAGAAATTAGCCAGTATTCTTTCTAAACCCTGGGAATTTTAGTTTAGAAAAGGCCCTGAAGCACTGAAAGCTATTTAAGATTCAACAATCAAATAAGCAAAATTTGCTCAACACTGCATTATTATTTTAGTAATGAAGTATTTCAAATACTGGGGCAGTACTAACATTCTAGAAGGCGGCTAGATGGTCATCATCAATTTAATATCCTGAGTTAATCTTAATGGTGGCTTGCTTCACTCCTTACAAATCTCATGTTCTTAAAAACTGCCACTCCGAGTGCAAATTGTGCCTTTTTATGTTGCTTCTTCACCTCTCCCCCTACAAAAATGAGTTCCAAAATTTCATTCTTGAAATAATGTATCAAATTCTCATTGTATAGGGAAACAAGGAAATCTGGAGGAAGCTTACTGCGTTTGGATAGTAGATCAATAAAATGAATACCACAGTCTTTAATATCTTTTCATCACTGATCTGATTTGTGAAATTAACTAAGTAAAACCTTTCCAATTACTAGATTATCAAAATATACATTTATATTTTAATAGTGGATAAGCATATTTCTTATTGATCTTGTGGTTATTTCTAATTTATAATGCAATTTTTCTTACACTTTTTAAAAATCAAGATCTGAAATCAGTGATGCTCTATCTCTTGTAGTGTACAAAACAAATAAATGAAAAACAGATTCAATTTTGAAATTATAGCCCTGCAATTTCTCAGCTGTATATCTTGGGAAAACTAACTGAAATTCTCTCTAGATTTCCTGTCTATAAAATAAATGTGATTTCCCCAATCTAAAAGTTGTGTGAAGGAATATGAATTCACTTATAATTCTTCACAGAGCTCAGAGCAACACAGTGCTAGTTGTGGCTGCAGTGTTTATTATTTTCGCAGTGATGATTTTCTAGCATGTGTATTGGTCCTGACAGAAAGAAAGGTCATTTTCCTAACTTTAAATAGAGATCATTTTGCTAAAAGACAGTATTTGGAGTCTGAAAACAGAAAAGTTAGAAACACAATTATTTATGGACAATTCTCCAACTCAAGTCAGATTTTTAGATGTGAGGTATAAGTTTTTTCTCTGGTGTGAGATGTGAAAGAGCTGCCAGATATCTGTGGCTCTGACCTGACTGTAGGAAATTTGACTATGTGAATTATCTCTTTGTGTTTCTTGATATTGAATTATCTCTTTTTGTTTCATGCTTGATGCTGCAGTACTGTAAATTCATACTTCATAGTGTATTTATGAAATAATACATTGTGGTTGATGGAGGATTATATCAGTCAAGAAGATTCTTAGTCTGTATAACTTTAGTAGTCAACTCAGGTAATTAATAGGTTTTGTAGTCCTTATTAATAGATTCAATAGTCTTTCACTTAACCTAAGTAGATAAAAGCTTGGGTAATTTTATCAGTATTATAAGATTCAGTTGTTTAAACATAAACTGTTTCCTAAAATTGAGCAAGCAAGTCTATAACCCAGTTCTGACCTATTTTAACCTGATATAAATACATTTCTTTGTGAAGCATATTTTGGACCTAAAGCATATTTATTTGTATGCTTGGACACTCCACCAAAGAAAGAACTTCCACACAATTAAACTGAATGTAGAATCCTGCTTCCATGTTTACATAATAAGTCATAGACCTTCACTGCGGGTCACTGCATACCAGTTATAGCTTCTAACGAGTTGTGCCTTCAACCTTGAGCTCAATTTTCAAATTACAACAATTTTAAGGGGATAGATGGTTTCCACATTGTGAAATTGCAAATGGATCCTCAAGAACATGTAGCCTATTTTAGTCTGAACCTTCTATCTCTATGGAGTTAAAGGGAATGATTCTATCAATTATGCAGTTTGGAGGTTGACCCACGTCATAATGGCTAATATGATTACTTCTGAGATTGAATAATGTATTTATGTATTATAAGTCCAAACTTCTTTTACAGTTCCAACTAAAGTAAAACAGTGCTATGCCTGTACTTGTATCTCTCATGCCTGCCAATTTTGACATTAATCGCATGATCCTCATTAGAGGTATGAACCAGGATAACCAGACTCAAATCAGTAAAGCATTGTCCATAGTACTGAAATTACTGAAATGCTAAAATTGTTGGTAATAACAAAAATTGTATCTCTGTTCCTTTTATAATTAAGCATTATACAAATTACATATGAAAAAGACTACATTGAGAAGTTTCATAACAACACCGCAATTTACATGTAGATATTTGAATACAATGACAATATACTGAATGTAAAATATGTTAATAATAGTGCACAGATGCATTAATGTACATTAAAGATTATAATATCAAATTGGTGGTCAAAATATCCTTTTTAAGATGTCAAATTTATGAAGTCTGAAGATGAGCAACTCAGCTCTTCCGGAAGCATCTTTGTACAGTAAAACCAATAGATTTCTGACAATAATCCATCACAGGAAAAAGAGAGTCAAAAAACAATTAATTGGCTCCAGGAAATTTGAATAGTGCTGAAGAAGACAAACAGTTTTAAGTAGAGAATATTATTGATCATTCACAATTGCATTATATAGTTGCCATGAATAGTTGAATGGATTTGTTAGAATTTCACAATAATCAGTAAAAATATAAATGAACTTAAAATATCTCTCCAGCATAATCAATCATCTGTGGAAGGGTGAAATATCTTTTCTCATTCTGTATTGGAAAGTGTGAAAAGTAGATGTTAGTATGGAAAATATATGGGCCAGAGAGAAAATGAAGGAGATTTAGTTTTTAATGGCCTCTGCAGAAAACAAATTGAAGAAATAAAGACAAAACAGAATAAGTTCATGAGCACAGATACGTTGTGCTCTGGAGGTCTCAGTACCTATTTTGATTGACCTATATTCTTGTGACATTTTAATCTGATAATGTAAGTAACGCATGAATAGGATAGAACAAATTGGAAAGCTACAAATATAATTCACTGGATACCACATCAAAAGTAAGAAGAACTCGGTCTTATTGGATCTAATGTCAGAAGACAGAGGAGATGAATGCTTATGTTCAGGTCAATTGCTCTTTTTGAGACAATAAAGGATCAAATTTCAGGAAATGGTGATACCCATAATGGGTAAGTCTTCCCACCCCAATTAACCTAATCATGAAGCTTGTATTTCCCATTAAATTTTCTAAACAGAAGACATATAAAGTATACATTTACAGGAGTATTACACCAGATTAATAAGGGTACTGTGACTACCAGTTTGTAACAACAGGCTTCATTTCATTCTTTGTTCTAGTGTGCTACTCAGTGACTGAGTAGTATCTAATCTTCAAATCCAATCTCAAAGGCGTACTTGGAAATGAAAATAACAATCTGACTCATAAAGTATTCACGAAATGGTGATGAATATCTTATGTAAACTTTAGTTTAGTTCTATGAAGGCCAAACCAGTGCTTGTTTTGCTGCTAACAAACTGAATTGTATTTATTTAATGTGTTTGGTATCAAACAGAGCTGGATTTGAACCTTGGCTTGCTATACTGCAACTTTATATCCTTGGAGAATTTTCTCTTTTCACTATACGATATGCCCATCCTAAACTGTAAGGATAAGCTTCATCTCTTGCAGTCTTCTTCATTGATGATTGGATCTTTACTTTGTAACTATGTAAGCAGAGGACAGATCTGCACCCAAGCCTCTGCCAGTTTACTCCTGCTGACTGTGATGCATGCTTAGCCTATTGCATTGAGTGCCAAGGGAATTTAGGGCTTATTGCTTTGCTGGGGTTTGGTTGAGCTCAGGAGACAGGGAACTGTTCCAACTTCTCATAAATAATGTGTCCTCGATAAAATTCCTTCTAAAACTTTAGTAAAATTGAACAGAAGCTATCCCTACAGGGCACCTCTGGTAGATCATAGCAGAATATCACAGAAACTTATCTTCCGTCTTTTCAGATCATCAAACTAAATAATGAATCTGAAGTTTCCTGGTGTCTCTCCTGCCATGAAGTTTAAATTAGATGTGGTATCCCTTGGGTACCATTCAAAGGAACTCTAATGACAGTGTAAAAATATTGAGAGAGGCTAAATGAGATTCTTTTACTTAAATATACATAGCTATATGTGTACTAGCTTCAATGAAATGAAAAGAAACAGCTAGTTTCAAAGTTAATATCCTTCCCTCTCTGTTTTCCTTTATATATGCATGCCAATAATTCTGAGGTTTCACAAGATAGATATTTATAATTACTACTTATTTCATTTGCTTAAAAAACAGCATTAGAAGGTAAAAATTAGATTTTAATGAACAATTCTTTGGAAGGATGTCACAAATTGGTATCTAGAGGATATAATCATGACTTAAAAATCAAGTGAATTAAATGAGTCTAGGAAAGATGAGATAAAGATTAAAATAACTTCAAAGACAGAACTTCTTCAGCCACTTTTCCCATCCCCTGGGGGAGAATGAAACAGAAAGAAAAGAAATAAGAAAGAATAATAAATGTGTGCTTTAAAATGTAATCTGTACTTTAATGCTTCATAGTTGATAGGGAAATTTTGTTTTGACAATTTTATAGTTGTGATTTAGCACAGTAAATTAAACCTTGGCATCAAATGAATAGACACTGTTGATTGGTGATGAAACGGCCTTTCACAGATTATGGTCCAAACTTTGGTTTGTCATACTGCATGAATCCATTACCATACTGGAGGTGAGAGCTTTCCTATGCAGCCTGGGAGGAGATCTACTGCAGAGGTTGATAAAGATATTAACGAAGAATAAACTGAAATTCCAGCTGTGCATGTTGCTAAACACTCTGGATATGTAAAACAAATAACTAGAGGAGCTGTAGGAACAAGGAGTCTTAAGAATACAAGGCTAGGACAACTCTTGCTCCGTTTCTACTACTGAGAACTATTGTGCATCATGTCATAATAACAACTCATCCTCAAATTCCATTTAGATTTAAAAATAATATTTTATATTTTTAGAACATGACCAACCTCTCCCTGCTTACTGACAATGAGGGAGCATCAGCCTTTTATTTCAAAAGCTAGTTTAAGTTTGAAGTCACTATGTCTACCAAAACCATTTTGTGCATGCAATAGGTTGCAATGGTCTTAGGTTATTCTTATACGGTAGCAAGAATTACAGTTCTTTTGAGTTATTGGTAGAGCAATCCTCAGCTCCCATTAATGGCCATCCGTAATCCCCTTTTCCTTTCCTAAAATATATCTTAATGTCTACAGTCTCATTTTGAAATATCCCTCTGATTTTTTTTTTTTAATTTTAAAAGTGAAGCAATGAACAACATTTTTATAGCTTCATCTTTGATTGTTCACAATTTTGTTATAGGGCCACCAATAGTAAATCATTTCAAAATTTGATCCTCCAGAACAGTTTGTGATACTTTAGCCCTTCCAGAATCTTGTTGTATATGCGATATTATTTTTTATGCAGTGAGTGAATATGTATGCACCTGTATTCATGTACATATGCACAGTGATTAGGAAATGAACTCATATGATTTCAATAGGGAAAACCAGGTACATTAGCAGATATAATATACACAGATATATTTTTATGTTTTTCTTTTCCCATCTTCTAAGAATCCAAGTTTTTTCTTCTATTCTTTTATATTTGCTAAAGTATTGACTCTGTAAGACAACACATTTGTCTACAAAGACCTGTAGTGGCTCCATCTCTGTCTATTGAAACTTAAGCTATTTATTTAGATTAATATAAAACCAACATATCTGTAAGGTAATTCATTAACATATCAATTAAAAGCTTCAGTAAAATACCAGAATTCTCAGAAGCATCTCTCAAGTTCCTTCACCCACTGTGACACTTCAGTACTCACACATGTATTCTGGGAAGAGATCATCTCTACTCTTATCAATGGTTATTAATACCATGTATTCTAAACATATTCCCTAAAAGTTATTGAATGATTTATACTTGAAATGAAATTTAAGTCCTATACAGAGTTTTCTTTTCTATTGTTCTACGTTGAAAAACTGAGACCTAAACTTCACTCATTACTTGGGTCTATAAACCCTTGCATTAAATAAAAACATTTTAAAGTGAGGTAATCTAGGTTCAAACCTCAGTTCTGTGGCAAGCTATTTTACTTCTCTTTTCCTTAGCTTCGCCAACTATGAGATGGACTCAATAATGGTATGCAAGCAGGGTGCAGTAAAGAAACTTGTGTAATGTCCACTCCATGGTATGGATAAGGAGAAGGGTTTTATTGTGAATAAGAGAGATAATATCCAGATGCATCTGGAAGAGTCCAGAACAGAGAGAAAGAGAGGAGATTAGACATGGCCAAGGATGCCGGGGATATCTGTGAGAGAGGGGAGAATAAAAAGAAAGCAAGAGGATAGTTAGAGATAGAAATGAAAGATAAAGATAGAAAAGGAGAGAGAGAAAGAGAGAGAGAGAGAGAGAGAGAGAGAGAGAGAGAGAGAGAGAGAGAGAATATAGCAAGACAGAGGAGAGGGGGACTAAGAAGAATATCAAGAAAGCAGGAGGGTAGCCAGATAGATACAGATACAGAAATAGATACAGATACAGATACAGATACAGATACAGATACAGATACAGATACAGATACAGATACAGAAACAGAAACAGATACAGAAACAGAAACAGATACAGGGGGGATAACAAGAGAGAGTGTGTGCATAGCAAAAGAGAGGTGAGAGGGATAGGGAAGACAGCAAGACAGAGGTAGTAGCAAGTTAGAAATAGGATACACAGAGAGTAAGAGAGTGGGATTAGCAAAAGATAGAAAGGACAAGGGAGACAAGTCATGTGGATTATGAGTAGCTGCGGCTAGGGAAGGGCCAGGAACTGGTGTAAACTTTGAAATGTGTTGCAAGTACTTGTAATACTGAGGGAGCCTGGAGGCCAACATGGGCTTTGCTGTGCTGATTGGTACTACGGGTAGCTAATATGTCCCTTCTGCCAGCAGTAAGGAAAATGACTTGAGTCTTTTTGGAAGATGGGAACCAGTTTTACAAATTCCTGGAGAATTCTGGCTTTTATCTAACCACAAGAAATCCTCATCTAGTCCCTGTTGAAATCATTTCTTGATAGATGGCCTCCCTGTTGGACTCCCTAAGACTTGACAGTAATCCTCTTTATTCTTACCATCAATTTCTATAACCAAGGACCATTGGGAAGCTTATATATACTTCTATGAACAATCAAAAAATGCCGTGTGACCGGTCAATCACTACTAAACTCTGACTGAGTAGATAGGTGAGAGATGTCAGGCTGGGATCCACAGCAACCCTGCTGTCTCTCAGTTTACAACTGTTGCTTTGCACAATGCTTTTAGGCATGTTGCGAGAATTCAAAGAAAAACAACTTGCTTTAATCTAGATTTCTTCTTTGGAGGAGAAAGAACTATGAGAGAAGTTGGATAGGATTCTTTCCTCAGCTGGAATCTAGGAATCTTGCCACTCTTGGACATGGCGGGCATTCAATAGAACATGCTGGCCTCCTCCCTGACACAAACTCGGAATGTTGCACGCAACTCTTCACATCTGACCTTATCCAAGACTTTCTTCAACCTGTCTACCCAACACATGTAGTGCCTGAAATCAGAAGACGAAGAAATTACAAAAGTCATCCATGAATAGTGACTGAAGTTCACCCATGGAGAATGTTGCTACATGGATATTTGCAGCATCAAAGCAATGACTGTGATCTGGACTCCCTAGTAGTGGCGTTTTATCAAGTACACATTATTTGCCAGGCACTATAATAGAAACATATGAACTATCTCTAATCCTAAAGAGAAATTAGAAGGGAAATATATTGATTTACCCATTTTACAAACAAGGGTTACTTGTTCAAGGTCAGTGATAGTTTCCTCCACAAACTGAAGCTCTATCTGATTCCAGTTCCAATTATATCTACCACATTGAAAGATATTTACCTAGTCAATATGTTTTGTGTTACTTTTTGCACTTTATGGGACCATGACTAAATAAGGCTGGAAGGTGGTCCTTTCTCTATTATATCTATGAATAGTTAAAACACAGGAGATTCCCAATGAAGAAAATAACACTTGTAAGTAATCAAAGTGCTGAGACAATGGCAGAGATTATTTTAATGTTAGATATATTATGAAAAAGTCATTCATTAAAAAGCGGTATCAATGGTCAAATCACTCTGTTTAATCCTCTAATGTGAGATAAAAGCCATTACAAATGTAATTTGCCAATGCTGGTGCTGAGCTCTGTCTCAGAAAATGTAAATGTGCATGATTTTGTATAATTTGAAGCCATGACAACCACTTTCTAATGAAGCAGAGAATCAGAGCATTTCCAGTATAAACTGAAACGTGGACCTCAAGCAAGGGAAAATTCAGTAGCGTGCAGTCAGGTGGATTTCACTCATTTTTATAAGTATGAATAACAAACATTTTCATAATTTCATTAAAAAAAGATTTTGCAGTTGCTTGTTAATTTTATCATTTCATTGAGCTTCTTGGTAAACAAGCCATTTTTTGCTGAATCATTTATCATATTCTTGCCAATTACATTTTATGATATCTCTAAGGGTAGGAGGATTCTATTTATGCACTTTTTATTATTTTTTCTTATTTTCTCAGGAATATTCAATCCAATATTTCAGTTTCAGTATAAATTACCTTTGAATTCTTCCAAATTTTGTATTTTGTCTTTCCTTGGAAACAAATTAAGAGGGATACAAGTCATACATTACCATAATTATCAGGCAAGTTTGGCAACCATTTATCAGATTATATTTATACTTTATTAATTAAGAATTTGTTCAAGAGAATACTGAATATCTAGACCTATATCTAGACCTAGGTCTAGATATTAATATAGATACTTAGACACACAAACATACACTCAAACACACAAGAAATAATTCTTAAGTAAAAAAATTATCAAACATTAACATACTTCAAAGAGATCACTTGGAGGTCAAGTTCACAAACTAAGTAAATGAGTTACCCAGTTCTAAGAGTTCGTGATCTCTTTAATGTTCATGGAGAGCCTACCAAGGGAGTCACTCTATCATTTTATCAAAAAATCATTTACAAGGAAATGTCATGTTATCTCATAAGAGTGGCAAGAAATAGCTCACCAGTCTTTCTATTTGTCGTCGTCATTCTCTACCGTGTGTAAGCTCTAAGAAACCACGGGGAACGGCAATGTTGTAGAAATCACATACAGTGCAAGAGTTCCTTGATTGCTGCTGAATAAAAAGAGTATGTGGTTTTGAAATCCACAAGCAAAATACACAAATAATGAAGGTTTCAGCTCTATTGAAATTCACCTTACTCATAGGCAGATTTACAGGCTTCTGCTAGAGTAATAGAAACTGTCACAGGAATCACGCCTCCTTTACATTAGCGTGAATTAGCAATTACTAAATATAAAGAATAACCAAGTTTAACTACTTTAGTTGTAGAGTGTCACTACGTTGTATCTAATCTGTATATACAAAATAATTCATCATTTATATAGCACCAAGTCCCTTGAATAAGTCAACGCATCAGTCTGGCTTTCTGTTCCCTACAAGCTCTCAATCATCTTTACAGGAGTAAACAACCACGTTCTAAAGGAAGTGAGCATCTAATATATTCAGGCTATTATTGTTCCCTGGAAAACATTTCGAGCCTCAAGAAGGCAGTGATTGGAAACGCACAAAGTATTTTAATATCCTAATTATTTTGATTTAACTTCCTCTAATAGTTTAAATTGATACTGAATTTATTTAGAACCCATTAGAGAGTTGTTTTTTTCTCCAACAGATCATAAACACAAGCTGAACTTAATCTCAAGACAAAATTAATTATTCATGTCTCAAATTGCCAATACACTTTTCCAAAAACCTGCCACCTCCTTCTCTGTTCAGGCTTTTATTTTAATTCCCTTTCCATTTTAGGAAAGTAATTACCAGCAGTGTAGATGTCATTATGGAGAGCTATGAAGCCTTCTACCCAGGGATCTGAACAAGAAACAAACAGATCCTGAGAGCTACGGGGAGAGGGAAGGTCAGTCTCATCAACCTAATCACAGCTATCAGCCCCTGGCACAGAACAAAAACAAAGGACAGAAGACCACCGGGACCATCTCTTCTCTTTAACAAAGGGACTAATCATTACACTGCCACACACACAGGGTGGCAGACTGTAAGCTATGTCCTTTCTGATCGCAAGCTCTTCTTTGTAAACTACTATCTGCCTGTCAGTCCCTTTGTTCTGTTCCAGTGGTTGCTTTGGCTTTACTATAGAAATATTATGCATTCTAACTTTGGGAAAGTCCTCATGGAAAGGGAAAACTTTTGTGGTCTGGTGTTTCCAGACCTCAGTGAAGTTAAACAATAAAAAGCACATTTAATAAGAAAACAACCAATCTATAAAATGGTGTGAGACATTTAGTACATTCTAATCAATCTCAAAAGACTAATGAAATAACTTTTATTACTCTCTCCATTTTGCAAATTAAACAAAACATTTCAAAAATTCAGAAGTAAAATAACTCATCTCAAACCTCAGAGCTGGTAAATAACACACTGAGGACTATTGTCTGGTTAATCACATAGTAGTTAGTGGCCATGATGGTGCTTGTCTGTTCCAGTAGTTCCTATGCATTGTTTCTCACTCAACAAATCCATTGAGACATGCTTGTCGTGGGGTCTACTGTGAAATACACCAAGGTGAGATGGTTGCTCTTCATATTAAAGGCAGAAATAGTTAATAAATTTATAATTTTGCATTGTGAGGAATTAATGTACATATTTTGGATTTATTTTTACTTCTAAGAAGGGCACTTAGAAACCTAAGTGGAAAAATTCCACAGGCACAGCTCATCTAGACCAGGCAGAATCATCACACCTGCGATTTGGTAGGACTCTGTTAGGAACACCAACATTGCCATGTCTGAATCCCTAGCTCCGTCTGTAAGGAGGACACCTCACCACGTCAAAGACAAACATAAAATACACCAGAAGCCACTTGGAAACTACTACATTCAAATATAGGATTGTTGCTAACTCTAGTTAGACCCACTCCATCCCTGTGTTCTTCTCTACTGCTATATCATAAGATACATCATTCACGCTTCAAATTGTCGATAAATAAGGCTTTGAACTTGTTATATAGCCGAGGATGAACTTGATTTCTGGATCCTTCTGCCTCTACTTCCCAAATATTGAGATTATGTGGGTCGGCCACCACTCTCAGCAACTGTTTTGATTTAGATGAAGACAATCATTCACTTGTGTGTTTGTGATTACAGGGATTGAACCTATGATATGCAAATGTTCCAACTCTGACAATAGCGCCAGCCTCATTTTTACTTTTTCAAAGTTTCAGTACAGTGCCCTGGCTGGCTGTAAAATCATTCTGTGAACTTTGGATCTCCTTGCCTCAATCTTTGAAATAACTGGAATTGGAGACCTGTACGACTAGGCCTGGTTGATAAAGAACTTTTTTTATTAAAAGACAGGTCTATGTTATTTCCCATTGTCTTTCTCTTTTCTCAAGGCTAGTTTTCTTTAGGCTCAAAGGATTTCATGAGTGATTTTACCCAGAGCCTAGGGCAGAAGAAATTACAAAACAAACAAAACCTAATAATTCAGAGGACTTATCTTTCTTCTCAGGAAGAGTTACCTTCATAAGTCACCTGTCCTGATGGGAGTAGCAACTTGTATCTCTGCTCCCAGGTCACATTATTTGAAACAACCACCAGCTGCACCATGCTATGGCATAGCAGCAGCAAGCCAACTCTATGATTTCAACAGATAGGATGAAGGGGACGTACAGGCTTCCTAACCCATGCAGGATCCACCATTTTCCAGTCGTTTGTCTTTTTCCTTCCATGTTCATCTGTTCAACGTACACATGATTATTGTTGGGGAACCTTGCTCTTAAGGTAGCAGTCCTCCATGACCAGATGGCTTTTTGAGCTTAGCACAAACCTGGGGACTCCCTTTCCTGGTGCAGCTACCCTGCCTCTTCCTGTCTTCGTCTGGAGAGTGTCCTTGAGCACAGGTGGCTTGCCTTGTCTGGCCTTTTCTTTTTCTTTTTTCTTTTTTTTCAGTATTCATATTCTTTTCTTATTTTGATACTTTATTTACATTTCAAATGTTTTCCCCTTTCCAGGTCTCCCCTTTGGAAACCCCCTATCCCATACCCCCACCCCTGCCTCTGTGAAGGTATTCCCCCACCCACCCACCCACTCCTGTCTTCCCTCCCTGGCATTCCCCTACACTGGGGCCACTAACAACCTCAGGCCCAAGGGCCTCTCCTCCCACTGATGGCCAACAAGGCTCTCCTCTGCCACATATGTGGCCAGCATCATGGGTCTCTCCATGTGTATTCTTTGGTTGATAGTCCAGTCTCCAGGAGCACCGGGGGAGTCAGGCCAGTTGACACTGTTGCTCCCTCCATGGGGCTGCAAACTCCCTCAGCTCCTTCAGTCCCTTCTCCAACTCCTCCATCTCGGACCCCACGCTCAGTCCAACGGTTGCTGTGAATTGAATCTTGGGTATTCCGAACTTTTGGGCTAATATCCACTTATCAGTGAGTACATACCGTGTTCGTTCTTTTGTGACTGACTTACTTCACTCAGGATGATATTGTCAAGTTCCATCCATTTTTTCTGCAAATTTCACAAATTCATTGTTTTTAATACCTGATTAGTATTCCATTGTGTAAATGTACAACATTTCCTATATCCATTCCTCTGTTGAGGGACATCTGGGTTGTTTTCAGGTTCTGGCTATTATAAATATGGCCGCTATGAACATAGTGGAGCATGTGTCCTTGTTACATGTTGGAGCATCTTCTGGGTATATGCCCAAGAGTGGTATAGCTGGGTCTTCAGGTAGTCACAAACGATATAAAGTATCTTGGTGTGACTCTAACCAAACAAGTGAAAGATCTGTATGACCAGAACTTCAAGCCTCTGAAGAAAGAAATCAAAGAAGACCTCAGAAGATGGAAAGATCTCCCATGATCATGGATTGGCAGGATTAATATAGTAGCAATGGCCATCCTGCCGAGAGCGATCTACAGATTCAATCAATCCCCATCAAAATTCCAATTCAATTTTTCATAGACTTAGAAAGAGCAATTCTCAAATTCATTTGGAATAACAGAAAACCCAGGATAACAAAAACTATTCTCAAGAATAAAAGAACTTCTGGGGGAATCAGCATCGCTGACCTCAAGCTGTACTACAGAGCAGTAGTGATAAAAACTGCATGGTATTGGTACAGTGACAGGCAGGTAGATCAATGGAATAGAATTGAAGACCCAGAAATGAACCCACACACCTATGGTCACTTGATCTTTGACAAAGGAGCTAAAACCATCCAGTGGAAAAATGACAGCATTTTCAACAAATCGTGCTGGTTCAATTGGCGGTCGACATGTAGAAGAATGCAAATTGATCCATTTCTATCTCCCTGTACAAAGCTCAAGTCCAAGTGGATCAAGGACCTCCACATAAAACCAGATACACTGAATCTAATAGAAGAGAAAGTGGGGAAAAGTCTCAAACACATAGGCACAGGGGAAAAGCGTCTGGCCTTTTTTGAAAAGTAACCTTGTACAGAGCTCTCTGCAAGGCTGCATAACTCAGTACAACTCTCCTGCTCCAGCTTCCTGCCTTCATGATAATTAGGTGCTGTGCTATAACCAATAAGCTCACTTGGTGTTGTGACCAATTAGCTCTTTCTACCAGTACCTCTGAAAAAGCCCTTATGTACCCCATCCCTGAAACAATAAAATAGAATTGTCTCACTGCAGCGGTCAGTGGAAGCCATTCAGTCCATACTCACAGCCTTTGGAGCCCTGTTCTCTCCTGCTGCCCCATTCTCCCCTCAGGCTGTTGGCCAACACCTTCTGAGAGAAGGAGAGGCACAGGTTACAGCTGTACCGTCATTCCTTTTATATCTTTTTAGTGAAACTATGACTTTCTACTTGCATTTCCAGTGATTGGCTCTTGGTGCCAATATTTCATAGCTGTGTCAGATTGTTTGGACGTATTACTTAAAATTGATCAAACTTTTGTTCACTATATAACTATTTTTAAGTATATAATGCTTAGCACAGTGTTTTCTGTGTGCTAAGAAATTTTTTTAAAAACACCAGCTAGTTTCAATACCTTAAATAAAGTTGTTCTTTATGTAGAAAGGAAGAAAAAATTTTGTCTGTGTCACCCATTTGAGAGTTGACATAAAGTTGATTTTTGTTCAGCTCCCCTTATGTAATGTTTTTCAGAGATGGCTTTCTAATTGAATTTTGGAACCCAGAACACACAAGCTGTTTGCTTTGATTTTTCTATCATATTATATGGGATGTATTCATTCAATGGGTGCTCTGCAGTGTTTGTTAGGTGTATAGATAAATAAAAGGATGACTTATTTGGTTTTAGGAATACGACGTCGAGCCAACTGTTTCTGAATATTACATTTGTTTGTACTTCCTTTCTCACAAGAGTTTGATATTTGCCTTAGCTCCTAGCTTGTGAACAGTTCCATCCTTTTTTTCAAATTCTGTTCCCTATACCACACAGATATCATTCAGCCTTGCCCAGCACTGTTGTCCATTAAGAAAGGCCAAATTTCAAGCTGGTAATGCTGAAGGCTCTTGGATGTTAGGACACATGAGCAGAATATGAATCTAGATATTTGGGTGATTGACAAGAAAACGCATTAAAATTTCAAGATCATCTTGGAGGCCTACTGCACAAATATGCAATGACCAAACATTTAAGTTTTTCTTTCTAGAATGATAAAGTACAGCCTTCAGCTGAAAACAGACTTTAGCCCAGCTATATGAGACAGAGAAATACCACAGTTATGCCCAGCATATTAGTGGGGTAAGGAAGGACAAGACTCCATTATTCTTTGTTAATGTAAGTGAGCCTTTTGCAAGGGAACTATTTCCTTTTTAACAAAAGAGGAAAAAAGGCCAGTTGTTGTCTTAAATCTTTCCCCAATGTAGCTATATAAATATAAAATATATAACACAGAGACTTACACAGTATAGTGACATACTACAGCAGGAAGAGGTGAGTGGTTTAGAATGGCAGAATTTTAATGTCTACTCTCAAATAAATAAAACTTTCATTTTCACGGAGCAATTCAGCCATGATTTTAACCTATCCAAGGCAATCACTTGACTTGAAGTCAAACTATGCATATAGAGAAGAAGTTAAATTTCCTGTGAAACAACTCAGAGCCTATTTCAGGACAGTGACCGACTTAAAAAGTGAAAGTGAAGATTTCAAGACCTAGAAAAATGTTCCATCAACTGAATGATCAAATTAAGAAAGCTCTACATTTCATTTATCTGCTTGCTTGCTTGCTTTCATTGTCTAAGGCAGGAACTTTGGATGGTGTGTCCTTTTGAGATCTTGGAAAGAATCAATTATGAAAACTGGCTGAGTTTTCTTCTATTACTCTCCTGTAGCTTGTGAGCTTTAAAGAGACCTAATTTAAGACTCTCCTTTGTTAAGACATGTGTATACATGCACTGCATGTATACATACACTTGACACACACACTGCACACACACTGCACACAGTGCATATGCACATACATAGAAACACAAACAAACTGTGCACACACAGTACATACTTATGCCCTCCCTCCAAAACACACAGCATCCATGCACAACACACACTGTGTACTCACAAGCACACATACAGTACACACACACACACACACACACACACACACACACACACACACACTCACACACACACACACACACACACATCCCAAGTCCCAGAGGAGGTGCTATGAAGGAGTGAAGCAGAGAACAAAAGGTGGTAAAGGATGCTCTATGACATTTCTATTTCCCAATAACCTACAAGTGTTCTAAGTTACTTGGCAGGGTACCACACATAAAATTAAATTTGAAGTGATAATTTGGCACTTTTTAAATTAACAACATCAATTCTCAATATTAATTTTGACACGCTCTTTTTTTTTTTTTTAAGACTTCCGATTGAACCTGAAAAATAACTTGGCACAGTAGTATTTAGTGAGGAATATGATGTAGTTCCTGCTTCTGGCTAAAGAAGAGAGTGTTTCTTGCTCCTTCTGGGTAGTGAGAGTTATTTCTTTGCTGGCCCCAGCAGCTCTTTTTCTCCAATTCTATGCCACTGGCTTTGAAGAGTTGACAAATGGCACTTATTTCCTGCTTATGACCTAGTTTGTAAGATCATAAATCACAGAAAAGTCCATGTAACTATTATTTTGAATTCCTTCTAGATAAACTACGAAGCTAAGAATGTATCAGAGGTCAGAGGTCCAGTTCTGAAAGCTGGGCTCTCAACTCTTCTATCAACTACTTCTGATCATTAATGTTTAAAGAATATTTTCCAATGGAAATGTGTGTGTGTGTGTGTGTGTGTGTGTGTGTGTGTGTGTGTGTGTGTGTGTGTTTTCTTTGTATAAGCATAAAACTGGAGCCAGGAAAGGAAGACATTTTTGCACAGGGGTAGCTACATGATGTAGCACTAACACTCAGAGAACTTACATATAAATAATAAATAAATGTGTACTTTGAAGTTGGTTTCATTTGCTCAGAATTAAGACACTTCTTTATTGTTCTAAGAGGACTTTCCACATTTTTGTGTTCCATGTACATTGTTCTTTAAGATAAAGTCTTACTGGATACCCCCAGCTTTCCTCAAACTCTTAGCAATTCTGTTTCTGTCCTCAAATTCCTGGGGTTACAAGTGTGAATCACCACACCTGGCTTCCATATCTTAAAAAATATCATCTTGTAAAACTATAGGATTTATATTCTGCTGATGTATTTTATGTGTACTAAACCACAAAATTATTTAAGATATTTTAAAAACTTTATTTAGGTGGCATCTGAACTAGTGTGTTCATTGCCAGTAACTTGTAAAATATATCCCATGGATTCTCTGGTTTGTGAACTTGTGCAAAATATCTCAATCTTTTTCATAACAAGGTTGAAATTTATTAAGAAATAAGTTAGATTATATATTTAATCATGGACACTAAGAGAGAAATCAGTGCTTTGGAAAAACAACACTACATACCCAACTGTAGATGTGTGCTTTTCAAGAGAGGGTATTTAGAGTCAAAATCTTTACAGGATCCTCCTGTCTACTGTATGTATCAGACTGAATCAAGAACTGCTGAGATGTGTTGCAAAGATCAGACGTGTATAGTTCAGCTAGCAAACAGTTTTGATACATGGGAGACACATTATTATATTAGTTAACCCCAAAGAACTCAGTTAAAGACTCTTCTCTCTCAGGAAAGTAAAAAACCAAAACTTAGAATAATGTACATACCTTGAATCAAAACTTGACTGTGAAAAATCTTCTTTTGAAATGCAATCTATGGTATTTGTTTTAGTTACAAGACTTGTCACTTAGATATTTCATGGAGCAATAGGATTGGCTAACTGGAATACATTTCCTTAGAATTAATTACAGAGAACCAAATACTTGAATGGCCATTATCTTTATGGAAGAAATATGGAAGGAAAAGTCTAACATATTATACATCGCTTAATTTTGTTTTACTTTGACTTAAAAAATCATTTTGAATGTAAAATTTATTAAAATACAAAATATAGCCAATAAACTGCACCAAAATAAGGAACATAGTTATATTAGAATTATACTTCAATATCAACAGTTAAAAAACGTTTATATCAGAGTAAGATAGTTCAGTTGCTAAACTTCTTGCTACATAAGCATGAGCACCTGAGTTCAACCACCAGCATCCACCTAAAAAGCCAGATGCAGGAGGAAGGCCTCAATCCCAGTACTGGGGCGGCAAAGGTCAGGGAATCCTGGGTGGGACTTGCTAGACATCCAATCTAGCCAAATCAAAGAAGTTCAGATTCAGAGATAGGCTGAAATTCAAGGGTTGGGGGAGAGAAATGGTGATAGATAGTGTCTGCCTAGAGTCACCATGGCATCCTGGTTCAGTCGTGCCTGAATGGAACCACGTGCTCAACTCATTAGACACCAGCCTGCTGCTCAGAGCCCTCCATCACCTCATCAGCCTGCTCATGGGCCACCAATCACTGACTTTCCCTCTACCAGGAGCACTCCTCCTGATATGCTAAACCTACCACCAGGACCTAGGCTCCTGTCCATGTCTTGCTGCTTCAACCAGGATGATAGGAACTTTGAAGAACTTTGTCAACATTTCTTCCACTAATCTCACAAGAATCACTAATCTCACTGACAGAGCAGCAGCACCCAGGATGTGGAGGAATCTTCCCACCACCTGTGAAGAAACCACCCTGTGATAACTGCTAGAGAACACTGATGGCAATGGGGCGTGCACTGTACTTATAAAGGAGCGTGAACAGATCACTCTAGAACCACATAGCCTGGCCAGTGACAAAAGTGACCCCACTTATGTGACTTCATTAAGACTCATTACCTGATTGAGCCAGTGTATCCACCAAAGAACTCCCAATCTCGCATGGTAGAATTACTCTTTGACAAGTACAACACTTCAGCATAACTCTATGCACGCCTTTCTTGCTCTGAACATAATGGTTTGAAATTAATCTGTACTGCATTGACTGATTAGACTAGTACAAAGAAGCCTTTTGAATGAATGCATTATATGTTCTTTATTGTCCTCTGTCAATGGATATTGTTTTTTTCCAGTTTGGGAAGCTATTGAGCAAAGCACTCTACACACTGATACATGTCATATTAGTTGATTACCCTGTGGTCCATATTTGTTCATTCTCCTGGAGTTTTGCCCTATGATGATTATTAAGCAGACTTCTAGAGTTCTTTATTCTATATAGCTCTCTCTTTCAGTGTTTTGCTACACACTTTCTTGTGCCCTTGAATTTGATTTGTCTCTTTCATTTAGCAAAATTTTAAGGCTTTCCTTTTATTTCTTTCAGTATACCAGAAAGTTCAAAACAACTCTGGGCTATGGAAGTTACAATCCCTACCTCAATTAATTCTCTTCTCTCAAACATCCTATTCAAGGGTTGAGGGTCCTACATTTATAGTTGCTTATGGCAGTTCCTTTTATTCCACGTTGGCCAGGAATGGAAGGCATATATCTCCCATATGTACTTTAAATTTTGATAAAATGTACTATGCTTCAGAGTATAGTATATTCTTAAGACTTGAATTTTCAACTCTGAATTTTATATAAAGCACCAGTTTTGCACTTACACACTGACAAATAGCTTATAAAAACATTTTAATCTTTGTAAAGCTACTAAAAATATCTGTCAGTAGACTAGGAGGACATGTAAGTTAATCCTTAAATTATATCTGAATGTCCTGAAAATTATTTTATTATATTATTATATTTTAAGACTGGCAACAGTATCTGTCTAAATCCTTCCAGGATCTCTTTTTTGTGGTAAGTTAACTCTTCTGAAGAATTTCTTAAATTGACCTGCATTCTTTCTTCTTGTTCTTGCTAAAGCATGGTTCTTAAGATTATCTACAATTTACTTTTTTTGTAAGAATTTATAAATAATTTTAAGCAACCTATGCAGGTATACGAATGGCAGATATTTGATGCATGAGTACATTTCTCAGATGGAATCAAATCAAGCATTCTTGTTTCTTTATAGAACAAGACTTAGTGTACTTTATGTACCTGGCTTGCTTGCTTTTTAGATACACACTGTGGAAGTTAATAATATCTCTATTGTTTATGTGCCATACATATTAAAGCCAAAATATTCATATAGTCCTCAGCAAACCAATAGTATATTTTTCTGTATATGCAAATTTTGTATGTGTTTTATCACTATCCAGTATCAAAATACATGTAGAGCCCCATTTCAGATAGCGCCATCAAGTTTTAATCATAGGCTGCAGCATGCACAGGTTTCCAAGCCTGTTGACTCTTTACATATTAAAAGGGGTGATATTATTCACACTGTACAACCTTCACAAAGACTTAGCATAATTGAGAATAAAACTGGAGTTTCTTCTTGATAGGTTCCAAATTATTGGTATGTCAGTTGGGTACATAATGCTATCTTTAGCTCTTGCCTGAGAATGAGCCAGAATGAACAATCTAGTACAAATTTTTGCTCCATGGTCTCTGCTCCTATCTTTTCTTGAGTTTCTGGAACTGTAAAATAAAATAAATGTTTTCCTTCCCAACTCTGATATGGTCAATGTTTTATCATAGCAATAGAAAGCAAACTAGAACTTAATTTGATACTGAGAGGGTTTTTATGCTAGTGAATCTGACCATCCTGGTTTGAAAGAGACTTATGAAGAATTTTTGATATTAAAACTGGAAAAGCCATTAATTGTTCATAGCTTAATTGACTATTCTACACATGGTATTGTTTCTTTTTCATTTTTACTTAAATTTTTAATATATTTTATCACATCCCTTCTCTTTCCTCAAGCCTTCCCAGAACCTCAACTCTGCCCTGTTTACCCAACTTAGTATTCTTTATCTTTTGATTTAAAAAAAAAGGAAACAAAAAATTACTAAGAAACAACAATAAAATTTACATTCAAAAGAATAGAGTCCATTTTATGTTGCCCAACTAATCCTAAGCCTTTCCTGGAGTGTGGTTGATAGACCGCCATGTCAGTCACTCTATTGAGAGAAAAATATTATCCCTTCTCTGTGACTATAAATTGCAAATAACCTCTTGGTTGGTGCTAGAACTCTGTGTCCACTTCCTCTTTTCCATGCTGAGATCTGTATTTGGATTGAATTGGGAAAGATCTTGTC
This sequence comes from Uromys caudimaculatus, assembly GCA_028551405.1. NCBI lineage: Eukaryota > Metazoa > Chordata > Mammalia > Rodentia > Muridae > Uromys > Uromys caudimaculatus. The sequence continues at coordinate 10,489,966 of CM052703.1, read as the reverse complement.
CATGTCTTACAGTCTCTCTACATTCATATGTATACGAACCCCCTTGAGACTGGACAATGTTATTTCCTTGAAACCATCCACCATATCTGGCACTTACAACCTTTCTAACTCTTCTACCTCATAGATTTCCAAGCTGTGAGGATAGGGGTTTAATAAAGACATTTCTCTTAGGGATGATGGTTCTAATTTGTTTCACTCTCTGTCCACAGTCCAGTTGTGGGTCTCTGTGCTAATTATCATCTACTGCAAGAAGAACCTTCTCCGATGAGGGTTGAGTATCAGTGAACTGATCTATGGTTATAGCAATATGTTCTTAGTAGTCATTTTATTGTTTTATACTTTTAGCATAATAATAACAGTAAGTTTCTCCTGGGGCCCATGACATATCTAGTCTCAGGTCCTAAGTTCCATTAACAGGGTCAAGTTTGATTCTTTCTCACAAAGTGGTCCTTAAAACCAATGAAAATGTGGTTGATTGTTCTCATGACCCTTTCCTTTCCATTGTCCCAGTATATATTGCAGGCATGTAGCTGTTGTAGTTTGCAGGGTTATAGTTGGGTGAGACTGATGATTAATTTTCTGCTATACTAGCCTCTATAGTACCATCCAGCACTATAAATGCCTGTCATTAGGGTAAATTTTCTAGTCAGGTTAGACACTGTGTGGTGTGGTGCAAGTCCCAGAAAAAAGGCCGTGGTTGAAGGTGAAGCCTTGGTTGCAATGAATACCCCAAGATTGAATGGCAACAGTGAGAAGTAGATGCTTTGCTTCATGTATAAAGACCCCAAAGAGAGGCCAACAGAGACCAGGAGAAGACATTATGAAGGTGCAACCTCCACTGCAATGGAAATCTCCTCTGGAGGTGCCAGGACTACGGAACATCTACCAATGGCAGAGGAAAGTGTGGAGCAGAGCCAGCCTGAGTCTATAAGACAAGCTGTGTGTTATAGATGGCAAAGCAATAGGACTGTCCAAGCCCTCTGTATCCCAGATCATGAGTGAGTGAGCCAGCAAGTAAGCAGCATTTCTTCATGATTCCTGCTTCAACCACACACCTTGAGTTCCTACCCTGATTTCTCTAAATAATGAATGTGACCTGGAAGTTTAAGAAGACGTAAATCCTTTCCTCTCTTAGTTGTTTTTGGTCAGAGTATTATCAATAAAACGAAAAGGCATGTATACCTCTTGAAGCATATGATGGAAGGTTAAGTTGGCAATTCAGTTGAAGAGACTATGGCTATATTGAAGCTGTGATGCCATGAGCAAGCCCAGTAGACTGTGCTTTAATGCCGACTTATCTCAGCATTGTGCATTCCTTCAAAGTTAGGTACAAACAAGCCTTAACTCCTACTGTCTTTTGACTTTCTTTGCTTCTTTGATTTTCCATTTTATCTGAACCCGAAAAGGACTCATGTGCAGAGCCCTAAAATACTTCTTTTCATTATCATACATTTGTGTTGTGAAATTCTTATGCTGTTCATGTACCCTTAAAGATTTTGTTTCCATTTTACAGTTCTTAGTGATGCAGAAGGATTAGCTTACTGATTTAAAAATGTCAAAGTATAAACAAGTGTTGACACAGAGAACAGAATGCATGGTGTACAATTGCCTTGTAATGAAATGGTGGAATTCTGGGTTGGTCCTGAGCATATGTGCTAGAACATTTCACTTGATGTAAATATAGGAAGCCCTGGATTCCATCTCCAGCAGAGAGAAGAGAGAGAGAGAGAGAGAGAGAGAGAGAGAGAGAGAGAGAGAGAGAGAGAGAGAGAAGAGAAAGAGAGAGAAAAGAGAAATTGAGAGAGGAGATACAGTGAGAGACAAACAAAGATAGAGGAGACTCCCAGTAAGCATAAGATGCTCAACAGCTCTAGTTAGAGGATAACTGAAAACACAAACTACAGTGAAATATCTGACCTCATTTTCAGCTGACCTCTATTAATTACACAAGAAATGGATATACGTTGCAATGTAGAAAAATTGTAATTAGAATTGCAACCCTTGTATTTGTTGGTAAGAAAATAAAATATTACAGTTGCCATTACAAAAACACCTTGAATTGTTTTTCAAAATATAAGCAGATAATTAATGTATGATTGAGCAATCTTACTCTGGGTAATATCCCCTGCCCAAATCTTAATCCAGGATTTGAAAGAGATACTATCTTACCTTGTGCACGAATTTAGACTTTGTGCCTCCAGAGTCCATACACTAAAGTCCTAATTCCCAATGTGAAGTGATTTGGATGTAAAGCCTTTGAGGGATGATTGAAGGGTTTAGAAGAGTTCCCATGTTTTCGATAGTGATAGTATTCTTAGAAGAAAATATAATAAATCTTCTCTCTCTCTCTCTCTCTCTCTCTCTCTCTCTCTCTCTCTCTCTCTCTCTCTCTCTGTTTGCCATGTGAGGATAGTTAAGAAGTAAGGCATCTTCATGTAGAAAGAGCTCACCGCAGAGCCTGACCATACCGAAACACTGATTTTGGAGTTTTTGCATCCACAATTAATAATAATAACAAATAATCTTTATTATAAATAATAAATTTTCTTTGCTATCTGCTCAGCCTATATTTGTCTCCTCAGTCATTTTCTCATGGTAGCAGGAGCTCATTAATTAACCCACATAGCAGCATTTATGTTCCATACTTAAGAAGTTGAAACAACCTAGGTACAGACAAATGGCTGGTGAAAACACAATCTATCTATGCAAACATTGAGATTTGCAACCTTATTAATGAAATTTAAAGAGACCATTAGTTATTCATATGCACAATCATAAAAAAAGTTCACTGGGCCGTTGAGTTCTTAGAAACAGAAATAATTGTCCTTGCTGGAGTAGGCAAGGCAGAGGGACTTTGTTCCATGAATATGATATTGCACTAGGGCAAAACAGAACATTTTGAAATCTTTACACAAGGGTGTCCATCCAGTCATGTAAAAGAGCTGAATACTTAAAAATGAGAGAGAACCCAAACTGTTAACTATTCTTTTGCTACTAGGGCATCCAGTTATCTAAATAGCATTTGTTCATTAGTTTAAAATCAACTCCTTAGCTTAGACTTGGAAACTAACCAAGAACCTATGCAAATTAAAATGTTACTGTCTTGGGCTGGAAGTCAGCCAATTGTCCCAGAAGAAGCTACATATTATATTCAGAAAAAGGAATCTTTTCATGCCAATCACAATGTAAGCCATGCCTTGTGAGGCTGATTGTCACAGGTCTATCAATGAGTATGACCACATAGTCTTAAATACTATGGATTTAAAGTCATATGGGAAGCCTCAGCTGTCCTTGACCATGAAGAATTCATTTCCCTCTTACCTAGTTAGAGCTTTATATTCTCATTTTAGGTAGTTCCTAATTCTAGTCCATGTGGGTTGGATGGTGTTGACCCATCTCTGGGCTTGTATAGACAAACAATCTAGGCACATCAGTCAGAAAACTGTACTATAAGTCATCAAGAGAGCCTCAGAAATTATGTTGTGGTGGTCTAAATAAGAAATGTCTTTCAGAGGTTGATGAATTTGAAGGCTTTCTCTCTGTCAGTTCTGTGTGGGAGGCTATAGAAAATTTAGGAGGTGCAGTAAGAAACAGTCCAGTGGGGACAAGCTTTGCAGTTTTACAGCCTTACCCGGCTTGGTCTTTCTCCCCCTTTTGTGTAGTTAATCAGGTAACAAGACAGTTCCCTTTGCTGTGCTGGCCTATTGCCATTCCTCTGCAGCAGTTATGGACTATAGCCCTGTGAAACAAGAAGCCAAAATAAAATCTTTTATAAGTTGTTTGTGGGCATGGCATTTATCACATGATCGGAAAAACAACTAATCCACAAGTTAGTACCAAGAGTGAAGTTGTTGTAGACCGATTGACCTTGCTGTTATTTGGACAAATGTAGAAGACTGGAAATTTGGAGTAGCAAAGTGGTTGGCTGTTGTATTAACGGTCACTCTAGCAGGATCCTGGAATAGACCAGTACTCAGAGCCATGTAGACAATGAATGCTTTGCTCATGAGTTTCAGAGGGGAACAAAATTCTATTAGCAATCAGGATAGAGATCATTTGGTTAATGACCTGGCTGTTTTTTCTCCATGTCCTGACAATTGATATGTGGCTGAAATTTAAAGTAATGGATTAATTTTGTTGACATAGGAAATTTGAAGATGGAAAAAATCCTGAGTATGTGTAATGGTTTGTATAGATTACTCTTATATACACATACAGCTATAAAGAAGAAGTGGCTAGGTTTAGAGTATCAGGAAGGATTTCCCCCCTGTTAACTAGGCCTGAAGTCCAACTGGATGGCTATTGGTTAATATTAAGATATAAATTCCACAATGAAGCAGAGGAGGCTATGAGAGGGGTTGGAGGGAGGAAAGGGGGACATACGATGTTTGAATTAAAATTATGTTTAAATTTAAGATAAAAATAAGTAATAGATAAATTTACAATAATAAATAATTTAAAAATAAACATATACCACAGGGAATATTCCTCAAAGGAGAAAAAAAATAGTGAAATTGAAAATGTTTCTTGCTTAAGAATATATTAAACCTTGACAGTGAGCAGAGGAAATTATATTAATTTTCCAAATCTCTATTCCTCCATTTCACTAAACACTTTTCAACTAGGACAAAAAGAAGTTAAAGATAAATTAAATAGCATGGACAATACTGAGACTATTTTCCCACAATAAAGCCAAATGTCTTTTTGCTTTTGCTTTTTTTTTTTTTTTGGGGGGGGTTTTTCAAGACAGGGTTTCTCTGTGTAGCTCTGGCTGTCCTGGAACTCACTCTGTGCTTTCTTATCTTTGTAAGATTAGTTCTCATAAAGGGGCATGACTACCTGGTGACTGCATGATAACTCATAAATAGAACCACAAGGCCTCTTTAAACCTTGATCATCTGAAAAAGAGAGATTTGGAAATTTTATAAATTTCCAAAGTTGCCTCATAAGTTGATTCTACTTAAATATCTAGAAGAATGAATAAACTTTTTAAAATATAAAATAATAAAATAAAATAAAAAATAAATCTTTGAAGTAGGAAGTAGAGAAAAATAGAAAATGTGCAGTTTAGAGAGGAAAACAGCACTCGCAAACAGTAGAATAGAAAGAGTGGACATATGGGAAGACCCCCTCCAACTAGGCTTTCTGCTTCTTAAAAAAAAAGGCATAAAAAGTTTCCTGCTCCCAGAAAGCAACAGCATCCAAAGCCTGCTGCTAATGTGATCCAGCACCCAGGATTAGCAGATGAACTTGGCAATAGTGTCTATGTGGTACTGGCTTTGGAGGCCAGAAAGGTGCAAGTTTGAGGGGAAGATTTTTCCATAATTTCAGGAAGTCCCTGAGTCCATATAACATGTCAAGTCTTTAAAAGAAGGCCTTATCAGGCCAGTGCATGAAGCCATGAAGATGAAACAAGGGTTATGGTAGAGACATGAAGATGTTTGAGAGGTCATATCTATGAGACATCTGTCTTACACAGGGAGCTGAGTCATCTCTGAAACCCCAGATGCCATCAATCAAGCTGTAGAATTCTCTTCCTTGTTAGCTTTTAGTTTTGCCTTTTATCGCTAAGCCTCTGTTGGTCATTTGGAGTGATAATGCATATTTTGAGCCATTGTGTATTAGAAGTATGCAATAGCTGAGCGGTGGTGGCGCACACCTTTAATCCCAGCACTCGGGAGGCAGAGGCAGGTGGATTTCTTAGTTCTAGGCCAGCCTGGTCTACAGAGTGAGTTCCAGGACAGCCAGGGCTACACAGAGAAACCCTGTCTCGAAAAACCAAAAAAAAAAAAAAAAAAAAAAAAAAAAAAGTATGCAATAAAAAGGAAATAATAGGGATTGTAGTTAGGAGGTTGCCAAGATCTGAACTTGAAGGTAGATTCTTCCCCAGTTTAGGAACTAATCCCAGATAATTATCCAATTACAATACGGTAAAACACAAAGCAGAAGATCCAACTAAGCTATACCAACCTCCTGACCCACAGAAGCTATAAGTGCAAATTTAATTAGACACTGACCTTACATCTGTTGGTTTGCTCATTAATTAATGAGTTAAATAAAATATTTGGCTTGTTAACTTACTGTTTATTAGTTAAGACTTCCAAGTGAAACAGAATCAATAGGACATGAATAGAAGATGTATTATAAGAAACATAGGCTCATATACTTACTTTTTACTACAGAATAGGCAGTGTAGATCAGTAGCTAGACTCCTGGGAGAGCAATATGGCTTCTAGAGAGTTAATTTCCTCTTACTGACAAAAGTCACCCTCCTTATTCTATTTAAGAATTCAGTTGATTGGATGATAGCAATGGACATTTTATAGTGCAATCTATTCTCTCCAATTGACTCCAGCGTGAATCTCACCCAAAACCCCTCTATAAATGTCTTAGTCAGTGTTCTATTGCTGTGAAGAGACACCAAGACTATGGCAACTCTTGTAAAAGAACACATTTGATTGCTTGCCATTTCAAAGGTTTAGTCCATTATCATCATGGCAGGAAGCATGGTGGAATGCAGACAGACAGGGTGCTGGGGAGGGGCTGAGAGGTCTACATCTGGGACTGCCTGCGGCAGGAAGAGGCAGACACTGGCCCTAGCATGGGATTTTGAAACCTCAAAGCCCACCCTCAGTGACAACTTCCTCCAACCAGGCCACACCTACTTCAACAAAGCCATACTTCCTAATCCTTTTAAATTGTGCTGCTCCTTAAACATTTAATTACGGGAGCCCTAGAGTCCATTTTCATTCAAACGACCACACCAAGTCACCACATCAAATTAACCTTGTCAGACATATCTATGAGACTTGGAAATTTTAAATAAATCACCTAACAGGGAAAACAAAAAGTGCAGAAAGCTCTGAAGTGCTGTACTTCAGAAGACCTTGCCAAAACAAAAGAGGGGACAGGGCCCATGGAAAACTAGGATAACAACATAGAAGAGAAGGCAGGAGAGCAAGCCTCCCCTGTGAGAGTCCCCTTTCTCTCAGAAACCTAGAACCTGCCAAGGAGAGAGGATGAGGGAGCTGAGAACACAGTAGAAAACCAGTGGATTTTAATCTATGTGACACGTCAAGACCTTCTGTGCTACAAGGATAAAACTGAGAAGTGAACTGGCAAGATGTCGTTACTAATATCATTTCAGTTGAAATAGGCCTAAATGGTAACAAAGCAAGAATGAGTTCAGCTATGTCCAATTTGTCCATGCAGCTCTCATCCAGAGTATCAGAGCAAGTTGTCCACAGCCCCAGGGTACACAAGAAAGATGCTCCACCACACTCCCTTGCTTTTCCTTCATGCGATTCTGTCACATAGGCGATTGCAACCTTCCCTGCAATCTGTGCCAACTTCAGGACATTATTTGATGATCATGATATGATTGCAAAGGCCAAAGCTTTGCATACTCAGCAAGAGAAGTCAGATCCATTTACATATGAAAAGTTTCCTCTCTTTTCTCAGGACCAGGATTTCTATGCATCAGTGGAAGCCACTTCTGCCTCTTCTAATGTTTTTTTCCTTTAAAATGTCAGCTGGCTCATTCTCCAGAGTTCAGTCTATTCAGTGATATAAAGAAACCTTTTTTTCCATTCCTGCATCTGGAGGGTAAGAAACATTTCCCTGGACGATGCTGTTACAATATTCAACTGCAGCTCCCTGGAGAGAAAAGATAATTCAAAATCTTAAATAAGATATTCAATTTGAGATTAGTTAAGTGGTTATTTGGCTGAAAGGGATTTGACAAACAAGAGCTTCGATATCTTCAGGTAAAGGAAACATTTTGCTGGATTTAATTAGCACTGGGGTTTTTCTGGCACTTCTCCGTAATAAATCTTCAAGCATTTGAAGGATAATTAAAATTTCTACAGATTAATAATCATAATAAAGTCTAATTTTAAAAAAGATAATTCTCTGCTAAAAAGCAAAATACCAGTGTGTTTTCCCCAAGTGTAGTTCATCAGAGATCATAGTTAATATAAAGTTATGCATTTTACAACGAGTTGGAGCCTTGATCAATTTGCTTTAAAATTCACAAGACTTTCAAGTCTAATACTTTTGAGCTTGGAAGAACATATGTCATGAATGTTGGCACTCATTTTAATACAAAGTCCTCAGTAAGCCCACTATATTCTGGCATAGAAAAACAAAACAAAACAAAACAAGACTTACAAGTTAGAAAATAGCCCTTTCTGTCTTTCAATCATCTTTAAAATGATTCTTTACGAAGATAACAATTCAGCACAAAGGAGAGTATTCACCAAAATCAGAAATTTGGTGAAATGTACCAGTGTTATGACAGAGGTACATCCCAAGAAAAGTAGTCCAAGGTGAAATCTCAGGGTTATTTTGATTTGCATTTCCCTGATGACTAAGGATGTTGAACATTTCTTTAGGTGCTTCTTGGTCATTTGATATTCCTCAGTTGAGAATTCTCTGTTTAGCTCTGTACCCCATTTTTAATAGGGTTATTTGGTTCTCTGGAGTCTAACTTCTTGATTCTTTATATATATTGGATATTAGCCCTCTATCAGATGTAGGATTGATAATGATATTTTCCCAATCTGTTGGTTGCTGTTTCATCCTATTGACAGTCTCCTTTGCATTACAGAAGCTTTGCAATTTTATGAGGTCCCATTTGTCAATTTTTGATCTTAGAGCATAAGCCATTGGTGTTCTGTTCAAGAAATTTTCCCCTGTGCCCACGTGAAATGCAAATCAAAACAACCCTGAGATTCCACCTCACACCAGTCAGACTGGCTAAGATCAAAAACTCAGGTGACAGCAGATGCTGGCGAGGATATGGAGAAAGAGGAAAACTCCTCCGTTGGGATTGCAAGCTGGTACAACCAATCTGGAAATCCGTCTGGCGGTTCCTCAGAAAATTGGACATAATATTACCTGAGGACCCAGTTATAGCAATCCTGGGCATATATCCAAAAGATTCTCCAACACAGCCTTATTTATAATAGCCAGAAGCTGGAAAGAACCCAGATATCCTTCAACAAAGGAATAAATACAGAAAATGTGGTACATTTACACAGTGGAGTACTACTCAGCTATTAAAAACAATGACTTCATGAAATTCCTAGGCAAATGGATTGAACTAGAATATATCATCCTGAGTGAGATAACCCAGTCACAAAAGAACACACATGGTATGCACTCACCAATAAGTGGATATTACCCCAAAAACTTGGAATACCCAAGATACAATTCACGGACCACATGAAGCTCAAGAAGAAGGAAGACCAAAGTGTGGATGCTTCGGTCCTTCTTAAAAAGGGGAACAAAATACTCATGAGAGCAAATATGGAGACAAAGTATAGAGCCAAGACTGAAGGGAAGACCATCCAGAGACTTCCCTACCATATACAGTCACTAAACCCAGACACTACTGTGGATGCCAAGAAGTGCATACTGAAAGGAACCTGATATAGCTACCTCCTGAGAGGCTCTGCCAGAGTCTGACAAATTCAGAGGCAGATGCTCACAGCCAACCATTGGACTGAGCATTGGGTCACCAGAAGAATTAGAGAAAGGAACGAAGGAGCTGAAGGGGTTTGCAACCCCATAGGAAGAACAACAATATCAACCTACCAGCCCTGCCAGGGCTCCTAGGGACTAAACTACCAACCAAGGAGTACACATGAAGAGACCCACAGCTCGAGCTGCATATATAGCAGAGGGTGGCCTTGTCAGGCATCGATGGGAGGAGAGGCCCTTAGTCCTGTGAAGGCTTGATGGATGCCCCAGTGTAGTGGAATTCGAGGGTGGGGAGGTGGGAGTGGGTGGGTGGGTGGAGGAACACCCTGATAGAAGCAGGTGGAAAGGAAATGGGATAGGGAATTCCTGGGGGAGGGGGGGTAACCGAAAAAGGGGGATAACATTTGAAATGTAAATAGAGAAAATATCCAATAAAAATGAAAAGAAAAGAAAAGTAGTCCAAATTTTATTATTCTGTAAAGCTTTTATTTTTCTACAAAATCTGATTTATCCATTTTCTTCCATCCTTGCAAGTTTCCTCATCACTCTTTCGTATGGAAGAAGACTTTAAATATTAAGCATGGCCTATCAAAAGTCTTTGAGACATGGTAGCTATGAGAATCTGAGAGTAGCTTGGCTTATTTTTCAGCGATTTCATCCATAAAGAGTGTGAGGGTTTAATGCAGAAGACTTCACGGCGGGAACATCTTGCGTCTGTGGGGTAAAGCCCTTCTATACAGAAAGCTGAGGGGAAGGAAAAAGGCAAAAACTGAAGGGATAGTGAATTTGAGAGGCAGATGATAAAGACGGCAGGATCTCATGAGACTCCAACCTAGGCTGAGAAACTATGGGGTTGGTTATTTGGAGAGGAGTCACAGTTTTTTAGGAATATGTCCACCAATATGTTGCCCATGCCCCAGTGGACTGCTCTACATCTCTGTGTATATGGGCAGTATTAATTACAGCCCAGGGTTAGATATGGACCAAATAGAACATGGAGTTGGGAGGGAGATGTGGTAGGAGTGGCTAGGGGCCAGGAACAGTGGCTACGGATGGATATGACCAAGATACATTATATACATGCATGGAAATCTCAAAAAATATTAAAATATTATTTTAAAGTTTTTTTCATAATGTCTGGATGCTATGAAAGGATTCTATATCTTCATATGTTCACAAGGCAGAGGTATGAGTTAATATGTTTATTTATAAGTCGTTCAAAGACTTAAATGCAATATACTAGCAATCTATCCAAGAATCTTATGGTCTAATTAATATATCACTGTTAGCTTGAAATTTCTCAATGTTTAAATCTAGAAAATGCTAGTTGGTTTCCTTGACCACGGCATTGCACTTTAATTTGTTTCTGTACCTTAATTACCTGTTAGTTTGAGAGGCATATGTGACTTTAAAACATCCCTAGAATATCACAAGGCTAAACATGTAAACGTACGCGCATGGCCCTGGAACTATGACCTCTAGATGGCCAGAAGACACCCAAGAAAGTGCTCCACAAGGCCTGCTGGGAGACACCCAAGTGCTGCCCAGGCCCACTGGCTCACCCTTATAATAAACAGGTAGGTGATGGGTAGCTGGGAAAGATAGAAAAATGGAATGATGCATGTGTTATGGAGAGAGACGGAACAGGATAATTTATGGTGCTTACAGGTAAGAGAGGGCCGAGGTCTGTATGCTCTCCTTTTCCAGGAGGGTTGGGGGATAATGTACAGTAGTCCTAAGCATATCCTGAACTTGTCACCCGGCCACGGGATACCCTGGCTCTGAACAATGATGGAGGCCAGAGATGAGGAAAGTTTCACTTCCTAGATTGGACCGCCTTAAAAGATCACTGTGGGCCACATTACTACCAGAGCACACGTTGTTCTCAGTGGTCCATGCTACTGCTCCAGACTGTGATGACGCCTGGGATTCATGTGGCTCTACACAGTCTGGGTTGCAGTCCAATATGTCAGTGATATCCTCAGGCTCTGCTGCCTCAGGGAGCCCTGCTGATGTGAATGGTATGTGTAACTGCCCGAAACAAGGTTAAAGCTCACTCATGTCCCATGCAGCTGCTGAGGTCAGTGGTCCTGATACAGCCAAGGGCTGTGTTGATGTCTGCAGCCTGTGTTACCACCAATGCCCTAATGGATGCCCATAGTGAGAGCTGCAGGCTGAAGCCATGTTAATGCCCATGGCAGGGGTCGGGGAGAGTGAATTATGCCACCAGACAAAACTGGTAAAGTTGAGCAGGCTCAGACTCTGAGTAATCTCAGAATTGAGAACGACAAGTGAGCAGCCAGCTACCAGATCTGGAACATGTAACCATGACATCCCACTGAGAGGTTCATGACAACCACTGACTGAGATTCCCTTCCTGGGCGTTCCTTCCCACAAAAGGTATTTAATCCCCAGTTCACCCTGCGTGTGTGTATGCATTCACACTCAGCATCAAATAAAACAGTCTGGACAAGCAAGGACCATTTTCTTCAACACAGATCACAGTGGGAGTGGCCTTCATTAAGAGCCATGCCTAAATCTCCTGGAGAAAGCTTTGTCTCTCCTAGCCTCTCCGTACTCTCAGCATTCACTCGGAACCAAACCAGATTCTATCCCAGTCCCAGCTCAGCCTTCCCCTTCCTGCCTGTCACATAGACACCCTGAAAGGACCACCATTCCCAATTCCCAGAAGTACACTGGGGGAACCTGGTATACAGGAGATTGGGAATCACAGCATCTACCTCTGACTTCACAGTTTCTCATCTGGGGAAATATGGACTGGGCCCCCTATTACAGACTGTGTCCTGCCTCCTCTGAACAGCTTGACTGCAGTGCTAGGGCATTCCAGCAGCAAGGCAGACACACAACTGGGCATCCAAGGGCATGGGAGAGCTGGCCTGGCACTGTTCCAGCCGCCACAGTCTCTCCTCTGCTGATGGCTTCTGACATGGGAATAGGTGGACAAAGACTCATCTACCCTTGGGAATGCTACCCATTAGTAATTTGACAATGTTCCAGTGAAAATATGGACCACAAAAATGGATTTCTTTGTGTGTGTATTTGGGGGGGGGGGTGTTATGGGGAAAGAGGACATGAGAAGGCTGGGAAGTAAGCATGTGATGGGAGCTTTCCAAATAATCAATAAAAAATAAATTTAAAGTATTATATTGTTGGCATTTTCTTCACTTTTTTATAGATAATTTTTTATTTGTGTGAACATGTGTGCCTGCATAGGAGAATGGACATATGAGTGTGGGTGCCTGTAGAGGTCAGAGGTATTCAATGCCTCTGGAACATGAGCTAATAGAAGTCATGAGCCATGGTTGCTGGGCAGCAAACTCGGGGTCTCTGGAAGAGGAGGTTTATCACGTTATCAGTTTTCACTCCTGATATAGAAGAAGGCTCTAAGAAAATATGTCTGGTGGAATTAATTCAGGTTTTTCATTTCTCTGTTCTTTATCCCTTATTAGTGTGGCATACTATCCTCTCTTCCATTCCATCAGCTTCCGTGAAGGCTGGATTTACAGAGCCTCTTATAATCAACAGAAAAGATCAACAGTGACATTGGAATATGTAGCTTCAGAGGTGGTCCCCACAGGCGACAAGGTTTCCTCTCATTTGCTTTCTCTTATACCACCATTTCTTCTTGGGGAAGGCAGCCCGTCATGAGTACACAAGCTTGTGTTTCAGTAGAGATTAGTTGTGAGTCTCCCTTCTCCTCAGGGGTCATTGGCCATGGCCCAAAAAGACAAAAAGAGGAAGAGCACAAGTAGGGTTTGGCCAGCTATGAGTATGATGGAAGGACTTCCAGAGCCTGCTGCAGAGAGACACTCTACTTTATTATTCCAGGGATAGGGTATATGAGTGCTTTATGGGTATGAGTGGAAAGGGCTAATTGATCATAACATAGTACTTAATTATCATATGGGAAGTCAGAGAGGGACTTGTGTGCTGAGTTATGCAGTGCTTGCAGAGAGGTCTGTACAAGGTCATTTTTCTGACAAGGCCAGACACATGTGCTCAAGAACACTCTCCAGATAAAGTCACACAGAGAAAGGACAACCCTCCAGAGAAAAGGAGAGGCATCTGGACATTTGAGACTGTGACCTTAATAGCAGGGTTCTCACATAATTAGTATCCAAAATGATGAGGATAAAGGTTCTTGTGAATGACATGGCATTGATGTATGTCTGTGCATTCTCTTACTATGATAATCCTGGCTGACAGCAAGAGTGCAGCCTTGGGAGAAATCCTGAGTCAGACTGCTTCTTTTCCTCATTCTTGAATCCTTATCTCATAAGAACTGTACTTTAAAAAGTGCTCGTTATTTAAAGCCGAGAAATTTTGGTTTAATGTTTAAAGCAGCAATAGATAACTGCTGTAACACCTGTCTTTTATATCTGCTGTAAAATCAATTCCGACAATGGAGTTTTGATCATTCCATCTGGATGCAAAAATCCTCCAGAGGAACTACAATTGAATTTTCTACTTAGAAAAGGCATATCATTTCAGTCAAGTATTCAAGGTTTTTTACAATATATTACCAACATATCTCTTCCGTTTCATAGCCTAGACTACTCCACTGCAGTAGATGTTTCAGCCAATTGTGAAGATTATCTACTTCCTGTATGTTATGCTCTCTGAAGCTCATATTTGTTTCTAAAGAAAAATGCAGTGAGATCTTTCATGGTGACCATGGAGACTTTTATTCGCAACACTATTTCCAGTCCTCGTCCTTAAGGAAAGGCCGGCGTGGATGTATTACAGTGGAAGGCTGTATATAACTTCAGAATGATATGAGAGAGCTAAGAATATGCTTTCTGTGATCTGGTATTTCCCCTGGGAGGGCACTGGTGTAGCTTTGCAGCGCTTCAACACAAGAGGTGCTGTCTCTTCCTCTGGGGACTTTGAGCCCTTTTCCTTTAGAGCTAAAGTTTGTGTAACACCTTGCTGGAAGGTTCATTTCTTTGTCTTCTATTTAAAAACAAGGATTGTCTTAGAACTTTCCACACCTACTGTAGCAGAATGGTCCCCCAATTAATTTAAATATTAATTCAACAAGAAGCCTGTGATTGGACAGGGAAAAGGAAGGCAGGGCTAAGAGTTTCCGAGACAGGGACAGGAAGGGAAGAGAAGGAAGGGGAGGACAAGAGAAGATATATGGAGAAGAAGATGAACCTTATCCACGTGGCTTTATATAGCCACAGGTAGCTGTGGATATCATAAAAGGATAGAATAATTGGGATAACTTGTCTAATCTAAGTGGGCAGCTTCTATCATCATCAATTGGCTCTGAAATTATTGAGTGGTTGTCTTGTGAATTAAGAAATTATTGATACATAAAAGTGACTGATAATATAGGCTTCTAGAGTTTTGATTTGCTGGGTTAAGGGGATGTGTGACAGCTAGCTGCAAGAGGTGGATGGCTGGGAAGGTACATGTGATTCTGAGGCAGGAGAATCAGAGCTTGGAAGACCGACGCCTAGGGCTAGCCATGGAGGCAGCATAATTTCTCATGGGGGAAAATGTTTTAATCAATTTTTTATTGTTATAAAAAATCCCTAACACTGGATAATTAATAAGGAATAATCTTTGTTGAGCTTATGATTTTATACATTGGAAAGTCCCAAAGGATGCTGGTAACATTTTGTGTGTGTTTCATCCCTGCCAGTTCATGAACAATAGGTTCAGTTCCTGTCTCAAAAAATAAGATGAATAGTGACAAAGGAAGACACATAGCATAGACCCCTGACATCCATACATGTATGCCTGGCCGTGTGCATACCTATACATATGTATATGATCAAGAACATAGTCACACATATTCAACACACACACAATTGTTCAGACACACTCACAGTTGTTATACACAGAAATTCTCTACAATCCTTCAAGGCTATGACTCTAGTAAAGCAGTTTGGTAGGCTTGGTTCTTCATAGCAATGTGCTCTAAGCTCTGAAATATGCTCCCTTGTTGGGCTTCTTTCTGTATATGCTTCCCAGGTGTGCATGGCAAATGGTGTCATTCTGAAATCCAAGAGTAGGCCACTGTTGTTGGTTTTATAGTCCAACCTGGAAGTGCTTTAGCTGTGTTTGTTTAAACTGTTTACCACTCATTGTAGAGAAAGATCACTTCTGCTCTGGAATAAAATACATAAACTTTCACGTATGAGAAAAAGCTTTCCTGACAAAGAGTCAAACTTGAGTTGGTTATAAGTTTACTTGCTACATTGTCTCCTAAAGCTATCCTGCATGTGTTCCAAAGAAAGTGTAGTATAAAAGACAAAAAACATGAAACTAATAATAAATGCATGTGAATTCTTGTGTGTCAGCTTCTATGTCATGTCAAAGAAGCTTTGAAGATACATGGTAGTCTATTATCAGACAGCTTGAAGGAAAGTGGATGCACGGTGTCCTAGAACCATCTTTCAGCCAAAACCAAAACCTGTAGTGGGTTCTCCAGCTCATTTGCTCCATCTTTAGGAGGTTAGAATGTTTTCATTGTATTTAGTATACCTTGGATTACCTTGAGACACTCAGATATTGACTGAGTCCAGCATATTCTCTTGCTTACCATGTGGTTCAGCTATGAGTACTTAGTCTTTGCTAGATTTTAACTGAGATACCATATTCATGATATATTTTGACATGGCCCATTTGGATTTAGATGTTATGTGTGGTGGCTTGAATGAGAATAGCCTCCCTACAATTAAGGAAGAATTAGAAAGTGTGGTCTTATTGGATGTCTGTCCTTGTTGGAGGAGATGTCACTGGAACTGGCTTAGAGTCTCCAAATCCCACACTAGGCCTAGTCTCTCATTTGTTCTGCCTGCAGCTTGTGGAACATATGTGAGCTCTTAGCTATTTCTCAATCACCTGCATGCCAAAAGCTCCCTACCATGATGCTAAATAGACTAATCCTCTGAAACAAGCCCCCAGTTAAGTGTTTTATTTTGTAAGAGTGGCCTTGGTCATGGTCTGTCTTCACAGCAGTAGAACTGTAAATAAGACATCATAATTTGTTTCTGAAAACATTCTTTCTGTAGAAGCAGTCCTGTGAGGTCACAAATTGTTATTGTAGAATCCCAATGCGATCATCACCTGTGTATTTATTACTTTTCCATTGCTATGCTAAAATCCATGACTCAGGCAACTTAGAGGAGAAAGAGTTTGTTTGGGTAATATGGTTCAAGGAGACAAGAGTTTATAACAGCAGGGTGACCTCATGGCAGCAGCTAAAGCTGAAAACTAAGAACATACATCTTGAACCACAAGGAGAAAGCAGAGGGGGTACTCAAAAAGGGATGCATTTTGAATCTCCCAAAGCCAGACTCCAGTGGCATACCACTTCTAACAAAGCCACACTCCCTACACCTCCCCCAAAGCACTGTCAATTGGGTACCAAGTATTCAAATGTATGATCCCATGAGGGACATTCTTAATCAAACAACCACAACCTGGATTGTGGTCACCTGCATGATGTTATTATTGATTGTGCCAATATCTTGCCTTTGGGGTTTGATCTAACAAAATACAAGTGCTTGACTCCTTTTTGTAAATTATATTAAATTCAAGAACTATGTCAGTGGTGCTCATTTCTACTCACCACTCTTTACAGTATTCTCCTTTTTTCTTTCCCATTTCAATGCAAGGTGCTTCATGATACGGCAGGATATCTCCAAATAGTTTTTCCTATTTGCAAGGCATGTAGGCTTACAAAAAACTGGGAAGTCCATATTACATCACTTCTCCTCAATGCAAAGGGATGGCTAAAGCCACATAGTGGAAAGAATTTCTATGAGACAGTAACTTACGGGCATGATGGGGCCATAATTGCACACACAATACTTGTAGCTATCTGTACAAGCCCTGAAGAAGGTCAAGCCAGTGAACATCCCAGCAATGGAGCGAGGAATAGATGATGAATCTCCACTCCTAGTTGAGGTGCTATTGCCAGTTGATGGCATCTGGGGAAGGAAACATTAGTTTTGGCTAGGAGTATAACCCTTGGAAAACTGCACGTGCTACCATATATGTCCTCTACATATGTATAGCAATAACTAAACCCAATATTTAAATTAAAAAAAAAAACATGAATGTAAGAGAGGAACATAATAGAGAAGTTCTGAGAGGAGTTGAAGGGGAAAATATGGGGTTGGATATGGCCAAAATAAATACATTTTGCTCAAAGAAAATAAAATATATTAAACACACACACACACACACACTCACACACACACACACACACACACACACACACACACACACACACCCCAGAACAAAGCCAAGAAGGTGAGTGTGTTTGTGTGTGTGTGTGTGTGTGTGTGTGTGTGTGTGTGTGTGTGTGTGTATGTGTGTGATAAGCAGTATGACCTGCTACCTGTCAGATTACTTGGTGCTGGTATATAGAACACACTTCCTACGTATCCACTTGTTTCCTGGAGACAGAAACAAACACCAATTCTTTCTTTCTGCAGAGCTGAGATGGCCCACCACCCCTGTATCTCATGTCAAGACAGGTCAAATGGATTATGTCTTTATTTCTGTAGCTCAACAGCAAGGGCTAGCAAAGGACTTGGTGTCTGCTTTCAGAAGAATACTTTTTTCCTTGTGTAAACACTGTGCCATATTTTCAAAGGATTGTGTGCCCTTTGAAGTGTGATTAAGCATTTCAGTGTTATGTCCCTCATTATTCAATTAACATATTTACCTCAATATTTGCACATTTTAATCAACTAGCTCTACCGATTTTTTAAGATAGTAAACATTTTTTCAGACCACCTCCTTTAACTCTACTCTGCAATGGCCCTTTGGACCCTGTTCTCATCAAGCCCGTTGTATTTTCTTGGCTCACATTTATACATTGTTTGTATTATTTTTATATAAACTCAAGAGTATAAAAAAGAGGAGTGATATTTATAGTGAACTTGAAAACACATGTAGAACTTAAGAATGATATACTAGGTGGTCTTTTGAATTGTGGGAAATTAGTAAACAAAAGTTATCTCGCATATTTTGTCTCTCAGGGGCACGCGTGGTTATTACTATGGGAAAATTGCATCTCATGTTAATTAGGACCATTGTGCTGGCTAATTCAGGAGTTGGGAAGGAAAGGAGGGCCTGAACGAAGGATGGTGGGAAGGAGAGAGGGAGGAAGGAGGAATGAAGTGAGAAGAGAGAGGGAAAGGGGGGAATTATGTCTACTCTCCCTCTTCTCCAGTTGCTCAGAGGATGTGCATCCCTAGTCCCTTGAGATATCTATTACATTTCCAGCAGTAGTGATGCTCTAAAGAGGAGAAGGGGGAATTGAATCTTTTCTGGGCACTCTTCCAGACAGAAACTTGGCCAGGCGCATTGCTGAGGACAATTGCATCTGCTTTGCTTTTGAGCCATGTGAAATGTGGCACATGAAGACGTTGGAAAATGATTCGCATGGCTTTGAGCAGCTCTTGTTTAATCTGTCACACAGCTGAGCCCTGATGGGAGCAGGCCCACTGAGGATTCTGTCACTCTGACTGTGATCACAGGGAGTCCTTCCTGCTCTCTGAACTCAACTTTCACTTCTCATAACAGAAAGCAACCACTTTTCCTTGGAGTCCTTGTAGGGATTAAATAACATAGTGGGTACAAAGTGATATATACAACTTTAAAAAATGAGACTTGCTCTATTATCATTATTGTATCTTCCATTCATGATTTCTCCATTGTGCCTCTATGTTTAATCTCTTTATTTTCAAGTAAGTCAGAAGTCCTGTGCTAGGAATTAAAATCTTGGTAATATTTGGGCCCAATAGCTTAGTATTCTAGCATATTTTCTCACCTTCATTTGCATATGTTATTTCCACTGATAGTAAGTCTACTTCTATCTGGATCATCAGAACTACCTCTGTGCTTTGGCACTGGCTAAAGAGAACTTCCTCCCTCTAATTCTTCTTGTCAAGTGTGTATGTGCGGTCAGGTATGGGGAATACTGTAAACACTATTAGTAAGTAGGGTTGGCATCCATTTTCGTGATTTACACAGGATAAAGGAAACGGCTGCTGGTTAGGAAATCATCAGGATAACTAAGAAAGTGGATGCAGGGGTAACTGCAACAACCTCCACATCCAACCTCAGAAGAGCATTTCTGTCTGCATCTTCCTTCCAATTGGTGACGACCATCATGATTGAAGAATAAGAGAATCTTCCAAAAGCATTAGGTTGGGATAAACAAAGCAGTGCAAGTGACAGGTCCAGGTCCCAGCTTAGCACACCTTTCTGTAGATTTATGAACCAAAACAGATCAATGTTACTTTCTTTCATATGTAACACATTAGTTAACTTTTACATATGTGTGGATATACCTAAATAAATAATGTGTAAGTATGCACTTATATCTACCTATTAAGTTAAAAAATTCATTTAAATTATTCACCATATCTTTATGTTATAAATGCCGTTATTCATATTCTATGAGACTGTGTGTTTGTGTGTGTGTTTGTGCGTACATAGATTGTAAGATTGTATGTTTTAAGAATTTTGAACCCTTGAAAGTTCATTATAATGGGTGAGGGTAACAAATGGTAGCGAAGAATAATGGCACCCATATGAGAAAAGGTCAAAATGAAACTCATTACTTTGCATGACAACCTAAAAATTTAATTAAAAATGAATAGAATATATTCAGAAAGTTCATGGATTACAGATACAAAAACAGCATAGTAATATCTTCATCTCAGTATGAATTTCAATTGATAAAAATGACATTCAGAGTTGTTTAATTTTTAGTTTTTAAAGAGAATAATTACACACTTCAATACTTGTGATCTTCCTAGGAACTATATATACAGTTTATAATTATGTTACGGTTTAATAGGCATATAGATTTCCTTATAAGCATTCCTTTTATACCCTATTTAAGATAGGTTTCGTCCAAGTGAATGAGGACTACATGTTCATTTCAAAGATAAAAGGAATTAAAACATTCATGGTTTTGGAAACTAGAAATAACAAGGGGTAATAGTTTTTAGATTTCCATCCAGTCCTCTTTATTTATAAGTGTATATATACATATATTCACATTTTATGGCAGTACTGGCAATTGAATCCAGGACAATGTGCATTTTGGGGAAGTAAGAGGTCTATCACTGAGATGCTCTCTGCCCTGTGCTTTCTATACAAACTATTAATTCACCCAGTGACATCTTAAATTCCACTCTTCACATCTCATAAAAATTTTCTTATGCCTCTAAATACTTTAGAAAAATCATTTTATTTTTATTGTATGTGTATGGGTGTTTTTCCTGGGTGTATATCTGTGCACCACGTGTGTTCTTGGTGCCCATGGAGGTCAGAAGAGGGTGATGGATCTCTTGGAACTGAAGTTACAGATGCTTGTGAGCCACCTTGTTGGTGCTGAGAATTGAACCCGGGTCCTCTGCAAGAGCAGCCAATGTTCTTGACTGCTGAGCGATCTCTCCAGCCTCTAGAAAAAATAATTTTAATGGAAACCATCTATGTTAAATATGATTTTGTCACAATGTCATTAGTTTGTATGAACTCATTAAATCTTTCTTTACACCTAAAAGCTGTTGTTAATATGTAAACAAGATTCTAAGTAGGTACACAAACATGCACATATTGAAATACCATAGAATTAGTCATGACATGATTTTATTATCTAGAGAGGGATACTTATCTTTAAAACCTCTTCACCTGTCTTGGCATTCATAGACAATCTCAAATGTGGGCTTCATACAACCTTCTGTAGTGAAGTCTGACAATCGTTTAACAATTTTGGAAACAGAGTCAGGTTGATAAATGTGAGTACCTGTGAAATCTATGAACTGTGTGCTGCTTCCAAGTGCAGCGTAGTGGGTAAAGCTGCCAGTATCATCTAGGGGCCTCTGGTTGAAATGATGAGAGATATTAGGGTTGGCTTATTCTTTTAACTTCCTCCTCGTCTGTTCTGCTACTATGTTCAAATACTTCATCTTTGTTTTGCTTATGGGGTTGCTTCCTTAAATAACTAAGGCAACTGATAAACTTCCTGCCTCTGGGGGTTGGGATGAGAGGTATAGTGCCAAAGCCAAATCAAATTACTTTAAAACTACCAACTGTACTGTTTATGGTGCTACTTATTTTGTGTAAAAAAAGAAAAATAACCTGTCCTACTGCTTTAATGGGGTTACTACCTATTAATTGGTTTTATTTTTGCTGTATTTCACAGTGCGGATTTTTGTTTTTTGTTTTTTGGGTTTTTTTGAACACACATGTTTCTTAATAAAACCAACTGATTTTTTATTTTCCTCTATGGAATTCTTTGAACACGTGAAGGCAATTTTCCCATGTAATAGACTACTTCTATCTTTTAAATTTTGAATTATTTTTGTTTTCTAGGTGGTCCTAAGATTAGCTTGGAAACTGGAGCAATGTACTTTTCATTCCAACAGATGCTCCACTTTTCAGCCTTTCAGCTCCAAGAGAAGCGTTCCTGGGACACATAGACATTTTTGCTTCTGAAGGCAAACTCACCTCCCCCTGATTTCTGCCTGTCACTCTGATGCTTATTAAGTTTTATTTTTATATTTCAGTGTCTTGAAACTATCTTATATGTAAAAATAGCAATATATGCAATAGTGACATATATTTTCTTTCTTTTTTTTTTTTTTTTTTGGTTTTTCGAGACAGGGTTTCTCTTATAGCCCTGGCTGTCCTGGAACTCACTCTGTAGACCAGGCTGGCCTCGAACTCAGAAATCCACCTGCCTCTGCCTCCTGAGTGCTGAGATTAAAGGCGTGCGCCACTACTGCCTGGCTATAATTTCTTTAATATCCCCATTAGCATGTAGATTCTATGGAGGCATCTATACAATGTCTGCTTTATTGGCAGCTGTTTTATCCCTGTCAATAATATCGGCACATATAGATCAATTCATATCTACACTCTATAAGCCACAGATTCCTAGCAGGGTATGCAACATTTATAATAGCTATTCTATCGCAATTTTTCCACCCATTATTTTGGGATTCGCTTATGCAAGCAACACCCAAACATGCATTTTTCTTTAAATATGCTTTTTTTTAAAAAAATAATCAATTGTGTAGTGTGTGTTTGTGTGTGCGTGTGTGCGCGCGCGTGCACACGCATAAATGATGTGCACTTTCGAACAC
This sequence comes from Uromys caudimaculatus, assembly GCA_028551405.1. NCBI lineage: Eukaryota > Metazoa > Chordata > Mammalia > Rodentia > Muridae > Uromys > Uromys caudimaculatus. The sequence goes on along the minus strand of CM052703.1, from coordinate 10,467,332 downwards.
GTGGAGCTCAGAGCAGAACTCTTGGGAGTCAGTTCACTTCTGCCACCTTGTGGGATCAGTGGATTGAATTCAGGTCATGGCCAGGCTATGCACAAACACACCTACCCTCTAAAGTCACCTTGCCAGTTTCAAATATATATTTTTCAAACATTCATTTCTATTATTTCCTTAGGAAAGAAGCAAAAAAAATTACTGATGATTTAGAAACCAAATTTAGGGTTTGGTTGTTCTTCCACTTTCTAGCTAGCTTCTGGTCTTTCTTTTTTTCTAAACAGCAATTATTTTACTTAAATTAATGTCTAAGAATAGCTCCCGGGACAGGGCAGCTTGAAAGCTAGCACAGAAGAAGGGCAGAGAGGTGTTGATTCTTGACAAACAGCGATTGGACACGTAATTAGAGGTGCTGGCTGGGTTGGGCTTGCCCTGTGAAGCCACCTCAAAGATCAGTGCTAAAGAAAATGGACTTACTGATAATGCTAAGCTAAAAATTAAGGGTTGAGTTTCATCAAACATTTATCTAGTGCCCCCTAATGGCAATGTCCAGTGCTAGATGCTGGAGAAATGGAAAGAATGAGCTGAAATATAGGTCTTTGCTTAAATGCACACAATGGGAAGACAGGTCTAACTGGATCTGTTCACACAAACATGATATCCACCATCTAAGTATGTTAGCCTAATAAACAAGCCAAACAAGGGCACGCCCATTTCATCTGTGTTGAGGCCAGGGGAGCTTTCCATTTGATCTAGGCTGAGTTTAGCAGGGAGGTTACATCACTTACTGGTCTGTTCTTTCAAACTCACTTCTTATGCGCCCCTTTTCTAACTCCTGTCTCATCAACAGCATCTCAAGGGCTCTAGCGCCCACAAGGAGAAGAGGCAAGAAAAGGGCCATCTCTTCCTGTCTCCTCTGCTTTGGCAGCCTCACTGGCCTTGGTTTTGCTTCCTCAGTGGCTCGAGCTCCAGTCAGACCTAGGTGCTTCGAATTCAGCTTCAATCCAGTTGTCCTGGCCCAAGGATCCTGGCAATGCCTGTGTCCCTCCAGCTTTGAAAAATTATGGGCTTCCACTGGAGGTTTGTCTGCTCTTTGCTGGCATGTTCACTCTTCTGTTACTTAAGCAACACATCCCTGGTGTTTAATCACTTCTGTGTAGATTACCTAGGGACATTTTCTGCTTTTTGATTTCACCCTGACTGACATGAGAGACAGACCATCCCTAAGGAGATGGAACAGCACAGTTTCTGGCCTGTAAAGGAAAGAGGGAGCAGAGTACTTAATTTGGTAGACTAAAGGCAGGCTAAAAATAATCAAGGCTCCCATGCATTCTGAAACTGGGCTAATTAGCACCACCATTCTAGCCCCGATAGACCTTAGGAAGGCAAAGGATGGTTTAGTGTTTGTAGAACGAATATAAGGAACAACACGAATCCAATAAAATTTCAATTACGTAGGCAAGCCAAGTGCCTGGAAGTGTTTGAATCTAGTCCGCATTTCCTTCTTCCACAAATTCCCAACCACTTGCCCACTGAAAACAACAAAGCCAGAAGAGGTCAGCTTCCTCCTCTTTATATGTAGGAAGCCACTGTAGCTTGTGGATGATGAAGCAATTAGCCCAAAGTCACACACCTGGCACAGGCAGATGCACAAGCCTCTTCTCCAATTCCAAATGCAAAGCCCTTTCTAACCTACCCAAAGAGGCCTTAGCATACCCCATGGTTCATCTCATTGCATCCTGGTTCTGTCCTTTAGTAACTCTAAGGTTTTGAATTGCTTTTCTTTATTAATGTGTAAAAATTCAAACTAATAGCAATGAATCTATCACTCATTCCAAAGTAACGATTTTAGAGTGAGTTTTAAGTGCAACATTGTTCTTTCGTAACGGGACAGACGTCGTACCGTTAACTGGAATGTAAATAGAATTCAGGGAGTAGAGGAGTTTGTGAGTGAAACACACCAGGGTAAAGAGTTAAATGTATTCTTACACAATTAGTATTTATGAAATCTTGTAAGTACATCATTTTATTTAAAAATTCTAGACCATGTTTATGGAATTAAATAAACACATTGAGGCCAAGACTTTAGAGACATTATCTGTTTAATAAATATGATTGTAAAAGCAATAAACAAGAGCAATTATACATTACACTACATAGTATTTAACAAAAAAATACATCAAAAAAGTCATTTTAAAATTAGAAGTAGTTCCAATACTATAAGAAAACTTTCATTTTTTTTTAAATTGGCTTCCTATAAAAATAAGTTGGCAAATGAGGGGTTTCAATGCTCAGTTGGAATCCTGGAAAACACAGAACAGCTGCCAAGCACCCCATTGCTTTCAAAGTTGCTGTTTGGAACTTCTGAAAAAAAGCAAAGCAAACCTCGGCAATTTGGACAGTGAATCCAATTAGAATAAGGCAAAGGGGACCTATTGGTGGGAAGTTCAGGGTAGAGCATGCACAGTTTGCCCTCTGGGCTTTTAAGAAAGGTTGCAGTATCCAATTTGTAGCTTGCCCTGAATCCTACCTTCTATGGGTTACTCCCTACACTCCTCGGGCCTTAAGTCCACCAAACTCCTCATTGTGTTTGCACCTGCTATTAGTGAGAGACAGGTACTTGGTTCCATCCCACGTGTAGATTCTAAATGTTCCTTTCTCGCTGGAATGTGGCCACAGGCCTAGTATGGTGGTTCTCAAACTTGAACATATATCATCACCTGGCTTGGTGAAACAGTTGGTTGGGACAGCCATGACTCATAAACAAAAATAATACTATTGATCCTCCAGAATTTCCAAAATGGCACGGTCTGTTTTAGTCTGATATGAATCTGCTTTTCAAGCAAGTGTAGGTAACTCTGAGTCAGGTCCTAGGCATCACACTTTGAGAGCCACTAGCCAAGGTTATAGGAACTTGGAGGTCCTCTCTATGAAGTACCTTGTCTCACCAACCACCTACAGCTATAGGTGGGTGGGAGCGTTGAGGAGGGGCACATGGGGACACTGGGGAAGCTGAATCTAGAGCTGACCACTTTGGGTGCTTTGCAGGATGCCAGGAATCTCATGCCCATCTCTATTTTATATGAAGACTTACAGACCTTTCTTCCCCAGGTCTCTTCATTCACTCATTGTCCTTTTATTGACAAACAAAATTTTCACAATATTATTCTAGGCAAGGCACTGTGCTAGATCAAGAATGTTGTTTGTTTTTTATAATGATTTTTTAAAAATTAGAATCAATTGAACTGCAATGCTGAGGATTCCCTGTGCTGGTTTGCATGGACCTATATTGGTTTCCAAATACTTTTGCCTTCCAGACTAAATATGGAAGACTCCAACTGAAGAGAGTAATCAATGAAGATGTTTCCTATGAGATAGGAAGCCTGGCAGGTTGAGAATTGATTATGTCCCAAGGCAAAATTGACCATCTAAATTCCCAGGGGACACCCTCTACCATAAAGCTTCTGCTAACTAATCTCTGACACCAGCTTTCCGACTCTCCCCTTGCCTCAGCCACGCAAGGCGAGGGTCATCTGATCACTGATTCCGCCATTCAAGGGCAGGGCTCATACGATCATTGTGATCCACCAAGGCCCTTGACAATAATACCCTGTTGTTGGCTTTGGGACACAGCCAAGAGAGAGGATAGGTTCTGGAAGTAGTTTACCAGGATAGCTTTCATCCCAACTTGAGATTGGGCTTTTTCTAGAACACAGAAGTGATGGGACCTCAGTCACTAGAACTTCAGCAAGATCCCTGCTTCTTTTTGTGGGCCCCTTTCATGATTCCTCTAGGGAAACTGGTTTTCCTTTGCTTTGCAGTCCTGAAAGTTGTTGAGTCTTACTTTGCTGTAAGCAGCTACCCTTCCATTTACATGAACTGTTTTCTTTATCAGCACCAGAGTACACACATGGAATCAGTGAGATCATCTTAAATGGTCAAAATCTCATTCAAATATTAGAGAAGACTGATTTATATAGGTTTTTCAATACTCTTATATATTAAGTCCATTAACCTGTTTCTCCTTGTGGTTAAAAATCAGTTTTATTTTACAAATATGGTTATTCTAGAGTGGAAATATCAGATAACAGCAACTATCACAGAAGATATTACCTTCCAGTATAGTCAACATTTTCAAAACAATTCTTAAAGAGAATCTCCCAGAATTGAACCGCATAAGATTTTTGTTAATGCACAAACCACCACTGTTCATCTCTGCTTTCCTTTCCAAAGCACATGTCCAGGTTTGGATTACTATGTATAAACTCATTTACACACAGTATATGTTTCCGGGTGGGAAAACCAGAGGTATTTGGCAAAGAAAGGTTTGTGAGGAGGAGACAGAGGGAAAAATGTAACTGAAGCCAGCTGGGCAGGATGCAGCCTGGCCAGAGCACAAGGAAGCTGCCATGCTTGGAAGTGTAGAAAACTGACAGAGCTAACGACTTGTGAGAGAAGGAGTCAGGGTTGGCGTAGGCTGGGCCAGTTTTAGGAAATAGAAGGTTTAATATCCAAAATCTAGCAACACATTTGAGCGGTAAAAGAGAGAGATGTCAAAAGATAATGGAGAAGAGGGAGGAGAGAAGCCTGAAAGATGTCCAGAGAATATGTTCACACATGGATGGTCATCACATGGGAAGGTAGGGTACCAAGGAAGTACTGAGAAAAAATTCCCACTTGTTTTCGTCTTTGTTTTTACATTCCTTGGGGTATGAGTAGGGAGAGCTGCAAGGAGAAAAGTTGAGTAGGAAACAAAGGTCTATTTCTGATAGGCTTTGTTTCCCAGCTTCCCTTCTGTTCCGATAGAACCTGCATACATGGATATGGATCTGTAACTAGCATCTTTGTCCCTGCGGCCACAGAGAATGGAGAGAAAGCAGCCTGTGGTAGGTGCCGCCCAATGGAACCACTATCACTAACTCAGAAAGGAAATGTAACACCAAGGAACACGGAGAAGCAGCTCAGGGTTTCAGAGTCCTGTGCATGTCCTTGTGTTTTAAGAAGAGGCCGGGGATAGCTAATCCACCATCAGCCCCTAGGGCTAAAAGAACTGTTAATTCTAGAGCCAAGAATATTTCCAAAAATACATGCAGATTTCCTTGGCCTGTATATGTTATGAATTTTCTACAAACATGACCGGTCAGAAAAAGAGAAGAGAGAGGGAGGGGAGTGTTTTCCATTAAAATAGAGCACCTGTACACTGCCCCTCCAAACACGTTCTCAGGGTATTGTCCACATGCACAGGCTTAAAGCTAAAAACCCTTGTTGTCTGTGTCTGAAGAATTTAAAAGTCCCGATGCAGTGAGTGTTTACTTGTTATTTTGGATTTTGATTGTTTTTATTTTTATTTTTGTTTGTTTGTTTGTTTTACTGGCGTCCTCCATTCAAACATTTACATAGGTAGGGATTTCTTTTGTGCTTTGATTCTCAGCAACTATGGAAATACTTCCTGGCAAAATAGGAAACAGAACAACAGAAGAAAAAAAACATAAAGTTAGTGGTCGTGAAGGATGATGCACTTGACAAGAGTGGAATTCTTTTCTGATCAGCAGGTCTCCTGTAGCCTTTGGGGTTTTTCCTTAAATTGCAAATTGTGCCCCAGCAGATCCCCGCTTTGGCGATGAAGGTGGAGTGGCTTGTCTTGGTCTTTGCAATTGGAGAGATGAGTCACCAGGTTGAGTAGAAGGGGAGGGAGGGGAGGGTAAAGCTACTCTCCTAAGAGAAAACGTGTAACACTTACTCATTTAATGACACTGGAAATGGAACTGTGTCAGAGACTGCAATGTGCTGCAAAACGTTCAGAGCGAAGGAAGAATTGCTACGTTAATAAACAACCACCGGGATTTATACCACATAGAAATGGAGACAAAGAACCAAACAAACCCCTAAATAATGCAGCATTTGAGATGCTTTAGAAGCTGGACAGGAAGGCAGAAAAGCTTCTGTACACATTAACCCCAAGCTATTGTGTCTTTTTATCGCCCTGTCTCCACCAAATGGAAGAAAATGAACTGTGAAAATTGGATGCCAGATGTGGCTGCAGTTGTTATTATGATCTCTGGCTAGTGATACTCATTGCATTTAAACTTCCTCTAACACAGCCACGAACCTTTCTCAGGTCCACTTAAAGAGAGGATTCTCTTTTCATTTGCAAGCATTTGTTTCCAAGTAACAGATTAAAAATCTTTTCTATAAAGGCTTTCTAGGTGACCTGGCATCATGGCATTAGCATGAAGCATGGCATATCATTATTTTCTCCATCTCAGTCAGCCACAGACAGCAGAGCCACAGGAGGGGAAGGAACCTGCAATGGCGGCTCCATGAGTTTGTCTAAACTGTCAAAAACTTCTATACTAATTGTAAGATTTAGCAGTTGAGCTTCAGGCTTACTCCAGCTAGGTATCAGACTTGTGCTTAGATCACAGGTTCAACAAAGCGACATTGACATCTGATACCAAAATTTCTTGTCAAAACAGAGAAAGATATCTGTCTGCCCTCTATAGTCTACTTCTCCAACTGGGCTCTCAGCATCCCCAAATCCTAAGTGTTCTGCTACCTGCACGCCTTTCCTTGACTCAGGTTTTGCATTTCCACATTCCAGGGTGATAGTTTTAAGACAGTCTCTGGACTAATAAACAACAAAACAGAAAACAAAAAAGCAAAAACCCTCCCTACACAGTTGCGTTAGCCAATATCCATATAGCTGGCTCTTTTGGTATTCTAAAGCAATTTAGTCTCAGAATTGCCTGTAGTAGAGACTTCTATGTTTTGTTCATGATAATCCACACCCAGGTTATTGCCTGTCTTTCTACCCACCTCCCCTAGACTCTGAAGCTTTTCCTCCTTAAAGAGCATTTAGTGAGGCATTTTGCTCAAATACTTTGGAAGCTTAGTGTTTAAGAAAGAGATTTTTTTTTTTTTGAAAAGGTGGGGGAGGTGGGGGATTTAATGAGAGAAAGAATAAAGCTAAAAAGGAGCAAGAAAGGGGCATCTTAGCTTTTTCTCTCAAGGATGTTAGAACAGAAAAAAAGTCGTTATGTAAAGCCAGGAAGGGGTTAGAGGGCAGGTTAGTTGACTACTCAGCCTGGGCAGCTGATGGCCACTGGGCATCATTTACCTAGGAGCTGGGATTCCACCTTCTCATCTACAAGCTGGCCAGGCCTCCTGAGGTCAGGGTGAGGGACACTGGGCCTGCTTTCAGTGTGACTGACTGGATTGATCAGCTCTTGTTCTTTCTCATTTTGCATCTGGGCATAAACATTAATCCCCGGGATCTTCCTAAAACATTAACAGAAAGCATCACTGCCCTGTACCGGAAGTGAGTTGCACTATGATTTATTGCTTCTGAACCTGTTGGAAAAGAGGAGAGAGGTGGGTGGGGGGGTAAGGGGCAGAAGAGGAAACACACACCTTTTAAACTTGTAGATGACGAATACGGCCAGCCCCACAAACACCACTGAGAGCAACATCAGCATGGCGGATCCGCTGTGGGTAGGAGTGAGGTCCACCAGTGGGGCTGGGAATAAACAAAGCACACACATTAGCAGAGACTTGAGCAGGCCCATGTGGTTCACACACAAGCTTGATAAATTCCAGGAAACCACATGGGCTATACAGGAATGATACATGGTCAATGGGTAAGCATGCATTTGAATGTGACACAGTCCTCAGATGCCCTAGCTGGCTTGTCCAAGCACTACAGTAGAACAGGGGGAAACAGAAGAGGCCCTGGATCTATTCAACCCATTGATAATTATACAGGCTTGGGCTGTTTGCTTCATCTTAATGTGTCATAGGTAGCTAAAGAAAAAGAATGCATACTTCACTGAATGGTTGTATTATATCTACTTATCAGTCTCTTTTTCAATATTTCCTTTTATTCAAGTGTTGCTGCTGTTGTTATTATTAATTAATCAACCATATTTACTGATGGGCTTACATCTTGATGAAAAGCCACTGCAGGATGAAACTATCAAACATATAACCTACTCCATACAGCTCAGGGAAACCCACCATAGATGTGCTCAGAACCCTTACTTGGCCTTAAACCTGGTTAGGTAAAATCATCTTAACAACCTTATTTTGTAATAAAACATTGAATGCTTTATGTAATTTACTGAGTACTGTACTAAAACAGAAGAGCAGAATAGCTGAATGGTTTTTCTCACTAAGAAGAGAAAGTAGTCAGACCATAAGAGTGTGTGTGTGTGTGTGTGTGTGTGTGTGTGTGTGTGTGTGTCTGTTCAGGTGAAGTATAAATTAGCTCTATCTCTACCTTGGTAGTTGCAAGATGAAAAACTGCAAAGCAGGGAAATGTTTATACGTTTATGAATTATTTCTGCTGTTTCTTTTGCACCCAGGAAGCTGATGCTCAAGTGAATGCGTTAAAAAGTCAGTACTCTGATTATGGGGGAGAGGTGTTCCATGGAATGGACTCTAAAATTTCTGAAATTCATGCCCCCTCACCCTAGGGATTCCAGCACCTCAAACGCATGGACTTCCTCACAGACAATGCTCAAATCTCTGCATGCATGAAACTCTTCTCTCTGAATTTTCTTTACATGATTTCTAGGAAACAACTCTCCCCAACTCCTCAGGGTCAAAACTCTTGCACTTTTAATGATTGTTTGCAATTAATTTTTACCATATCAAGAACTGACATTTAGCAAATGTGGTATAGTTCAAGCCAGAAAACAATCCACCTGCACATTATGGACGCATGGACAGTGTGACCTTTACCTCCCATCAATTTAAGCAAAGCCCGATACCCAGAAACGCAAGTGACCTTTAAGCACCCTTTCTCTGACTTTTCCCTGTTGAAAGCCAAGAGGGTGATGCTCTGGTCATCCAAGCAGAAAAGTTCAAGAGTAAATGACTACAATATTAATAGTTCAGACAAGACCCATGGTTGCATCTGCTCTGTCTGCTTTTTGAAAGCTTTTGTTGCAGCTAATACCAGAGAATGTATTTCATATGACTATGAAGTTGGTGCAAAGTAAAAAGTCGAAGCCTCTTTTCCAGGAAATGGGCTTAATTCATTCAGGAGGATGACCTGTTAGTGGGCACTGAATATAATTAACTCTCTTGTTCTCTCTCCACTGTAAGTCTATGCAGTTCGAGCATGCCCAGTACGAGAGATGACTAAGCAACCTCACTGCAGTGGAATACCCAAAGTCATGGTGCTTTGTATTAAAATAAGAAAACGAAGTTCTTGGTATCATCAACAAAGGCCAGAAACACACCTGAGTGCATGCTGCTATCCATAGAGTATCATAGGAGAAAAAGACACTTCCCATTGCTACAAATATTGTCTTGACTATTTTTAACAGATGGAAGACAGGGGCTGTGAACCACATGACCCAAACAAAAGCAGCTACATTTCTGAGCTGAAGGCTACCCTTCAGAAAGACCTTCAACTGGTTAATGGAAAGGCCCACTCAAACACACCCAAATACCCACAATGCTATATGCCCCATCTTGTGTAAAGGACCAAGAAATTAAAAAGAACATTTCTCAGGGGGGGTTTAAGGCTAAACTGATAAATAGCATAGAAAGAAAATTCACAGGTGACATGAGTTAAAATATTATGCTTTAAAAGTAGCCATTAGGATCCTAGTTCATATACTTTTAAACTTTGATCAGACACACCTGTGTATGTGAGAAGATGGGTCATGGATAGACAGACACACATAAACAGAAAGAAAAACAGAAAGAGAGTGGGGCAGACATACAGACAGGAAGAGAGAGAGAGAGAGAGAGAGAGAGAGAGAGAGAGAGAGAGAGAGAGAAAGAGAGACACAGAGACTGAGATAGAGACATGGAAACAGAGACAGGGACAGACAGACAGATAGAAGATAGATGATAGAACAACTGTCATGTCAGGACCAATCTTGTTATGTCTGTACTTGCATACAGTCCCCACAAGCTTAAACACTGTATTGTTTTAAAATAACTCTGCCTCCCACCCATCATTCTTTGTTATCTCAATATCAGTATCAGATGAAAGGGATAATAATATAACATAAAGGTATTCTAAAGTAAACCATTAATTTCCAAAGAACAAATTATGACCCAGAGGGGCCATGGGTGATGAAGATGGTCAGAGGCACGAATGAAGTTAAATTCTGCAAACCAACAGTAGCACAAGCAGAATATGAGAGGTGTGGCCAAGAAATCCACAGAGCTTATTTGAGAGGGTAACAGTTGGCAAGTTTTGTTGTCAATATTTTTTTTGTGTTGAGACAGGGTCTCTCTACATAGCCCTGGATGTCCTGAAATTTACTATGCAGATCAGGCTGGTCTCGAACTCACAGAGATCTGCCTGCCTCTACCTACCTCCTGAGTGCAAGGACTAAAGGTATGTGCCACTAAGCCTGGTGTAAATTTGAAATACATGAAAAATAATATGAGGAAATTACCTTACCCCTGTTCTTACTCACATGAAGGGAAACACACACGCACATGTGTGTGTACACACAGGCACACCTGGCCACCATTTCCCTTATCTTTGCTTCTACCTCCCATTGCTTTCCTCCCTTCTGGTTGAATTTTCTGATCTTACATCATTCACACCCAGATCACTATTCTTAAAGAGGCAACATTAATATTGTTGGGTAATTGTCATAGTCTTTGGAGATTGCTAGTTTCTGTAGTTTCGGTTCTAGAATGTGCTATCCATTCTACCTCCCAGTGTGCATCTATTAGTCACTTTGGGGAGACAGGGGAGCAGTACCAGTGCAGCCACCAGCAGGGGGAAGACTGAGTGGCACCGCCCTTGGTGTTCCTTGTTTGGCTTCTGCTTGCTGATCTGTGCCTGCACATAAAGCTGTCTATTGCTATTCATACAGCAGAGTCTGCATATCTTAATTTGCCCCAATATTTAGGTGTGTTTCTATGCTTTGCTGAGGAATGTAAACTGGTGATAAATGGATTTGGGCATGTTGTGTAAAATTAGCATAAATTAATTCCTCTACAGTTTCAGCTTCAACAAGGTAGATGTGAAGGAGAAAAACTCAGAGAAGGTTTTTGCCATTATAGATGCACACTGTCTAACATGGATACAAGCATTACTCCAGGTGACTGGACATTCAAATTCTCTGCTCACACACCATTGCTAAAAGTCTGTGAGGAACTTGACAATTCGTTGAATTATTGTATTCTACTCACCAGAATCTGAGTTGATTATAGTAATAGAAAAGTTACCCCATCCATAAAAGTGATTGACATATAGGAAATGCCAAAGAAAGAGCCATAGATCTGCATGCGAGAGCAAAATCCACACTCCATACTTGGGCTTAGGTTCAGGGCTAACTGAATTGGTGGAAGCTCTGCTCCTCATTTGAAAAAGTCAAGTGAAAATAATCTGTCCTTCAATGCAGTTGTGACAAGTCAAGAGATGGAATTGACTGTGAAGAACAGGGTACTCCACACATGGCTGATACTTTATGCTGTCCTATTAATAATTCCATATTCCTGAAAGTACATGAGAGAGAGAGAGAGAGAGAGAGAGACAGAGAGAGAGAGAGAGAGAGAGAGAGAGAGAGAGAGAGAGAGAGAGAGAGAGAGAGAGTTCTGAAAGATAAGGAAAGAGTTTCTCAGTGCAGTCAGTTTGGGGAATAGAAGCCTTGATATTCCCCCACCTGGAGACTCTTGGTGCACATCAGTGCATGAACTGTGTCTAGTCCTGCAGGAGGGAAACATGTTTAGCCATGCCACAACTTTATACATGCTCAGTCAACCAAGAGCCTTTTTAAACGTAGGTCTGGTTTAGCAAGGGCTTTGCTTGACACTTTTCTCTTCCAATGTAAATTTTATCAAGAAATTGCAAAAGGAAGTACACTCCACTTTGATTTTCAGTTTTTTCCTTCCCTGCCTCTGAGGCACACCCAAGGCTTTATATTAAATACTTGAAATATAAAATTTGTGGAACCCAAATATTTAAAGGAATGTGTTGGGGGCATACTATTTACTTTATACCTTGGTGGAAAAAAATTCCTGCCCAACGCCACTTGAGGACCAGGGGTTTGTTTTGGCTACCTGTGCTAGGGAATGTTGACTCCAGTGAGGGAGACATGGTGAGAGGAACAGAAAGGTGCTGATCATGCTAGGTCTCTAGTCATAAAATAGTAAGGAATTCTGGTGCTCAAATCATTTCATCCTTTTTATTAATTGTAGAGTTTCAGCCCATGGAATGGTACCATGCACTGACCGCTAAGGCGGCTCTTCACACCTCAATTAACCGTACTTATTTAATCTACCACAGACATGTCCAGATGCTAGCCTAATCTACACAGCCCCTCAAAGGCATGACCAGAAGCTTGTCTCCCAGGTGATTCTAGATCCAGGGAGGTTGACACTCAGAGGGAATGAGGTGATAAGGCAAGATTGTTTTAGAACAAAAACTGGTTTCCATTTGCAGTGCACCCGAGCTTGGATCATGGCTTCCCCTCTAGTTCATACGCAATTGCAATCATGAGCACCATAAGGCTTTCTCTAGCTCTCATAGCTAATTGGGAAGAAATGGACTGAGGGACGCCCAGCACCGTGAGTTTCCATATAAACTACCAAACCCCTGATCATTACAAGTGGTCATATTCTAATGAAAAAGAAAAAAAGAACCCTTAAACCCACTCAGTCCAATGCTGCCTACTAATTTCTACATGAAGGCTTTCCCTGGGAATGATCCAGTAAATCAGTGTCTCCCCAGCAAGTCAAATATTTCCTTTGTCTTTCATACTCCCTCCATAAAAGGCAGTCCCTTGTGCCCTGTGAGGATTCCTGAATGAGGAACAGTCTACCCCATCTTCTGAGTGCTGGGATTACTGGTGTGTGCCACCCTACCTGGTTTAAACAATGCTGGGATTAAGTCCACAGAGGGCCTGTGCATGCCAGGAAAGCACTTGACTATCTGAAGGTAGACAGCTTCCTTAAAAGAACCAACCAAGAATCTATTGCAAGCTGAAATGTTATTTCAATATATATGTATGTGTGTGTGTGTGTGTGTGTGTGTGTGTGTGTGTGTGTGTGTGTGTGTATGTCTATACACATGCATATGGATATAGTATATGTACATGTATATGCATGCATATGAGGGTGTCACAGTCATTTAACCCCATTGGAGGGGAAGATATATTTAGGTCTCTTGGCACCTGATATTATTTATCATAGCACCACAGTGATTTAATAACTGTCAAAAAGTACTCTGAAACAATCTGTTGTTTAAAGAGGAAAATATATTTAATTTAGAAAAAATAAAAGGGAATAAAAATAGTATTAGCATGGCTTTACTCATAAATGACTTACTTGTAAATAATAACTGGGCAATCCGAGCAAAGAGGCAAATACATTTATTGACTGTGGAAGAATCTCACTAGTGCTAATTTCATCTCTAAATGGAAAATGTTATTACAACAATTTATTTCACTTTACAGTTGAGCGCTCCACAGCAACCATTTGGCACCTGCATCGATTATGCTATGGCTTCGATTACATTGTAGTGTCAATAACATTCTGCCTCAGGCTTCTGCTACTTCACATGGAAAGCATCTTTACCAAGATGGAACTGGAGAGTAGAATTCACACAGTGTCATGATCTAGGCTGAAAGCTACACTTTCTTACCCACCCTAACCCCTTCCTCCTAACCTAACCAGTATTTGCAACTGAATTGGAAATATCAGTCCTCTAATGTCCCTGCAAAAGAGGTTAAATCAGTCGGTAACAGCACAGAGGGCAAGGTAACAGTTTATTACAAAACCTACACATACCCTTGACAAAGGACAATTTTCTAAACATAGGTTCTTGAAGAAGACAACTAATGGACAAGAATGGATGGGAACAATATCCTCACTGCATTTTTTTATTCTTTAATATGAGTTTTGAGGCCTTTCCTCTGCAAAATGTTAGCTTTTTATCTTTCCATTTTAATTATATGTGTCCCAATCTCTAGGAGACCAGGAACCTACAGGGAAACTGATAACAAAGCCTTGCATCTCTGAAATACAGGTGTAAATAATGAAAGGTGGGTGTGGCACTTTCTGCTCCTATTAGCATATGAACTGCATGTAGAGAATAGCATTTGTTTAACTTTCATACAGCTCCCAGCCTTTCAATTCGCCCTGCCACTTAGATTCTAATTCACATTTTAATCATTTGCAATAGCTTCCCAGACACACCTCTTGGCTGCCCTTGGCCACTTATCTTGATTATGGATATAGAATATCCCATATTTGGCAGTCTACTTTACTTATTACCTACTTCTTCTCACTGGTGTCTACCCATTCTGTCTGTTAGGCTGCCTCTACCCATGCCAAGAAATTATATTTTGATGTTTATCGCTACATAAGTGTCACAAGCCTTTCTTCTCTGTTTTAGTAAATGTCCAGAGCTGTAAATCAGATTTAATGATGCAGGGGAGTGTCTGGTAGCTCCCCTCATGTCAAATTTCTGTTTATGAAAAATGCTTTCTTCCATTTTGTAGAGACTGGTGAGGGAGCTGGGGATATAGGCACAATTTGGAGACATTGTTATAAAAGCACAATTCAGATAAGCAGATCCTTGGAATCCCAGGATTCCTCAGTCTAGACAATGAGCCTCCTCAGAGCTCCATTTTCATGATGTTTCTAGGTTTAACTCCAATGTGGCCAGGCTATGGATCAGGTACTCTGTAGCAAAGTTCTCTTAGCTTGGCTTGGAGACAGGTTTTTCAACCATATAAGACAGCTTTATTCATCCAAATGGCCTGACGATCCAGTCAACTTCAGCTTCTCTAGAGCCCTGTGTGGAAGCCCCATTATTCAAGTTCCTGTTTACTCACCGAATAAACTAATCTGATAAAGTATGAATAGCCTTGAAAGATCTTTTTTTTATTTAGGTACAGATTATCCTATTCTAGTTTGTGCTCTCAAATGGATTGTGCCAAAATAGCCCCTTGGTTGCTTTGTCTTACTGTCTATCCTTATGCAGATACTTGTCATGGTCTAGTGTCTTAATCTTTCCTCCTGAAATCCAACCTCTTATTCCAGCTTGCTTGCAGATTTTATTCTTAATGGCTCTGATTCCAACATGAGCCACTAAATGCACCTTCCTTGATGAACAAGGGGCTCTGCCACTTAGGTTTATGTGGCCATCAAAGAAATTACCATCTTTGCAACAGCCCTTAACATTCTATATTATAAAAAGAACGAATTATCACTATCCAAAATGACTACTTAAAGAAGCATTTCAGTAGGCCATTCCTCTGTTTCTACCCTGTCTATTGTTACTGGTCTGTCCACTGTGCTCGTGCATGAGTATTTGTGGTTCAGCTCAGTCTGATGTAGAATGAGCAAGGCTCCTACCTAATTTGTCTTATAATCCTCTCGTGGGCCATGCATTTAAATGAATTATTGCCAAATGTGGCACAGAAGATAGAAGCACTGGAAGAATAAAATGATACATCTGAAATGTATTCAACTCCAAGTTAACAATGAAAACCAACAAAACCAAAGCAAGCCTTTTAGTGATTTTTAGTTAATAGCTCAGGTTTATTCTTTTATAGTGGCCAATAGAAATCAAATGGCTTACATCAGACTATGGCCATTAAATACTCCTTACAATAAAATACCATCTTGAAAATCTATGAGACAGAGCACTAATCCAGGATCAGTAAGTTATACTGATTCGGGCTTTTACAATATCATATTTTTGCTCCACTCCCCATCTTTTATCCTTCCCTTATTCTGAGACACCGGACTCCAAAGGACATGGGTGTGATTTTTCCTCTAGCTGTCCATTCTCAATGCACAAATAAATATGCATTACTATATCCATAAGGCATGAAAAGAAAGAGAATGTTTTTCTCTAGATGCCTATTGGATAAAATAAAGAAAGTCTCCGCTAGCCAGGTGTTCAGCTCAAGTAGTCATGGAGACTGGCTCACGAATATAAATTTCTACAGGTTATGAATTAAGCACCTGATTATTTTTAAAAGTAATGTTTGTTGAGCACCTGACATGTGCATTTTCTCTGCTGGGATCGGTAATGGTGACAACATCATAACATTAAGAACCTACTCATAAAAAGTCAGTATGTATGAGGACGATGAGGATGAAGATAGCCATAGTGACCATCATCAGAAAGAGACTTGAAAATAGATGAGTTCAGACATAGGAGGTGGTAATGAGGCAAAGGCTTCTGGGAAGGTGTCACACACATGCCGGCATACACCTAAGCACGCCAATACAAATAGACTTAGGTGTGTAGAGAGCTGAAGGAAATAGGGGTGGGGAGCAGTGCGCGTAAGTTACACTTTGTTCCATACACAGGCACTTTCAGTTTAACCCCAAATGCTGCTTATTCTATACACACCTTTCTAATTCTCTCACTGGTTCTGTAATGTCTGAGCCTGTCTGCTAAACACGGTTCTAAAAGCCAAAAGCATTTGTTCAAGTTGTGACCTAGGCTCCACCTTCTTATCACCATTCCCTTTATTTCTCTCCTATTTGCACAGAATGCCAAAGCTCTTGTTTCACAAAGAGAATTTCAGAATCATATCTGTCAGGGGCCAGTAGACTCTCAAGAGAAACCAGACAGTTTCCAAGGAGCATAGGAAAGACTATGAACAGAATAAGCACTGTGTTCAAAGCTTGGCTCAGCTTAGATATAGAAATGAATGAATTCCAAAAGAGGGCACCCAGATGGAAATAAGCAATATCCAGTTTCTAATGACACCCAGTTCTCTGACAATGCTTATCTAATGCCCCCATAAAAGCAAATAGGGAACTGAATTTGAAAACCAAGACAAGGCCAGTAAATTCCTGAAAGCAGACAGTTCATTTCCTTGAGAGTCTAAGCAAACCATGCTCTTTGTCTCATCAGCAACATCCTCTGGTTTGAACATTTTTAAAAGGAGACTGACGAACATCTGCCTAGCAATTAATGGAAGCAGCAGTGTGCAGTAATGGTCCCTGGGAAGGTTTCAGTAGTACTGTTTGGAGACATGCTCTGTGACAGACAGTGGTCTATTTTCCCTTTCGGTGAGGGGCATGGGAGGACGAGAAGGGAATGGAAATTCCATATCTGCACGAAACAGTATTCTTCAGCCATATATGAATATGTTCAGAAAACACCACTGCAATCCTCCTAGCCTTCACCTAAAGTGTTCCATTATAGTGCCCTGTTTTCCATGAATGAAAGGAGAGAATATGCTGTAGTCTCTTTGTCAAATATGCGGTCCCATGGACTGATGTTCCAATAACTAGTTTTATTTTTCTCCCTACAGAAGCTAGAGCTATGCCAGGATCAATTTCCGGTAAGAAACTGATGCTCAACCTCATAATTATTTAAAAGTCACATTCTTGACACAAGTCTTTTGTTGTTTATGTTGTTACGAACATGTAGTCTAGAATGTGTGTACCTAGGGATACAGACAGTTCTACACACTTATGTAAACAAAGAACACTCTGACATTCAGCTATTCAGTCTTGGTCAGTTTCTTCCTTCACAGAAACTAATGTTCCATATTAAGTCCATATCAAGATAGTTGCTGAGTCAGCTAAGATAGAAATTTCATCATGTGGCTACTAAAGCTTGCAATTTCACTAACAGAAGATGTTACTATTAAATCTAATAGGAACGAAAGTAAGTAGCCATAATGATTGGAAGATAAAGAATTTTCTCTCTTGTCAAGCTGTCCCAGTAAAAGACCTCTGTTTTTTTCCTTCCTGCAACTGTATCTTTTCTCCTGTTGTCTTGGAAACCTTGAGTCTTACATATCTTTGGCACAACTGCGCATCTTTCAAATTCTGATATAGTTATGTGGACTTCCAATGATACATTCTTTTTGCCAGTCTTTCATCCCAGAACCCTGACTTCTGCTCCCAAACACCCATCTGTGAAGAACTAGAAGCATGAAATGGAGGAAATTCTCAAGCCTTTTCAACTTCATATTGTCCCTGGCCATCTACAGCTACTGCGGCTGAAAAGAATTTCTCATAGCTATTAAGAGTGAAGCTTCCACGTGAGATACGGATCTACACATTCTTTGGATGCTCTTGCTGCATCAATTTCTCATGATTACACCATGGGCTACACCAGTCTCATATATCTAATTACCTACTTTTCAACTTGGCTTCAATTCTATACTAGTTCTCACAAGAAGGGCACCCACCAACTTGCTCCTTTTGATATTCTACTTATATTTGAGATAGAATCTCTACTATATAACCCAAGGCTGCCTTGATCCTTCTGGACACCACTTGAATGTTGGTATTGCAGCGTGTCAAATTTACCAGAATAATGTGAGACATATGTGAAGACAGAATGACATAGGTCATTATGTATGA
Organism: Uromys caudimaculatus; assembly: GCA_028551405.1. Lineage (NCBI taxonomy): Eukaryota > Metazoa > Chordata > Mammalia > Rodentia > Muridae > Uromys > Uromys caudimaculatus. The sequence goes on along the minus strand of CM052703.1, from coordinate 10,449,020 downwards.
CATAATGACAGGTGAAATGAAAAGCTGGTGCACGTAATAACTGCCAGAAGAAAGCTGTGTAAAAAAGTACAGGGTCAAAACATAGTTGGCCTCCAGAGTAGAGAAAGTGAGAAATATAGCTAATTCTCTGCTTAGCATGCCTTGAGATATTTTACCCACTCCAATAGAGTCTCCAGGTACCTGGAACAGAGGGAGTTTTCTGATAAACAAAGCATATTACAACATAATTTACCATTTGTTGTCTGAATTCATTCAGAAGCTGAGTGTGCTGTATAGCAAATTTAGAATGACAAGAGATGAAACATATACCTTCAAATGCAGAATTCTGTATAGAGTATCGGATTCTACAATATTCAATCTCTAAACTTAAACATGAGCAAGTAGCTCTATGTATTCTGGAAGAGGATGCTGATGTGGTAGCATGTTTTCTAAGCAAGTTCCATTAATGAACTAAGTGTATTTCACATCTTTTTTCAAAGGCTTTTATGGCTTCTTGGATCCCACTGAAGTACAGATGGCTCCCGCAGCATGTTCTGAGCTCTACCTCCATTGCCTATGTTCATTAACAATCACATCTGAATACTTAGTTTATACAACAGTGGGAGAACAACAGGAGACAGTGGCAATATGCTTAACCAGCTTGCTCGGAACCTCCTGGAATCGCCAAGGAACTGAGGAACGGAGACGGAAACCTCTGGTCTCCATCGTCATTCACTTGGCCTCCTTAGCAGCCCCAAGGACTTTCCCCACTGGCACTTTAGTCTTTGGAATAGCTTATGAGATCTGTCCTATGCATCTTTTAAGAAACTTTCCAAATACTATCTCCTGTATAAAATAGTCAATATCATTTGGAACAAATAGAATTAATCTCGGCCTTTGAGTTCTTAAATTACTTCAACTGAAAATAATACAAGGAAAGAAAAGCTAGCAACTTTCATATACCATGCAATCTTCTAAATATATTGTCCAAATTCACTCAACTCTCACACAGTCCCAATGACTTACATCTGATCACCAACTCTATGGCATAGAATATTTAAATCTGTTTTTTGGTGTGCATATTGAGTTCTAGCGAAATTATGGAAAATAAAGATCTGGCTGTACAAAAAGAAAACAAAAAATGAAAATGTTGTAAAATTGTAAATGTTTATACAGAATGTTAACTCCCTACATAAATACTCATATACTTGCTTATTGAGAGACCTCCCCCAACTTCCTATCCCTTGTCCATATTGCATAGCATATCTCTACTCAATGACACCATACTTCCCCACACCAAATGAAATCATAAGTCTTATCATTATATTAACAACTACCAGTTGGCATTTGTGCTCCCTGAAGCTGGTACTCTGCCAAAACAAGTAATTGATAAGTATTGTTTATTAAATTGATTATTAGCATACATAGGGGACATCTATTTATAAATGCTTGAAATTACTTATTTTTACCAAAACTTTCTCTATAGTTAGAATAAGGATGCCCTGCCTGCTTTTCATTAGAGCCAGGAAATCAATAATAGTTATTTATAAAATTAAGACCAAATCAAGGTTGACTTTATATTGCTCCTAAATATCGACTTCATCTCTACTACAATAGCCTGGAACATAAATAAATCAAATTCTTTGTGCTATGAATGATTTGAAAACAAGGCTTTACAGAAAGATTTGGAAAATGTTACCTGTAAGGTTAATGCTCTTTTCACGAGGTATCTTGAGACAAAGCTTGCTATCACCGGGGAACATGCCCTGTGTGATTTATTGAACTGTTTTCCAGGGACTAAGTAGAAACAATATCTTATTCGAGTGCTCAACTTGTTTCCCATTAAAGAAGAACCATCAATCAAGGAAACCTTCAGGAATTATGCCCAATTTATAACTACCATCTATCCTTGATTTCAAGGAACATTATTTTCCCTTCCATACAGTTGCCGGCAAGAACCCCCAACATGAAAACTGACCTGCAGTTAGGTGAGCTGCATGGACAAGAACTTGGACCCCAGGCTTCAGCTCGAAATGCACCAAGTTTTGGTTGAGTTTGTGGATTAGAACTTCAGATATCTGAAAGGAGTGTTATAGTTAGTGTCACCAAAATCATCTTAATGACTACGAACTGCCACTCTGAGAAATACTTTGAATGTTCACCAAGGCCTGCTAACATTATACAGCAAATGACAGAAAGCTAGGGTCTGTTATATACAGGAACTGAACAGTAGTGTCTTGGTTACAATAGAAACATTATGGTGTGATTTACTTTGCTTCCTTCATTTTCTCTAAACCATCTCCATGGCTTCTAGGGGTAAGAACTTTATGACTGCTGGATAATAAATGTTGACAGTATCTTAATAATCGATATAGCTAAAGACAATGCAGCCACAGTTTAAGCGATGAATCATTTAATCTTTGTTTCTACAAATAGGTATTTGTTAAACCACTTCTGAGGCTGGTATATGCTGATAAGAAACATGGAATTATTCAACCTGAGCACGGGATTTGAGTAGAATTTACATACAGCAAGGCATGACAAATAGGGTAAAAGCCTTTTCTTTTGTTTAGCATAAACATTTATTATGCCTTGCTAACAGATTTTGAGGTATTTCTGAAAGGCTCCGAGGGAAGATCATGCTACATATTTTTATCTGCTGTCCTTGCCTTGTTTTTTAATATACTATTTTAAGCATCAAGTTCATGTTTTATTTAATATGCTATTAAGTCTAATTAGATGGATTCTGGCTATTATTCTTCTAGTTACATTCTTCTGCTTTCCCTTTTTTATATGCTGTTTCATCTCCTCTAGTAAGTTGCCAATGTGGCACTGTTGAACCTTAATAATTAAGTAGGACCTGATGGCTTAGTTTGGAGTCCATTATAGAAGTCCCTAGTTGGCAATGGAACCGCGGTGCCCTGCATATAAACTTCTCTGCTGAACAAGGGGAGGGAGAGATGATCTCCATGTCCTGTTGATGAGCAGCTGGGATCTTTCTTTCAAACGTTGCCATTGTGAAACAAAAAAGAAAAGCAACTCTGTGTTAAAATTATGCTGAAAACCACGTTGGCCTTCTGTGAAGATACTCCTTTTTTATTAGCATGGGAAATTTTTCTCAAAGTCCCAGGTTTAAAGAATGATAGATTTCCAAACTATTTCATCAAACGTGTTTTCTCTGTAATCTCTGATTACTACTCAATTAGTGGAGTCTTGATATGAAATAAACTCTGGATTTGTAGCACATGTCGATCACAATGGTTTTGGCTTTGAAACTTATAAATGCATGCAAACTGTTAACGTACATGTACATGAAAACATACAAACACAGGCATATGTAGACATACAATGAGAAAAAAAATTTTAGTTCAAACATGGAAGACATCTCAGAAGCAATTAAGAAAGTGACCTGTTTCCTAGAGACTATCAGAAACATAAAATAGAACTATATATCAACAGTAGAAGGACTTCCCACTTTCATCCCAGTGAGTGATATCTCTGATTATTCCTGAAAATGATTATACTCAAGTGAAACATATAAATAACTAAATCAGAAGATATAATTTATCAGAACAATGTACTTTTAATTTATTAACTATAGGAGAGTCCCATGTGAAAATAATTAACTTCTTAATGTGTGTTGGTTTTTTATCATTACTTCATTGGCTTTGTCTGTATCATTTACAAAACTAAGCCAGGTATGCAAAATTAATTTAGTAACAGAACGTGTTTCATGTTATTTAACTTGCATCAAAAGACATTTGATAAAGAATAAATGCTCTGTGGGAAAGAATTATGTGTAAGCAGGAAAACTAGATGTAATTTGCATTACATACAAGAATAACCTCAATTAGAACTGGGCATTTTGCTATTTAGAAAATTAGAAATAAACAGTTTACAAATTTCAACAATATTTTAAACCTCTTACCAGGTTAATTACATAACTATTTACTCTGTATTGTCTTCATCAGATCCTGAGATATTATTTATATATTTAAGTACATAATATATGCATTGGACACTTTATTTTGATAATGCTGCATGTGTCTAGGTATTTTTTCCTTATGTGTTGATGCTGGCATCCCCATGGAAGGGCATAGAGTTCAACGGACATATCCATGTTTCCCCAGTTAATATTTGAGGCGTTGAGACTAGACCTCTGCTTTGTTTGACTCCTAATCGTAGTTCAGCACTACTTAAAAAAAAAAGATAGGTTTTTCAATCATTTACCCAAAAGGGGGAAAGAAAGATGTCTAGTTATATATTTTGGTGAGTGAGTTTAGGAGATAAAAATGGTGCAGTATTTAATTCATTACACTGTCATTTCAAATCCATCTGTAACACACACAAACTAAGCAAGGCCACTGAGCAGTGCAGGCCACAGAAACAGGCATTTCCTAACACATTCGTCATGAATGTGTCCATTCCACCAATCTATACAAATTGTAATATTTGAAAAGTTTGGACAACAGAAAGATTACAATAAACTACAAATCTACAGGAGGCATAGCAAGAGCTAAATGAGAAGAAAAAACAGTTGCCTGAGAGAGATTCAAGTGAAACAATACATGATCACTCAGAGACGGGATTGCTGAAGCGAGGTGAATTTACTTCTCTTGCTGTCCAGTGAAAAGTGTGTCTCTTAAGTGAATTTCATTTTTAATTCATATTGTTATTCTCTTCTGTGGCTTTCCTACACAGCCCATTTCCTAGTCTACTTCAGCTAAACAATCACAGCTCAAGAAACAGCCTATTATTCTTGGGTCTTGCCTTTTTGGCAGGATGTGTCTATGATGCAGATGAAGTTCACACTTCATTTAAATTACTAGTTGAAAAGGCAAAGGAGACTCGATACAGAAACTAGAAGGATGTCAGAGGAAAGCCTTACTGTAGGAAAAACAGCAATGTAACTCTCCTTATTTTTATCCCAAAATATGAAGATTGAGTGGAACAATCAGAATCAATTCGGCTAAAATAAGGTAACAATGGAAAATTCTCATCTGAACAAAAGAGGCATTTTTTTTCTCATGTTCAGTATTGACCACAGATGGGCAGGTGCTTCCTACCACACAGGGAAACGAACTGGAGGGGAAGCCATTCTAAATGTTTCCATTCACTGTAGCAGAGGACAAAAGTATTATCTAGTTGATACAAACCCTGACAAGTTGGGGTACCTGCAAATAGAGATCCAAATGCCTACTCAATAAAGGTGGGGCAGATGTCCATATCAAAGGACACTCCTAATGTTCTAACTCCAGCAGCCCAGGGTTCAATATGAAAACACAAACACTAAAGACCATGTCAACATGTCGCCACCGAAGGAAAATATTATTCTCACAGTAATGTACACTGAGAAAAGCAGCTTAGATGACGCACAAGGTAATAAATTCAAAATAACAGGTATAAACATGTTCAAGGAACTTGAAGCGAATGTGAATCAACTGAGGATCAAGACGAAGAAAACATGCGCTTTCTTGGATGGAATAGGGAAAACAAATCAACATTTTATTTTATTTAAATAATATTTCTATTTATTTCTTGAAAATTCCATATATGTGAACAATGAATTTTGATGAATCCATTCTAACACCCCCATCCCAGCTCTTCCCACCCCTAGCAGGTCCCACTCCCAACCTCACGCATTCTTTGTACTGTTTCAAGAATGTACTCTTTCCTTTAATGTCCCCTTTGTTCTTGTTCCAATGACTGACATTTTTATTCCTGTCATGTGAGTGTATTTTCCACAAATAATTGTATGAAAAACAGTCTAGATGTTGAATAAGTTCCTGGAATGGTGGCCATCACTGTTGAGAACCAAATATTGGTAACCTTCATTCCTTTTGGGCACATAGGATTATAACTATGATTTTTTTTTCCTTTTCTTTTCTTTTTTTTTTTTTTTTAAGATTTATTTATCTACTATGTTTTTAGCATTCCTCCTGCATGTATGCCTGCAGGCCAGAAGAGGGCACCAGATCTCATTATAAGTGGTTAAGAGCCACCATGTGGTTGCTGGGAACTGAACTCAAGATCTCTGGGAGAGCACCCAGTGCTATTAACCACTGAACCATCTCTCCAGCCCCTGTAACTATGATATTCTACTGTCTAGGCAGAGCCTTGGCACTTATTTAAGACAATGATTTGGGAGAAGGAGTGCCGCGTGTCCTTTCCAACCTGAAGAGTTCAAGTGTTTGCAAGTTCTCTCTTAGGGCTACTCAGTGTGGATGTGCAAATTGATTAACTGAAGTATACTAGCTTCCTAAGGGTTAGGTGCAGCTGCAGAAGACAGGCATGGATCCCTCATGGAGCTAGCAGGTTCCCAGTGCAGATCCTCAGAAATCTATGGAAACACAGACAGTCCTGTGTGACCCTCATGTTCAGGCTCTGTGGTCATAGCACAGATGTGTGGTGTTCTACTACACATTTTTTTAAATTCCCAAATAGCAAATGCTTTGGCATATTTATCAATGACAAGTCTATTCTGGTCCAAAATAATAACATTTGTACTTTTTAATTTTATTTTTGATATTATAGTATAATTATTTCACCTTTCCCATACCTTCTTCCAAACCCTCCCATACAACCCTCTTTTGATTCATTATGATCTCTTTTATTGTCATGTATATATATATGTATGTATATATGTATATGTATATATATATGTATATATGTATATATATGTATGTATTATGTATGTGTGTGTGTGTGTGTGTGTGTGTGTGTGTATATATATATATATATATATATATATATATATATATATATATGTCCCTAAATATGACCTACTCAGTTTCTATAATGTCATTTGTAGGCATATTTTCAGGATTGAACATTTAGCTTTGGATAACTAATTGGCATGCTTTCCCCATAATGCCATTTAAGGAGTTTGAAAGACTACAAATGTAAGGCTCCTCTTTCTCCAGAAGTCATTGTAACCTCCTCAGAGCACGGTGGTCTCTCCTCCTTTCAGACATGGCATATCCATGTCTGTCACCCCTGAGAACTCAGAGAGCAGCAAGAGATGCAGGGACAAGAGGGCAGAACTTGGGTTAGACTTGAGCAACGAGTCTTGGGATAGCAGGGTGTGATCTTCTTGATGAGGCCACTGAGGGCAAGGGAGCCATCTCACACTCTCTGGAGATCTGAAAGCAAGGCGGGTGGAGCTCTCCCAGATAGAGAGCACTTGATTAACCTGGTGGTGGCATCCTGATAAGGGGGTCAAGCGTTTCTCACTGGGAGGAATTCTCAATTTATTTCACAGACAAGATAGTCCCTTTCAATTAGCATTTCTGTTCCCTGGGGGGATGCTCTCAAAAGTGGCTCAGAAAAGAGAGCCTGGTACACTTATTTGTGGCCTTTCCCTCCTATTCTTCAAGGACCACTGGACAGAATCCATTCTTTTACCCTATTGGATGTTCTCTACCTCTTTACAAGGAAGGGACCAGAGCATGAAGAGAGTGGCTATGATCAGCAATCCAGATAATGGGTTTATTTCTGTTGTTTATATCCTTTGTATTTGTCTTAAAAGTCTGTATAACCTACTATTTATATTGATAATATTGGGAAGCTGCTTTAGCTTTTCCTGTGTTCCTTTCTTCTTTGCATTTTTCAGTGAAGAACTTTGTCCTCTGCTTTTCCAATTATTAAATAGTTTGGGATGGGGTACTCTAACCCTCTGATTCACAGGGGTGTAAAAGCATCTGAAATTTTAGCAGCAATGTTCTATCTACATAACTGTAAGGATGAAGAGATGCCTCCTCACTTGACCTACATTGAACCCAAAACAACTGTAAACCTAGAGCTCCTGGTGGTGCTATCAGATGGCAGGCCTAGGCTTTTGAGTGCAGTTAGACTCAAGTTAACTAGAAGCCAGGGCTTGCTGTAGCCATCCATACCTTCCTATGTACTGGCTCCACTCCTGCACCAGCTTCCCATGTGGTCACAGGGAGAGCAGAAGGAGAGAGGAAAGAGGAAGTAATTTGGTGACATTCGGGATTGGTTCTGAATTTATCCTTGCCTGCACTGTATCTCTGGACCTTTAAATTAAATGAGTTTCAAAACTCACTTCTACCATTCCCTCAGTTATTTAAGTGACCAAGTCAGAGAAGAACATCAACAGACTGAAACTACAGGTTACCAGTGAGCGGCCTACTTCGTGGAATCTCAGGACATATTTTGGCCTTATAAGCAATTTTACCATTGCAATTTTTTTCAATCAGGTAAACAATATTCTCTGTAACTAGGACACTAATTTCTCATGGGTGCGATGTGGATACTGGCTTTACTTTGACTGGAACCTTGGACAGGCTACAATATAATCAGTTCCCTTAACCATGTCATAACCTCACGGTAACTTGCTTTCCACTGAAATGGCCGGAGTCCCTTTTCTGCTCTAAACCATTATAACTGATGCTTGCCACGTTGTCATCACACAACCTTCCATTTCCTTACTGTCCCTGTTTGCTTCTCTACTTTCTGAAAGTCAATTCACGAACCATCTTACTTCCTCCCCATCAGCATTTCCTCTTCCAAAAATGTCTGCATTTCCCCAGTCTTAGTTTCCTTATTTCCACATCTTTGTCTATCATAAAACAACCATCAACAAAACTGTTACAAATTATTGAACATCTACTCTCTTGGTCAAATGCTTTCTTATGTTATCTCTTTAATTGACAAAAGTACCTATGGGATCTCAGTGACTTCAAATTATTTAACATTTTGTCTTTACTACCTCATCTCTATGATAGAACCATAATAGCATTGACAAAGCTATAAACCTGGCTTAGATCTCTAACCCTGTGATCTCTTCACTAAAATGTAAGCCTCACTGAATATGTGCCACATTCTAAGTGGCATGGTCTTTGAAGAAGTCACCTGGTCTCAGCTCTCTGACTAAACTGTCCAGTGATTCTTATGTCAGGGTTTATGGTACGTCACCAGTCCTCCCAGAGCTATTGTGGTAGCTGATTGCTGATTGGTGGGAGAACTTTGAAATATCTTCTGGGAATCTCACCTGCTCTAGGTCCTCTGGTGACCTTTTATTTTCTCTGGTTCCATCTTGATAGGGCAAAACAAAGAGCTCAGCAGCAGTGGGTAAGCCAGGTAACACTGCCACTAGGATATGGTGGCTGGGAATTCCTGTGGCCTGTGAGGGAGACAAAGAGACTGGGTGAGTCCTCTGGAGAAAGAGAGCAGATGAGGAGTCAGGTGGAAGGCATCAGCAAATGTGGAAGTCACACAGGAATATGAGGAGTAGTGGCTTACAAGGAGATAGAATGGACAAGTTAAGTGCCCACTGAGGAATAAGTCACAGCATTTTGCTATTCCTCCAGAAAGCTTAGGGAGCTGAAAGGCTGTGGTTGCATCGTAAGATACCAGGCATGAGAATCATGGCTTTCAACTCAGGTCTGTAGCTTTGTCGTCTATTGCTCATGAGAGTCTAGGAGAGTTATCCTGGTTGCTTTTCCTACACAATGAGGGTACTAATTATCTTCTCTTGGGACTGGGAAGGAATAAAGGTGTTTTGTTTTATTTTTTTAAAAAAGACACAGAAATATAGCTAGGCACTATGCACTATGTGCTCTTGAAGCTGTGTGCTGACAGATGTGGATCTGCACCCTGGGCTTCTCTTACTAATTATACTCACCATTGAAGACACTTAGACGGGGTTCTCTTTGCTTATTATGTAGTCACTGATTTTTTCCTTACTAATGTCCAAGTCATGAACTCAGCTGCATGACTTTTACAGATCTCCAGGTCCTTCTTGTAGCAGAATCAGCTTCGTAGGGGAGCCAGGGCCATGGGTTTCTGAGGGCTGTACTCACCCAATCAGGAAGACAGGCATGCATATATGGATCGCAAATGTTAAGATAATAAACTGATTAACCATACTACCTATGGGCTTTAGCTCTGTCTTCTCCTTCCTTTGCTAAGGGTCTGCTCTCCATGAAGCTATTCAAGAACAGAGAAGAATTGTGTCTGGTGGAGAGAAGGTACTATCTGTACTCACTTCCACCAGAGACTTTTTGATTACTCGGCTGATGTCCCTCCTCCACTCAGGGATGTCAGGGTTGTAGTCATCCAAGTTTGGAGAAAAGGCCAAGCGAAGAGACCGAAATTCCTCTGTGGATGTAAAAGTAAGTACTTATTACAAGTTAAATAGCTCCACAATGCAGTCTAAACATTATTTTTCATACAAATCCTTCCATACTCACTGTAGTGACCTTTCTAGAAGGCAGACACACTACCCTGTCCCTGTTAGCTCTTCCTTTGCTAAACTGAAGTCACAGACTCTGGCCTATACCCAGCTCTGCAACCTTTGCCTGTTATCCCCAGCTCTAGGCTTTGAAATTCTGGATATTAAGTAATATGAGGGCCCTGTATACATGACAATATTATGATACCAGAATCTATGTGTTCCCTGTTCCTCTAACCAGAATGCTCATTCATCCCAGTACCTACCTACAAAAGTATTCGAAAGCTAGTTAACATTTTTCCTGACTAACTATTCTTCCTCATCATTGATGTTTTAATTACATTTTCAATAACACCACTGTATTGAGCATATGCTTTCATCATTTGATGAACATACAGTAACTAAGATATTACATACTTTTATTTATTGATAAAATTATTCTACTGTTAGTAGTTGTTTGTTACTAAGTTTCATAGGATGGCATTTCACATTCCTAACATCAGGGATAATTTCGGTTCCTCTACAGTCCCTGAGTTAGTCTTGATTCTCCAGGAAGTTGTATGGTGATTCACCTAACAATAATCTTACTGGAGGAATTTTCTAGGAGGAAATGGGGAGGGGCTCAAAGGAGACATGAAGAACATTTAGACCAAGGCATACAGGACAGGAATCAGTTGGCAGAGGAACCCCTATGTTCCAAGAAAGGGTCAGCTTTAGTATTCTGTGTCACTGTGTCATTAGCTAGCACCTGTGTCCAGAAAGAGGACCCAAGGTTGGCACAAGCTTCAGATCACAGTGTCAAGGTGTATTTTTATGTCCTCACCACCTCTACCTCACAGCGTTTGGAATACAGAACTGACAGATCACAGTACCCTCCCCCCAAATATGTTTGCTGCTCCACACTGCATTTAGATTAAATGCATTTTCTTATGACAGTCTTTTTCATGCCATATTACATGGTGTAGCTTCCCTCTGCCCACATGTTCTGCAGTGTTTACTGCCTGCACACCTTGTACTAATGGGGTTTGTTCTTCCTATTGCTCCGCCATCATGCCTTCACTTGCCACAGCTGATGCTTTTACCTCCCCCAAACCACAGTACGCCTGGTTCTTTCCCTCAGACTCTCATTGGAGAGGCTGTTCTAACCACACAAACATGGAAACCATTCTCTCTCTCTCTCTCTCTCTCTCTCTCTCTCTCTCTCTCTCACACACACACACACACATCTGTAAGGATAGAGGGTCTGTGCTCTTGGCCTTAGGACAGTACTTAGTAGCTATAGGTTTTTAAGGGCCATGTCTGTACCCTGTAATTTGTAGTTGTTTATTCAATGTGTAAATGATTCCATATCCATGCAGGCTTCGTTACTTATGCATTTCCTTGTTTGACAATCAGTTCTTGTTTCAAGCACGTCCTTGTGCTTCAGTGGCGGCTAAGTGACATCAACAAAGCCAATTATACATCCAGGAGGCCTAAAAGCCCGCACTCGGGCATTTCCTAACAATGCTACCAAGTTATCAAACACACGCTTTGAGGACTTTTAAATGAGAAACTGTGCACTCATGACATTGGCTTTGCTCCAGAGATACGTTCTGTGAGTCACTGATCAGCCCTGGGAACATCCCCAAGTCCTTTCTGGTGGAGAACAATTATAAGCATATAAATGACAAATGGCAGGACCCAAGAGTCTCTTGCTGAGCTAAGCCCCAATGCTGCTCTCAAGGCAGAGGTTGATGTCATTTCTCACTTTCGCCTTACCCCTCTCTCTCATCAAGGGGTGATGACATCATACAAAAGGGAGAATGTCTAGCCTAGCGAGAGGACAGACGTGGTGTGGCTTCCTCATTATCATTTAACGTGTGAACCTGCATGAGGTGAAGATAGAATGTCCTAGAAATGTTCTTAAGTATTCAAATACATGTGGTATTGTTGGAAAAGAAAAAATGCCAATTAAATGGTCTTTTTGTTTCTCAGCTCTTAAAGGGGATGAACTCGACACACTTGCCATTTTGTAGAGGCAGACCTGAGCCTGGAGCATATAAGGAGAAAGAAGACGAGCTAGCTGTCCTTCCTCTCAGTCTGCTTGGTGCTCTTGGGTAACCCAGCCTTCCTCCCTCCCTCTTCAACAGTTCGCCTCCTGCCCTCTGGCATGATGGCCTTTACTTTCTATTTTACTAAGTTCTGTGGGTGCATGTTCTGGGCGCAGCTGCTAGCCTCTCTTTTGTCAGGGTGCTCTAGAAAACTTGTAGCTCTTGATTAGATTTCTATCCCTTTAAAAGAAAAATCCCAGATAACTTAAAAATGTGATTGCCAAGGACCATGAGTGAGACAGTCAGAACCAAGAAAAGCAGAACTGTCCTCTTTCTGCTTCTGTGGGAAGATGGAGCCTGACTTCCCTAGGGGGCAGTAGTTGCTTCAGGAGTCTTAACCACACTTATGACCCCACATCTCCCTATGGCTCTCCAATTCTCTTCTGAAAGCTAAGTCTAGGACTTAAGAATCAGTCTTCCTTTTTTATCAGTTGAATTCAGAGCTTCCTCTTTAACTCTGACAAGTGTACTTTTTATTTAATAAGTCACAATTCATTAAAAGTTTTAAATCACAGGGCAGATGCAATCATTCCATGATATATCACTTGCCTCATAGGTATGACAATCCTAGGCCCAAACAAAAAATCTAAACATTTCAAACCATGTGTGTGACTCTCTGGATAATTCATCTGACTGAAAATGAATGAGAATAGTTACAGAGGACCATCTGTTCTATTAACACTTTTAATGAAAAAAGAGATGATTGCCAACTGTATGTAGGGTGACCACATTTAGAAGATGCCCTTAAAGAGACTTGAGGGTGAGGGCACCAAGCATAACAAGGAGAAAGCTGGTGTGGAAATGACCTTCTGGACACAGAATTCTTAGGCTCTGCTTGTTCATTATACTTATGCCATGTTTTGCCATTTGTATAGCAGTGATAATTATAGATATTCTCTCTCTCTCTCTCTCTCTCTCTCTCTTTCTCTCCTCTGTTTGCAGGATTTAATAAGGCAGTTCATACATCTCAAGTGTTTGGGACAGCTGCTGGTGATTAAAATGGGCTTCATTAATGTTAGTTGGTGTCACTGTCACTGTTGTTACTAATGGAACTGTCATAAAGATTAGCATAGCAGAATGATTGTAAAGACTGTCATTTCCCATGTCTGTCCATAATTTCCTTGCAGGAAATGATGGTTTGGATAAGAACAACACTGAGACCTTCTAGATTTATTATACTCTCTGTGATTCCTAGAAGAAGGCCATCTACACACCTGACAAAAGGGACAGCTGTCCATGGCTCACTACCCACTATTGTAACGTGACATTCATGATGGAGAGGAATTCAACCAGAAGAAATAATCTAAGGGAATGATGTGAATCTAGTTATTTAGGGCATTGTTTGGATGTGAAATGTCTCACTTATACTCATGGTCTTAAACACTTGGTCTTCAACTGGTAGCTAGCACTGTCTGTAGAGGCCATGAAACATTTTAAAGGAGAAAACTTGCTGAAGGGGATATGCTATTGCATGTGGGTTTGTGGCGCTATTGCCTGACCTTACTTCCTGTGCTCTCTGCTCTGCTTTCTGAATATGGATGTGAGATCATCAGGCAGCTTCCCCACCTGCTGCCATATCTTACCTGCCGTGGACTCTATCCCTCTGGAAACGTGAGCTAAAATAAACCTATTTTTGTCAGAGTATTGGCTACAGAAACAACATGTAATCTGGAGGGCAACATCAGACCAATGGCCCAGGGCCATTAACTGCTGGGTACAGTGAGAGTTTGCACATTTGCTTTCCTTATGCTAGGGTTTTTGTTTTTGTTTTTTTTTGTTTTGTTTTTTTTTTTAAGATTACACACAGTACCAGCCAGCAGAAATGAGCTAAATAAAGAAGTTGAATCAATAGTCCTCTCCACTATGCATGTCATGCTGTAGCCTTCTGGTTGAGGGTCTTTCACATCCAGGTTGACTTCTTGCTGTCTGAGCTGACCAAATCTCTTCAGATGGGCGGCAGAAGCAAACCTCATAGATGTAACACTGTTTCTAGGACACTAGCCTTCGGCCTTTTCTTCAGATATGTCTTCTCACAAATCGTTCTTTGGGTTTGAAGGGCAAGTTGGCCCAACAAAGAATGGAAAATTGAGCCTTATGTCCCAAAGGACCATCTAGTCCTACATTATATTACTGGAATCAATTGATTCTAGAACTGGGTTAAATTGATATCTGAAAAAAAAAAAAAACGAATCTAATTTTTTTTCCCTAATTCCTTTCTCTCTGGCGGCACATTCTTTCTCCTGTAGCACATACATTCTAAATCTAGTTTTAAAATCTTATTTTTTTAAATTTTAACTTCCCATGATACATATGTACAACTTCCATATTAATAATAAACATTTATCTCTTTATCATCTGTTGGTAAAAATTAGTTCATAATCAATTGATTAGCTTTTGTTAGAGAAAAAATATATTACCAAAGTGGGATCATTCTGTAAAAGCTGTTTTTATATCTCATTTCAAGCAATTATCCTACCTTTCCATTTCAGTAAATTTTATCTCATCTAATACTTGAAATATATTCTAGTTCCCTAGGCATCACAAATCTGTATTGTGTGTCTATTTCTCTACCTGACATTGAGTCCACTCCTGGCCTCTGGTGACTGTGAAATCTCTATTGCTTTTGTGTGGAACATTTTTCTTTTGTTGTTTTAAGTACAGATTTGCAAAAGAAATTATAAAAGTATTTGGATAATGGAAAGGTTTTCTTAAAATGGAATTTAAAAGCAAAGTCTTTCTGAATTAGCTATTTTTCTCTAATAAATGTTTTTAACTATTCAAATACCAGAAAAAATCCTAAGTATAATGAGTTAGCCTTACTCATGATGAAGCCCAGTGCAGTCTACCCAAGGTGATTGAGCTAAGAGTCACCCTTCAGGCAAGAGAAACATCCGGGGTACCATTATTATTGTTTGGCTAGTGAATAACATTCTCTAGAGGAGAGCCTCAGACCATTGTAGCTCTTTTTTTTTTTTTTCCAGGTACTGCCATCGTTAATCCTGGAGAGTCATTAGTATCATAGGACCAAGGACATTATTTGAGAATGAGGACAGAACGCAGCAGCAACGATGGGCACTCACCATATACCGCAATGGTCTTTGTGTCTTGCAGTATGGCATTCCCAGCGGAGACCTGTACTGTGATAGTATTCATTCCTTCAGAAGTAAACTTGAATGATATGCTTCCCTCCAAGGTGATCAGGGGCTAAAAGAAACAAGGACATAGAAGGGAAAGTCAGGCTTACTATGGAAGGAGCCCCTGTCTCTGAGTATCATCACATTTCCTGTGAGCTGAGAGGAGGCAGGCTCAACCTAGTGAGCCATTGTAAACTGTGTAACTGATTCCCAGTCCAAGTGAAGGCTATTGTAGAAATAACCTTAAGTGATTCTGTATCTTTCCAGGAAATTAATCCCTGTCTTCTGGTATCATCCTGAGTCAGGACTGGGGAAATCAATATCTCTGATAGGCTTTGCCACTATCAGGAATATATATTTATATTTATATATATATTTATTATATATGCATGCACAAGGGAAAAAGATGAACCAGACAAAGTTATTGAGCACATATGGCTTGCTAAGCATGTAGATATATAGATATAGATAAATATAGATATATACATAGATTTAGATTTAAATCTATAGATATTTGCATGATCTCCTACCCAGCAGAAGTTTTAGGCCAGTGAATCACGTAGATAAATAAAGACCAGAAGCCTCAAAAGTATCAACATACACTGAGAATTTCTAAGCTTTCTGAAATTCATCTACAGGATAAACTATTTCTAGAGCATTATGTTGGAATACAGTACTCTCAGGCACAGAACTGGACACACATGAGACAAAAGTGACCTATGTGATGTGGTACTCTTTGTGGCACTATCAACATTTCCTGGAAGTTGCTGCTATGAAAGCAATCTCTAATTGGATTGTGCTTTGAGGGATCTAAAGAAAAAAATGTGTTGGAGAAGTAGTACTTATAATACAATCGGACACGTTTGTCCCAGAAGGAAAAACAGTAGCCTTCTGACCTCCCTTGGTTCATTCCTCACAAATACTTCTCTTCTGTTCTTCTTAATTAGTTTCAAAATCAAGATTCACACTACTTGGTAGAGAAAGCCCTAACACCATGTTGAAGAGGGAGTATCAGTGGGCTGTTGAAAAATTAGTCTTACTCTTTAAGGTGGGGAAAACAAGTCAAAGAAGTTTAATTCTTGTATTTTCTAGTGATAACTTTCAGATAAATCATAACCCTCCATCCTGACCTTGAAGGAAGAAAGTCAGGGTAGTGAGATCTGGCTGGAGAAATTCCGCTATAACTTTTGAGCAACATCTCCAGTGCCTCAGCTAAGGGTAAGCAGTGAAAGCTTATTTAGAGAATGTAAGTGGAGAAGAAGCTACAGTTATAGGGGAGGGGACTAGGAAAGATAGATGGACCTAAGAGAAATGGATGAACCAGATGAGGTTACTGAACACATATGGCTTGCTGTCTTGGAAGCTAGAGCTACACTTGGACTCAAGGCATAAGCCATCTAGCTTTGTTGGCTCCTTCAAGCATGAGTTGTGCCTCTATCGGCAGCCGCCATGTTGACGGCCAGCTCACCTCTGTGTTGTTCCCATACCACCACACGTAAGTGAGAGTGCCCACTTGGCTGGGCCAAAGCACTGCAGTTGCGTTGACCTCTTTGTTCTTTGTTGTGACAAAAGGAAGGGACAGGTGCACATGCTCCAGGGGACCTGAGACAAAGAGAAAGAGGGTTGCAGGATATTTGGTCACACTGTGAACCCCAAGATTGTGAACGGGAAGATCCTTTTTATGGTGCGGCTCAGCCTTAGCACACACCTTTAACCCAAGAGCTTTCTGTAAACAAAAGCTAAATAAAATCAACTACAGGTTAAGAGGCAGAGCAAGTAACCAGTTGACAGGAAGTAAACATAGGAACTACAAAGGAGGGACATTGTATTGAAGGGTATTTAAGACAGTGTGGAGAAGGAAAGTGAGGGGGAAGAGAAAAAGGAAGAGGAGGAGAAAGAGGAAGAGCAGGAGAAGGAGCAGAAGGAGTAACAGAAGGAGCAGCAGGAGGAGGAGGAGGAGGAGGAGGAGGAGGAGGAGGAGGAGGAGGAGGAGGAGGAGGAGGAGGAGGAGGAGGAACTTTTTCCTTCTGGGCTTCAGTAGAGTAGGTCAGCTAGGTGCTTTCTCTGCCTCTCTGAGCTAGCAGCCTTTCACCATAGCATCTGCCTCCTGAGTCTTCATTTGGAAAATAGCATGTTTTAGATTTTGTTTTAAAAACAACACAAGAGTGGTCACAGACAGGGGAAGGCCTTCGGCAGCTGCACCTTGTCTGCTCTGAGAGGACACACATTCACCCTGGAAACCCCCAAACACTGCAGCCACACTCTCCGAGGGAAGTGCTGGCTGCTGTCCGTACTCGGAGAAAACTGCATGTTACGAACAACTATATATTACAACTCAATTTACTGATCTATCTACCGGGTCTAAGTCATGCATGTGGAAAAGGTCAATGCTAAGTAACTTATGAAGTCCAAACACCAACAGTTAAAAATAAGATTCCACGATTTCTTTCCAGAAGGCTATGTTTTCAGAAATAAACCAGGATCTGGGGTATCTTGAACTACATGTCAGAGATGAGGATAGATAAGGCGTCATCTCTTCTTCAATGACTGTTATTATGATCTAGAGTGTTAACGATATGGATATGTATAATTGTGGTCGTGTCTACATATGACAGGAAAGTCATGAGGTTCGGCTAGCATGGGGCACATTGGTACTTGCGATTGAGTTAAGCGTGTCTAGACTGAGCTGCACACAAGCAGAAAGTGAGTAACATGTAAATAGGTTCCAGGCGTCAGGAAAGCCACTCAGCTCTTGTATACACTTACTAACTTGCTCTTGGGCTCCTCCTACCGCAGAACCCCGCCCCCCATGCTATGCCTTGCTCTTCCCAGGGCCTTTCATTTACAGACCTTTCTCAGAAACTTGTGGTTCTCATATCAAGCAGACCTTCCTCTTTGATTTGCCTGCTCCAAGATAAATGATTCAAAAGACAAGAGGCTGGTGAGTGAACTGAGTTAGGTCCTTGGAACCCATGTAAAAGTGGAGAGAGAGAGGACTCCGCAAAGTTGTCCTCTGAGTGTTCTACATGTGCTGTGATATCCCATACTCACCTTTCAAAGGCACACATAGACACACACACACACACACACAGAGAGAGAGAGAGAGAGAGAGAGAGAGAGAGAGAGAGAGAGAGAGAGAGAGAAAAAATAAATCAGCTCAAAAAGAAAATGAGAGACATCTGGGTTGTTTCCAGCTTCTGGCTGTTATAAATATGGTGGCTATGAACATAGTGGAGCATGTGTCTTTATTACATGTTGGAGCATCTTCTGAGTATATGCCCAGGAGTGGTTTAGCTGGGTCCTCAGGTAGTATTATGTCCACTTTTCTGAGGGTCCACCAAACCTGATTTCCAGAGTGGTTGTACCAACTTGCAATCCCACCAGCAATGGAGGAGTGTTCCTCTTTCTCCACATCCTCGCCAGCATCTGCTGTCACCTGAGTTTTTGATCTTAGCCATTCTGATTGGTGTGAGGTGGAATCTCAGACTTGTTTTGATTTGCATTTCCCTGATGACTAAGGATGTTGAACATTTCTTTAGGTGCTTCTCAGCCCTACGAATTTCCTCAGTTGAGAATTCTCTGCTTAGCTCTGTTCCCCATTTTTTGATAGGGTTATTTGAGTCTAACTTCTTGAGTTCTTTGTATATATTGGATATTAGCCCTCTATCGGACATAGGACTGGTAAAGATCTTTTCCCAATCTGTTGGCTGCCGGTTTGTCCTATTGACAGTGTCCTTTGCCTTTCAGAAGCCTTACAGATGTCCCTCAGCAGAGGAATGGATACAGAAAACGTGATACATTTACACAATGGAATACTACTCAGCTATTAAAAACAATGACTTCATGAAATTTGCAGGCAAATAGATGCAACTTGAAAATATCATCCTGAGCGAGGTAACTCAGTCACAAAAGAAAGGACATGGAATGTACTCACTGATAAGTGGATATTAGCCCAAAAGTTTGGAACACCCAAGTTTCACTTCACAGTAACCGCTGGACTGAGTGTGAAGTCCCAGATGGAGGAGTTTGAGAAGGGACTGAAGGAGCTGAGGAAGTTTGCCCCATGGAGGGAGCAACAGTGGCAACTGGCCTGATCCACCGGTGCTCCTGGAGACTGGACCACCAACCAAATAATACACATGGAGGGACCCATGGTTTGGACCACATATGTGGCAGAGGAGGGCCTTGTTGGCCATCAGGGGGAGGAGAGGCCCTTGGGTGTGAGGGTGTTAGAGGCCCCAGTATAGGGGAATGCCAAGGTGGGAAGACGGGAGTGGGTGGGAGGGTGGGTGGGTGGGGGAGTACCCTCATAGAGGCAGGGAGAAGGGGAGTGAATAGGGTGTTTCCAAAGTGGAGACCTGTAAAGGGGAAACATTTGAAATGTAAATAAAGTGTCAAAAAATAAAAAGAAAAAGAAAAAGAAAGAAAATGAGAACTAGGCATCTATTCTGGAAATCTCAGATCATCCCAAAGCAATTCAGTTTCTCTGTCTCATAGATGAGCATTCAATTTGCTTTTTTTTTTTTTTTTTTTTTTTTTTTTTTTTTTTGTAGTCAGAACATTAGAATAAAGAAAATGTCTAGGTGTCATTGTGGCAGCAATGAAGTAGAATCATTACTGAACTGTCGCCAAGCTCAATAGTTCTGAGTGTTGCCAGGCACCGGGTATGATCATAGGTGCTCAGAACACCTGACACATGGTAGAGCTTACGAAGTTTTGAAGAAAGAAGGCAGTGAACATACAAGCAGAGTTAGAAAAGAGAGACCTGCTGTTAATGGAATGCTCAAGGAGAGCTTCTCAGAAATGGCCTCAGATGGTAGTGAATAAAGTGGGTGATCCTACCAAGTCTGGAGGGTTTCAGGGTGAGAACAGAGGCAGTGAACACACCTGCAGGAGGCATTACACGCCATGCTGACAGGAGAACCGAAGTGTGAAAAGATGGTGGACAGGAATGCTGCCAAGGACACCCAAGACGTGCTGATGACCCAGGGCATGCCGTTTGTAGGCTCTGAAGCAGGTACATATATGCTTTGTAGCATAACCTTAGCATGTGGGGTGTGTGTGTGTGTGTGTGTGTGTGTGTGTGTGTGTGTGTTTACCTGGAAACAGGTATGAAATTCATAGTACAACTCTCTATGGCCTCTCTTATTCATTTGCTTTCTATTTATGTAAACCACCTGTTTTCTGTTGCCCATAGCCCGATACTTTAAGAACGTGTCATGAACAGGAAGTGAAATTCCTTGCTCTGAGTATCACCAGCTCTGTGCTGAACAAGCAGGCTGATTCGGCTCTACCACAGGAATACTTGTGATACATAAAATGGACAGCAGATGGCGCTGCATCATCTCATATCATTGAAAGAACGCGCATATTTCTTGAGTAACTGATTTTCTTTTCTTTTGATTAGACTTTCTAGAATACAAAGAACAGATGAAGTCTGTGTGAATGAACATTGCGTGTGTGTGTGTGTGTGTGTGTATTCATTGACTACTGTTGCCTACCTCTTAGATTTATGTTCTAGACACATGTAATCTAGTTAAATCATGCAAATATATTACATCACTATGTGTTTAAAGGCTAATTTTTTAAAAAAAAAAGTCTCCTAGAATTAAATACTATTCCAACTATAAGAAAAAGATCTAAAAGCAGGACTCTTTAGACGTCAGTATGTCTGAAGGATGTTACAATGTCATATTTCCAGATGTGATAATTTACTAGGTTTGAAACAGAAGCCAGATCTCTATATTTATATCATTCAACTCTGGGACAGGTGACTAAGTAAACGATACTTCATATGACTCTGATCTGCCGTTTCCATGCCAACACAACACGGTGTCCACAGTTGCAAAATCTCCTGTATTTTCAAGTCAAACATGTCAGAGTATGAAGCTATAAAGACAGGCACACTGTCTATGTGTGGAGAGTGAAAGAGATGGATACATGGTGAATTAACCCCTCCCCCAGCCCATTTGTTGTCATTTATATTTCATCTTATAGGTTTGTGGGCACTTCAGTGGCTCTCATCCCTAAAAGGTGGCCACAGTGAGGTAGTTTTCTAAGCTGAAATTCTCCTGTCCTCTAAATTTTCTGCTCCATCCAACTGGAGGCCTGAAAGTCTGCACCAAGTGTCTCATTAGTTTGCAAAGTAGTAGAGCACAGTGAATACTATCCCCAAGGAGTTTCCAACTGTCAAGCTTCAATAAATTACCCTGGCAGCTTGCAAGAGATGCATACCCACTCCTGGCAGTGCTACAGCAGAACATCGGAGCATGCACCAGCTCCATTTGTTTCTGATGACCTTTGCAGACTCACACTGAGAAACCTTTGATTTGGAATCAAATCACCCTTCTTTTCTGGTGAATGCAGGGAAAGTGTATGCAAGCAAGGAATGGGATTCCTCGGGGAGCCTACGGAGAATGGGGGGGGGGGGGGCGGGAACAGGAGAGGCCTGACAGGTAGGAATTGCAGCTAATTCCCAGCTAGCTCATAGCTCTCCAAGTCCAAATCCATCTGCACTCTGTAGTGAGGGAAGAAAACAAATCTGATTAAGTGCCAGAATGTCATGCATTTTGCTTGATAGAATCATTGGTTACAAAATGTGCATCTCTTGACAGAGGAAAGAATTTAAGCTTAGAGAGGAGTGACTCATGAATCCAGGAATCTGTGCTCAATCACTGTAATAGATATACTGACTATCAACTTGACCTGATCCAGAATCATCCAAGGGTCAAACTTACCTAAGTTCCACCAAGTACCAGGTGTTCCTAGCAACTTAAATAACAACCACTGTGAGTGAGCAGTTCTCAAAAATTATAATCAATGAGGGAGCTTCTTGGTTGAATAACTGTGGTAGAAGGACCTGTTCTGACTGTGGGCAACACCCTTCCATGGGCTCAGGTCCTGGACCACATAAGAAGAGGAAGAAAGGAGCTGGAGAGATGGCTTAGCAGGTAAGAGCACTGATTGTTCTTCCAGAGGTCCTAAGTTCAAATCCCAGCAACCACATGGTGGTTCACAACCCTCTTCTGGTGTGTCTGATATAAATAAAATATAAAATAAAGTGTACTCATATATATATATATATATATATATATATATATATATATATATAATAAATAAATCGGAGAGAGAGAGAGAGAGAGAGAGAGAGAGAGAGAGAGAGAGAGAGAGAGGAAGAAAGCCAAGCACACGTTTTCATGACAATCTGCTTTCAGACTGTGGATATGATGTGACCTGTGACCTGCTGTGTCATAGCCCTACTGTCAAACCTCCTTCAGACTGGTGCACTGTATCTTCAATGTTGAACTAAAATAAGCTTGTCCTTTTTTGGTCACAGAACTGATGAAAGTGTGACTCTTCAGTGCCTTCACGTTCCATCCACAGTTTCAACCTGTCTTTTACTTGTATATCCTGGACCTCAGGCACACAAAACCAGTCATAACACCCCATGTGTTTAAGATACTTGGGAATATGACTCTAGTGTAAAATAACAGCAAACTGCAAGTTTTCTGCGTCTAAGAGAAGGGGCTTCTGCCACCTACGTTGTCTATTCCAGTATATGTGAAAAGATGAACCAAGTGAGTTTGTGTGCGTGGAACAGAACATGGTTCCTTTAGGAGAGAAGCTTGAGAACACCTGCCGAGATGAGATTAATGCAATGGGATTTAACTACATTCGAGCTAACTATTTAAAACATATCCTGCTTCGAAACAATCAGCTTAAGACAGATAATTCTTGTCCCCCAAGGCCAGGCTTAGAAAGTGATACACTACATAAGGAATGCTTACCCAACCATTCAACAAACGTGAGTCTAAACCATTAAAGTCAGAATATAAACATTCCATTGTAAAAGAAGAAAAACTTGTGTATGAACAAAAAATCTCATTTCTTTTAAAACTGAAGGCTTTAGCAGTCCTAAATTTCTTGAATTAAGGTAAGCTCTACATTCCTCCCCAGGATTTGGTAAACTTAGGGTCCTGAGGAGAAGTGGTGTGTGCCTTGGTTGAGAAGAACAAGCCAGTGAATGCAGAAGCATCTCCATGATATGAAAACATTGAGTACTAAGACTAGATTGGAGATCCTGAGAAATGTGGACAGGAAGCTGCGACTGTTAGCGTCATACTGACACCTGAGTGGAGTATGGAAGATGGATTTGAAGTTTGTGAGACATGGCATAAAGTTGCAACTCCCAGGGAGCATAGCCTTATAGCAAAAAACAAAACAAAACAAAAAAAAACCCAAAAACCTCTTACAGCCTGGAAATGAGAAGTAGTAAGACTAGATCCACAGCCATTCTTAACAACTATATGTACTTCACAGGCAAATGGTTTTGTTACAGATATTGTTTGTGATATATTTTTAAAGATTTTTAAGACTATTCCAAGCCTGCCATCATTTTTATTACTACAAGCACTGTAAGTAGAGTGCCCTGTGTCTTAGACCCTATAGGTAGTAAGATGCATGGGAGCTTACTTAACATGTCATGAACGTAAACATTCCCGTTGTCCCAGGGGCTATGTGAAAGAAGGGGATTATTGGTAAGGATTTCCCCAATCCAACCTCATCACTGACACTAACCTTAGTGATCAGGAGCTGAGACAAGTACACCTGACTCTAGAGCCCAGCTGCATGAGAGAGGGAGGGAGTCAGATTTTAAATCATTTGCTCTAGCACTATGAACCACAGGAAAGAATGGTTGCTAACCACGCCTACCACAAGGTGGTTTTCAGAACTGTGGCAATACACACAAGGAGTGTGGACAGTGCAAAGCCTGGCTGGAATACACAGTAAGAGCTCACTAAATATAACCACAAGGAGTAAGATTGGGTAAGCAGGCAGGGAAATGTGTCTAACTTTGTTCAGACCCAGAGAAAGCAATGTGTTTCTTTAATGCACACTCAGACCTGTGTAAGATACAGAGACAAGTTATTAGCAGTCACACAACAGGCTGGCCATCCCTCCACAACCATGGCCTACTTGATGGACCACTACAACTCTTTTATGAAAGATGCTTTGTTTGAGACTTTCTATATTCAATACATTGCTTGGGGCGGCGGGTGCAGGGGAGAGATGGGAGGTGATACCCATACTTAGGACTCTTGTCCTTGACCTTGAAATTTGAACAAGGCCACTTATACAAAGCAGCACATTCCTTTTAAGCATAATTGTGTTTTTGTAATAATGCTGCAAGTCCTAGGACTATTGGGAAAAGCCTCATATCTACATACAAATCCTTACACCACCAACTTACTTAATTGAGAAGTTATTATTTCACCATATAACTCACAAATTCAAATTATTCATTGGGAGGGCATTTAGAAGTCTCAGACCTGATTCCTAATACAGGAATTTATATTACATTTATGTTATATCACCTTTTACACTGTTTACACTATACCTTTCCCCTTAGACTATCTTCTCTTAAATAACAGGTCACTTACAGGTCAAAACACAGGACACACATTTTGTTTTTAAGGGGAAAAGGACTAAGAGGATTATTCTTGGTAAGGTACCCCTAATGGTATGGTGGAGAAATTCTTTACCTGTCATGATTGAGCTGGCATATGCACTGATTGATACTATTCCTGCCTTAAAAACAGAGCAATAAGAAAAATGGAAATATAGGTTTTAAGCAAGTGCTCTGAGCACCCATCAAAGGCAGATTGTGTTTCTCTGAGGGTACTGGAAGAGGCAGAGGAGGTGAACTGAGAACAATTTGGCTCTATCCAAAGTCTAAGATTTTGTCTATCACACTTCTTAATTTTCTTCTCTCTCTCTCTCTCTCTCTCTCTCTCTCTCTCTCTCTCTCTCTCTCTCTCTCGTTCTTCTACTTTCAATTTTCCAATTTTCCTTCCTAAAGCTATCTACTGTATACCTTCTAGATAGAACAGTTTACATTGGATTTTTAAAGGGGCACAATATTCAAGATAGGTCATAAGTCAACAACAGTAATAACATACAAGTTACATGTAAGTACAGGACAGCGCTGTCAGACCCCAGACTGTTGTCCACCTGCACAGTCACTCGGAAAATGCCCACATTCTGATATACATGCTTGATTCCGTCTTCCATAGAGCTGAGGTTTACATAAGACACTGCAATGCCATCGCCAAAGTCCACTTGGATGAGTGTCTGCTGCATATCACCCTGCAAGAAAGAACAGTGTTAGCTGGAGGGGTGTTGATGCTTAGCTGTCCTTGCCTTGGGGCTGAGGCTCTCTCCCCTTCCTCCTGTAGCTGAGAGCATCTCTCTGCTATAGCATCCCTGTGACCATTGCTAAAATGACTCTAAGGCAAAGGGGCACCAAATATCAATTTTTCAAGGCTTCTAATACTAAGTATTTGATTTTCCAATTTCAGTGCAATAGTCAATTAATTAGTAGCCGCTATTAATGGTGTGATCTGGCATGGTCAAAGAATACTGCACAGATCTTCAAAAGCCTCTTCAACCCTAACCATGTTGGAGAAAGAATGACAAATACCTTGTCTGATACCTGATATGACTTGAGACTTTTTATATCTATTTATGATACTGACCATATAATTACTATTTATGATAATGACCATTAATTCTGTTTTGTTTATTTTTTCTCTTATTGAACATAGATTTTAATCTCACTATGTTGCTTGATCGAAACACTTCTGTAGAATATTAGCATGAAGAAAACAGTAGCAACGTTCATCATCTTCATAGATGGACTCTAGAAATGCTTCATTATTTACTAAAGGTTAACTCAGCTAGGAAGCGTCAGTCTGGGATCTAAACCATTGTCTCTGGATTTTCTGTTTATTCTTGTATATGAGACTTAGCACTGTGGCTAAAGAATGAAGGCCTCACCCAGCCTTTGAGTCCCAGTCACCACTAACAAGTTATATAACTTCATATAAATCATTTCTTTGCTCTCTATCTCAGTTACCAAACCTATGAAATGGGCATAAAAGCATTTTTCAATCATAACTCAATGGATCGTCATAAAAGCCACATGTATACTAGTTGATACAATGCCCTGCAAATAAATAACTGTAAAATAAATATTAAAATGAGGCTATAAAACACATAGAATAGTCCTTTAAATCTTAGTTTCAATATTTTATCATTCTAAATTTCTCATGTGTAGGCACATGATAAAACCTGCATTTACAAAGTCCTGTAAAAAGAAAAGAGCCTTTGAAATTATGGTTTATACATTCAAGGAACAATGTTGCTTAGACTCAAGTGGCAAAATTAAGATTTATTCCTTTAACACATTCTTGTTTTGATAGCTTTCCACATGTTCCAGCAAGCAACAAAACAAACTAAATTACCCAAAACCTTTGAACTAGAAATGTATTTTCAATTAAGTAAGGTTTAAGTGGTATCACATCTTTTGAAAAAGGCCAACTTTAAAATGCTGACATTTAAAAGATTAATACACAGAAAAAGGCAAAAAGTACAAACCCTATGAGTGTATGTGACCTACAAATTCTACCTATGCCCAGAAGCACGGCGTGGCATGCATGGTGTGGCTTGAATGGTGGCCTATGCTCAAGCAGGACGAAGTGGAGCTTTCAGTAACATCATAGTCCAAAATCTTCCCCTGGGTTAAAAAAAAAAAAAAAAAAAAAAAAAAAAAAAAAAAAAACCCACTCCACTCAAGCACTACACAAATGCTGGCAGGCTCATACACTGTGGTTACTTGAATTCCCTTATCTAATAAACACAAATGCCAGCAGTCTTGCTAATACATCTGTCTGTCCTGTGGACAATTCAAATGGATAGATCAATCTTTTCCTTCTGTTCCTTGTACATTTCTACTTCCACATTTTCTCAGGTTTCAGAGTCACTCAGAAGTCAACTACAGGTGTGAGGAAGGGAAAGGAATTGAGATTTTAAAACAAGTGTCTGAGTTAAATATTAGAGGTAGATATAGCTGTTTGTGACTTAAGACAGGCAATAGAAACTTCACTGCTGACAGAGGGATGCGTATGAGACAGGATTACAGAACAGGCATCCTGCTAGTCCATATCCTGAAGGTCCACAGTTGTAAGACAACACTGGGGAGACTCTGTCCTCAGGCAACTCTGCGTTAGATCTACTAAGAGGGAGTGGTCACTCACACAGCTACAAAGAGTAAGATGTCAGCTGCTGCTACTTGATTATTCAATTCCTTGGCCTTTCTATCTAGTATTATTTACTTCATTGGCCTTCATTTGAACCTTCTCACTTACATCAAGCTTCTCTCAAGGGACAGAGGAGATGGCTCCTAGGTAAAGTACGTTCCATGGCAAGCATTAAGGGCCTGAGTCTGGCTCCCTAGAATGTAAAAGCCAGGCACAGCGACATATAACGGAAACTTTAGCACCAGGGCTTGGGGGACAAGGGGATCTCAGAGCTTATTTGGTCAACTGTCAATCTGTGGGTCCAATAAGAGACCCAGTGTCAAAAAGTAAGGCAGACAGCAATACAGGAAGATACCTTATGCCTGTGTAGACAAATCACATACACACACACACACACACACACAAGTACATGTGCACACAAACATACACATTTATACACACATAAGAACACACACACACATCCACATATAAATACACACATATACACATTCACACACAAATACATGTTCATAAACATACAGTCACACATGCATACACAAGTATATACATTCACATATGCACACATCCAGACACACAAATACCTTTCACATATATACACACAAATGCATATACACTTTCACACACATATAAACATACATGCAAACATATTAACATATATTAATACACACACAAATACACACATACATCATGCACACAAATACACATACAAATGCACATTCACACACATTCAAACACACACATACAAACACACATATACAAACACACACATATACACATACATGCACACAAATACACATACACGTCCATTCCAACAAACATATGTACACACATTCAAATACACACATAGCCACAAACACACACATACATACACACACACACACACACACATACAAACACACTTACGCATTCAAACATACACAAGTACACAACCACTCACATGTATATCATACAAGCGCACACACACACACACACACACACACACACACACACACCCCTCCCTTACCATGTTCTGTTTGTCTAGCTGTCATGATAGCTTTTTTGCTTAATAGCACTCTTAATTCTCTGCTTGTGATAATGCGTTCCCTGGGTGTGAAAGACTTCATTCAGCGTTCACACTAGTTTATCAGTAATAAGGCAGCATTACAGAGTCAGCGCTGAGAACTCTGAAGACAATGTAATGCCTTAAACAGAAAGTCCCCAGGACCCTGGATGCAGTTGCAGGCCTTTCTGCCTGAGTTCTGAATGAGGAGATATCAATGTCAAGGAGCTGCGTCTTCCTGTTAAAGATAACAGATACCATCACTGCCATTACAGCTTTGCCTGCTCAGTGGAATGGACTAGACCAGACTTCAACCTTCAGGAGCTCTTAACATAGTGGTGAACATGGCTAACAACACCATGATCACTGATCACTTTGGGACTCATCTGCTATCATCCTTCCATTTTCCTAGACTCTAATATCCACAGAAGGCAGGGATGTCAATGATAGGCTAAATCCTGATAATTCCTTGCCTGAACAAGCTGGCACATTCATTCATTAGTTCAATCATTCATTCAATCAAATACAAATATTATAGAGTATCTCATGTAAGAGTCTAAATTGGAAAACACAGGTCAGGAAACAACTACAATGACATCGCAATTGTATTTTGAGCTTTTAGGACTTGATGGACCACTTCTGAGACAGATGCACGTTAAATAATTGCACAAAATTTAAAATACCAATGTAGGGGTAATTCTAAGGGCATGGTGTCCAAAGCTTGTGCCATAAAGTGAGATGGAAAGTTACTTTGATTGGGAACTTCTAGGAAAGACTCCCAGAGCAAGAGTTAAGACCTCAAAAAAGAGAGCAAAGCAGAGTAGAAAGGAAGTGGAGGTTTTGGAAGCCAGGAGAAGAGAACATGGGGAAACGTGTTCAAGGGGCCCATGAGCAGAAGGAGACAGTAAAACTGACGATTAAAGGACACTGAGAAGAAAGATTATAAGAATATGTATATGATAGAGAAGAGAAAAGGCACTTTTGGGTCTTGGGGGTCAAGTTTCTGATTTCCAACTTTCCTCTAACACTAGCAAGACAGCAAAATGTTAGAAGCGAGAGTGTTAGGGAAATGGTCCCGTGAAGCACCCTAATATGCTGGGAACCCTCAGAGGGATAGTCCAGACTAGATGATGGTGGATAGAAAAAGCTACATCAGGCGAATGTGTGCCTCTTAAAACTAACTCTGAGGGTCCCGGGTGTTGGGATCAGTCAGCTGAATTTCTAAGAATTGCTGATACTAGTTTTCCCCTTAAGGAAGATACCCAATTACTCTCCAGGACTCATGTGCTTCAAAGTCTCTCAGAGGATGCTCGGTCCTGCTATAGTTCAACCTAATCCATAGGTGAAGCTGGGACTATATCAAATGTTGAAGCCCTCTTCAGGAGTGTGGGTGCTAAGCATGCTTTGATAAAACTGCATAGAACTAAATTCAGTTGTAGTGGACTGGAACTCAGTCCCTAGGTTCTGTGAGGTGCATGGAATTAGTAGCTGCTTGGCTGAGTATATTGTGGTTCATACCTGCCTGCAACTCAGCACCTGGAAGCCTGGGGCTCACAGATAACCATGATTTTGAGTTCATTCTGGGTACTTGATAAGCTTTAGGCCAGCCTGGAGTACATAATGAATTGTGCCTCAAAAATTAAAAAGTCAGTACCACCTGCTCTAGAAAAATTAGGTGTTAGGAGATACTGGGGTAATTTGTGTACCTCCTAACGGCTCCTACATTGTATTGATGCCTGTATCAAGGCTGTCTGATACACTGTCTGCAGATAATTCTTTTTGTGTTCAGTGCAATGTGAATAGTGCGGATTTCTTGGTGCTTGCATTTTTAAAAATGTGATTCCTTTGAGGTTTTTTTGAAACATAAGTATTGCATCTACATCAATCCTGTGCCCTCCTGCTCTAGTCCTCCCATGACCTTTTTTTCTCCCAAACTCAAAACCTCTTCATCTTTAATTTTGCATGTATGTATATGGTATATGCACATATACACAATATACCAAGTCTATTTATCATTGTCCATAGGTACATGTATACATGGTTGACCACTTAGGATTGGACAACCAGTGTTGCAGACTCTCTCCTGGAAGAGGCCAATTCTCCCTCTCTCAGCAGCCACTGACGAGCTGTAGCCCTTTGTCTAGGGGTAGGACCTTGTGGAGTTTCCTCTTTCAATGTTAGCATGGCAATGATTGTTGTCATTAGCGCTGGTCTTGTCTAGGAAACCATAGCCTTGAGCAATCATATGTTGATTATATTTTCTTTTATATTATCTCATCTAGCTGTTAAGATTTCTGGGATAGAGAAAAAGAAGATCTGATTTTTATTAGACAAAGTGGGTAGAAACTGAGGCCCGTAGAAGTTCAACAGATGTTTAATGCCATCTGGCTAGTTAGAGAATAGAAGAAGTTTAGTGTTATCTGTGGCTTAACTTGTCTATCTAGCTCAGTCCTCTGTTAGACTGAGAGAAAGGTGGTAAAATATCAAAGATAAAATATCACTTTCATTTCTTCTTTCAATCTCTTCCCAGCTTTGATCGTAATTTTTCCCCTGTGAACATACTTATTTATGCGAAGACGGTTTGGAGTGAAACTAGAATCCATACTTTCTATCTGTGCTCTGGGGAAGTAATATAATGGTTAAGGCATAAGGAAGGTAGAGACTACAATAGACAAGCAGTGTTCCTAATCAGTATCCAGAGAAATCTTGTGTATAATTGAGTTACTTCAACTCAACGAGTCAGAAAGCTATCCCGTCTTGTACTGGCTAGTTTTGTGTGTCAACTTGACACAAGCTGAAGTTATCACAGAGAAAGGAGTTTCAGTTGAGAAAATGCCTCCATGAGATCCAGGTGTAAGGCATTTTCTCAATTAATGATCAAGAGCAGAGGGCCCCTTGTGAGTGGTACCATCTGTGGGCTGGTAGTCTTGGGTTCTATAAGAAAGCAGGCTGAGCAAGTCAGGAGAGCAAGCCAGCAAGCCAGTAAGCAGCATTTCTCCATGGCCTCAGCATCAGCTCCTGATCTTTTACCTGCTTGAGTTTCAGTCCTGACTTCCTTTGGTGATGAACAGCAATGTGGAAGTGTAAGCTCAATAAACCCTTTCCTCCCCAACTTGCATCTTGGTCATGATGTTTGTGCAGGAATAGAAACTCTGACTAAGATGCTTCTGTAAGAGTAACTGGACCAAGACCAGCAAACATCTGGACTCTCCCATCAAGTCCTCACCCCTATTTCCCTTTGGTGATCTGTATATATGAGCATATCACAGAACAGACAGAGAAAAGCTAGAGAAAGGCACAACAGTCACGAGGAATGCATATGGCGATACTCTAAGGGTTTCACTGATTCCTGCAACAGAAAAACAAATTCATCAGGTGGCCTCAAGAAAGCCAAGATTAGCCTGAGCACATGGTCTGCATGTGGACCTTTCAGTTCCTGTAACAGATTCAGAGAACAATGGGAAAATAGCTGCTTCAGTGAATCAGCACTGACAGCTCCTGACTTGAAGCAAGACAGTGAAATGCTCCTGAAATCAGAGAGACTCAGGGCAAACACTGTGCTATGGTGTGTGTTAAGCATTCTGTCCATGAAGACACTAGCTGGGGTTTTGCCTCAGACTGCACAACCATGTGTTGTAGGAGCTTTTAGATACTTCGACAAAAGTGCAATGTAGAAAAATAACTGTGTAACCAAGTATTGTTCAAAATTAGTGAAAATAACGCATGATCAATTTTGCAACTCTAACCACTGGAGTGAGAATACAGAACGCTTGATGTCTTTTGCCCTAGGGTGAGGCAAAAGGCAGAAGCACACCAGCAAGGAAGGAAGAGAGATGAGTAGACGAGGGGAAATTATGAAATATTGTGATTTAAATGGGGACAGAGGTCATATGAATATAAGAAACATTGCAAAATGAATTGCTTATCTCTTATTACTGTACATCTTTAAATATGAAAGAGATTTATGTAATAAATCATAACAGATATTATACTGATTGGTAGTGAGGCTAGAATAAACTTTTGGTGTTTTAAATCTGTTGTCATTCTAGTGCTCGAGACCATAAATTAAGGAACAAAATAATGTGAACCAGAACAATCTAATATTTTACCCCTTTCTTCCTATTGCAGAAGATACTTAGGCAAAGTAAAGCCACCTATAATAGCCCGAGAAACCTAGTAGAGTAGTGCAATGGTTCCTTACCTTTAAGTGGGGCATCCCACTAACTAACTGGTAGAGCAAATGGGAAGAAGTGTACCTCTTCTTCTATGTGAGTGCCATGGGCCCAAGACTTGACTGTACAGTGGGAGTACACATAAGCTCCTACTAAGGCATCCCTATCACTTACTAAGGGAGAAAGCAGAAGAGTTCTAGAATATTCACTGTACCAGAAGAAACAGCAATGCCTTTCTACATTTATCTACTTAAATGTCAGCCCTAAAAAAACTAAAGCTGTGCAAATTTTCCTGGAATCACAAGTTTGAGCCAGGTTCTTCTTCGCTCATGTTCAGTGCTCCTACTACTCATTCAAAGGAGGTGTGAAAACTGCTCTGTTGTATCCCTGTAGGATGGGTGGCAAAGAATGAGCTCACGGTGATGGCAGAAAAAAATTCATAAGCTTGATTTACTGCCAGACTTTGCAAAGTTCAGGTGTTGGAAACTGAATCCCAGTCTAGCACATAGAGAGACATGTGTAGCTTTTATGATAGTGAGTTGGTTGTTATGGAAGTGGATTCCTATAAAATGATGAACTTGGCCTGTTTGCCTATTGCAGGCCTGCTGTTGAGTGTGCCAGTGTGGAGCTCATCATACTTGATGGGACTCTTCATCTTTGTGTTCAACCATAGCATAAAGCAACCCAAAGGCTCTCACTTGATGTGACATGCATCTGGACCTTAAACACCCCCTCTCTGAAATGGTATGAAATATGCATCTGTTAATTACAAGCTACCTGGCCTGAATCACTCTGTTACTGCAGCACAAGATAGACAAAGACTAACTAAACCATGCCAAAACCTGTGAACGGGAATCTGATTCTTGAGAGAAGAGAGATACTAGGGGATCCCTGCGTAGAGCTGCATGTGCTTTAAGACAGCAATAGAACTACCTTGTGAGGACACTTGATATGTATGTGTCAATATTGAGGTACCTTGATGAGAGAAATGGGGAAAACACATTGGATGTGTCCACATAATAATTTGTAAGTGTAAAGCAAGTCCTTTTGAACAAAATACATCAGTCCCAGATGAGAGATATTTGCTGCTCTCCCTTTTTTCTCAAATGGATTTTCAGTTCGTTAGGTTTTGTGTTCAATAGGTGCTGCCATGGCTAAATCCTCAAGATTATCTCCCAGATGAGCAGAGCGTGTTTCCATCAATCTCATTAACATTATGCCCTATGGGCTTTCCCTTCTGAAGCAGAGCTCTGGACCCCCTCAGAGATGACATCAAATACCAATACAGTGGCTAAATATTGTCAATTTCTTTCTATTGCATGATCTGAGGTTTTCAGAAGGACAGTTATTTTTCCAAATAAATAGATTTCTTGTGCTTCTCCATAAGCAAGTCATTAATGATCACGATGGTTTGATCCAAAGGGGGAACAGTTATCACATCATAAAGGACGTCATATTTTATTATGTCACCAGGAAAATCAAGTATATTTGTCAGGGTGCCAGTAAAATCAGACCAGAATCACTAAATCATATTCCATCCTATGAAGATAGAATGCAGACAGCTGGCTTTCCATGGTCTCATCTGTGGAGTCTGATTTTGGAAATTTGCTCAAGTAAACATGCAAATGCTTCTAGGTCTAATGTCTGGATGAAGAGTTTCCAGTAAGACCTTCACAAAATGGTCTAATCCTGTGAATGGTCTAAAACACCGTATCTTTTTCAAAGAACCCATTTATCCTAATTTAATTTTTATGTCTTCTGTGCTTTGGTCCAGGCTTACAGTGGATCAGAACACACAGAG
Organism: Uromys caudimaculatus; assembly: GCA_028551405.1. Classification (NCBI taxonomy): domain Eukaryota; kingdom Metazoa; phylum Chordata; class Mammalia; order Rodentia; family Muridae; genus Uromys; species Uromys caudimaculatus. The sequence goes on along the minus strand of CM052703.1, from coordinate 10,414,512 downwards.
CATGGAGAACAGAGAGAGCTAGTGTGAGCAGACATATGCCTATAAGTTGAGGCTTCTCTGTGCAGATACTTTAGGCATTTAAGGACTTTTGCTGTATTACTGCCACTGCACAGTGGCTTTAGGATTTTCCTCCACAGGCTTAGGAAGAAAAATCAGGGGACTACTAAAAGATATAAATCTTATCAATGCTTTTGACTGACATTTTAAAATCACTCAGAAAGCAAAACACTCATCTATGTAATAAGAACAAAATTACATTTTTAAAAAATTAGTGGCAGAATGATTCCTTTCGGAATAAACCTGTGCTACCAGCTTCTCCTAGTAGTAAGCTATATACTGGAAATATATGAGTTTTATCAAAAGCAAAATGAAGAAAGGGGGAAGAGGCACAGTATAGCCACTGGGGGTATATGGAAATACATATAATGATGAAAATTAAAACTAAAATTTCACATAATTTTACTACCAACAAATTATGTTTCAATATAAATAACAATTTCACAAGAGAGAATTCACACGGATTTGCATGTGCTTGTGCGTGCACATGCGCACGCGCATAGACACACACACATACACACACACACACACACACACACACACACACACACACACACACACACACGCATGTGTGCACATTCCCAGAGCATTATAACCTTGCTGTTTTCTCAGTCTGTTGCTAAGGGTTTAAGATAGCTTTTAAAGTTTTGTGCCCACCATCACTGAACAGATTTAATCAAGTTATACATACTCTAAACAAGATGTGGGGCTTCTTCCTTGGAAAGTTGCAAAATTCCTTTTTGAAATTGTTAGGCTGCAGTGAAATCAAAGTGAGTTTATAGAGGTCTGCAGAAGTCCAACACAGAGAGAAAGGTGTCCTAAAAATCTCTGCATGCAACGTTCTGTTAGGTAAGCAGAGTAGATGTCCTTTGAAATAGGCTGCATGTTAGATAGCCGGGTTGAGCCTTTCAACCAGGGAGGGGATCCTGTTACCTTGGAAGAAGAATGACTCTCTTGCAAAGAAAACGGTCCTATTTAAATGAACATGCAGCTCTGGAAGAAATACACTGGGGCAGTGAGGGAGGATGGTCCAAGGGACCTTCCCATGCAGTCAGATGTGCTGAATCATCTCTACTGATGTCTGACCTCTCACAGCTAGATCAGCCTCACAACACACATGGTACACATGGCTCTTAACTTTTTCCCTTGTAAATTCAAGATGGGTAGAAAAATTACCAGCATTGTCGTTTCTATTTCAAGTGAGCCAGGATTGCTACATTATACTTGAAATTTGTAATATTGGAGATACATAGATAGGCTAACATCTCCTCAGGATGCTGGAGGAGCAAACAAGTGTTGCTGTCACATGGTAGGTATTTAGTTTCACATCAGCAGTGGTGAGGTTTGGGATTAATCAACTGAGGCAGGGAGCAACAGATGGAAAACTGTCTAGAAGGAAGACTTGCCTTACGGATGAAGATTACATGGTGTAATAAAGCTTTGATCCAGGCACAGCTGCCTTCCTTGAAGGCACAGTGAGATGCTAATATTTTGGGTCCTCAAACAAGGAGGGTAGGGCACTGAAAATCCAAACTGAAGACCACAGCATGGGAGCAGACTCTGGAATGCTCACTGCACTGGAACTCTCACTGACTAAGTTTCTCTTTCCTTCTCAAGACAGACTATAAACATCGGCTGTCTCTTGGTAATGAACATGAACGTTCTGATGTATGTGGTATCTGAGAAGAGAGAGAAGTGAGACCCAAGAAAAAGCTGCTAACTGATGTGACTTGAGCTAGAGACACTGGACCACTCCCTAAAACCAACTCACACACACGGCCATCTCTCCTTCTTTTCTCTCCTTTTAACCTCAGGCAAGAACAGGAAAGAAATGAAGTGGCTCAGTCACTTCTTACTGGCAAAGAGAATAAAGCTGAGTGGACCAAGCAATAACACAAGAGAAAAAAATCTCAAACCTCATGGCTCACTGAAGTCAGTCCCCGCTTCTCTGTGTAGAAGGAGAAAATAGCAGGCTCCTAGGACTGAGCCCAGTGAGCAGCAGCACTGATACCTGTCCCAGGTTAACATATCTGTTGTCTCTCTGCTGCTTCTTACGTCTCTAAATAGGTTTTCCCACAGAGCAAGTATCCTGTCAAATTCTGTTCCCTTTTCAAACTAAGAAGTCTCTTGGGAAGTTTTATACAAAGTGTCCTTTTCTGTCATCTGAGGGCAGGAAGCACCCTGCAGTATTTGGTGTGTGTTATTACATTTGGGGGATTTTTATGATCCTGTAACTCTTAAAGTAGCCACAAATATTGCTGGGAGAAATCTATACAATAACAAAACGGTCCACTGCCCGTGCTTTAAAGTTAAATCTCATGGAACCTGCAACCAAGAGTTTGCTTATTGAGTTCTAGTCTTGGTATATAAATTGAAGTATTGAAACAATGGGATACAGATCAAATTTTTAATTTTAGTCCCTTGCCTCAGACTTAATTTTAAAGCCTTAAGATATGCAGAGAATTGTCTCTCCTTATTCTTACAGCTGTTTTAAACAGATTTAATTAACTCCTGTGGCACATAGACACCATTTCTAGCTAGCAGCAGTCTCAAATAAACGCCTTCTAAATTAGTGCTGTTGAGTTCCTAAGACTGATTAGGTCCTTCCTGGTCACCATGTGCCTGCCAGTGCTTGCACGAGATTTCTCTGCAGAGCTGAGTGATGGCGGTGAAAGTCTTTGGGCTCATTAGATGTTCATTAGTGATGTAAAGGACATCCATCTTGAATGAGGCTACAAACAGACATGCCACCTCTCCTTGCATGGCTTGGATTTCAGTGCAAATTACCTTTGACTGGCTTCTTTATAATATTCAGATGTAGCTGAAAATGTTTTAGAGGCTGGTTTAGAGCAGTCATGAAGTCTTTCATTTTCCCCTGGGTTGGTTCCTTGAACATCTCTTTTGTTTTTAATGAACCAATAGCACATTTATTTCAGTTATTAATGGCAATCATGATTATTCTCGACATGTTGTCTAGTGTGTATGCACACATGTGCTTGTGTGAAGTACTCTAGGCTCTGATGTAATGAGTGTCACATTAAAGTACCCTCATCTCTCCACCATGTTCTGCATAATGAGGGTTCTTCTTTATATGTGAGATAACTTTAAAGGCAACAGGGATGACAATAGGATTTCTCACTAACCATAACAAAGTTATAGTTATGCAGTTGAGTATCGCCAGATAGGGATGTTGTGGGACTCTTTGCTTGAAAAATTGTTGCTAAATTGTTCATTTCCTAGGTTTTAAGGGCAGTGTCATTCACTATTTGCATGAAGAGGTTTCAATTCTTATACCAAACTTACCAACCCTGTGGCCTGTGTATACATGTAATACACAGGATTATAAATCAGCATGAGCGTGTCCTGCCTTTGGATTCCATCTGCCAGTAAGAAACTGTCTTTGCTCTGTTTTCATCGGAGTTTGCAGTGATACTCATGTTGGAATTAGGACATGCACTGGTTCAGGATAGAAGAAGGGCTCTTGCTTTCTGATGAAGGCTCTTAGATGCGTGGGATACAACTGAAGTTTAAGAGGCTTTTCCTTTCAAGTTTGGGCTTTACCTCTACTCTCCTAGGGCAAGCGATTCAAATCAACACATGCTTGTGGGTTTTTTTTTTTTCCTATTTCACAGACACTGAAGGTGCATCTCATGGCCACACGAGTTCTACTTCAGTGATATCCATGGCTTATCGAGAGATTTCAAATGTTATTACACTATCATGCAACAGATTAGATTTATTTATGTGATTTTTTTCTAGTATTTTCTACTTCATATGATTGTACTGCTATCTTATAGAGCTTCCAGTTAACTCAAAGCATATATTCACACAATAAATTCTATAATACATGGAAAGTACATGATAAAACATTATCACTTAGCAAAATATTTATAGAAAAACAAATTAAATACATATGCAACTCTCTAGGAAGACACTTAGTTCCTTTGGTTCACTGGATTGGTTGATATGTACAGAAAACGGAGATTGCACGGAGGGAGCTCATATATAAGTTGCTAAGAAAAAAGGAAGATTATGCCAGACTTCAGCTACACCTAGCGCCATACAGGAAAATCAAGAAAGGCAAAGCATATGTAAATATGTGGCAGAAGTCCAAGCTTTGGGTTATAAAAGGGACTTTTGATGCCAACATGACGAGGCGAATCCTTTACTTGCTTTTGCATAAAGGTGATGCTGTATCTGAGCCCAACTGGGACATCTGGGTCTCTCTGCTGCCCAGAAGTCTTTCTGCTTTTCTAACATCAGAGGCATGACATAAATACCTCTCTTATTGCAAAATGTGGTACTAGGTGTGGGGCAAGAGGCAGGAACTATTTTCAGAGTATCTGGTATCAGATTCAAGTAAAACATGGAATTCAGGAAATGGTGAGGACGACATAGAGGCCCATGGTTTCCTTTATAGCCACATATCATATATATAATGTCTCATAAGTACTGATATTTAAGGTGTGTGCCACTATGCCTGGCAATACTTAGATTTTTTAAATTAAGTGATGGCTTAAAATAGACTAATCTTTAGTACACTTTACATAAACATTAACTTCTTGGGCATTGCTTTCCTATCTTGTTTCACAGTACCCTTTAGAATAAAGTATACAGTAATAAAGGCTAAGTTGTACAAAGTAAGGAAGTCCAAAAGAAGGAATAATTGCTGTTTGTAGGATCAATTTCCATAAGCTATGAATGTTTTTGAGAAAATGCAGCAGGATATTTCAGATAGGTTTGTTGAGTTCGCATGGAAGAGCACAGGGGCAGCCATAGGCCAGCCTGATTCTGCACAGGGACTCAGCTCTTCCTCTGTTTCCCAGTCATCACTGCTACCTATCCCCAGCCAAAGCTTAGAAAATCAAAACCAGCTTGGAAAATACAAGAGGTTCTAGCATCAAAATTAGTTCTTTGTACTTCAAGGAAGCAGTAAAACGTCCAGATACAACAAAGCTTGAAGCTGACTATTGCTTGACTACTTAGTAGACACATGATCTCAGGTAAGCAATGATTCCTTTCTGTGTCTCTGGTGACCATACACCTAGCTGTGTGAGGCTGGCATGAGATTATCTTGAGATACTCTATGGGAAAACTTACAAACCAGAAGAGTTAGTGCTTACTATGCTTCTGACATCTGAATTGTTATCTCAGTACAGATGTGATGCTCACTGGCTTCTCATTTATTCTTCAGTGTTCATCACATGACCCACCCAAGCAGAGGCATAGAGTCAATAGAGAAGCAGAAAAACAGAAGGTGTCGTTAATTAGGACAGAATCCTATCATCACATGTGAGGTCTCCAGGCTCTGCTGATGTGAGAGAAGTGTCACTTGTCTTCTGCCTTAGAAGACCAGAGTGTGAAGGAGCTGTGGCTGACAGCAGAAGGCAGCAGATTTCATCCCTGCTGTTGTCGCTCTGGGCACTCAGCTGGAATGAACCCATTTGACATTGTTTCCCTGGAGGGCAGGAATTCACACATCTCAGACACAGATTTTCCAATGTTTCCACATCTGCAGCCCAGTATGAGATGCATGATGCTCTAGTTACAGAGGGGCTTTGGGGGAAAGGGGGGGGCAGCAGCTGAGAGCCTGGCTCTATAACTGAACGGCATTCTCTGTCATGGTGAACAGCTCAGAATGGACCCAGACAGAAAATTCTACTCCCTGAGATTGACTGTATTATGCTCTCATAAACGAAATACTGTCTAATTCAGCACCTATTATTTCAAGAGGCTGTGTTTCTGATACTATGTCTAGTTTTCCTGCCTCTGAAGAATCTACATTTAACATGTAGATAATTTTAGGTTAGAGTATTGGTATGGAAGATGAATACTCAAACACTCCAGATGGGTCTTATTTATTTTTTAACTACCCAAGTATAACTATTGTATTTTATAGGAGCTTCTTGTATTTGGAAGTATAAAAGTATTTTGAAGAAAAATGTTTTTAAATATAAGAAGCACTAAATATGCAAATTAATTTGTATAAAATCGGCACATCTATTCAGTACTACCAAGATCAAGTAATTGAAAATTATCCATGTTGCCAAAATCCCCTCTGAGGTACTTACTGCCCAACATGTCCCTAAAGTGGCAATGCCAATTGACCTGCCATCACACGAAGGTGACTGGTTACTTGACATCCTCCATAGCACCTGACTCTCATTCTTTTAACATACACATGTCTGATAGTATGCAGTAACTTTTATCACAGTTATTACAGTTTTAAGTTGCTTTTCATTGATGTGCTAAGAAATTTTAAATGTTTTATTTATTTTTACTCTTCTGGGTATGAGTGTTTTCCCTGCATTTATGTCTGGACACCATATGTATGTCTGCTGCCTGCAGAGGCAAGAAGATGAAAACAGACCGTCTGGAACTGGAGTTACAGGTGTATTTGAGCCACTGTGTGGGTGATGGGAAGGGAATCTGCTTCCTCTGCAAGAGCACCATGTGCTCTTCACTACTGAGCCATCTCTCCAGCCCCTGATAATGACAATTCTTATAAGAAATTGCCTGTTGGATCACCATCTTTGAAAACTTCCTAAATTACATTTTTGCATTTTAATTGAACTGTCAATGTTTTTCTTATTGATTTGTAGTATTTATTTATATCTTTCTAGTTATAATGCTTCTATTGCAATTAGGTGTTAATGTATACTCACTGGGGAATTTGTATTTTCTAAATAAGGTTATGAAGTACAGAATTCTTAATTGGGATGAAGTCTAACAGAATTACATTTTCCATTTCACTTAGTGAATTTTGTTTGCTCTTGTAAAAACCTTGACTTCACTAAAATTTGTGAAGGATACTTTTCTTTTTATTTTACAACAGTTAGTTATGTGTTTCAAAACTATACTGACAATATAATTAGAATTATTTTGTATACTATGTATTTCAATATGATTGCATAATACTTACATAATTTATTGCAGATACTTTAATTTAATCTATTGAAATTACACACACACATGCACACTTCTATACATACAAACACATGTGCTTATGTTTCTTATCCCCTTCTTTAGTTGGTTTGTGTATGGAGATCTAAATAATAAATCTTTCTATTTATAACACCCAAATTTAATTTTTAATTTAATATTTAATGGTATAAATATAGACATGTACACACACATGCTATTGGTGAAAAGACAACTCACCCAAGTTGCCTTACTTTTGTTTGCTCACTTTACTAGCAACACCGTGTGCAATTGTAATTTCTTATAAATGAGAATTATTATACCCACAATATCTACTGAATGAGCATGTGCATTTGTGGCAATGTATGCGTCAGACAATTGATGCATAGGAAAGATTCAGGGTCACTGGCTATCAGAAGAGGTAGCTGGATGTCAACTTTGTATACTGTAATGCTGATTTCATTAGTTCCTCTGAGAATCTCATTATCTTCCTCAAGGTGAATAGAATGCTGGCTGCATTTCAGTAATATGGCTGGCTGAAGACATGATTATAGCCTGGTTTAATGTCTGAGGTAATTTATTTAATGTGCTTATTCTTAGAAACCATCTAGTTCCAACATGACAAGTTTGCCTTTGTAGAATCCTAAGTACACAGAGTATATTTTTTTCTTTTATTCTCCACCTACATAGTCAGAACTTTCAGACAAACATAATCTGTCAAAGAATAATCAGAGCTCATAATGATGTCCTCAGAGTGCTACCAAGATACAAAGTCTCAACTGTCAAAGATGTTATACTAATTTATAACTTAATGCTATACTTGATCGGTTAACTATACTGATCAAGCCTGTTGCCTTGGGAAGGAAACACCATGATATTAGGCTGAGAGGCAAAAGCCCATCCCCCTTTGACTTGGTTGTATCTCTGTATTAAATTACAGGAAGGAGGTAAGGGGGGAAACCATTCACACATTTTCAGAATGTGATCTCCTAATAATGCCAATAAAGCAGAGTTCAATCCAAACAGATCCACTAATGTAAAAAAGTGAAAACTAACTTGCAGTAAACCGAACATGTCAAGGAAAGTTAGATGATCCAGCAGAGCTGAAAGTAGAAACAAATAACCAAAACACTTTCAGCTAAAACCCCAGGATATGAACAGGGGGATATAAACAAAACTGTGATCCACTAGGAAGATCACTTACCCTACAAAGCATAGGGTGGACGGGAGCCAGCCTTACCTCTTCCAGCTGCACCATGAGAGTGACATTGTGCCCCTGTTCTGCTGTCAGTTTCCCATCTGCAGTTACAATCCGCAGCCCACGAGGGGCCTTCCCTGGACACTTCTGTGGTTTGGCAGTATATTGCTCTCTCACTCCATCGGTACAGTTATTGGAGACCACCTTCCTGTACCTAAAGACAGAAGATCACGTTAGACATCAGCTTATGTAATGAAGATTCCTACTGAAACTTTAAACGAGACCACAACCGAGAATGGAGATTGGTACCCTCCGAACTTCTGACCTTTCCTGTTGCTAGCAGAACTTTGGGATGATTCATATAAAATGCCTGTTACTGTGTGAATGTAGAATGTCTTCCATAGGGTCATTTGTATGAACATATGGTCCCCTGCTGGTAACCCTGCTTTGGGAGGTGGTGGAACTTTTTTGTAGGGGGACTAGCTGGCAAACTCTCACTCAGGGTGAGCCTTGAAAATGCTATAGCCCTTTGGTTGTTGATCCTTAAGAGCGGCAAGTGCTCTTAACCACTGGGCTATCTCCCCAGCCTGCCATAAACTTCTTTGATCATCTATTCAGCAGATGAATCTTTTCTCTGTTGTATGCTGTGAGATATACACAGAGGTGAAAGACATGGTCTCACTAATACTACATTAATAAGCCCTTGAATATACATAAATAGATAATTTAGGTGATAACGCAAAGAACATAGAATTTTGGATTAGAAAAAGCACCACGACTGTCCTTTCTTGCCCCTGAGCAGTGCACAGATTCTGGGATACCCAGTGGGACACCCATCTGTGGTTGCAGATAGCACTCTGGAGCTTGTATACTTTTTCCTAGAAATGAAGATTAATTTATAAATTAAGCATAATAATCTGACAAAAAACCTAATGGTAATGTAAACACCTATAAAATTCATGCGAGCATAGCTTCTCTTTCAAATTATTGCACACATGCCTTTCATGATGTTAGAGAATGTGATGTCTATAGGATTAGAGGAAGTCATGGGAAGGATTCCGGTGTGGAGAGTCATGCATAGGCATGCAGAGTCAGGCCAGAGCTCATCTCAGCAACACAACTTATGACATATGAACCATTTATCCCTGGGATTTTCTATAGACTGTGGTTGAAAATGGATATCAAAAACTGTGACATGTAAAGCTATGAATAAGGGAGAGTAATGATAAACATACATTTAATAAGACTATTTGCAATTCAGAGAAAGCATAGATTATGATGTGTACTTTCAAGTTAGAAGCAATTATACCCAGCTTCCTGGTGTCCTAAATCAGGGGTTAGACAGCAAACCTTATGACTGGCATAGACAATGTAAGAGAATTATGTAATTAAAAGAATTACTAAATCGAGATTGGCATAGACAACACATAAAAAATAGATACAATCCCATGTTAAAATCTGTTCATTACATTACTGATAATGAACTGGACTTGGCCTGCAGGAACTTTTCTAATTCACTGATACCTAGCCAGTATGCATTCCTCTGTGATGTGGCTCCAGATTAAAGTAGGACTGAGAAGCAAGTGCGATGTTTAACTGAAGTCAGGACATAATGTATGAAAGAAGAAAGCTTAAAAAAAGAACTTCATACACTATGGATTAGAACTAACTTAATCATCAATACTTAATTCACCTTGTAGTGTGAATTAAATGAATTAATTCACAAAGATTACTTTAAATTAGTAAGTGCCGATGAGCTATTACCAACTATTTTATTTAAAAATATGACAACCTGTACAGCATCCAAAGAGCCTTGGGATATGTTGAAAGTCTCTAAGCCACTGGCAATGCTCTCTACAAGCTTTCTGTCTTCTTTCTGATCTCTGAACTCTTTCTCCCAAGCCGGCTCATTTGGCTCCAGCCACCTCTCTACTGCTAATCCCTTAGAGAGTATCCATTTGTTCCTTCATGTTTCACCTGCTGCCTAGAGCTTATCTACCCTTTACAGCAAAGCTCACCTCTTATTCTCCCCCTCCCCAAACAAATCCTTCACTAGAATGGAAAAATAGAAAAAATAAAAATAAAAAAATCACATTTACAGAACGATTCCTGTGCTCTTGTTAAGGTACAGACTCTCTACATGACTTGCTTCATTTGTTATCAATATGTCCTTAGTGAGGAAGGCGCTGCTATCATTTACAAAATATAGACAGAGACGTAGGGATTTGACTAGTTAACTAATATTCTCAATATCACACAGCCAGGGTCCTGGATCATTGGTCACATAAGCATATACTTTCTGTTCTATTATATTTCAGTGCCTCTTTAAATGGAGTGAGATTGATCTTCTTCTGGCCTCTTAAGTCTTAAAAGGTTTACATGCCAGGAATCCCTTGCATGATATTCTTTGTAATGTAAGCTCCTCAATGGTCCACTTGTGTCCCAGATATATGCAAGGCTAGGCACCAGGGGGTGCACTCCGGCATGACTGTATCAGCTTAAATGCTGAAATGCCTACAGAGTTTATCACCAGTGGCTCAAAACAATTTGTCCACCAATAAAGATGTGCTGATTCTTGCCTCATGATGGTTCCTCTCTTAATAGTCACAAAGCGAAGGGCTTAACATTTGGACCATCAGGGGATCTCCACACCCTTGCATTGGCACTAAGATCACTGTTCACTGGGGTGCCTCATTGTCCTGTCTGAGGACTTTGAATGCCAGTCCATTTTAGATGTTTATGAGAATAGGCTGGCTTCAGAGAGAGATGGTAGGGAGGGAGAAGGGAGGCAGGACACATGAGAAAGATGGGGGGGGAGGGGGAAAAAGAAAGAAAGAAAAGACAGACAGACAGAAAGAAAGAAAGAAAAGAAAAGAAAGAAAACTTGAGTGCAGGCACTGGGAAACAGTATCATTCTTGTACCAGCAAAGATAGGAAGAAATTGATGGGCAGGGCCTTCGGTGATAATTATGCTTCCCAGTGAGTTTAACTGCATCAGAGCTGCCTGCGTGTTTCAGCAGCAAAGCTCAGTATAAATGGGAGGTGGTCAGACTTTGTAATCGCTTTGCATCTAAGCACACCTGGCCTTGGCAATCAGCTCTAGAAGCCTGGCTCTCCATCACTACTGGCATCACCAGACAGAGCCCTCCTTTTGTTTGCTGCGGTTCTAGCAATCACCACCTCAGGTTTTCCCGAATCCTGTAGCTACAGGACTCTGCTTAAATCCAAAGCACGAATCCATCCCCCTGGGAATCTGCCACAGAGAAGCCTGTTGGCTATTTTTTTTAAAAGCACTCATTAAAATCCATTCTGAAACCATTTTATTTCTTGGATGAAAATGGCATCGCATTAGCCCTACCAGACCTGTCCCTGAAATTTAGAAGAAAATGGTGCAGAAATACAGAGTTAATTGACTCAAGTAAGCACACACCTGCTTTTTGCATCACAGAACGTTTCTATTTTCATCTCAGCAGCTGTCCCTGGGTCTGAGTTACATAAATGAATAATGCATTTAATATGTTATTAAATGGGGCTGCTACCTCCATAATAACAAGGCACCTTATGATTATGTTGGACCTGAGGTCTGGATATTACAGGGATGCATTTGGTTGATAAAACATTCTTCAATCTGCCAAGAAGAAAAGTGCTTTGTAATGACAAGGGAGTCTTTTCACAATTACTGCAAAGGAAACATTCTGTAAATGTGCCTTTGATATTGCCTGTGGCTCATCAGTAGACAGGGCCTTACTACTCAAAAGCCCCGGCTTCAGTATTCTCTTCTTTCCCATTTTGAGGCCTCCCTAACCTTTTCCTTTTTATACCCAAACTTTCTTTGATTTTGCTTTCTAGGCTGCCTGGCAATCTTTAAAAAATGAAGCCCCTATATTTTCTTTGTGAAACTAAACTTATAAAGAAACATTAAAAGCTACCCTTTTCCGTGATTTTCCAATTTAATATTTGCCATCTGAGAGTTTGGGTTGCTATTATTGGGACACAATATTTATGGCCATTTGCTCTATAGTAAGATGACATTACTGCCCAATATGCGCAGATCCCAATGTCTTCATTTTTAAAATTTACTTTAAGTAATAGAAAGCTGTATGCTTATGGAAATAATCTTATGCTTTGATCTGTGTAGATATGGTAAAAAGATATTCAAGGTAATTTCTATGTCCATCAATTCACCAGCATATCTAATCTTTTTTTTTTTTTTTTTTTTTTTTTGAGACAGGGTTTCTCTGTGTAGCCCTGGCTGGCCTTGAACTCAGAAATCCACCTGCCTCTGCTTCCCAAGTGCTAGGATTAAAGGCGTGCGCCACCACTGCCCAGCCTATATCTAATCTTTTGTGGTAAGAATATTAAAGCTGAGGATCTTCTTTTCAATGTTTACATCCATCAAAAAATGTTACTTTTGCCTCGATTCAGGGTAGTCTTTTTACCCATTGAATTGAAGTGACTGAGGAGACAAAGGTTGCATGAGGTGTTAAGAAGTGGCAGTTGAGAGATTGGCCCTAAACAAACCTTCGGAACCCATCTGTAAGGCTCAGAGAGCACTGTAGAAGAGGGAAGGAATGTAAGAGCTAGAAGATAGAAGATAGGGAGGGACTGCAAAATGCTAGCGACATCAAAATCCATTCACTCCACCACTAACTGATGCTAGCACACAGGCCTGCACACACTCGGACCCTGCAGCACTCAGGTATGCGTGGAAGAGGGACACTGAGGGCCCTAGCCTTCACTGATGAACTACTCCTCCTGATAGATTTGGGGACGGAGAGCACTTTTGCATTCCTACTGATGGTCCAATAGGCTCTAAAGGACAGTTCCAACTCCCTGATAAGTCAGACAGATAAGGCTAGTCAAAGGAAATGGGTCACAGATAATAAAACAAAACTCATGAATTGGAGAGGGGGACTGTTAGAGATGGTGAGGGAGGGCTGATAGGTATGGTAGAGAGAAGAGAGGGCGAAAGGAGAGAGTAAGTCAAACATATACCTGTATGAAATTGTTAAAGAACAAAAGCAATAAATAAAAACTAATTTTAAGTATATTATATATATATATATATAGTATACTTAAATATATATAGTATACTTATATACTTAAATATATAGTATATATATATAGTATAAATAAATATATAAATATTTAGTATATATAGTATATATATAGTATACTTATATATATATAATATAGTATGTATGTGTGTGTGTGCATGTGTGCATGTGTGCATGTGTGTTATTAGTAACTATGATCAATATGCAGTACTGTGGATCACTATAACATTTTTTCCAGACTATTTAAAACTTTGGGTCATTTGATTTACATTTGATGCTTAGCTAACCACCCATCTCCTGTTCTCCCAGCCTCTGGTAACCACCCATCTCCTGTTCTCCCAGCCTCTGGTAACCACCCATCTCCTGTTCTCCCAGCCTCTGGTAACCACCCATCTCCTGTTCTCCCAGCCTCTGGTAACCACCCATCTCCTGTTCTCCCAGCCTCTGGTAACCACCTTTTGCTCTCCGTTGCTATGACATCAAGTTTTGCACATGAAGGAGATCATACAGTGTTTGTGTTTCTGTGTCTGAATTACTGCACTTGGCACAATGTGCTCCTGCTCCGGATTTTTGTAAATGATAGGGTTTCACTCTCTTAAGAGAGTTGATAGTTTCTATATAACCCACGTTTTGTTAGTTAATTCATCTATTGGTGAGTCTTTGGCTTGTTTCTATACAACTGATGAAAACAGTTGTATATATATAGTATACTTATATACTTAAATATATATATATACATATATATGTGTGTGTGTGTATATATATATATATATATATATATATATATTCATCAGTTGTGAATTCGGCTTAAATATCCATGAGAACAGTTTTCCCTATGGTATTCACGATGCTCTGAGCTCATTTCTTTGTATCTTCAAATTATTTGGGGAAAATATTGTAATTTGTGAGTGTCCATAACCTGGTTAGATGTTCTAATCTGAGAACTTGAGAGATCTGTTTGTTTTCCTTCTAACTTTCCCTGGTGATTTTTAGCATGCCATGGCTAAAACTAGTGTTTTAAAACTAAATTGTTGAGTTTCAATTAAAGCTCTCAGCAACATAAACATGGAAATTTTACTTACTCTCTCTAAATCTTTAGCAACTTTGCCTCTGACATAGGGACAATTACAGAACATTTTGGTAAAGTTCTAAAAGGATTAAATAAATAAGAAGTCATAGTTTTAAAAGTCTTCACATGGAGGCAGGGAAGATTGCTGAGTGGATAAGAGTGTTTCCTACAAGTGTGAAGACCTGAGTCAGAAGCTTTAGCACCCATGTAAAAGAACGACATGGAGGTCTTCCTACGCAATCTGCTACCCCACTGACTTGCGCTCACAGACTGCTGGATCTGAGGGCTCGGTACAGCTGGACTAGCTGTAATGATGGGATTCCAGTTCAGTGCAGACCCTGAGTCAACGCAATAGGGGAGACAGCAATGGAAGGAAGACGCCCAGTATCTTGCTCTGGCCTCCACATGCATCTGCATGAGTAGATGTACCTGCATACTGATGTACATGCAACACACACACACACACACACACAGAGAGAGAGAGAGAGAGAGAGAGAGAGAGAGAGAGAGAGAGAGAACAGAGACAGACAGCTATAGCAATACTGTTTTAGTACTTAAAATAAAAAATTAAAAGGTTATATATTAAATATTAGTTATTTTTAAATAGAAGTCATTATTGTTAAATTCATCTTGAGATCAAATCCAATCATGTTCATTATTTCATAAACCATTCAACATTGCTATTCAAGGAGGGGGAGGGGACACAGGGTTTCCAAAGAAAAGGGGAATCATCGGAAATGTAAATAAAGTATCAAAAATAAAAAAAAAGAAAAAAAAGAAAAAAAAATATTCTAAATCAATCAATCAATCAATAATAAATTTGAGGTTTAGAGTAAAGGTCCATAACCCAACCACTCCTTGGTTTTCTAGCTCCAGCTGTTTCTGCTGTGCAGATTGCTGCATCCTGTCATGGTAGTGGGAGAGGTGCATGGCTCCTTTCCCTGGGCTGTTCACTCTGAGCAGAACGTTCTCTTCTTCTGTCATAATGTGACTCATCCTTTAAACTTCCATGTCATGCTTTCCTGTGAACTTCTTTTCCTTCACAGTATGTATCCCATGTAAGGACCAAGGGAGGATTATAGCTCTAGGTCCTCTTGTCTCCCAGGTGGGCTATGCTGTCATTGATCTATGATGCCACACACAATGAGAAAATTAAACAGTTCCAATTATTGCATTGTACTTTGTGCCTTTGCTTGCAAGAGAAACCCTGCTTTGTTAGGGTGACTCCAGACTCATTGCAGCAGGGGAAAGAGCCAGCATTAGGGACAGTGAAGCACATGGAGGCCAGAGCTGAATAACGTGTATGACGAAGGCTTGAAGTCTTCCCAGATCTTAGGAGGGTAGAAATGTAGTAGGAAAATAGCAACGTATACACGTACATGTCTGTAAATGGAAGGATCTACATAATTACAGAGCTTTGGCATCGGAGAACTGCAGCTACAGTAGCGTCATTTAGTCACCACGGCTGAAAATATTCATTTAACTCCCACATCCAGAGATACTGCCGGGAGACTGTTAGGGGACGGCCTGGACTCTGTTTCTCTGTAAGTGTGGCATGTACTTGGCACTCAGGAAAGCAGACCTTCTTGGCAGCTATTGTCAGTAGGCATATGCAACCAAAAAAGGGGGTCATTTGTGCTTTAATAGGATGTAATATGGCAAAGTTTTGCCAGTAGTGGACATGTGCCCACAGTTAACAGTGATCATACAGAGAAGCCATAGCATCTCTTTTCAGACAAACTGGGCTTTCCTGGCTGACTAAGCAGGTTTCTCAGGTTGTTGTTCATTTGATTCTTTGTTTTTTCAATGCAACGACTCCCAGAGCTTTTCCCTCAAACCAAGTATTCAGACAGGAATTAAGGGCTTCGTATGCGCCGTAGGCATCTGGGCAGATTGAGTTAACTTAACTTGTATTAAGCAGAATAGAAGCACAACTCAATTTGAATAGTAAATGCATACAGCTTCATTTTGAAGACAGATTTGATGAAATCATACATATGGTCACACTTAACTAAATGGCTTACTGGAAACTGTCTTGAGTGGGGCTTCCTGAATCCACCAGCTGAGTCAATTTGTACAACTAAATCTCATAATGTTTTCCTTCCCCTTGAGCATCAACAGATCAAGAAATTTTACTTCTGAATTATCTCCACCAGTTAATGAAATGCCAGTGATAAAGGCATTGCTAAAGAGCTACTACAGTAGCTTTGCTTTGGCTAACGTGGAAAGGAGAGAAAGATTACAGAGTTGTCCAGGCTCACACAATGAAGAACCAGCAATGCCAGAGTGTCACAGCACCTGTGTGGGAATCTCTAATCCCAGCGTTATTGGTGTGGATAGGAGGAAAAATGTGAAGGAGTGGGTGTCCACGACAGTCACGTGCATCTTATCCATTTCGCAACTGCTATGCCATCCCATGAAAACATGGAACACCTCATCCAAGAGAAGACTTCCTAGCAGTTAACAATCATTTTGTATCCACTATGAGACTACAGGAGTCCTGACTCAAAAACAGCTACATGGGCTCCCACAGTGATCAATCTGTAAATAATGCAAGTGATTTCGTTTCTGTGGACTTTCAACACATGCAGCAATTTTAAGGCTAATCATTCTCCTTGATGCACACTGGCAAATCTCACAGAGTATAGATCACACAAAACATCAGGATCCCCACAGGTCATCTGGAATAATCACGTGAAAAGAACTCAAATTCCCCCACAGTGAGACTGGGAATAGACATTACATGGGAACAGGAGATTTCTCAAGGTCTGTGTCTGTGGCTAGTGAGTATAGATCAGACAGAACATCAGGATCCCCACAGGTCATCTGGAATAATCACGTGAGAAGAACTCAAATTCCCCCACAGTGAGACTGGGAATAGACATTACATGGGAACAGGAGATTTCTCAAGGTCTGTGTCTGTGGCTAGTGGAGAGAGGATTATATTTATAAGCACCATTATTTTAAAAACATCATGCTATATGGTAATAATATGGAAGTTATTCCTTTACTTAAATGTATATGTGATATCTTATTGATGGACCCACTAAATATTTTGATATAGCTACCTCACATACGTTATTTTAAGTGAGCATCTTGAGTAAACAGCCTTATTAAATATTAAGCAACTAACCATGAACAACAGTGCTTGAATATTACTCCATGAGGGATTAATGGCTCCTGTAAAGAAACTCCCATGGACAGAGATTTCAACATACATTCTTTGGAACACAGCTAGAAATATGTTCAACTTAATTACAAGAAGCCTGTCCCTTAAGAAAGCTACCTTGTTTTCATGGAATAAATTGACCCCATGTCTCCATTGTAATATGAAACAAGCAATGCCCCGGTTAATTTAGCAACTTAAATTTGCAGTTTGCTCCCTGCTTCCAAGCAGTTAAAACACAACATATAAGTACAACCAAATAAGCTTGTGCATTCACAACTTGAGATGTATAAAGTCATTGCTGGAGGGAAAAAAAAAGTGGAGGGGGCCAACCAGAGGAAGCCTTTTGGCTACCTGATTATCTTCATATGATACAAAATAGAAATGGATGTGGGTTTCATTTTATTTGAGACAAAAGAACTTGTTCAATAATCGCGCAAGCTAGTTGTCTGGCCTGGCAGGGTAGAGGAATGGACACAGCTTCTGGTTTAGAGTGAGTGGTATATCACATCCTAATCATGTGACTTTATGACAGCTGGTGGCAAAAGTCTTCCTAATCAGGTGTCTGTATGAGCCTTTGTTGATCACTATTTCTAGTTTACAGATGGGAAACTGGGAAGTAGATTGAATATGTCACTGACACCAACACTGCAGTGTCCATTAAAGGCCATGTATATCTAGACTAAACATTCACAATAAGTAAAATAGTTTTTCTTCTTCTTTTAATCTCCTATTCTAGAGTGTTATCTATATCTTGCAAAGTCATGACTATCTCTTGGGGTTTAGGCTACATATTCTCATTATAGTACCATATTTAATCACAAGCTAAATACAAATAGGAATTTACATAGGTAAGAAACTGAGGCACAGTGAAGCAAACCACATGCTCAAAACTGACAGTAACTAGGAAGATACCTCACTTTTGCGTTAAATGAAAGTTCTTCAACTGCATTGCCCTCTCAGTTCCTCTCGGGTAGAAAACCTGGTTCATTGTCTTTGCTTGGATTCTGGCTGTGATAATGTGTATGAGTCGTGAGGCCAAAAAGAGAAGGATACAGAAAAGAGAGATACTGACAGGTGCCTCCGTGTGTGGATGTCAGAAATCCTGGCATCAGTGAACCAAACAAAGTTGGAGAACACGTAGGTGCTGTTTTCAGTAATTTACTTCTTATTACACAGTCTCTCTAAATCCTGGCCATCAACTGCAGAATAAATTGTGAGGCCCTTCATCCCTGCACAGTCAAGTTGCTAAAAAAAAGTTAGTATCTCCTCAAAATAACATTTTAATTGGGCATAATAATAAACTATGCTGAAAATTTCCATTCTTGTGAAGTGCGTGAACCTAGGAACACTGCTCTATATCAAGACAAATACACTGAGTCTAAAAGCTGACTGTTTATATAGCAAGCAATTTATAAATAAATAAATAAATAAATAAATAAATAAATAAATAAATAAATAAATAAATCCAGACTTTGCTGCACACTTCTGGATGTACACTCAGAGGTGTGGGGCTCTGTGGTTAGCTCATCACCCTTTACCGTGATTAACCTTTAGCTAGAAGTCCTCACTCAGTTCATCTTCTGCCTGTACATCTGCAACATATTCTGAACCCTGACAAAAGGTGAGAAAGTGGTGTGTCTATAAGCAAGAAGCAGGCAAGCACATCCTCTCAAGCTAATTTTATGATCCTGAGTCCTTTGCCTTTCAGCCTGCTGATACAGGCTTCACCCTGGCAATGCGTAGATAAGGGTTAAAGGTAGCATTAGAATTAGTCCCAACTTGGGTACTTAATTCTAAAGACTTCTAAACAACAGTGTGACTTTGTCCTCCAGACACTTGTGGCTCTTGACAACAGGATCAGTTTTATTGTTCGTTGAATCTGATTTGACCGTTCTCAACTTCTCTTACGTTTAAGTTTCCCTCTGCAGAATCCACTGGATTTTCAAAAGGACGAGAGTTGCTTCAGATGACTCTTTAGTTTGTAGGACTTCCCAGAAGTATGTGAGCAGAAACTGCTGTTTTCATCTTTGTGAGAGAAAAATTGCCTAATACATGAGTCTAAGAAGAAACCAGTTGGCTGAATGTAATTTGCTCTATAAGCTAAACAAAACACTTCCAATTAACAAAGGAAACCCTAATTATCTAGGAGTGTTTTTAACAACAAGGGTTGTGGCAGAGAATGTTAATTGTAGCTTTGTTTATAGTGGCATAAAAAAAAAACCAGAATAACCCAAATATCCATGAAAAAGGATAATTAAATAATCCTATATTATTTAAAAGAATAGGATATCAAAGGGATGAAGGCAGTCTGATATATTTGGACCTGTAAAGATGCATAAGATCTATTTTTGAGTGAAAAAGAAGAACATAGCTAGTAGCAAAACATATAACAATAATCTTACAAGTTGATTTTATGTATTTTTCTTGGAACAATTAATTATTAGAAAAATGCAAAGAAGTGTTTGGAAGCCTACACAACATAAAGATCAGAGCTGTGTGGAAATGGAGCCAGTGCTGGAGTGATGAACTAAATTGGACTTTTAAATCTGTAAAAATACTTGTATATTCCTTTTGAAATTAAATATGTGAGCCAAAAAGCTTAAATGTCTGTGTCAAATCCCTAAAGCTCATTGGCTAACCAGTGTCAGTGAATTGGTGAGTTCTATATTCAGGGAGAGATTCAGTCTCAAAATATTCCATTGAGAAGCAACTGAAGAAGACATCTGAACTCAACCCCTGGCCTCAAAAAAGCATGTACTCCTGTCACCTGCACATAAACACATACCTCTCTGTGTCTGTTTCTGTGTCTCTCACACACATACAAACAGGCATACATATACATAAACATGCATGCTAAATAATGGCAGCAATATAGTGACAAGAAAAAACTTTCTATCAAAAATGCATAATCAAAAGTAACTGTGTCAGTGTGGCACTGGCTCATCATCATGTAAGGCTGGCCCCTGAAGCCTACTACCACAGAAACTCACCCAGTGCTGTTGAGGTAACTCTGTCCCAAGCTGCAGTCTTTTGACAGGGAGGATGGGTTGAACCAGAAAGCTGGCAGGCATTGTCCATTACTATGTCTCTCATAGCCATAGTCACTGTTGGGGAAATACCCAAGATAAAACATTTACCAGGTGGCAAACTTATTCAGTACTATTTCATATAGTTGACAACCAACTTCTAATCAGTCAATAAAATAAGCATTTCCTAAACCATCGTCTTCTGAAAATTAAAGTTTTTCTCCATACATTATCTATTACTCATGAAAATATCTTATAGAACCAACATTCCCATTTAAATGCCTTCAAGATAGAGGAGTGGTGTGGTTCTCATGTAATGAGAAAGAGTCGTTAGGAGCATGTCTGTGTCAGGAGCATGTCTTAGTGTAAACATCACTGCAGAGGTTAACAGCCACATGTGGTATAGTCCTCATTACCAGTGATGTCTTTGGGTTGCTCTTCCAAAACATCTGGCTGTAACAAGTAGAGCAGAGCCAGGTTTCTCTGTGTACAAACCATATGCTTTAGAGTTACAGCCAAAAAGAAAATGCCCTTCAAGAGTATCTCAAGCACTTCCCAGAGGAGAAGTTTTGTCCTTAGCAGTTCACACTGCCAGTTGGTAATAACTGCCTTATATCTTGCCTCTGCATTGAAAATGCTCTTTTTTTTTTTCTTGGTGTCTTTTCATTCTTGCTTCCAGGGACCTCTGATATTCTTGGCTTCTGGAAGGTAAAACTGGGCACAGAAAAGGACAACAAATTGTACCTCCACAGGCACAGACAAATCACAGGCAGCAATGGGCAAGCATTAGTATAAATTGGCCCATCTTTGTAATAGAGGTGAGAGGCTGGCACATCATGTCCATGGAGAGAGAAATGGGCTCAGCCTCAGGGGCCTGTCATCGGACAGCTGGAACTGCACGTTCTGTACAGACCCTCTGGATTAGAGCCTGATTCAACACAGCATGAATCGGGAGACTACAGAATAGCCACTTCCAGAATTACCCAGTGTTCACTTCAAGAAAATACCCTACAAAAGCTGCAGAATGACACGGTGTCACTTGGGAAATATCCAGGGAGCCTGGTGAACAAGGAACATCCGATGAGCATCTTTCATTTTGCTACTAGTAGGTAAGATTGTAGAAAATCCAGCTTCTAAAGGGAGCCCAACAAGCACATGGTGAGCCTTCCAAAATATTTTCATCATCATGTAGTCCCATTTGAGCAAGAAACCATACAATAGCACAACTTAAGACTCATTTTCTACTCCTTAGAGTGCTGCTTAGCCCATGGGACCGGTAACAGACTCCAGTCACCATTGGAATTCAAGGATCTGAACAAGACGGACATGAGGGAAGAATAAGGAGAGAAGTCTAATTTATTTCCTGATCTTATATTCTTTTTTGCCTTGAACAAAACCAAAATATTGGCATATATTTACATTTTTAGGAAGAAATATCCAAAGAGGAAAACGTTTTCATGAAAAAGGCAGAATTTTGAAGTATCTTACCCCACATTTTCTCTTACAGTTCCTTCCAGAGGATATTTTTGCTCTGTATAAAGAATGGGTACTTCACAGTGCCGTAGCAATGTAACTTGCCAACTTTTCAAATTCTCCTTCAGTATAGTAAATGATCAAGAATTAATCAGGCCTCAGAATGAGGGATGTGATGGATGACTTAAAATCTTAAGGTAGATCTTTCTTTGAGTATCTTTCTGTATGCCAGTCCCAAGTGCAGGGTAGAGATAAAGTAATTTTGGTGTTGCGGTTACATATCATTGAGAGAAGGGCAGATTGAGAAAGCCCCTGTAGAACTCCCATGTGTTCCCTTATTGCTGAAGCTCTGATACCCTCTAGCTAAGTGCAAAGAGCTAAAATGCTGGCTCTTGGTCTTTCTTGATCACCAACAAGAGGAAGCGATGTTGGGTTACTTGTTTGACAACTGACAGGCTTTCTCAACACCACTGATTCAGAGAACATCTCCTGTGGTCTACCACTAAAGAAGACTGACTTTGCTATGGTCTGAGATGCCTGGGTAGACTATGTCTCACATAAGTCACTCACATTCTGATGACACAATGCATGTGACCTGTTAAAGTCACACAGCCAAAAATAGAAAAAGTAAGAATGAGTAATTTATATATGGTTCAAGTTTCAAGTTTTTAACATTTACACAAATATATATTAATTGCTTTCTATTCTTAGATAAAAAGAGAGAAAGAACAAAAGAAAATGTGATGGATTAATTATTAGTCTTCTTAAATAATTTTTCACTTTAACCTGCTCATTAAACAGTAACCAAGACTAAGGCAAGAACATCACTGGCTCTCCAATATAGATGTCTGCTTAGCAAATGTCTAGAAGAACTCTACTGCTCACTGAGTTTAGTTGAAACCTTCCAATATCTCTTCTTTCTCTCCAGGTTAAACTAGCTCTATTACCACTCAGTTCACATGGTCAAACTGAGTCCACTCTTGCGCTGTTTATAAATGTTAGTCGGTGATCTCATAAGCTGCCGTTAGCCAACCACCACAGATTGGAAACTTTCACAGACAAAGGATTTATGCCTTGTCAAGTTATTATGCTTAACAAGGATTCTCAATACTAGAGAGATTTTATGTGACATATAAACATATTTGTTTTCTGAGAACTCCAATTAGTGCTTCCCATGTTGCTCTGTGGCAGAACCTCCTTGTTATGAATAAAGATTTCAGTGGACCAATCACTTGGCAAGGATTTCTGGGTCAGAGAGAGGAAGAGGGGAGGCAGGAGAGAGAGACTTACTTTTGGACGGGAAGTGGATGGAGGTCAAAATGTAGATAGTGGATTCTTTGGGATCTGCTACCAGAGGATTTAACTTAGAATGGCTTACAAGATTAGGATGCTAGTTGCTGTGCCCAGGGATTGAATTACCTGTTGATTCTGAACTAAATTTTTGTGGTGTTTTCCTTCAAGTGGAGACTCAACTGGGTTCTAGAGAGAATGGTACTGTAGCAAAATGTGGGTTTATGAGAAGTATGTCCCAAAAGGTAGTGGAAATTTACCAGTGTGGGACTGCTATGGCAGCGACCTGCCATGGGATCTTAGTGAGCTGGGTGGAGAGATTTCAGAGCTCCAGGTAAGAGAGTCTACTGAGATGAGAGCAGACTGGCCAGGCACTGCCAACATAGCATAGACTGTTTTCTTTAGTGTTTCATGCAACATTGCTATCTAAGGAAGCTTGAGATAAATCTGGCTTCTCCATTTTTCTGAGTATCCAGCACCAGTATGAAAATAATTGCCAACCATCTTGTAAGGCCTCTTGAAATCCAAAAAAGAAACCATTGTTTTCTTTTGAAAGACACATTCACATAGTTAATAAAAACCATGATGTGGCCAAGAGATAATTTTATAAAAATATAAGATCTGCTACTTAGCGCTAGGTTTGTTACCACTTTCTCAAATTGAAGTTTTTATTGAGGTTTCATAGCTGTCATATTACTGAACAATTCTTTGAGATAACTATGAAAGCTCACCAGTCAAAGTCTGCTTCAGTACAAACACAGGGCTCAGACTCCATCGCTCCTGCATACTTTCCTTGCATACACTTGCGCTCAGATTTTCGCTTCTTATATACCCTCTTGGCTCCCATGATGCACGCTTCCCCCTGTGAGGAGGAAAATATCACGCAAAATCACACACATAGATTAGACCTCTCCTACTGCATCACAGTGTGGTTTGGGAGATATTCACAAACTTTCATATAAATATGATGCTTGGGAACCCAATTCATGCTATTAGTATTTCCCTTTTGATGCCTAATATGAAGTATGAACACAAAGGCAGTCCCAATAAACAATGCATATTTTTCTAAAACTAGCTTTAACTTCTTATATATTAAGCATACCTTTCTTTGTCAATGTGTTAGGCCTAGTGCAGTGAGGAACACATAGGAATGTAAGCTAGCCTGTAACTAATGAATTACCTGCTAACATATAATGATAAAGTTCAGTTTTCCTATTATGAAGAATAATAGGAAAGTTCAGTTGGTCACTTATGAGCACATGAAAGAAGAGTATTGCTAAGAAGCATAAAACCCATTAAATTTCAGTTTGTTATGTTTCTTTCTACATAACTTTATAGCACTGATTCTATGATCAGCTATCAGACAAGCAAGAAAGCTAAGTTCAGTCTTTTTCCAAGAAATAAATAGACATTTTAAATGTCACAATGTACAGGCATCGCAGAGGGAAACACGGTGGTATTGAGAGTGAGCATTCCATTGTTGAGCCTCTGAAAAGAGTGGCTGCTCCTTGCTGATGCTGCACCTACTCTCAAATATAGCACCTTTGTGTTTGTGAAGGAACTGGAACAGAATTTTTTAAATCTATTATCCCCCGTCTTTACTGAAGAAGCACACTCCCACTAGCTTGCTTCACATTACATATAAATACACTGCCAAGTCAGAGCATGGAGTGTAAAATGCTTTACAACCTGAATATGGTCATGACTTCTTAGGGGGTACGCCTACTATATCCTGTGAATAGCCTGCAGATTGACTTCTGCCTTGGGAAATCAAAAGGAGAAGCTCTCATCCAAGGATTCTGATACGCAATGAATAACTGAGAGGGGTGAGGTAGGATGGTTTTCTATCAGCGATTTCGCATTCTTATGCCATGAGTATCTCAGAGGAGGCAAGAGCTGCTAGACACTTCTGTGGAAACCCAGAAACGTAGAAGGACTTTTCTGGCATTGCTTGCACAGCCACAATTATGCCTTATCTCTGTTTGCATTGCTCGTTGAAACTGAAGAACCGTCCCTTACTTGGCCTCTATCATGCAGTTCTGTGCCACACTCAGACAAATTATGTTTGCCTCTGAGTGCTGAGCTGGTATTTCATTTTGAGGTGTAAATCTAACCGAAGCACATTTGAATTTTTATCTTGTTATATCCTGGCATTAAAAAAGGAGAAAGCAACAGAAGTAACTTCACAACAGAATATAAATGTTGTGCTTGCTTATGCTGTAAGATATAAAACAAGGGAGAATAAAATGGACATTGTGAACTTGAGAACTCCAGTTCTTAAAACTTAAGTAGCCACTTTTCCATAATACCCCTAAACCTGAGGTTTAGTGTCATTTCTCTTACTCTTACCTGGCTATGTAACTGCCAGGGTCTGTAGTCTTCTTCAGCACAGCGTCTATCAAAAATTGACTTGTAATCCACTTTGACTAGCTGCCATTCGGAACGATGACTGAAGTGTCCAAACACTCTACAGAGTTTACAGTGGTAGATAGAGTCACATTTGTAAAGACAACAACAGTATTAACAAGAGCTTGCATTAAATTGTCTGCTGTGAAGATGCTATGCTGCTAGCCGCATCACACGGATCACATCTCCCAACTGTCAAGCACATTTATGAAGACAATGGTTCTACTGACTGCACTTTGCAGATGGATAAATTGAGGCTCAAAGATTTTTTTGTATTTTCCCACAGAAAATAACAAAATCATCTCTCTAGCAATTGAGAAAGCCAAATTCCAGAGTATTTGACTGAAAGCCACAAGAATGGTTTAGAAATGACTGAAGAAATAACCACAAAGATTGTATCCTACGCGGCCCAACACAAACTTCTAGATTCTTTTGTTAATATATTTGGTCCCATGGCTTACATATTCTGTATCCTCTCATCAGGGCCTACAGAAAGTGGACCATAGGACCAAGTAATTATAACTGCTCTTACATTGTGACTCCTGCTTGAGTGTAGAGTTTATTCACTAGACATAAATATGGACAAAGGCTACCAAAAAAGCCTTTCAGATCACCTTTCTATGAGTGAAACAGTATTTTGGAAATATAAAGATTGAATAAAAGCAAGCTACTGAGTAAGCTTCTAATCTAGGTGTGCTTGCCTTGTACAAAGTGAATGTGGACTACTGGGTATAATCGATTGTTCTTGTCTTTTCTCAGTGTTAAGTGAAAAGGCTATAATGTGTAGCAATTATTCACTTTGATTTTAAATTTGTACTGGTTTCTGGAACAACTACTATGGAGTTATTCTCCCAGGTTTCCATGGCCAATCATCTAAGAGAAGTGCATATCACGGTTTCATATTGCAAACTCCACGTTTTGAAACCCATGGTCAGTTGAGACATTAATCAAGCTTTTTGTGAATCCATGATTACTGCTTTTTAGGCAAGAGTGAATGTAAATTCAGTTTTGCAAAGCCAGTTCCTCTCACGGTTTCTTTAACATGCCTCACAGTTTGTAAGGCAAAGAGCCAGAGGAAAATGAAATGTCATGGTCTTAAAGGTCTAGAATTTTCTACATATCCAGTTTGTACATTATCATTACATTTTATATAGATATATATAGATAGATAAATAGATTTATTTTCTATTAAGACAGTTCTAAACTAAGATTACAGTCCTTTTCCTATCATTCCTCAGTCTAGGCCTTCAAAACTGGTTTCCATTCTTTTTATTCTTTCCTAGAAGTTCTTGAGTTAGGATGTACTAACATTGCTAACAACTTCCAAACTAACAGTAATGAATTCAACAGGCTCAGCTGCAAAATACCTCTTTGTTTGCTATGTCTTAGTAAGAACAGATCACTACATATCACTTACGTCATGATTAGTGTCTCTTCTCCAGGCTCTCCCAGAACCCCATCCACAAAAAGTGGAATTGATGTAAAACTGTATTTGCTCCAAGATCTTCCTTCATCAAAACTCAACCTAGTGGCAGAACAGTTGAACAGTTATCACATCACAAAAGGAAAAGGTGATATCTCTGGATAAGGAAAGATGTTAGCTACCAGTGAGAAAATAGTAACAGAGCGAGATTTCATTACAAGTAAGTATACTTAATATAGCAAAAGTCATAAATAGGGATACTTCATAATCAATGACCAGATATGTTGAGGCAAAAATAAGAGAGAGCCATGTGATTTAGGAATAATCTAACGGCAGGGAATAATTTAAATCATTTTAAGTTCTTACACCCCAGGGGATTTTCTCCAAATCTGCAGTGTCTTAATAGCCATACTGGGCATAGATAGATAGTCTTACAAGTTGGACCAAATGTAATCAATCCATCTCTAAGTGATCAACTTATAAACAAGTCCCACTTATATTACATGAATCCTGGATGACCTCACTGAATGGAAGAATGGGTTGCTAATGGCAAGAAAAGTCTGTATTTCTGATGGTCTGTTGTACTCTAAATACCTGTGTTCTCTTCAAAATCCACATGCTAAAAATTAAATCACTAATGGCACTAGAAGTGAACACTTAGGGAAAAGTGAGATCAAAAGAGTTGAGTCTCCGGGAACTGTTGTCTTATAGAAAAGGTCTTGGACTGTCTGTCCTTTTTCCGTTGTGGAAACTCAGCAACAAGACACCATTTAAGAATCTGAAAGAGGCTCCTCAGCAGACACGGAGTTGGCCAGAACTTTTATCTTGTGCTTCTAGCTCCCAAACCTATGAAATACATTTCTGTTGTTCATGAATTATCTTGTCCATGGTGTCTGGAGCAGCCCGAGTACCTACTGAGACAGTTCACTCTGTCTTTCTCTGTACATATTTGTCCTCAAGATCCACCTTTGCTCATCTTTTGCAGTTTTCTCCTGAGGTCATTAATATAATTAAAGGTGGAACTAAAATCGGTTTAAAAGTAAAACTTTGCACAAGCTCAATATGCAGAGGACTACTTCTAAATATAGAGGAAGGAGTTAGCTGGAAAACCCTGTAGATATTAGGCCTTGCACATTCCTCAGTACAAGACTCAGATGTGGAGGATATCATCTCATTAAAGGGAGCTAACAAAGTCACACGGGGCAAACAGAATAGGACCAGGATAGCCATGAACTGCAAGTCTCTGTGTTGGATGTGCAAAGCCATGTAGGTACTAAGCTTCATGCAATGTTGTTCGGGATGAATGATTGCAAGTCCTGTTGCTACACAGATATTACGGTAGAGTCTGCATATAGCTCTTCAGTGATGGTGCTGAGGAGCTAATGAAATGCTACAGGTATCATCACATTTAGAAACCATAATGCAGTTGTTCTGTTAGGAGCAGAAACACTTACCCATCCTTCTCATTTGCCCTTGACTTCCCCTTTCAAAAGCATAGGTCGTAGTCTTATTTCAACATAGTCATATAATTCAGAGACTGGTTGTGAGTAACATAAAGGACCATATGCATTTTTCCTAAGGTGGAAGTGCCCTTACCAAAGGTGTCGAATTGGGAGAGATGTGTGTTTCATAGCAACCAGGACTCCACCTTGATCAAGGTACAAAATGCTGTGCTCTTCTTCAAAAATCTGGATGGGGAAAAGAAGAATATACTGGCATACATCACATCTGCACTTGGTATCCAAGGTACACAGATCACTCTACATAAGAAGATTAAAACACCTCTCATAGAAATAGGTTTCCCTAAATCTTTGAGAAAATGTAAGCAATAAAACAATGTTTTTCAACATGGGTTACATCTACCATTGATACTGTATAAAACAACTTTATCATTCTACAAAATAAATCTTAAGCAGCAACAGAATATATTCATCTTTGTATTCTCTTATTTTTGTGGCAGTACTTATCGATTGCTATCACTGAAGATTATGTAAGAACACTGGGAAGGGGGTATATATATCTAGATGGAAGGACACTTGGAGACTGTTTAGTACAATACTCTCATCCAAATACTAAGACTTGTAGACTGTGCTGCACACGTAGCATTGGTGAAAGTGGAGCTCACTTCACTGCACTGCCTTATGCAGATATAATTGTCTAATTATCTCCAAATTCCCACAGTTGATCAAAGAAATATTTTCTCCTTTGATTTATAGATGTTCTTCGAAGTGATAAAAATTCTAATCATGATAAAATTGTTAACTTTGATTACATGTATCATATTGAGTCTTTCATAAGATGTGGAAAAAGAATTTAAAGTCAAATGGATACATTATGAAAAGTATCTCTGAATCCTTCTAAATAAGATAAATTCTGTGTTGTTAGTTAAAATGTTACAATGGACTCGTCATAAGTTACGCTACAGACATAATTTCACTCTCTTACTTGATATGTGTGTGTATATGTGTGTGTGTGTGTGTGTGTGTGTGCATGTGTGTGTGTGTGTGTGTGTGTGTGTGTGTGTGTGTGTGTCTTATATGCAGGAAATTAGAAGATGGCATTGAACTTCTTGAAGCTAGAATTACAGGTAGTCATGAGTTTCTGGACATGGGTACTTGGAACCAATCTTGGACCCGTCAGAAATACAGAGGGGAGCTTAACAACTCATCTACTCTCCAGCCTCATTAATTCTTATACCCAATACATGACCCCAGCCTGTAGCAGAAGAGAGTTTTATGCCTTAGTCAGGGAAAAAAAACATGGCATCTTGACCTTATTCTCCAAATGTTTCCTTATCATTGTCCATCTTCCTTTGAACCCCCAAAATTTCTTCTCTGTCATCTTTTATTAAAATATGTAAGTACCATTAAAGGTTTAAAGTTAAAGAAAGAGCACCAAGCTATCACATCTACCTCTCCTGTGAGCAAAGTGAGCTCATTGTTAAGTATGATCATTTGTGCATTAGATTTCAATTTACATTGCTAGTTACTGTATGATAATTAAGCACCAGAGGCTTATTAAAACATATTTATTGAGGTGTAACAGTCATACATTAGGCTTATACCTTGTTAAATAGCTAAACCTCATTAAATGCCTGTTTTAGAAGCTGTCAAAATCTAACTTTCAGAAGAAAGGCAAGAAGCAGCTAAGCTAAGTACATTGGTGTGAAGTGACTCCATTTGTATTCACTGAACATATGCATTCTGATAGTTATGATTCTATCATTTACACATTATATTTAAACACCCCAGAACACCACCTGGGTAATGCCTATTTTTGTTTCTTTTCAAAGAAGGAGAGTTTATGTGTACAATCCACCATGCAGGATTCAAGTTTCTGATACAATAGACTCACTTTTTCCACTTTCATTTACATCAAAACCCCTTACAACTTGATTGCAGATGTGTTTGTGCATGGAGCCTTAATAAGAAATATCTTTTTCAAAGGATAAAACTATCAGCCTGCACAAACGTGGCTTGGTTCATTTCAAACTTGCATTACAAAGAGAAAGAGAAACATATTATTCGTGTCAGAATTTATGTGAGATGTTAGCTTTAGGTTTCTAGATTTGAAATTAGATGGACAATTATGCCATTAAACTTGAGTAGTGCAACCCAGATCCATGGTATTTTCTTACCTGCCTCCAAGTGTTCCCTGCATCTGAAGATACAAACATGCTGATGTCACTGTCTGACAACTCAGAGCCTATGTTACCTAGAAAGAGTGCACGCCATTAGTGGGAGGAACTTTCTGAAAAAGCCAAGAATGAATAACGTCAGCAATCTGTACTACCTGAGATGAATCTCAACTGCAAACTTTCTGTCTAAGCAGGGATTTTTAAGTAGACTCACTTCAGGGTCAATGGTTTAGGTGGCTTTCAAAATATTTTTAGCTTGCTCATTAAATTTCAAGCACAGATGTCTAGAGTCTTAAAATAAACACATGTACAATAGCAAGCAAAGCATACACTCTTCTTACCTGATGCAACTATAATACTTGGGGCGGTGTCTCTGCTGGCAATGATCCCAGATGTGTATGGATTCTCAGAAACCTTCAGATGAAGGTGTAGTGAACAATAGGGCTAAGAAGGACAAAACACAATGTCATATGTGCAGAAAGTCACAATGGCCATTTAAAGCCCTACAGCCGAGCACATTGTCTACAAAATCAGATCAACGTTGTCTGTACAGTAAGTTCTCAGGATGCCTTGAAAGACTCTGTATCGATATTGTTTTAAAAGAAAAATGACAACACACATACACACACACAAGCACACACAGAGAGACACACACCAAAAACCAAACCAAACCAAAACAACAAAAGGCTGAAATTCAGAGCCTCTAATTTGCCAGTCTAACCATCACGTACTTAGTCATTCTGTCTCCTGTCTATGAACATCTTCTTCCTCTCACTGTGCCCCTTATCCACCAACCCATCATTATTACTGCAACAATTGTCTAGTGTCAACCAGACATATGACAGCTTGTGGGTTGGTAAAAAAGTAAACACCTCCAATTACACTGCCAATTTACTTAAACTATATTTAGTATGTGAAACATTGTAATAATTTAAAAATAAAAGGTAGAACTCATAAATCAATTATGCACCAAATTTTGCAATTCTGCCATTGCCAAGTTTTCAGAAAGGCTGTTAGATGTTTCCATTGATTACTGGGTAAAGAAAGTGTTCGAATGCTTATAAGGATAGAAAGAAAACATTATAAAATTTTTGATGGTGAAGAGACATGGGCCACTTTGGAGTTAGGACTGGCTTCTAAGAAAAATGAAGAACCTGAAGCAGAGATGGAAAGATTATGGATTTATGTGATATGACAAAGATATTTGAGAGAATGTATGGGATATGAATAACACCAATAACAACAAAAAAGAAGGGATGGATTAAGAATCACAGTACTTAGGCAGGTAAGACTAAAGGAACAATGAGACATGAAGCTATGAAACTGGGTGAACTGACCTGGGAGGACTTGAAAGAGATCAGTTGGCAGCTCAGTCATTTGTACCTCAGAACATGATCTCAACATACAAAATTCTGCATAGCGTGTGGAACTGTCCTAACTTCTGCAAATGACTGACACAGTGTAGCCCCAAGATTCTCTTCCATTTTTTAATGTATGTTAATTGCACAAATTAATGAGTTGTATCATTGACATTTCCATAGACGTGCACAACACACTTTCATATGTATCCTTTCTCCTAGCTCCGTTTTGGTTTTATTCAGTACAAAAGTCATTCTTATAGACAAAACTCAGCAGTAATGCAATTTGTTTTAAATGACATTTTTGTTTGTTCTTGGTGGTTGTTGTGGGTTTTGTTTTTGTTTTGTGGTCTCTGTGTTTAGCCTTGTTATACAGGGTCTCTCTGTATAGCCCTGGCTGTCATGGAACTCACTCAGTACAGCAGGCTGGCCTTGAACTCAGAGATCTGCCTCCCCAGTGCTGGGATTAAAGGTGTGTGCCATTACCAATGAGCTTTACATGAAATTTTTAGGAATTTGTTTATCTATGCTTAGAGGCCTTGACCAAGTTCTCTGATTAAGATAGCAACAATTATCCAAAAATGGATAGTATTTCATATTTGAATTTTATTTAAAGTAGTCCATGTACTGAACTGTCAAAGGTACAGGCTTGTATTTGAACCCTCACTCTTTCCATCTCTCAGGAAGATTACTACCTGATCTTCTTGAGTTGAGTTTTGGGAATCACCAGTGTATCTCAGTTATTATTTTTAGATTGCTCTGTATGTCTGAGGCAGTAAATATTCAGAGAGCTTCAGAAATGCAATGATTAAATTTATAGAGAGTGAAAAAATAGACAGAATGGAGTAAATGATAAAGTAAAAATGAAACACAGGAATAAAAGCAGCCAGACACTACAAAATAAAATCACTGATCACAATAGGGTAATAGGGTCTTGACTAAAACACTGAAAATAAACTCCTCACGGAGCGACACATTCCTAGTTTTGCATGAAATTTTTATGGAAAGCTTTAAAAGAAAATTTCATCTTCATAACCTTCTGAAAAAGAAAGGTCAGCCCCTGGAAGAGAAAGCACCGCAGCCAAACACATAGCTTTCTTTTTTTAAAACAAAAACCAAAAACCAAAAAAGGACCAAACTTATTAATCATTCCATTCGTTTACATAGCAAATGATATCCCACTTCCCCAGTTACCCTCTCCACCAACTCCCCATCTCATGATATCCCACATCCCCAGTTACCCTCTCCACCAACCCCCCATCTCACGATATCCCACTTCCGGGTTACCCCTCGGCGACCCCCCATAGCTTCTTTCTGCCTATCAGGAAGAGGACAGGAAGTGCTGAATGGAACCAAGAGTGCTGCTGTTGGACACCTGGCCTATGCTAAGACAGGATAAGTGAAGCCATCGCCCAATGAGAGTTTCCCTGTCTGCTGTTGTGTGTATAGATCTCCACTTGTCTGATCTACCAACATTTATTTTACTATGAGTAATCCTCAATGATCTATTTCAGGTATAGTACAATTTTATCTCCCTCAGACAACCTAAAAATGAGAACATATCAAGTTCTACATTGTATCTCCTGTGGAATCTTGCATATAGATTTTAAAGGATAATAAAGGCTTATAACAGCAATGGTGCTTTTTTGCTATATTATGGTTTTATTGAGAACAAGAGAAGGCCATGAACCAGAGTCGAAATGCTGTCAACTTTAGAGTATTGCAATGAAGCCGCACAGCCTGGGCATTACCTCTAAACATAGAAAGTTTATGGAGGGCCATTTAGATCACTTAACAAAGCACTACATGCCTACACAGGGGTGGATCCAGTCACATCCTAAGACAGCTGTTTGCAACAGTTTGAAGACGGCGAAGCTCAGCTGGCATCTGAAGCAATGATCATTTGGTACGGAAGCGTATGAGAACAAAGAGAAGAGGCATTTTCAATCAGCTCTCTCAGATCTGCTCTCTGGCCCTGGAGTTCAGAGGGCCGAGACATTAATTTGAGAAGAAAAGGCACCAGTTCATGATGCAGCACAGTTTAGAAATGATCTTCTCTGATTTTCTTCTCTCACATTCGTAGTCCTGGATTGCCCCCAGCTGGTACTGGGAGAATTTTCTGTCTTTTTTTTTTTTTTTTTTTTTTTCAGTTTCTTCCATTTTATTTATCAAAGAGTTTATACAGCAGACACCAATGTCTCAAGAAAACCAAGAGCAATGATTGCTCTTTCATGGTGTTGATTCTGACCTGCTGTGTCAAGTTATGCCATGACAAACTAATATATGGGTTATTGTAAGGACCATCACACTGTTCTGAGTTTGTGGAGGAAATGGAGTTCCCATTATTTTGTCCTGAAAGCGGCACTTAGTATGCCTTTCTCCTCCTTTCTTCTTGCCTTCCTATCGTTATTTTGCTTATTGAGAAATAGGTGTCTAACACCTACCTTATGCTCACAGGTGTAGTTGCTGCACTGATTTTTCTAGAACCATCTCCAACAGAATAAGCACAGAAAGGCATGTTGCAAGGGTACTTCCTAATATCCATTACCTTCCTTCCAGACAAGGGAAACAAGAGACTGCACATACTGTCGCTAACAGGGTCCCGACTGCTGACTTATCGAAGATGAGGTGGAAAGCGTCAAATGTACATGAAAGACCATACAATGGGAAGAAGGGAATGGTCAGAGTCTCATTCAAACCCATCAGTGAACCTCCAGATCAAATGACCTCTTTGTCGTCCTTGTAGTCTTTTCTTTTATTCAACAAAACTGTTTTGATCAGTATAATTGTTCCATAAATGCACAGCTAGACTAAATCAATTCAGCTTTTTTTCATCTTGACTATTTATAATCTAATCCTAACTGAGACACGGTACCCTCCTACCCATTTGTTTGTTTTCTTGCTTGATTGTTTGGCTCTCTGAGATAGGTATCAGTTGTGGCCTCTGTTTATCCATTCACTAACATCTTCCCCTTTCTAGAACTCCCAGCTGCTGGTAAAGGACATTTTCTCTTTGATGTTGAGAGTACCACTGCTTACACCTCACAGGTAAGTAACAACAAACAGTATTTGTCTTATGGTCATTGACTTACTGTGCTAAGCAGTGTTTCTCAGTGATCCATTAATTGTTTTCTGTGTTTCAAGTCAAATGGGGAAGTCACTTGACACCATTCCCCCAATAAATATATAAACTTAACTAGCCATTAGGACTGATTCAGTATACAATCAGTCCCAAAATCTACTTTTTTCTCTCCATTCTCTATGACTACAGCCTTTACATTTTGTCCTCATGGTAACTCAATCCCATGGCTATTAATATGAATGGCCTACTATAAACACAAGTCAGAACTTTCACCAAGCACAAGGCACAAGACAGCTACTAAGTCCCCAAATAGAATTCTCTAGTATTTCCCCACATATACATGATTTGATATATCTTTTATTCTAAATTATAGATAAGAATCTATTAGTTGTTTAGGAAAGATTGAATTCTCAAAGAAATGGGAGCCCTCAAAACATGAGCACGCGGTATCTAGTCTCACTTCAATACAGCACAACATGTAGAGTTGTAGGACCCACAGACTTAAGAATTCTTGAAACAGCTCTCTGCTCAGCTCCAGTTTTTTTAAAAAAAAGTTAAATGAAGACACAAAGAAGCCAGAGTTTCTCTCTACAAAACACTGTGCTTTTTCCTCAGAGCCCCAAGTATTTGTCACAGGCTCAGGTGTGCTCACATATTGCCTCTTGGGAGCCCAATTCTGAGACTTTGAAGAAAGATGGACCATGACCTGTAATATCTTATCTAATTGTACAATGCAGTCTTCAGAAGAAAGAAATCCCAGCTGAGACTCTAGGCAATCAGTCTGAAAGTCCTAAAAATACAGTCCCAAATTACTCTGGATGTCTTATTCTATAGAATACATTTTGCCAGGGACATTCCATTTGGGGTTGTAATTTTGGGACTTGTTCCACGTTTGTAACAGCCTCACTGGAAAATCTCTCTTCTAATCACTGGACTCTGGTTCAGTGATGCTGACCCTCAATCTAAACTTACTTTTTATCTTCTCTCTGCCACTGCCTCCCAAGCCTTAGAAGTCAGTCTCTCTCTCTCTCTCTCTCTCTCTCTCTCTCTCTCTCTCCCTCCCTCCCTCCCTCCCTCCCTCCTTCCCCCCCCCATCTCTCTCCAGTCTAGATGTTTTGTTATTCAAAGCCTTTTCTTTCCTATTTAGTGCATTTGGCAAGATTTTATAAAGTGATTTGGCTTCTTCTTCCTAGTCCTCTTGTCAATTTCCCCTTCTTACTCTGCTTCCTGGTATTTAAAGCTTATGTGGACCTGCTTTGAGTAACAGGATTAATAAAGGAGGAAGATCCATAGATTCCTAGGTCATGTCCATCTCCATCTCAATAATTCATGTCTCATTAACTTCAGTGAACCACTTGATTTTGTTAACGTTGCAGTTAACTTGATCCCTGAGTTCAGAGGGAGGATATGATGACAAAGTCTTCAGTATAAATAACTGACAGAAGAGATGTACAGCTTCTGTGAAATCAAATCTGAAAGTCAAGGACCTTTCCATGGTGTGACTACGCCCACCACACAAAACACACAAACATAACACGTATGTTGAATCCACCATGAGGCAAGTTTGTATGATTCTTGATGTAGAGTTCTGGAATTGTTATGAAGATCATCACAGTCTTTGTATTCTTGGAGCTCACATCGAACACAGGAAGATGGGAAAGAAAGTCAGAATATAAATGTGATGATTTTAGATAGTAAGAATTATAAAGGGATAGGATAAAGAGATTTAGCATTACCAGACACTCATGAAAGCTACCTAAGGAGCAAGGATCTTTTTTTTTTTTTTTTTTTTTGGTTTTTTGAGACAGGGTTTCTCTGTGTAGCCCTGAACTCACTCTGTAGACCAGGCTGGCCTCGAACTCAGAAATCCACCTGCCTCTGCCTCCCAAGTGCTGGGATTAAAAGCATATGCCATCACTGCCCGCAGAAGCAAGGATCTTAATGCAAAGAAAAAGCCTCTTTTGAAAATGAGAGATTTAAAAAGAAATAATAGGAAACGCTACTGTACAACATACATGAACACAGTATGTTTACAGTGTGAAAATAAGTGTACTCTCTATTCTCCATATTGTCTTGTGGGTAAGAAAGGACGGAGAAAAATGGCAGAATCTCAAAAAGAAGAGACACAGGCCTGGTCACATGGGACCAGCCAAGTTATTAAAGTATTTGATTTACTGCACTTGAATTAGAAAGCCATCAGAAAGCGTAAGTAAAGAATGCATATTTAAACTTCTATATGGCCATATTTTGAGGTGGATTTTGTCTAACGCTTGTATTTCATTAATTAGGTTTCCAAAATTGCCAGAGAACCTGCATGTAAGATGCTGAGGGTCCCTCCCCCTAGTTGGTTCTGATTGGTAAATAAAGTTGCCAACAGTCAACGGTTGGGGAGGAAAACAGAGGTGGGACTTTGGGATGTGAAGGCAAAGAGACTGAGAGAGGGAGAGGATTTAGAACTGCCATGCTGGGAAAGGAGAAAAACAAGGCCTGAAAAGTGGAGGACAGAGAGACAGCCAACATGTAAGAGTCAGGGATCATGGCCCAGGAGGGATGCAGGCTTGGGTCTAGGGCAGCCTGGATGGAATATAAGTTTTCATAAGTAATAATTATGGAATATTGAAGGGGACAGTGTGCTAGCTGTGTGGAGGTTTGGAGAGGCTCAATCAGTGAGCTGTTTAAGGCATACTAAACTATAAGGTTGTGTGTGTGTGTGTGTGTGTGTGTGTGTGTGTGTGTGTGTGTGTGTGTGTGTGTGTCTGTTTCATTCTGGAACCCAGAACATTGGAGTGTGTAGGGAGGAACACGTGCCACTGCCACCAGGGTGATTTGAGTGGGATTATTCGACTACTGCCTCATCATTTGATAAAAATGGAGAAATAAGAAATCTAGTACACAATATGTCAAAAAGATATAGTATTCATCTAGGGCCAGAAGTGTGCTTTGCATTGCAGGAGAACACAAATGAAGTTTTGAGGGTGATGGAAATTACATAGCATAATCATTTCTCAAAATTCACTGATGCTTTTTATGTACATTTTACCTCGATAAATATGAGTTTTAAAATATAGGCTACTCTGTGAAAAATGGATTGCCAGGTAGAAACTGTGGGAAGGTGTGGCCATTAGGAGCCTATTGCTGAGGACCAAGAAGAATGTGATTACTACTTGGATTAGACTAGTAGCAATAGTGATAGGGAAGGGAGTCTGCACTGTATCTCTGTTTTGGAGATATAATAATGTTTCTTCATTACTCTGTGTTGTGGTCAGGACAGAGTGCCTTGCTCAGTGTTTTGCTAAGAATAATCACTTTCAACAGCCTCAGCATGATGCCATCAAGGAGAGACAAGCCTGTTTAGGTGAAATGGTTAACAGTGTTTCTCATAAGCATCGATCTTCAAGTTATGTGGTAGGTGTGGAAGTTATTAAGGTGCTGGTCTCTTCGAATATTATAGTTCCATAACCTGGAATAATTGAGTAGAAAGTTGACCTGTTTCAATGGCACTGATCCATACCTTGACTAATATAGGTATTTGATGAATAACCGTTACATTTATTTAGTCTATCACTGGCTCTCTGACCTCTTTATCACCACTGGCTATTTTTCTCCCTGTAAGGTGCCAGTAGTAAAAATGGAGTCTAAGTAGGACTTTAAATTTAAGACTGCTTCCCTGATGCACCATGGCAACTTAAATATCCTCTACAAGTAATAAGGTCAAGCCATAGCTGCTGGCATCCTTTCGCTAAAGATGGTGACCCACCTACTGCTATGCGATGAACCTGAGAAGTGACTGCCCCAGCATTCTGAGATAGAATGAAACGGAGCGAAGATAACATCAAAGACAGAGTTGTAAAGAGTAACATCAATAATACATGCACACGGAGACAGGATAGATCTAGATAGACACCCATACACACATACTCACATTTCAAGACCATCCCACTGTAAAACCAAGTGATCTTTCCCACACTGACGGCAGCTTTATGTGATTCTAAAAATAACTTCTGAGATGTTTTAAAGAATATAACAGTATTAGCAATATACTTTATTTGACAATTTCTTCTTTCTCTGCTTCTGCATTTGCTAGGTATCCATTGGTGTCTTGAATATGTCATATTCATCAGAGTCAATAAGATGCAACTAAGAACTGTTTTGTTTATAAACAAAGTCTCAGGCAAGTTAGCTGAAAACTCCTTGATAGTGCTTTTCATCTTTCATCTTTCTTTTGGATATGATCTGATCATTGAATACGTAAATCATTTCCTGCTCGTAAATCTGATAAAGAAATATCATTAAAAGAAAAGCATGAATTAAAAAGCAGGTACGTGCAAATTTTTCTTTCAAGGGTAATAAAGTAAATACTTTAGGCTTGCTTTGAATGCATGTGGCTATTGCTTCTATGTTCATAAAGTGAAAATGGCTATGGAGAATGAATAACCATCTAAGTGTTACCGTGTTCCAATAAAGCACTTCACAGTGAAACAAGTGCTGGGCTGAAGTTTCCCTACTGGTCACATTTTTTTCCTAGCCCAAGCATTATAGATGAAAACAGGTAAATTGAATAGAATACATAGAGGAAGCAAACAGATGTTTAAATCGATGATTTTAAATCCTTTGTTGAATCATAAACTTCTTTTGAAATGCAATGAAACCCCGCATTCAGTTCACCACTTCTATAGATAAATGTGTGTACCATTTGTTCCATGAGCAGTGATTTATCATGAACTGTAAGAAAGCTCAAGAAACAGCCTCACCAGAGGTGAAAAACATCATATTTTCCTCAAACTGCAGGTACTCACACAAAGCTGAGGTGGGGGAGGGGACCTAAAGATATAACTCAGTGAAAGAGAGCACAGTTTGGCACAAAAAAAACAAAACAGAAAAACCCATCACTACTACCATCACCCAAAACACCAAACAAACAAACAGAAACAATTCAGACTAGAGCCAAGAAGCTTTCAAAGGTGCAAGAATCTGGGACATGTTCCTATCTCATCACTTTGATTGGACTCAGCTTCTGCCCATCCTTTTAATCAACTGAATAGAAGTCCCAAAACTATATTCAAGGTCTTGTTGATCACCAACTCCAGCCCTTCACTGTGTGGGGGACCATGTTCAAGCATGCAGGACTCACCAGCAAACAGTGCACGGGGTCCCCCCTTAGATCTGCATCTGG
Organism: Uromys caudimaculatus; assembly: GCA_028551405.1. Lineage (NCBI taxonomy): Eukaryota > Metazoa > Chordata > Mammalia > Rodentia > Muridae > Uromys > Uromys caudimaculatus. The sequence continues at coordinate 10,374,173 of CM052703.1, read as the reverse complement.
AGCCTGCAGCAAACGCCAGTCTCTGCCTTTGTTGTAAGTGATGAAAGTCTTCACTTGGTTGTCAATCTTCTTGTTAGCCAAGAACATTCCCTTTATCCCTGCTACCTAGGAAAAATTGACATGGCTGAAAAATACATCAATGTGAGAAAGGACATATCTGTTTACATTAAAATAACAACAAATTGTCTAAGTCCTATCTTAGAGAAAAGACAGGGGAGGTGTGAATGTTTATATCTACCAAGCCAGTCGGCTTGACAGAAACCAATAGCCTTGTGCCCCCTACTGTATGTGAGTATAATACAAGTTCAATAAGGCTAGTCATTTTTTTTGGCTGATACTGAATATGTTCATAATAACTTTATTCAATCACCAAAAAATGAGAAAGTGACAAGATGTCCACTGTGAGGGGGAAAGTAAAATAAACAGTGGCATGTACAAAACCTGGCATATTATTTGATACTAAAATGTACCATTAACCCATAACTTGACTGGAGCATTAGGAAACCCAAGCACATTCTACATGAAGGATAGCAACAGCATGACATCCTGGAAACTCAAAGCTATGAGCCACAAAGAGATCAGCGGTTGCCAGGGAGTGAGTCAGAGCAAGGTGTCAAGAGGTGGAGCACAGGAGATTCTAACTGCGGTAAAATTACCATGTTATCACACATAATGATGGACATATGTCACTAGATTTTTTTGTCAAGTCCATGAAATGTAAAACAAAAACTATGTTCCTTCATTTAAACTGTGAACTTTCACAGGCTTATCATCTTATGGAATGTTGACAGCAGTCATCAGTCCACAGAGGGAAACTCCAGAACTTTTAAGCCTGTTACTTGACAAGCCGTAAATAGGGGCAACTTATACTACTCCAGGCAGGATATTGAATATATTATCTCTCATTTAATCTTTGTAATATTATGTTTTGTGAAATGATTGCTAATTCTATTTCACACGTGAGAAATATCTCAGGTACACCCAAGATCATACTATCGATGACACAGAGTAAATGTCAGACCTGGGATTGTGACCCAGAACTTTATAGTTTCAGAGTGCATGGTTATAATGACTACCTAAATTCCTGAGACATCTTCAGCTCCAGTCAACTAAAAAAAAGTCAGTTGAAAGATTCTGATATAATTACTATTATTGCATTTTAAAAATTTTAAGAGTTCTACCTGTTAATTCAAGAAATTTACTGGGCATTATAAAATCAAATTATTAAAAAGTAATTGTTTTCTTTTTATGTGTATGAATGTTTTATTTTCGTGTCTGCTGCATGAAAGAAGAGGGCATCGGATCCCATTATAGATGGTTGTAAGCCATCATGTGGTCGCAGGGAATTGAACTCAGGACCTCTGGAAGAGTAGCCAATGTTCTTCACTGTTGAGCCATTTCTTCAGTGTAATTGCTTTCTTATCACCAAAAGCCACTTCTCAAGTCTCATAGTGTTATTGCTCTTATCAAAACCCGTTGCTGTCAGGGCTGGACAGATGACTCAGTCATTGAGAGTGCCCGTTTCTTTTCTGGAAGACCCTGGTTTGGTTCGTGACACCCGACTACTCCTTTACAACCATCTGCAACTCTAGTTCGAGGAGTTCTGATGCCCACTTCTGCACTCCATGAGTAGCAGGCATACCTGTGGCACATAGTCATGTATGTAGGTAAAATATTCATACACATAAAATACAAATAATAAATAAATAAATAAATTGAAACAACTGAAAATGTGCTTTCTCTCTCTACATGCTAAGGCTAAGAATTAGCAGGCTATCACAATTGTGCCATCCATGACCAACACTTGTAGATTATCTCTTCCGAATTTTAGAGTTTACCAAATACAATTTAGTCTGTGTGACATGACTACAACTCAGGGAAACTGGAGGCCAGTGAGGGAAAGGTCCAAAATGTGTTGAACAGTAATGATAGCATCCCATGTATATCTACATTCACTCATTCAATGCCCACCATCACCATGAAGTAGAGTTGTCAATAACCAGGGGTACCAAATGAGAAAATGGAGACTTAGATTACCTTTGCAGCTAGCTGGAACACACACACATTGAATAAACAAATGTGATTAAAAGCACATTTGAAGATATTTAACTAAGCCTAGACCCTTTATATTTTGGTGTGATTAATTTTAAGCAGAAGAAATAAACAAAAGTTGTCATTTTGTCTGACCTTGTTAATATAAAGCACTATGCTCATTTGCATATATACCTTCCAAAGCTTGCTACAAACCTGTGTAATACCTTTCATGCCATGTCTTTGTGTAAGAAAACTAAGTTGTTGACAAATTTTAATAATTTACAATAACAGAAAATAGAGTTTCATATTTAAATACATTTGACTTCCAAAATTCTTTCAGCAGACATAGCTCAGAAGTTTTCATTTCTAAGAGGCTGGATCTCAACCCACAGTAGACACACATCCAGTTTTGTTTTTGACATAGGCAGATCTCATTAGTCTCTACCTGTGGATTTGGCATCTGGGATAATTTAGAGATGAGCCAAATCTGAACTCTTTTGGAACAAGAATTTTTAACAAATAAATGGTGTAAATGAGTTGTTGAAAGGAATATTTTGAACTACTCAGGAAAACAAGGTCCATTCTGGGGGGGCAAACAACAGAAGCCGCAACAATTTCTGGTGCACTATTCATTTTCAACAAATGTGGAAGCATAAACTCCAGGAGCAATGTACTTCCCACAAACTCTATGTTAATTACCAATGATATTTCGTTATTCACAATAACAGCTCCAGAAGGGCTGCCTCCCAGGAAACCCAGTATTAGTTTTGCATATGTTCAAGAGGTGGTTGCATACTTAAATAGGACCCCACTGCCAGTTCTTTCAGAACAAAATTGCATAAATCAGAATTTTCACAAAGGCTGCTGGTCTTCCTTCTCAATGAGACTCTACCCAAAAACGAGAAATGACTTAGTTATTCAGTGCTCTGGAGAGTTACAAGAATAAATACAAGATGAATAAAAAATGTTATCTATAGCAGTCAGTTCCTTCTCTGCTTTCCTCTCTGCCCTCTCCCCTTCTTAGACAAGAGTCACAGAGAAGGGGGCTATGTGTTTAGGAGCTGGTTCATCTGATTTGAAGAAGTAGTGACTTTATTGGTGCCCGACTGCTTGGCATTATCAAATGCCACTTGAGCAGAGAGCAGGGCTTTGCTATTCATCTCTGAATGTGTGGCCTTCAGGTTTATCTTAAAGAATAAAAACTTGACAAAGAAGCAGGAATGTGTGTCAACAATGGTAGAAGCTGGAAGGAGCTGGGTTATTTTTCTCTTGTAACCAAGACACTTTATCTGTATGAGCTGCTTTTTTTTTCCGTTAAATTGTTTTGCTTCTTTAGCTTGGCCTGTAAAGATGGCCAACTGCTCACTGTGAGCTTGATGAATGTGTTTTTCTGTGTTTCTCAATGTAATCCTGTGAATGAGGCCTCTTGTTCCATCAATTTTTAAGGAAGGTCTCATCATCTTTTATTTGGACTATACCAATTCATATTATGGGGGTAGAGTTAGTGCACAGAGCATGGAGTTGGAATTGGTAGGTGTCATGTGTGTGCATTTGTTTGAGTGTGTGAGATCGTGTGTGTGTGTGTGTTTGTGTGTGTGTGTGTTATATGATATCCTATTCAGAATGACAGAACACGTTTACAATACTTCATTACTTTCTTGGTCCTTGGACTGCAGGCATACTTAGGAAGGAGTAGAGTGGAGGGATGGCAAGGGAAACAGAAATGAGTATCCAGTGGAAGTTATAGCTTCATACAGACACAGAACTACCAATAAATATTCTCCTATGTTGCATCCTGCTACTGGGAGTGTGTCTTCTTCCAGGAAAAGGCCTGCTAAATTTCATGCCTACTGAATTCAGTAGAACATTCTCGGAGGATGTTGACTATGCTTACATCTATTTTTTTCTCTCATTCTTTCTCATAGGAAGGAATTTTATTCCACAAGTCTCCAAAGTAATTCAAAGTTAGCTTTTGCCATTTAACATCACAAGCAAGATGGCATTTTGATTAGACTTTGAATGTGAAGAATTACAGCTCAAACCTCAAGCTGAACAGCGTATTCATTGCCCTCACATAAAAGCCTTAAAGTGCAGTATCCCTTCTCCTGCCTTATTCTCTTTGTTCATGATGGCCACCCTGGAATCTCCGAGACAATTCCCTAATGCACCTCTCCCTGAGAGACCCCTTAGTACACCTCTTCTAGAGGTAAGAAGAATGTCTCCATCCTAACCCACTGTCCCCAGTACTTCTGTGCTTTCACGATGTTTCTCATATACATGGCACCTATGTCTTAATCTCAACCTTGTGGAATCATCTAAGCCAAAGACTTCTCTAGCGCCATTAAACTCTTTATTAGAAGTTAAAATGACCCATACTATCGTGATCTATAAAGCTAATATAAACAGATAATCATTAAGTATAACTTCCTTAAAATTATTCACTGTACAGTCACTTTGTGTAAGGGATCCTGATTTTGTTTGTAATGAGAAAGTAAGAGTTCTCCATTAGGTGATACAATAATTCTGGAAGGCATGGGAAAAAGGACTACTATGACTTGAGTCAAGCCTTGTCTAGGTCAAGACTGTGACCTTGTCTCCAAAAACACCAAGTAAGACAAAGAATATAAAAACAATCTACTTAAATGTACTGAGTGCTCATGGAATGCAAGGCTTCGGAGGCTTTGTAGAAACCATAGTACATGAATCAACTTCGTGGTTTTTGCAAATTTGAAATTGTCGTCACTTTGTAGGTGAATAAATAAGTGTTCAAATGTGGTAAGTCACCTGTGAAAAGTCATTCAGCCACAGATCTGGACTGTTCATCAGTCTGTCCAACTCCAGACAGTTTTGTGGTTGTCTTGCTTACCCAAAATTTTCCCCAAGACTAGAGTATTATGCAAGAAATATCTCACTGGCATGTCCTGCTTATAGGGACCTATCAATCGTGATTTTTTGGTACCTTTACTCTGTAATAATTCAGTAAATTCCTGAACATGCACTTCATTTCTTTAACCACTGAAGATCTAATAACTGGAATATTTTAAGCACCTGTCCCTTCATCTATCAAATGGTCTTTGAGATTGAAACTATTCTAGATGCTGGGCACGTCTTTTATGAATTAAAGGAAAGACATCAAACATCTCTGCTTTTCATGTTTACTGTCTAGCAAGTTCTCTCCTATGTCAAATTTTCATGTGTGCCAAGTGAAGGTCAAGCAAGAGTGTGGGGCTCTTGTGCTGGAGTACTTTGCTTATTTCTTCCTCTGATGCTGATGTGCAAACCATGATAGAGAACACTTTCATGGCCATTATTGCATTGTGTATTAGGATAGGCTAATTTCATATGAGTATCTCGGGCAGAATAGATTTGGGTTCTGAAGGAGTTAGGTGTGCCACTATAATCAGAGAACTCATTTGATTTAAGAAAAAAAGAGTCTAAATATTCCTCCTCATTTTTTTCTCTGCTACTGGTGATTGGACCTAGAACCCTGTGCATGATATCTTCAAGTACTCAACCACAGAGCTACATCCCCACCTACGTGCTTTTCCTCCTAATACCCGATTAAATAGTATTCTCCTAGAAAGAGAGTAGTCTAATATATACATCCTATAATCACTCTGATTGGACTGGCCAGCATTTGTATTTTCTGCCTCTGACCTTGGCTCTAAGATACAGTTTTTCT
>CM052703.1:10343541-10367957 GCA_028551405.1 Uromys caudimaculatus | reverse complement strand
GAGGTAACTCAGTCACAAAAGAAGGAACATGGTATGTACTCACTGATAAGCGGATATTAGCCCAAAAGTTCAGAATGCCCAAGTTTCACTTAACAGTAACCGGCTTATTTTTTAAAAATTTATTTTCCAGGTCTCCCCTTAAGAAATCCCCTATCCCATTCCCCCCTCCCCCTCCCTCTATGAGGGTGCTCCCCCACCCACCCACTCACTCCCGTCTTCCCTCCCTGGCATTCCCCTACACTAGGGCATCTAACACCCTCAGGCCCAAGGGCTTCCCCTCCCACTGATGTCCAACAAGGCCCTTCTCTGCCACTTATGTGGCCAGCACCATGGATCCCTCCATGTGTATTCTTTGGTTGGTGGTCCAGTTCCCTGGAGCTCCGGGGGGTTAGGCCAGTTGACACTGTTTCTCCATGGTGCTGCAAACTCCCTCAGCTCCTTCAGTTCTTTTTCATCTGTACTAGGGATACAACCTCCGGTCCTCATGCTTGTGTCACGGGCACTTTATTCAGTGAGCCATGTCCCCAGCCCCAAGCAGTATATATATCCTCTATAAAAAAATATCCTGACTTCTCCTAATGTATGAATAATGCTTATCATGGCTGCTTCAAGGACTGTGCCTTCTCTGGGGAATACTGACTACTTGCTACGAGAATAGATGTGTTTTGAGAATTTTTACAGCCTTAGTCATCAACACTGATACGCACTAGAGGAAACGGGTGAGAGGCCAGCTCTCTACTCTCTCAGGTCCTACTGCTGGCTGCTGAATGAATGTCAGTAGGTCCACTCAACTTTGTAAGTTCTTCCACTAAGAAGTGGAAGGAATGATGGAACCTGCCTTAGGGGGACTGGCTGAAGTTGCAAAGATAATGTAAAAAGTCAACGCGGAATCAGGGGCAAACATTGCCTGCTTGACAGATAGTTTATTATCCATAGACCTAGGAGAAAGTAGTCCCAGGGAGCTGTAGCTGGAAATCAGCCTCAGGCAGAGCTGACCTCAGACCAACTCCTTTCCAGTGTGTGAGACATGGACAGTTTCCTTGGAGAACGCCTCTAGAGTCAATCCTTGAAAGCAACCATACAACTAGAAAGAATAGACTCCAGAGGAACCAGCACACAGTGGTTGGGAAATATTATTTATTATAATAACATTAAACCATTAAATATTAAAGTATTGATATTCGCAGTAATTCTATTTCTTTTTTAGTAGAATGGGCAACCTTTTAATGTCAAGGATAAGGTGAAAATAAAAGACCAGTGGGTCTCAGAACTCAATAAGAAGTTGGCAAAGCACACTTACAAAACCGATATCTGCCTAATACCATTGCATTTTCTGGACTCTGCTTTAAATAAAAAGGCACTTGGTTATTTCTACACAGTGAGTTGTACGATATACCATGCTGATTTGGCAGGATTTCCACATGCTTGAAACTTCCCAATGTCAGGGCTGATTTCTAATCTCATGAATATGTAAATAATTTAAGTATCCAAGTTAAAAACTGGTGATTAGAGTGGAAACCAGGGAGTTCAGTAAATGTCAGCCCTAATCCTTGTTTATAAAACAAATTCTCAAGCTGAAATGCCATTATATGCAAACAAGGATGACCTGTGTTCAATGCAGATACCTTGTTTAACAAGTTGTCCTGTCATTTGCAGTTGCTACCCAGAACAGTTTCATCTATCTGTTCCTGAGGATTTGAATGAAATTGACCACAGGAAGAAACATAAATGGAAATTTCAAAGCAAGTAATTGGAATTAATATTTGAATAGACACAATCACCCTATCTAGTGGCTACATGTACTTCCAAATAGAGGCAATATGTCTGCAATGTTTTAGTCAGTTCTTATCTGTCCTATGCAACCCTTACCTGTGTTTAAGAATCTTTGAGGTACAAATTCCAACCCCTGCTCTCTCTCTGTGTCTCTGTGTCTCTGTGTCTCTGTGTCTCTGTGTGTGTCTCTCTCTCTGTTTCCCTCTCTCTCTCTCTCTCTCTCTCTCTCTCTCTCTCTTTCTCTCTGTGTGTGTGTGTGTGTGTGTGTGTGTGTGTGTGTATGTGTATGTGTGTAGCATCTTCAGATTGCAGTGCCTAGCAAATGTCTCCAAATCAAAATAATGAATGGCCCCACATTGACCTTTCCTTCCTTGGCAGCCCCTGTTCCCCATGTCTAATCCCCAGTCCTCAGACTGTCAATCCCAACCATGGGGGTTTTGACAGATTTCAGTGACTGCTGTGGAATGCCCAGCGACAGATTTGATAAATCCTGCTGCAGGAGAGATTGATAGAGCCAGCAGCATGTGTCATTGCTTCCTGTCACTCTTCATCAGAAAGTCCTGACGGCTTATCCTTGACGCTCTCATCCTTTCAGTTTGCTGAGATTTGGATCTGGTCCCCACTAGCCCCCACAAGTTGCTATGGGATTGTGTCTACTTGTCAGACTCCATGTGTACTTCCAGTTACCGTCTCATGTTCATTTGTGTGTTCAGTAACAGTGGGTCTCTTGAAACTGACCAAAGCACAGGAATACCATTCTTAACTTCCCCGCTTGTTTGATTTCCCAATATCACCCATTCTCCTGAAGCACTCCCTTCTGCCAACATCCTCTATGTGTAGGGATTTTAATTGCCCTCCAGGGTCCACCTTTATATATTTTATAAATTACTATTTTCCCCCGCTGAAAAGGCTACCCTAGCACTCTGAACAAGTATGTCATACATTGTTTTTAATGACTCAGAGAATATACTCTATTCTTTGAGAAACATCTATCTGCTCAGGTTGGATGCTGAAGGAGTTTGGGGTGGCAGTTGTGCTTCTGTCCTTGGAGATACTCAATATCACCCAGCTAAGGTTAAGCTTCCTCAGGTCTTAGTGATGCTTTGTCAATGGAATTTCTACACTGCCGTTGCGTTGCTCTGTGACTCAGTTCAGATCCTTCAGGCACCATGGAAAACCAGACCATCATTACTTACCTCTGAAGCCTGTTCTCAAGGATGGGCTCCTTTTCTTCCTGTTAAATATGGTGAAGATAGAAGAATAGTACTTGCAATCCTTCTGGCCTGGCACTAGGACCTTATGTTTAGTCCTTGAGGTGCCATCTCTTTCTTGCTGAAGAATGAAGGAACAACAACAGTAACTGGTGGACTAAGAGGTGGATGGATGCTTTATACCAAGGCCATCCCTAGGGTAGTATTAGGATGAGGCAGATAAATAGAATTGGCAGAGTTTTCTGTCAGCCTTCTCAAGAAGTACAATTTGCAGGCTCCCTGTCTCTGAAACATCAAGGGCATAATAAAAAAGACAAAGCAATCATGAGTCCCCAAAAGAGTTCACAGCAGGACACATGCCACCAGCTTAAGCCCCTTGAAGAGCATTGTGGAAGGAGCCCAGGAAACAGCTCCCTGACTGTGGAAGTCACTCTGAGAGACTTTGTGATGAACAGCATCTAATCCCATCAGTCAAAGGCTGAAAATGTGTTAGCATGACTCTTAGCTTCCGTGGTCTTGTCTTGCCACCACTTTCTATGGAGCTGGCCCCCTTCCACCACTTTCCTAGTGACAAGAAACAATCCCAAATGTGCACTTGTCTATTCATTTTAAAGGGAAGATAGCCTCATCCAATTTAGGAATACTGAAAGACATTCTAGGATTGTGATAACTGCAAACATTTATATCAATGTAAGAAAGTTGAATTTCCTTTCTGCCAGCTGAGAGCAATCCTTTGATTTTCATTGAGCCAATATGTAAGATGGGAAATGACAGGAGAAAGTGGGCTGCACTTGTCCTCTGCTTTGCTGGCCACAATTTTATGTGTATTATGTAAAGCCAATGCAGCTCATTCTTCCTCATGGTCAAGCTCTTGGGTGCTCCTGTGGCAGTCTGCTCTATCACACGTGCCCATCATCCACCTTACAGATCCTGGGGCTTACACAGGATGACACCATATATACCTGACAGTTGGCTCCAGATCACAAGAAGCAAGTAAGCTTCCTTTATAGCCAAATGCATTTTTTATCATCACCTTTCCTAAAACAGACAAAAGCAGATGTGAAAACAAGCCAATGTGAGAATTCTTCCCCCTAAGCCTGCAAGAGAAGCGTGGGTCAGGAAAGAGAAGTGTTGACAGGCCCAGACCAGCTCACAATCAACTGAGCGTGGAGGAAGGATAGGCGTGTGATCCTTAAGTTATGCTTGCTATAGCAGGGAAGTCAGCACCGACGTCGTACAGTGATTATAGACAGAAAAGGTTTTCTGCTTTGCATTCATAGTTAACCAGACTACCACCCTCCTGTCCATTAGACGTTTCTGCCCCTTCTATTCTTTCTCCATATTTCATTTCTTACAGTTAGTAGAATCAAATCAAAGACTACATAGGCATTATTTCAGAATCCATGACAGAGGGTTAGTAGATAAACATTGCCCTCCTAAAAGTAGCTCAAGTGCTCTTTTTTTTTCTCTTCCACATCACCCCTCCTTCTGTTTTCCTGGAGGGTTGGCATTGTTGGAGAAAGCAGCTGCTGTTTTCTCTCCTGTGACAGAGAGTAATGATACTTCTCAGTTCAGTGTTCTGACAGTCGACGAAACCTTGGATCTGGAGACAGACAGGGAGGGAAATACATCTTATCTAGGTGGTGGCAACACTATGAGTTTTATTAAGGGGCACTGACTTCACCTTCAGGAAAAGCCCTGACACTGGCAGCTGAGCCTGACTCAGTACACTGGATGCTTTGATACTGGTCTGCTCCCTTCTTTGCTGAGAACTGTGCTGCCAGACTCTGCAGGTTTAATTAACATATTAACATGAATGCCTGAGAGTTGTTGTTTTCTTGCTTGCTTGCTATAACACCAGGCTGGACAATTAACTTCCTAGGGAGAAAATGTTTGAAGTTGTATTCACAGTATGTAAGGTAACTTTCTCTAGGTTAAACTTGCAAGGACCCCCATGGAAATCCTTAGGACTTTCAAATGTATCTATCTGGCAGTTAGAGATTATTTTCTTTGAAGATATTGGCCTTGAGGAGTATATCCACAGAAATAAGGTAGATTCTCCTATGCAGATGACCATTATCTATGCATTGAAACCTGATCTGTTTATATTATGCATATTCATGATAAGGGGACTTCACTGTGAAAAATAAATACATTTTACCTTGGTCATCTACTATGTCCTAGGGGATTAGAGATACAAAAATGTAGGTCTGGTGACCTTTGAAATCTTTTCTGACTCTTTAAAAAGTTGGAGAATAGTCTTAGATATATTAAAGTGGATTTTTTGACATTTTCTTTTTTTATCACTTTATTCGTTTATATTTCAGATGATATCCCTCTTCCTGGTTACCCCTCTACAGACCCCTAGTTCTATTTCCCCTCCCCCTCCCCCTTTGCCTCTATGAGGGTGCTTCTTCCCCCACTTATCTACTCCTGGCTCTCTGCTCTAGCATCCACCTACGCTGGGACATCAAGCCTCCACAGGACCAAGGACCTCCCTTCCCATTAATGTCAGATAGGGCCATCCTCTGCTACCTATGTATCTGGAGCCATGCATCCCTCCATGTGTACTCTTTGGTTGATGGTTTAGTCCCTGGGAGTTCTGGGTGGTCCAGTTAGTTGATATTGTTCTTCTTATGTGGTTGCAATCCCCTTCAGCTCCTTCAGTCCTTTCCCTAGCTCTTCATTTGGGATCCTGGGCTTAGTTTGATGGTTGGGTGTAAGTATCTGCATCTGTATTGGTCAGGTACTGGTAGAACCTCTCAGGGAATACCCATCCCAGGCTCCTGTCAGCAAGCACTTCTTGGTATCAGCAATAGTGTGGGGTTTGGTGTCTGCAGATCAGATGGATCTCTAGGCGGGCGGTCTCTGAATGGCCTTTCCTTCAGTCTCTATTCCAATTTTTGTTCATGTCATTCCTTTGGACAGGAACATTTCTGGCTTAAAAATTTTGAGATGGGTAGGTGGCCCCATCCCTCAAATGTCTACTGAAGGTGGTCATTACAGGTTCTATTTCCCCCTTTGTTGTGTATTTCGGCTAAGGTCATCGTTTTGGGTCCTGGGAGCCTCTCGCTTCTCTGGAGTCTTGGACTTTCTAGTAGCTACTCCCATTTCCTCATCCCCCACTGCTACATGTTTCTATTCAATTTCCTGACCCTCTGTACTTCTGTCCCTTCCAATACCAGACCTGCCCCCTCTTTTTCCAAGGTCCTTTTTCTGTAAGAATTCCATTTTTCGTCGTTAGCAAGCATTTATGGAGACTACTAAAACAACTACATACAGACATGTGAGCAGTAGTTGGAAGGACAACATTGTTGGACCCCAGGTCTTTGGAGAATAAGGCTGGGGGCGGGGGGACTAGGTATTCAGGGGAAAAAGGTGTCTTTGGAGGTGAGCAATAGAGGAAGATCAGCACCAAGGACAGAAGTCCTAAAGCAATCTTTGGCAGAATAGTAGTGTTGGTGAAGGATTGCTACTCAAGGCTTCTTTCTGACCTACATGTATGCACCATGGTACACACATGCTCATAACTCTTTACAAGCACCAACATTTTCACAATCCTACACAAAATTGTGTGTGTGTGTGTGTGTGTGTGTGTGTGTGTGTGTGTGTGTGTGAAAAGCATGTAATGAATCCAGAAACCCTGTTTTCTGCCTAGCAGGGCAGAAAATATGGATTACCACTATAATAAAATACGAGTTAATAAATTTATTAAGTGAAAAGACTATCTGACTCATAGGTTTTAGTCAGCAGTGAGTCAGCATGTCATAGGAGGAGAATATGGCTGAGCAAGGCTGCTACTTTATGGCCCACCAGCACAAAAGAGAATGAAGAGGTTACTCTGGTCTCATGGTGACATTTCAGATATGTCACCAGTGACTAATGGTCTTCCTACAATGCTTCTCTGTTCAAAGGTTCCATTACCTCCCACCACTGTCACTGAGAAACACTGCATTTTACACATGAGCTTATTAAGGACATTCAACATTCTAACTTTGGCAAAGAATGATAAAAGGCGAGTTATAAAACAAGACTTTGAAACAAAATGTCATACTCTTCTTGATTGGAGGATCAAATTCTATACAGTGGAGTCAATGAGTGGCTTGCTTTAGCACCCAGCCATCTCAGCCTCTCTGGATTTCAGGATGTGTTTTGGCTAAGTGAACAGTGTCACTTTAAAGATCAATTAATACTCAATTGAGGTAAGTTGTTCTTTGGGCATGCTTGGTGCATCGACAACTTTGATGAGTCACCTGGTGATTCATTTGACCTGTTTTTGATTGTACAGTTCGTGTGGCTGAAAAGGGAACAGGAGGCAGGTGATGCCTGTACTCAGCACAGTGACTCACCATCCACTCAGTGTGAGATGGCAAATGCAGAGAAAAGATGTTGATGGTCACGTGTATTATATACCAGGCACAGGGCAAGAAATAGATTACCAACTGATGTTTTCCAAATCAGTAGTTGACTACTCTGGACACCTGGTACCTAAAGGAAAATAAAAGAAAATTCCATAAGAGAATAATTGGGTATACAGGGTCCCAAAATGACATAGAGATTACTAGAACAGGATTGAGATGTGGAAATGATGTGCAAGTCATAAGAGAAAGAAATCAAAGACAATTTTGGGATCAGAAGGTAGAGAGTTAAGCCTTATCTCATGAACAGTAACCCACAGTGCAGTTGCCCTTGGAGAATGTGGCAGTGTGGAATGTTACCATTGGTGCAGCTGAAAGACCCCCGAGCTGGGGAGACCCTCACTCAAGTCTTGGGACGGCGCGACCCTCCAAGAACTCACGAAAGACCATCCTTGCTGTAATCACACGAGGTTTATTCGGGGGACCAGTGCACTGGGGTCGAGCTCATAACCTACGCAGAGGCAGAGGAGTTCGACCCTGAGCAGCTGAAGTCAGGGGTATTTAAAGAACATGGGAAGGTATAGAATGTCCTAAGTTCATCATTCCTGCGGTTAGCTATTTCCTGGGACAATAGGTTAGCCATTAGGTGGTGGAATATGGCTATGTTATCTCTGACTTTACTTTTGCTAAGGGGGGTCTAACTTCCTTATAATGGACTCGGGTCTTTCACAGCCATCTATAAAATGGTCACAAGAACTTAACACATCACAGGGATAAGGTAACAACTGGTAAATGAGATAATGTATGGATAATGCTCAGATTATACTAAGAGCTTGGTCTGGATTATATTAAGAGCTTGGTCTATATAGACTAGGGTTTTATAAACCGAGTTTGCTTTGTTTGCACTTACAAAGACTAGTGGGACTTGTCATGCAATGTCTGATTTGACTTAAGGAACACTCCATGAGAAGGAACTTATACACAACACTGCTTGGGTAACCAACAACCAGAGACTAGATATCCCAGAAACTTAGGGTAGACTAAGACTTAGGGTTGGATTTAGGTCCCCCCCCCCCAAAAAAAATCTCCTAATCATATTCTGCTATACTCAGTGCCTTATTCAGTCATCATCAGAGAGGCTTATTCTGGCAGCAGTTTGAGCAGCTGCAGACACCAACAGCCAGACATTACACAGAAAGAAATAGTCTAAGTGGGGCATCTCCATCAAATCCCTCCTCTCAGAGCTCAGTGAACCCCACTGAAGAGGAGGGAAAAAGAGTTTAAGAGCCAGAGAGGATGGAGGACACCAGGAGAACATGACGTTCTGAATCATCTAAGCAAGATGCACATGAGCTCATAGAGTATAAAGCAGCAGGCACAGGGCTTCTTGGGACTCTTTTCCTTCTGTTGGACTACCAGGTCCAACTTCGATATGATAGTTTTTGCTTTTTTATTTTATTTTGTCATTTGTTACCTCTTAGGAGCCTTGTCTTTTCTAATGAGAGATTGAAAGGCAGTGGGTCTTGAGGGGAGGGAGGCAGGCGAGGAGAGTCGAGGGGAAGAATTATGAGGAGTAGTTTCCATCAGGATCAGGTATCATTGTGGATTCTTCAGAAACTAAGTACTGATTTTACACTAGATGCTACCCATTACATGCTGTCTATGCTGTCAAGGGGAACAGAAGACATTGTCACCAGGCAGAGCACGCTCACTACTTACTGAATGTGTGATTTGCAGCACCTCATATAATCCCTGAGTGCCAGTCTCTTTAACTTTTAAAGAGGTGAATTGACATGTAAAACAGAGGTGATGCCTTTGCCTGGAAATGCCAGGTGCTGCTCCTAATGAATCAAAGAACAAGGACAAGGGTCCTGATTCTGATCTGTTTCTCTCTCTCCCTCTTTCCAGTTATACAGCTCTGCTGAGTTTGGCAGAAGATGGCAGCTTATCCAGGAATCAGTGGTACCAAATAGGTTCTACTGGTAAGTCCGACTCCATCTTTTGGCCTAAGATATCATCACCTTCCTTAGCACAGGATGGGACCCTGGAATAATAAACACTTTCAGATACTGTAAAAGTTGTGTCACTATTTTTCCATAGACTCCTAATGTATCATTTATATTAGTGAACTTCAGGTCCTTTGTAAGTATTGTTTTGGTATATCTAGATGAACCTTGGATACAGACATTTATTTAAGGTACTGTAACTTTCATTGGTTAAGGCATTTTATATATATATATATATATATATATATATATATATATATTAATAATTATATATATCATATATGTGTGTGTGTTTAATCTTCAAATAAATGTTTTCAGTATAAAGAAGGAGATCTTAATTAGTTTATCAGCAGATCTTGTCCCCTTTTCTTATGTCAGGTCTTCTAGGCCTTCTTCTTATCTTATTTGATACAACCAGTACCCCTATTCTCTCCCTTAGCATGTCAATGGTGTTCTGTGAATTGTCAAACACATATAGGCACAAGGTCATACTCTGCCCAGACTGTTGTGACAGTATGCTATGGATTGGTGGCATAAACAGCCAATGTGTCTTTATGTAAGATCCCGAAGACCGGGAAGATCAAGGTGAAGGCACTATCAAATTTACTATCCTCTTGACCTGAACATGGCTGTACCTTTGTGTAGTGGAAAAAAGAAGGGCCCGGTCTCTCTTCTCACTGTTCCAAGGACACAAATTAAGCCCTGGTTATCTCGTCCTCATGACTTCTTATAAACTGAGTCATTTTCCAAAGACCCATCTTCAAATGCAATCCCTTCATTTTAGGGCTTTAATTTTTATGTTAGGAGGAGCATAGACATCCGGCCCATAACCTACCAGTACAGATATAGATAACAGAGGTATTTACATTTGCATGAGTGTTAGTGACAGACACTGTCCTAGACCTTTTTTTATAGTGTGCTGCAATTATGCACATACTCTCATATTTTAAATAGTTACAGATAAGTTTACTATAAGAATTCACATAGAGAGAAACAATAACCTCAATTGAACATAAATAGAAAACCATATGTTATAAAGCATTATGCATATAAAAAAGAAATAATAGGAAGGAGGACGTAGAAAAATATAGAACAGAAATGAAGCCAAGAAAATCATAAATCTTGGTTTTCTTCACAGTGCTCCTAATTCTCTAATGGGTAGCCTTCTCCATGACAATAGGAAACTCAATTTGAAAATCAACCAAGTGACAAAAGTTAATTTTGGCTTTTGTGTTTCCAACCCCAAATCCAAGAAATGTAAGGACAAGGTTTGGAACCTTCTAGTGTGATTTTGATATTTTATTTAGTGAGAGTGTTAGAACATGTATTTTCACCTGCAAGGGCAAACCTTAGTTCATCCAGAACTACCCATAGAAGAGATACTAGCTCACAGGAGACTTTATGTACTCTTTATTTAAACAATCCAGCATCACCAGGATGGTGGCATTCAGGAGCCAGTGAGCTCTGCAACAAGGGCTGTAAAAGTTTGTTCTTATTACCTTGAAGTCCTTTCTGAACTCACATTAGGATGACATGATGGAGGGACAATCTGCTGACGGATTCCAGCTGCCCCCTGCCTCTCTGCTTCCCTCCCTACTTCTACACTTACCTCAAAGAGGAGCAGGTGTTTACCTGTTACTGGTGTGTGTGTGTGCGTGCGTGCGTGTGTGTGTGTGTGTGTGTGTGTGTGTGTGTGTGTGCGTGCATGAGCACGCCTGTGCGCGAGCGCCCGAGTGTCTGTCTTTGTTTATTTGGTTAGATAAGGTCTCCTGAAAGCCAGAGTGACCTCACAATCCTTATGTATATGTGGCTGGCCTTGAACTCAGGATCCTCTCGCCTCTACCTCACAAGCACTGGAATTATACATGGGTGCCACCACAGTCACCACTTGTGCTTCATAATTTTAAATAATTCATTAAGGTCCCTGTGGTTTTTGAAAGCTAGAAAGCTTTGTTAGAGAAATTTCCTTTCTTTTTAAAAAAGTTCACATATGCATAGAGTATTTACATGCCTACCCTCTCCTCCCTCAAACTCCTCCCATCACCTCCCACTCTCCCTTAAATTCATGACATCATGGCTTTTTACTTTATTATATAAGTACATACATAAATGCAACCTGCTGAGTCCACTTATTGTCACTTGGTAGTGAGACAGAATGAGTCTTCCCCATAGTTGAGTCCCCTAATTAGCTATTTAATACCAAGGCTCAGCCCTAGGGATGTTTTACAAAGCTCTTCTAGAGGCTGGGGATTTGGCTCAGTTCGACTGCTTGCTTAGCGTACACAATGCCCTGAGTTCAGTCCTCAGCACTACATAAACTTTGTATGGTGATACGTGTCTGTACTTGCAACACTAAGGAAGCTGAGCATTATAAGTTTCATGCTAGAGCAGCTACAAGTAGAATAATGTCTCAGAGGAGGAGGAGGAGGAAGGAAGGAGGAAGAGGACAAGCACGGGGCGAGAGGAGACAGACCTGAAAAAGTTCAGACAAGCGATCTAGAAACGTCTGTGTGGAGTGAGACCACTTATTTTTCTTCCTTTTCTTCTTTCCTTTTGTTGTTTTGCTTCTGTGATGTGTGCGTGTATGTGTGTGTGTGTGTGTGTGTGTGTGTGTGTGTGTGTGTGTGTGTGTGTGTGTGTGTGTGTGTGTGTATACTAGGACATCAAGTGGCATGTCTTCTCTACTCTTCTCTATCCTGCCTTATTTTCTTAAGAGAATATCTCTGGGTGAACCTAGAGTTAGGCTGGCAGCCAGCAAGCCCCACAAATCCTCCTATCTCTAACCTCTGCTCCAACACACACACACACACACACACACACACACACACACACACACACACACACGCAGAATACTGAGGCTACAGACATCCATGGCTTTTTTTACACAGGTGCTGGGCACTTGAATTCAGGTCTTCCTCCTTACCTACCATGTAACCTTGTATCCTGGAAAATAGCTCCAGCCCCAATTAACAACCCTTCTTCCCCTATTATAATAAGCCACCTCTGACTGACTGTTTGCCTTGAAACCTGTTTCTGCTTCACCTGTTGCTGGCCATGTTGGGAATACCCTTTCCAAAACCAAGTTGACCTTTCTACTAGGGTCAGCATGTTTAAAGATTTATTTATTTTTATTATATGTGGATAGGTGTTTTGCCTGCATTCTGTATCATGTGTATGCAGTGCTTGCAGAGGCAAGAAGAGGTCATCAAATACACTTGGAATTGGAATTACAGATCGTTGTTAGCCACCATGTGGGTGCCAGGAACCCTACTATGTCTTCTGGGAAGAGCAACTCTTATCCAGTACGTCTTCTCCCCTTTTATTTAATATTTCTCTTTTTAAAATTTATTTTAATTTTTTTATTTTTTTAATCTTTTTTTTTTTACAGTCCAGTCTTCATTCCCCTCCCTGTCCACCCCCCCACCAGTCCCCATCCCATACCTCCTCCCACCCACCCACCCCCACCACCCACCACCACTCTACCCCTGTCTCCATGAAGATGTCCCCAGCTCCCCACCCACACTCCACCAGACCTCTCCACTCCCTGGGACCTCAAGTCTCTCAAGGGTTAGATGCATCTTCTCTGACTGAGTCCAGACCTGGCAGTCCACTGACGTATATGTGTCAGGACCTCATATCAGCTGCTGTATGCTGCCTGGTTGGTGGCTCAGTGTCTGAGCAATCTTGGAGGTCCAGGTCAGTTGAGACTTTTGATCTTCCCATGGGGCCACCTCCTCCTCAGCTTCTTCCAGCTTATCCCCATTTCAACCACAGGGGTCCCTGGCTTCCATCCATTGGTTGGGTGCTAGTATTTGCATCTGACTCTTTCAGCTGCTTGTTGGATCTCTCAGAGGGCATCCATGCTAGGCTCCTTTCTGAAAGCACACCACAACATCAGTAACAGTGTCAGGTCCCAGGGCCTCTTCTTGAGCTGGATCCCAATTTGGGCCTGTCACTGGACCTCTTTTCTCTCAGGATCTTCTCCATTTTTGTCCCTGCAGATCCTTTAGACAGGAACAATTCTGGGTTAGGGCTTTTGACTGTGAGATGGCAACCCCATCCCTCCACTTGATGTCCTGTCCCTCCACTGGAGGTAGACTTTACAAGTTCCCTCTCCTCACTGTAGAGCACTTCATCCAAGGTCCCTCCATTTGAGTCCTGAGAGTCTCTCACCTTCCAAGTCTCTGGTACCTTCTGGAGGGTTCCCCCATCCCCGGAGGTTGCCTGTTTCCATTCTTTCTGTTGGCCTTAGGGCTTCAGTCCTGCACTCCCCCAATACCTGATCATGTTCTCCCCTTCCCCTCCCTGTCCCTTCTCCCACCCAGGTCCCTCCATCCCTCCCCCACCCCCATGATTGCTTTCTTTTCCCTCCCAAGTGGGATTGAGGCATTCTCACTTGGGTCCTTCAGCTTGTTAACCTTCTTGAGTTCTGTGGATTGTATCCTGGGTGTTCTGTACTTTCTTGGCTAATATCTACTTATTAGTGAGTACATACCATATATGTCCTTTTGGGTCCAAGTTACTTCACTCAGGATGATATTTCATTTTCTCCCATGTTCATGAGCTACTGTCATTTTTATCTATTTTTATCTAAAAAATTATGAAGTCCCTTTTTAAAAAAGAAAAGTCATCCCCCTCATCTACTCCTTTCTGTCCTGTTTTTGTTAGTTAGTTTGTTTTGTTGTTATTGTTGTTGATGGTGGTGGTAGTAGTAGTTTGTATGTGTGTACTTTATGTATATAGAAAATATTCAAATACATATTTTTAAAAAGTATAATCCTCCCAGTTTATCATGGAGATGATAGTGATATTTGCCAATGGAACAGCTGTAAAGGACCAAGCATTCCATAAACCAGGCTTACCAGAGCTGCAGGTATATGCACATAGACGGTAGCACAAGAGTGTACATAGTAGAATTCAGGAGACTAGACATGAGGGTTTTTCTTTTGTTTCAGTTTGTACCTTAGCAATAGAAATAAGGAAAATCATTACTAAAAAGGCTAGACAAGGAAGAGCGTAAAGCTGAAGGTATGTTCAGGTAACTGATGTTTAGTCTACCATATTTTCAAACTTACATGAACTCTTATTTTCACATGGCATTACTGTAAGCAAGACAGACCTCATTCCCCTGTCACTCATGATAACTCACCCTTTCTTATTAATACTTTGAAGAGGAGTTTCATTTTAGAAGTAGATTTCTAAATTTATAAAATGTCACAAAATCATCACCTTTCAAAAGCACTGCACACTATTGTTTGTGAATTGTAGTTTGTCTGTCCACTATGTAAAATCCACAGAACTGTATTGTTTTTTTCTCTTGTGAACATGAGAACACATCTTTTCCAATCAAACCGTAGCAGCGTGGAAATG
This sequence comes from Uromys caudimaculatus, assembly GCA_028551405.1. Lineage (NCBI taxonomy): Eukaryota > Metazoa > Chordata > Mammalia > Rodentia > Muridae > Uromys > Uromys caudimaculatus. Next base: position 10,353,239 of record CM052703.1, on the reverse strand, counting down.
CTATTTAAAGTTAAAGCTCTTTAATTCTTATAATGATTTTCTGAGGGAAGCTCATTTACGTTGTTAACAAGAGAAGTCTCAGACAAGAAAGGTTAAGTAATTAGACCAAGGCCACATAGGTGGAAAGTAAAAAGGTCATTATTTCAGTGATGGGTATCTCCAAAGTCCATGTCTATGCCATGCACGGCTGCTATTGCCTCTTTTGCTCACCCTAGAGCTAGATATCTAATGGCTTAGACAGATGAGTAGTCACAGTTCAAATGTCCCTTGGCTGTAGTGTCTGTCTTTGTATCTTTCCAAATATATTTGGCATTTGGCCCCCATGAGTTTCAGCTTGCCTGGCATTGCCTGGCCAGAGAGGGCACAGTGTCCTGTGAGATGCACAACACCATAGCTACTGTAGAAAGTCACGTGGTCTGTGTTCTGACTCTGAGCCACTTCCTGTGTCCAGCAAGAAATCTGCCAATCAAAGCAATGTGTGTTATTATATTCACTCCTGGGAACAAGTTGCTTCAAATTACATAGAAACCATGAAACAGTTGAGGAGTTTTCATCCAGCTTTAATTAAAAGAAAAGTCCTTTAATCACTGCTGCTCCAGCCTAGTAGGAGGATGTGACTAGTTCTCAGGTGGTTTCCTCTAGTGTTAAATTGAATCATTAAATGAACATGGGTAATAACATAGCACTTTCCACAGGGGTGCGGGAACACAGAGTATAAAATCATATGTTTTTCCACATTATCAAGCTGTCTTGAGAATTATCTGTGAAAAGCAATAGTCACACCACCCCTGGAAGCAATCAATGCCAATTGTAAATAATTATGGGATGCAACATCTTATTCTTACCTTACCTAGTGATTGCTATCCATACGTCCATAACTACTATAAATAGCAACTTTCATCCCAAGATTTTATATTCCTTCCAGAAGTGATTTAAGACCTCATATAAAACGTGTCTAAGCACAATGTTGCTTTTAATGGGATAGCTTTTCTCCTTATTTAACTGAGGATAGTCATAAATATGCCCTTTCCTATATGAGAAATCTATGTCATTGTGGGGAGACGGTTGATGGGTAAGAGCCTTAGGAACACTGTGAATTCAAGCTTTACCATCTACTAAGAAAGGGACTGTGGGAAGTGAAGTCGTGTGTATCCCTAAGAACTATGTGCAGAGCCCACTGACGAGCAGTGACAGAATCATCCACAATGGGCTGTCTTTGTATATGTTGTCTCCATGTCACAGGTATTAGTTTTAGTCTTAGAATGGCCTTCTCCACTTTGGGGCACAAAATGAATACTCTCATCTTTAGGGTTACAGCCTAATAGATTAGTAGTTCCACCAGCTGCCCTAAATGTTCACTGTTTTCAGAGATCAAAAATGACATGATTATTATTATAGACATAGAAGGTGAAATATTTACTATACATGAAGGCCAGTTATTTACCCTGAGAACTGAACTGGACTCAATGACATGATTCATAGCCAAAGGGAGATATGACTCTTAATGAAGAAAATAAAAACTCTTAATGATTCTGTATTAAAGAAGGAAGGATGGATTCTCATTATGGAAAAAAAATACAGATGGGAGATTGGAGTATCATCGAAATGCCATGAACAGCTTTGTATTTAAGTACCTGTAATGGTATAGGCACCCAGTTAACAATGGCCATTGATCGTCATGATACCGTTGTGAGGCAGTAGCCCCATTTTAATGAAAGAGAAAAGCTGTATAAGTTACTCACTAGAACAATCAGGTAAGAGCCTTGAAACTTAAATTTATCTGGCTTTATGCTCTTGCTTGTGGTACTAACAATCAACCTCAAAATAAAAAAAAAAGGGGGGGGGGGTTTCATCTTTATCCTAAAGTAAGAGAAGACTGAATATTGTTACTTTTGTAAAATTGTATATTCTTCATTTTAGTCTAATAATTTGGAAAGAGCTGAGTTCATGCACTAAACATTGAAGAATATCATAGAGTTGGAGGCATTGTACTCAAATGCCTTGAAAATTCATTTCTGTCCATATCCTCATGATTAATAAAAGGTTGAAAAATTTGGTTTGGTGCCTGGATAAAGTTTGGGATTTAAAACCTGGAGAATAGTTCTTATTACAAAAGATGAAACAATTCAATAAGTTTAAAAAATATTCTTAAGAAAATTCCACTTAACTGAAAATTTGTTTGAGCTTACTTTGTAACATTTGTTTATATACATGGACTTCCTGTAAGAGGGTCAGCTAAATAGTGATTGTCAACTTTCTATGATAAACTAACATGACAATTTGGAGCTTTTTAATTTTTTTCTTTAAATTAGCCTTTAGGTCAATAAGCTGGGTAAAAGCACTTACCGTTCAAACCTGAGAACTTGAGTTTACTCCTCAGAGTCAACAGTAGAAAGAGATAGAGAAACTGTACACAGTGTGTACTAAATTTTATCAATAGTTTCATTGCTTCCCATAGTTCAGTGTAATAGGTATGATTGACGTCCTTTGCCAGTCTTAGACAATAAACAACAAATCCTTTTTCTTGTGTGTTGACTGTGTTTGAGACTTATTACATATTTGCATTAATTGTATAAATTGATCAAGACTGTCAAGATATAATAAAAAATGCAGCCTGCATACATAAACAACAGATGTTTATTCATGGCTCTGAAACAAAAGAGGGTCTACCTGTATGTTTTTTTAGATCAGCAGCTTATTAAATGGATCAGATCATGTCCTCTGTCAGCTCCACCCTCCCCTCAACACATTGCAGTCTCTGTCTTCGAAGTACCTTCTGGAAAGCTTATGTCTCCTAATAAAAAGCTCAGTCCAAGCACACTCCTAATCTTTTGGGCCTGATTAGGCAACATGCCCCTAGTTATACCTGGGAGTAGAATCAACTTTAGCAAGCAACATGACCAGGGAGTAAGGAATGGCCATGAGGCAGAACTGCCTTACAGCTTTTAGCAAGGGAAGAAGAGACGATAATGGAGAGGCATCCTCAAAAGATACTCCTTGTGTATGGATCTTTTGATACTCGTTTCAGATGAGCAACAAATAGAAAGATAAGGAGAAATGCCAAGTCTCATAGATCTTTATTCACTTCACCTTGATATACATTGGTAGATAATAGTGGTGAAATTTAAAACTAGGTATGCCTCACTAAGGACATACTTACGTTAACCTAGGCTGTGAGCCTATGTCTAGTATACCCATGACCTCCATGATGCTATGGATCAGTAAAACTTTTAATCCTAGACCTCCCACAGCCTATTATCTATATGAGTGGACTCTTATCCCAATCCAGGATTATCCTCTCTCCTGGGCTGCCATGTGTATACACAGATGATTTGCAATGAACTTTGCCATGGTTGGGTAAGAATGTTGACACTTAGCTTAGATGATTGTTTGCCTCGTTCATGGTTCTCTATTTAGTTCTTCAATGTTGTTACTTCTGTGTCTTCAAAATGTAACACAACATAGCAAGTACGGCAGTTCAGGTCTGTTTGGGTCATTTGTAAGAATAACATATGTTTTGGTCAACATATCCAAGTTCAATCTCAGATTTGATGTTTACTATCTGTAGGAACTAAGGAAGCTTGCCAAAATGCCAGTTTTCTTTAGCAAACTAAAGTTTGCAAACTATAAATAAAATAGCATTATTGTCAGAGAGTAAAACATTTAGTATAGTCTCCAAATATATCTTTTTAAACTCCTTCCTGCTCCTGCTAAGAGGTAAGTTACTGTCTGTAGTAGTTATTTGGACTACATCTCTTTGGCTCCTGGTGAATTGCATGCATGCACCTGCCCAAGGAGATACCTGGATTCAAGAATGGAACACACACACACACACACACACACACACACACACACACACACACACACACACACACACCAGTTAATTTTTGATATGCCATGACTAGCTCAAAGGCTGGGCACTCCTAAACCTTTCCTTGAGAGCAAATGCTCCCCTCCAGTACTCTTGAGACTCCTAAACTTTCCCCTGCTACCCTAGGCCCAATCAGGGAAGTGGCCATTGGCCACTTACACAAATCCATACAGAGCTGATTGTCTTTCTCTCCTGCAGCTCTTATGTCTAATCCTTCTCCTCCGAGTCATGGTGATCCTCCCTCCTTTCCTCTCTGATGTCATGTCCCTCACATATCTAAGGGCTCTGTCCCATCTCCCTTTGCCCAGGCATTGGCTGCTAGCATCTTTATTGATCAATCAAAAACCAATTGGGGACAAGGACCTTCAGTGTTTGGACATGCAGATTCCTGATTAAATCAAAGCATTATAACCAAACCCTAACATCTACCTTGTATACTACTTTAGCTTCAGCAAAATGAACATGTACATGTATACATGTAAGTATGCACACTACATGCCTACAAGTAATGCTGTCTCTTCAGACCTTTTTGGTACATTATTCTAGGGAGGTCAGAACAATCTGAAACCATCTTCTTTGGACTCCAGACGTTTTCATCTCTTCCTGCTCTCTCACCCTTGGTGACTACCTCTCTTGTGTCTAAGCCCCACCCTGTGAACTGAACCATGGGCAGTTCAATGAGGAGCATAGAGCAGTCACAGGAAGGTGTTCTGGACTCATGCCAGGCTCGGTGCTGGGACATTAACTGCACCTGCACTAGAAGAGCTAAATAAGAGCAGTTTCCTTACCCTGGAGAAACGGTGTTTTATCTCTTCTCTCGAAGCTAATGATCTCCACATGAGTGCTGCTTCCCAAGCCACTTGCACCTTCTTTCTCTTCTTAATCTTTTCCTGTGATTAGCAAGTTTGCCTTACAACTGTTAGTGAATGTGCCTTCCTGCAGTATGACCTCATCACTTCTGCAGCAGTCGCCATTCACTAATGGCCGTCATTGATTCCTGTCCCCTTATCTTGATGATTTCCTGTCCCCCTAGGCAGCAGCTTCTCTATCTTTGCACAATAGAGATTCAATCACATCTCCTGGTTTCCACGAAGAATCTCTCTGATGTCAAAGGGCCAAGCACTGGCATGGATGAGAGGGAAAGAAGGTGGCAGCCAAAACTCTGCTGCCCTAATTTGTAATTATATTAAAAGAAGTTAACATAATGATAGTGAAGATACCTCACTAAAATCTCAAAGGCTTCTAGGACTTCCCCGTGGTTTTGCGTGTAGTTCTGGTTAATCATTCAGTCTTGATCCACCTTTGTGTGCTGGGTGCAGTCACAATGCTTTTGCTGGAATTCTACTTATAAAAGTACTATCTAAGCTGTGTCACTCCCTTTGCAAAGTGTTGCTCGGTAAAAACAAACAAAAGTATGCTTCCACCTGACATGATATTTCCTCCTCATATAATGTAAACCATTTATAAGTATATAAACAATAGAATATTTGCATATGTCACACTAACAATTTTTAGATGCTTTTTCTTTCTCCTTGAGTCATGCTTCTCTTTCTATTTCCTGAGGTATAGGGTAACCAGGTTTTTTGTTGGTGTGTGTGTGTGTGTGTGTGTGTGTGTGTGTGTGTGTGTGTGTGTGTGTTTTGTGTGCTTGACTGCATATAAGGATTTTTTCCTTTTTTTCTGTATGGCCCTGCTGTCTGATGCTTAGGCACAATGTCGAACTCACACACACACACACACACACACACACACACACACACACACAGAGAGAGAGAGAGAGAGAGAGAGAGAGAGAGACTTGATTAAAGGCATATTACACTGAACAATGCCTGCCAAATACCACACAAATCATCCATTAACATGGAATCTAAAATTTTAACTAAATGAATATATGCTATTATTTTGTGAATCACTAAAAAATACCTTCTTAACTACATTATGATCATCATGAGGCATCTACTGATTTAAAAGATATTCAAATGAAACAAAAAATAAGGATTTGGAAAATGGAAGAACTAGGCTTCCAACTCTTATTTTGATGTGTAGACTTGACAAATGGTGAGGTAGCCCAAGATATATATTTTTTTTTCTATGAAAGGTTAGATGAGGCTGTCTTAGTACCTAATCATGAAGAAGATAGGCTGGAAAAAACATAGCACTGAGAAGTTGGTAATTTGTCAGAATAGGTCAGGCGACCATCCCTGACAGTTATCCATCAGAATCCCAGCACTCCAGCAGAATTTAGAGGGCACTCCATCTGACCTCCTATGACTTGCAGGGATCTCGTCTACAAAGTGCTAGAGAAATGAATGCCGAGAGCTTTTAAAATTGAGAACAGGACTTTGCTGTCTATCAGGATCTATCTTCCTCTAAGTAGAATAACAAGAGGAAATGGACCTGTCCCAATGTTGTTTATTGTTGGCCCTAGCACTTAAGACATCAACACCTCTAAGCAAAGCAATCCCATAATTTAGAGAAAAGTGTCAAGGCTTCACTGGCATGGCAAGATGTGCTCCAGGGTGTGGACAGAACCTGCATTCATAAGATTTATGGTAAAGACTTTTGCATGAGCACTGCATTTACAGCAGATAAATCCCAGAAGACATTACTATTACCGATAATTGAATTACAAAGCCATTATCATGTGCCGAGCAGAGCAAGTTTGGGCCTCTATGGTGATAGAATGAGACTTGTAGAATATTTATGCCTGTGCAGCTTCTGAATTGCCATTCTACGGAACACACTAATAGCTCTCGTCCCTCCTATGAGCAAGTATGCTTCTGAGCAATTTTGCAATCATAGAAAACAAGACACCTAGGAGAACAAGAGAAGCATGCAGTTCAGACATTAGTAGCCTACCCTCCTAGCCATTCCTCATGTTCAAGTCTTCCACAGCTTCTATGCTCAAAATATCCTTGCAGTGCATGAAATTTGGGCGTTTAAAACAAGAATAAATAAGAACACTGATATCAGTGTTGTTTTCTACTGAGAAAAATTAATAAAAATAGCATCATAATGAAAAGTATCATTACAGGGCTAGAGAAATATTCAGGGTGTTAAGAGTATGCACTGCTCTTGCAAAGGACCTGAGTTCAGTTCCCAGCATCCACCCCAGGCTACTCACAACTACCTGCAACTAGACCTGCAGGGGACCTGACATCCTCTTCTGGTCTCTGCTGACACCTCCACACTAGAACACACACACACACACACACACACACACACACACACACACACACACACACACACACACACACACACTTGTAAAAATACCTCTTTGGAAAAAGACATTTCTATAACTAGGCCACTTACAAATATATTGTAGCTTTATTTGTGCAATTCTGAAACCCATGAATCATGAACTAACTACAGCTGAAATAGCACAGCTATATCCATTTACTGTCTTTACAGAATGAAAGGCAAAATGGCTGAGATATGTCATGTGGTGATGCTTCGTTCCTAAGACAAGACATGGGTTGTTTTTCTATGTAGATATTTTATAATTCAGTATGTTTTGATAAGCTTTGGATGTAGTTTCCCCTCCCACAATAATTGAGGTTTTAAGTAATTTCACAGTTAATAAAACAATAATGAAGACCCCAGGAAGACACAAACATACAAGTAAACACCCAAAATTAAGTAAATAAATATTTTTAAAAGATTCTAGGAAATCCCCACATATGCTTAAGCCAGCTCTGACCAATGTTAAGTCATTTTGTAGACCTATGGACCAATGGTCATAGTTATGAAGTTCACATATTATCAATGTGAGGCCTTATTTTTATTTATCCTGACTTTTCTACAGGTATCATTTTCCTTATAATGCAAAACTTCGTTATATTTGTCTAACATGCTATTTTAGTTTTCTGAAGTTTTCAGGGTTTTTTGTCTCTAATGTTCTGGACAATGTGTGTTTGTGAGGGGGTGGAAGAGGGTGGGGGGATTAGAAAAAAGGATTGAATCTCACAAATATGAAGTAAAAATCATCCCAAAAGGTATTTTATTTAGTAAGCTATCATTGTATGTGTCTTAGTCAGGGTTTCTATTCCTGCACAAACATCATGACCAAGAAGCAAGTTGGGGAGGAAAGGGTTTATTCAGCTTGCATTTTCTTGTTGCTGTTCATCACCAGAGGAAATCAGGAGTGGAACTCAAGCAGTTCAGGAAGCAGGAGCTGATGCAGAGGCCATGGAGGGATACTACTTACTGGCTTGCTTGCTTCCCCTGGCTTGCTCAGACTGCTTTCTTATAGAACCCAAGACTACCAGCCCACAGATGGCACCACCCACAAGAGGCCCTCTCCCCTTGATCACTAATTGAGAAAGTGCCTTACCGCTGGATCTCATGGAGGCATTTTCTCAACTGAAGCTCCTTTCTTTGTGATAACTCCAGCTTGTGTCAAGTTGACACACAAAACCAGCCAGTACAGTATGATAGAATTTTTGAGAAGATACTATATAGACTGTTGAGATATCATGAAAAACATACTATCGCATGTTATTCCTAGACTATAATTTGTATAAAAAAGAAAAACAGACATTATATATCAAAAGGCTTTTTAAAAATGCCTATTATTTTCTTATGAGTCTCTTTTTTTTTTTACATCCTGACCTTGGTTTCTTTTTCCTGCTCTTATCCCAGCCCCCACCCCAGCCTCCCTTCTGCCCCATCCCCATCCACTACTCCATTTTCCTTCAGAAAAGAGCAGGCTTCCCATTGACTTCCCAACTGCACATGGCAGATCAAGCTTCAGTAAGACTTATTATTTACCACCCCTCTTATTAAGGCTGGATAAAGCAACGCAGTATGAGAAAAAGGGTCCAATTAAGGCAAATAAGTCAGAGACAGCCCCTGCTTCCACTGTTAGGAGTCCCACAAGAAGACCAAGCTTGTGTTTTGTTACACCATGTTATATTAGTGATGTGGCACATTAGTTATATAAGAAGGAAAGAAATGCCTACGCGAACATAGAGACATTACTACAGGATCAGCAATGATAAACGGGATGCTCTTCCGGAGGCTTTGAGTTCATGTTCTACGTCAGCACATGGCCTTCTCTACATCTATCGTCCTCATGGTCTTCCCTCTCATTGCCCCTTGTATTCTCCCATCTCTTCAACTCCATAGCCCCCCTTTCACTGGATCTTCTCCTGTCCTCTCTTTATTTCTATCACCCTGGATTACAGAATCACACTTTTAAGAATTCACAACTGTAATGAAAGATTGACTTCAAAACAAATCAAAATTCAGGTGATCAAATAAAAAGGTGTGTTTTTCATTGCCTATTATCACACTGGCCCCCACTGCTAATCAGCGGCTCGAAGTTCAGAAAGCAAATTAGTAATGCCTTTAAAGTCTTTCCGAAGAAAGTCACAGCCTTCTCCTGTTGCCAAATCCCTCACACCTCGTGCTCAGAACTCAAGAAATTCTTTATAATTGAATAAAGTTTCAAGAATTTAAAGACTGTAGGAACCCTTATGTCCATGATGAAGATAAATCTAATTTCCTTCTGCCTCACGCAGTTCTATCCCTCCTACCTTCCAAACCTTATCAACTGGATTTCTATCTTCTCCCATTTAAGGTAAATTTGGGCAATAATTTCTTAGAGGATTTTGCAGAGGTTCCCATAATTCCATAGAATATCTTCATGTCACAGTAGGTTGATGAGGTATGGAGGGGTGGCTACATAGACAGCTAAGTCACTCTTACTGGGGATTCAAATATGTCCAACACATCCAAATATGTGTTTTGAATCCACATATTTGAACGTCATTTGTTGTTATTATTGTTACAGCTGCTGCAGCTGCTACTGCTGCAATTTGATACA
>CM052703.1:10296464-10343041 GCA_028551405.1 Uromys caudimaculatus | reverse complement strand
CTATTAAAGCTGTTCTGAAAAGACTATGGAGATCCCCAGGGGGTTCTGTCACAGAGGATCTGAAGATTATCTCTTCTGCTGCTCCTCAGGAACATGTGGGAAGAGCAAATCACCCAGGAATAAGAGCCTCCTGCTAGCCAGGCGGTCTAGTTCATGTGAAATTTTCCTTCTTCCTTCAATTATTTAATGACAGGCATTTGATCATTTCAAGTTGTTTTTGAGAGGAAATAAGGCGCGAGTGTGCTTAATGGCCACGTTGCTGAGCACAACCATGCGTTTATCTGCCTATTTTCCTTTCTCCTTTCTTCTCTTCCTTAGAGGAGCAGCCGGTAAAATTTCTTTGAAGAAGTTATGTACTGTGGTTGCATTTCCAAAGATATGTCTGTGTCTTGGGCTAATTTCATCTTTGAGAAGCAGCACAAATGGTGTAGAGTATTTAAAAAGAGGGAAATGCCTGTTTTAAAACTGCATTGCTATTAACACGATGCTTCAGACTAGTGGGTTAAAAACAAGCATGTCTTTCCTCATGATCCTAGGGTTCAAGAATCTAGAATGACCCCAGTTGGGTCGTTAAGTTTCAGACACACATGCTATCAGCATGTTGGTACTTTACTTCCAATATGATTTCTTCATACACATAGTCAGTGTTGTTCATTGGTTAGGGTTCTTACCAACAATGATTCTTCATGAAGGCATTGTCAGTACAATTAAATTACAAGAGTGCCAATCTGTGTTAGCCTGTACAAAAGTGTTTTCAGGCTAAGGTTCATCGTCATGATGAAAAGAATAGGTCTATGAAGATACTACCATCCAAAAAATTGTTTGATCTTTATTTTAGGAGCTGCTGTGAGCATACAAAAGACAGCTCATGGTTTGGCTTGTTTAAATGCATTACAGACATGGTAAATATATGCCATCTATTGTTCTGTGAATTTCTGGCTTATTCCTTTGGATGATTAGCTTTTTTGTGTATTGTCAAGTTGATGTGGTATAGAATCACTAAGAAAGTAAGTCTCAAGAAGAATAGTCTAAATTAAGTTTGCCTGTAGGCTTATCAATGGAGCATTAACTCGATTTATCTAATATTTGGTGAAAAGATCTGCTCACTGTGGGCATCATCATTCCTTAGGCAGGAGAATTTTGAACTGAGGAAGAGTGGAGAAAGTAAGCCGACCACTAGGATCCATGGATTTATTGCTCTTTGGTCCTGATTACAGATGTGATCTGACAAATTCCCTAAGCTCTTCCCACTGTGACTTCCTTGCTAAGATCAATTGGCATTCAGAATCATGAGCCAAAGTAAACCCTTTCAGCATTATATTGGGACTATTTTTGTGCTACTAATTGGGTTCTTAAATCTCTACCCTCATCCCAATGCTTAATCCATCCTGATTTCTTTCAACCCCAAAACACTAGGTAGGAGAGAAAGAAGGTTAGAGAAGAAAGGGGGCGTAGACCACTATCAGCTACTTCCTGCTGATTAAGGTCATCGGGTCCCTTGGGACAAGTCCAGTTTACATCATCAGAATACCTAGCAGTCCAGCAAACCAGCAAACAAGCAATAGCAAAAGCAAACACAACAGCAAATGCAGCAGCAGGAAAGAACCAAACAAAAGGGATTAAAAGAAAAACATATTCACATAACATATCTGCATTTTTTGAAAAAAACAAAAACCAAAACCAAAACCAAAATTCTCCTTACACCATTTAGTTGGTTTTGCTAGTATATTTCTACCACAGATATAGAAAATGGAACTAAAGTATTCCTTTTGCATAATCATAAATACTATCGTTGAAGTAGGTTTGGCTTGTATGTTTTAGCACTTGGTTTGCCCAGTTAGTGGTACTGTTTAGGAGGGTATGATACCTCTAGGTTATGGGTCCTACTCAGGATACAAGGCTCTTTGCTTCCTGTTGTATACTGCAGGTACCCATGGACTAAACCACAGTTTCTCTGATGTGCATTGTATCTCTCAAACTATAACCTAAAATAAACCTTTCTTCTCTTAAACTGTTTCTGTCAGGTACTTAGTCACAGTGACATGAAAGTGACTATGCCAACATTCCGATATTTATGGTTTGTAGAAAAGTTATCTGTTCATCCTGATGGCAGGAAGATTTACTGGGCTTGGATGTAGCTCAGTTTTTAGAGTGCTTTCCTACCATATGCAGAGCCCTCAGTTTAATCCCGGCACAACATAAATCAGATATGGTAGTTCGAGCCTGTAATCCCAGCACTTGGGACTGGGAGGGAGAAGGGTCACAAATTGAAGGAAATCCTTAACTATATAGGGAATTGGAGGCCAGCCTGCGTCTAGAGACAAATGAATAGCAAAAACAACAAAAAATATTTCCTATATGTCAGCCCTATACAATTCCTTCCCAAAATGAACTCTTCAGATAAACTAAGCAAATGTTTATGAAACAATAAGCACATTTCATTAAGGTAAAATTCAAAATACTCATCTATAAAAATATGGCCTTTCTGAAGGGTTTGCCTTTCCTTAAAACTCAAGATTGTGAGCCTACATTTCAAGCAATTCCTTCTACTATTAAATGATCATGCTTCCTGGAACCTATTGGTGCTCTTGCATGACCACGAAATGGTTGTCTCAACTTCTGCTCAAACATTCTTTCCCTATTGCCAGTCTTCCCACAATGCACCAGGCTCCCATAAACTCTAATGGAAACTCTTTTTACTTTTCCATCTAAAAACTTACTCTGATGAGGTATCTTAATAAAAGAATATTTTTATTTATTTTCAAAGAATTATTTATCATAACACCAATTTACAGTATCCAAAAAATCATATAGAATATTACGATCAACAAAATGACTCTCCTTGAGTCATGCATTTAGCATCAACACTTGTTAAGTATGAGCATCTGTACTAAAATATCAGTTTTCTCTTTTTTATTTATTCACCTTATTTGAATTTAGTACTTCAAAAATGAATAAGAATTCTCATCTCAGAAATTCAAAAAAGCCCAAAATTTACTCAGAAAAATAAAAAATCACCATAATATCAGTAAGCAAAAATATGATCATTAATATTTTTAAGGTTTGATTTTGTTTTTTCTTATTTTTGTCTCCATACATATATAAGAAAACATTGCAAACATTTTACAGGTTATTAAATTTTCCCTTTTACTATTTTAAAAGGCTATATGAAATTTGATTTCATAAACATGCCACTACACAATTAATCAAGTACTATTAGCAGACATTTTCTGATGATCTCTTATACAGTATTATGACTTAGTGTTGGTTAATATTTTTATATATCAATTATTTTTTCAAGAAACACAAGTAGAATTAATGTATAAAACAGTTTGAATTTTGTAACCACTTTTGACATAAACCATCTAATTACTTATATGAAGGAAAAAATACAAATGTATATGTTTTTATGTTGGAGCTTAAAGCTTATCATATATCCTCCTGAGGTTTTAACTCTCTTGCAAGGATGCTTCTAGGTGACAGTTGGAAACTGAGCTTGGTGTGCATACATTGGTTTCATACATGGTAGAGAAGCTCTATCTTCATCTTTGCTCATTTTTATGTTTTGGGCATTAGCTTATCATGTCTCAAAGTCATCTGATAGCATGGTGGTTTGAATGAAAATGGTCCCCAGAAGCACACAGGGAGTGGAAATATTAAGAGGTGTAGCTGTATTGGACTTGGTGTGGCCTTGTTGGAGGAGGGTGACACCAAGGATAAGCTTTGTGGTTTGAGAAGCTCAAGCCAGGCCTATTGTATCACATTGTCTTCCTGTTGCCTGTCCATCCTGATGTAAAACACTCAGGGCTGTCTCTAGCACTATGTCTGTCTGCATGCCGCCATGATGGTAATGAGCTAAGCCTCTGAGGTGTAAGGCAGCCCCAATTAAATGTTTTCCATCATAAGAGTTGTCACGGTCTTGGTGACACTTCACAGCAATAGAAACCCCAACAAGGCAGATAGGTTGTTAGTTGATACTCTTTCTCCAGTTAAAATTATAGGAGTTTTTCTTATTTTCATGTATACTGCTGTTTGTGTACAGTTTCTACTTTCAATTATACTTTGAAGTAAAAAGTCATAAAGTAATGTTCTGTATCTATCATTTATACACGCACTCGCGCGCGCACACACACACACACACACACAGACACACAGAGGACCCGAGGTGCGTACTTCAAGCTCGAAATAATTAAAAGACTCAAAATTCTCACATGCACAGCATTTCAGAGGCTGTGGGCTGAGAAAAATGGCCATAGTGAGACATGTTTTCTCTACTATTTACTAGGCCATCAACCCACAAACTTTACTTTTTGTTTCTTTATCATTAATTTTAAGATGTTCAGAATAGTCCATTGCATTAAAAAAAATCTCAAATTTCTATAGCTGACATTTAGGAAATTTTCGCAATCATATGACATTTGTTTTTTTCATTTAACCATTACATAGCCTTTTACGAACATTAACGAGGATGTTCCCTCTGGAAATTGAAGCAACTCTCAAGAGGTATAGGAGTGGGAGTGCCATTGTCTCTCTATGAAGACTACAGAACATCCTTGTCATTTCCAGGGCTCATATCCAGGCTGTGAGTTCCTACATCATACAGGAAGAAGGCCTCTTGCCCAAAAAAATCCTGGGATCAGTATGGTTACCAGCCAACTCTTTCACATTATTATGAAATCACCAGAGATTATGTAAATAAACAGGTTTGTTCACATACAGATTTTGCACTTATTTCATAAATGATAAGACTAAAGGAATCCTTATCATCTGTTTTACTTGCAAACATTTTTATGAGAAATAGAAATATCCCTCAAAAATAAAACTCTTTAAAAGCCATTCAGGTTACTTTTTTGTTTTCTTTCTTTTTCTTTCATTCATTCTTTTTTTGAAAAGAGAAACGTGACTTTTGGAATACAGATATCTTAGGGAGAAGGTTTTTATTCCTTTGGGAATAGCAAGATGTTCACTATTCGGCTGTCTGTTTCTTCCGTTTTCCACCAATTTACTTGGGTCATCTTTAGCATCATGTCACAGTCCTCATGCTGAATTGACAGACATCAGAGAATGAAGGAGGCACTATGATTTCCAACAACCGGTGCACGGCACTGACACAGAGACAACAAATGCTTTTCAATATAATGCATACAGTTATAACTATTGTCATTCTGGTTTTATAGAACAAAAAAGTTTTCCTGCCGTAAGAGGGGTCGGAACAGTAGACCATTTGAAACTACGATGAATTTTGAAGATTGTGTGTGTGTGTGTGTGTGTGTGTGTGTGTGTGTGTGTGTGTTGGCATGTTTGATGTGGGGAGGAGAGGCATGACAGAGAATTGAGGTGGGAAAAGCCTGAGATGCATTTCTACTTTGCATGTGTAGGACAGAAGCTCCTCAGATGGCAGACGTAAGGCAACACAGTTTGCCGCCAAATTCAAAGAAATTTTCTAACCATGCAAAGGACTTTGGGTATACCTGACTAGAGAAACCAAATATCCCAAGCGATAGATACACACTTGGGCTTTTCTCACTTCTATCCTTACCATACTCACGTTAGAGTCAAGGATGGATGCATAGCCAGTGGTCAAGTGTGAATGCAGAAAGCAATGCCTTAGTCACTGAAACGCTCCTCTGCAACTTGTCTGCTCACCTACATTTTGTCTTTTCCTATATATGAAATGCCTGGGCTCAAAAATCCCTAGCTAATTGGCTCAAATGAGCTTACCTGTTAGTCAAGCGATTTTACGTCAAGCACATACAGTCTGGGATTACCAATTTAACTGAGTTCTTCTTCTGTCCGGTCATGTGACCTTTAGAAAGCATTCACATGCCAATTTATCTTTGTAGGCAACTATAAAATGATAACAATGTCCAGTTCATAAATTGGCTCCATTTTTATTGAACAGAACCAAAACAAAGCACACAGACAGCATTTCCTAAGTGAAATGAATAGTTTTATGTTGTAAAAGATTACTTGTGCTGTAGATGTGAGGATCACCAAAATAAAAGAAAAAATAAGCCTCGGGTTCTAAAAGTCTTTTCAAGCTGCTCTGAAGCAAGAAAAAGGAGCTAAAGTTTGCCACATGTACTCAAAGGAGGATCTATTTTATCACATGGGGATTTTCAAGAACTAACATTCGGAGGAGCGAACTTTGAAGATTAGCAGTTAAATACTTATTTCTGGCTGAACATGTTGTTAAGTAGCTGTTAATGCTGGGTCTAGAATTTGCAGCTACAGAACAAAATAAGTATTTCCAATTTGATCTATGAGAACTAGATACTAAATCATAAAAATGGCACCAAAACAAATCAGGCAATGTGGTGTTAGGACCTGTAGGGTGGTGGGAAGCTCTGATGCTAGTGACCCCTCCTGTGGGGAGAGATAATGGATGTTCATTATTGTGAGCCCTTTTAATCATTGACTCTGCCATTGTCTGTGGTTCTTGGTGGTGAAGGTACAACAAGGTGTTTGCCATATTAGTTTAAGTTATCCAATAAGATTTCATTAAGAAAGTGTGCTGCAACACTGTATTTATAAAGTAGTCTAAAGAGGAATACAGACAAAGTTGTGTCAACCTCCAGAGATGTAGTGGAGCAGGGCAGTGTTTAGTGAATAAGAGACAGGGGCTTATATTGCTGCTATGCAGATAAGAGTCAATGGAATTCACAGAATGTCCAAGAGCCGAATTTTTATCATTTAAAATGCTCCATTTTAACAAAGATAGTTTATAGTCTCCTCAATCCAAACATTGTGTGACTTTTCCTGGATTAAGATATATTCTACTCAGTTTATGGGGAAATCAAACTTTAGTGTAGCATACCCCATGTACCAAATACCACATCTTAGAAAAAAATCCTTCCTCACTGTCCTGTGGGAGTAGATTGTAGCTTTTGGGTCCCATATTCCATCTTTATTTAGCAATGTATACAAAAACAGCTTGCTATTTAAAAGAAGTTCATGGTGTATCTTTCTGTAACATGAAGAATTTCTTCATTTACATGTTGACAGTCCAGATTTCCTGAAGTCTAGGTGAGCCAGTGCCATGGGCAGAGCATATATAGGCTACCGTAAATGAGAGTTTCCAAATTATAGAGACTTCATGCTGTTTCTAAATCCACAATCACACATTTTCAAGATGTAGCTATCCTTGACACCCAGGGTTTCTCCCCAGTCCCTTTATCAAATTTCTGTTTCTCTGAAGGTAAAGTCTGTTAACGCTTCCCTTCCAACCAAGGCTCAATTGCCAATGGCACCTCTAAAATTATATTTACTCCTTTGAGCTAAAATGTAAAGGTCACTTTGTTTATTAAAGCTAAGCCTTGAGGCTAAATATCATTTCTCACTGCTCTGGAAAAAGAGAGGGGGTGAATGGAAGGAAGGGGAGAGTCTCGGGACTAGAAGCTCATTGATTAAGTGATATGAAACTAGATCAAAATTAAATTAAATTTGGCATATACATAGTTAAGCTAGAGTTTTCACTTCAAATGAAGAATAAATTTTACCTAGAAGTAATAGCCTTCTCAGCTAGGCTAACAATCATTTTTCACACTGACCACCCTTGCTCTGGGAGATGCCTTCGGATTATCTACTGCTATTTTTCTCTGAAGCTCTTTGTCTAAGCTGAGCAGTTTAAATACCTTCCAACATCTTGAAACCCACAGACAAGTGAAGCCAATCTACACATTGATCTACTGACCCCAACATATCATTTGGCTAACTGAGATCTTTTTCCTCTAAGACTAATTAACTAGACTCCTTCCAAGGTGCTAACTTGTGATCCTTAACTTGGCCTCACAAATACCTCTTTCTCTTTAGCTCAGCATCAGTTCTTCTGCAATTCCTCTGAGAACTGCACCCCCCCACCCACCCCCCCGCCAAAAGCTCTGAATGCAACCCATTTCCAATTTGGTATCTTGTTGAGTTTTGTTTTTTTGTTTTTGTTTTTTTGTTTGCTGTGCCAGAATATATGAAAAATGAATTCTAAACAAAAAGCCAGGTGTACCTATGAATTTTTAAATTAGATCTGCTGGGGAAAAAGTCATGTAAAACAAAACTCTTCAGTAACCCTTGGGATAAAACATCAATCAAATCCTACCCAGTATCATCTCTGCTATGTGTCTCCACTGACCTAGATAGAAAGCCAATCTGTTTGTACCATGTTTGATCCATGCAATCGGCAACTACCAGCTGATGGCCTTCTCAGGCTGGACCTCTACTTGTCCAAGCTGGGCACACAGTGGCCATCACATCCCCTGAGTAGTACAAGATATAGAAAGAAAAGATGACTCAAAATTTCCTCCAGAAGAAGATTTTCTAAAAGAACAGAGGGTAACCTGGACCAAGAAGTAAAGTTATCTGTACTTAACCTCTCTGAGATGTGAAGTACTATCCCATAATGATGCTACCAAGAGAACTATTCTTTGTGTCCCTTTGTTCAATTATATCCTACACAAAAAGTCTAGGTCTCTTGTGTGTGTGAGGGGAGAGATACGAGCATATATGTATTCACAGTAGACATGTGAGGCCAGTGGACATCTTGTGAATGTTAGTTCTTTCCTTCCATAGTCAGTCTCTAGATTGAACTCAGCCCGTCAAGGTTGTGCAGTAAGGACTTTACCTACTGGGCCATGGTTACTGCTCTGACCCTTGGGAATCTGAAATTCACAAATGTATCTATACATGGGAAGGCAGTATTGCTACACACATTTCACAGATGCCATGTTTGGCTAAAGGATCAAGCAGAGCTTATTACAAGAATAAGAGTCATCCCCTGTCCTATGTGGCTACAATATATAGATGGGGCTTCTGATTTCGGTAAGCAATACAACAGCACTTACTGCCTCATCAGCTATTGTGTATATTGTCTCATTTGGGATTGACCTGTAGCTGGTGATGTCATCTAATAATTTAGCCCTATGTTGATTTAGGTGATTCCACAGCTGAGACTTTCTCCTCAGGTGATTTTAGGTTATGTCAAGTTGATAGCAAAAACTAACGACCACATACATGTAAAATAGATTTCCAAGTTTAAAAAGTATTGACTCTAAAATAATAAGTGTCTCTTTGATGCATGTGATGACAGAAAAAAATGAATTGTATCTCTCACCCAAGGATGATATTGTGGCTCCTGATTAGGGAGAAGAGGAAAATGATTTTCTACCTGATCACAGGTAATGTTTCGTAATCTTTATGTTATTATGCATGCAGCATAATATACAACCAACCTAGAGCACAGACTTTGGACTCACAAACCCATCCACTAGAGCACAAATAGCAAGCTTCACAATTTAATAGGGAAAATTTGGATATTATACAGAAAATTTAACCGACACACCAATAGATCAAACTCATGGTTCTATGATTAATATAGTTTTATATTATTTTATAAGTTCTTTGATAATTGTATACATGCATAGAGAGTATTTTGATCATATTTAATCCCTAGAAAGCAGAATTCTCAAAGTAACATATATAGGGTATCAAAACCTTTCCTCTAAGAAGTATATTTTATATCATTAAAGAAAACATGTTCATTTAGAGAATAGAGAACATTGAGGAGATATGCAAAAAAAAAATGCACCCAAATCCCATTTATTAAAGCTAGCTTTTAACCCAAAGCTAACTACCTACAAAGGCACACGCAAAAGCATGCACATTTCTCTTGTGACTTGGTGCTAGTTTTCAGATCACAGTTCCCTGTACATCTAAATGATTACATTGTATTCTACTAGCATGGCTGAAGGTGGCTAGAATCAAAGCCTTCTGGGTCTTGGCTCTATAGGTCCTGTTATCTCAATGGCACAACTTGGCTTGTCTTCAGATTGTATATTGTTTATTAACTGAAGCAAAGGATGCAGACAGAGAACAACGTTCTCTAATCTTGTGAGTAGCTGATGAAAAGGTTACAAAAGTAGATGGGTTCAAAGGGATGTGACGAGAGAGATTACCATGAGATAGACGAGGAGAGCTTCCCCGCTCCCAATATAAGCTTATAGCAAAGAATTGCTGGAGAAAGTTTCCTATTATACTTGGTTTCTACAAGGACATTTTTCATATCGAAATCTCTAAACATCTACAGTACAGATGACTTCTAGTAGAGAAAATGACATACAACCATTTAACAGCCAGCTTATCTTATGAGTTGAATGTGAGTTGGGTGTGGGGCTAATTTTTAGGGAGAGTATCAGAAATGAAAAAATTAAAAGGAAAGTATTTTTGAAATCTTTGTGTTGTGCAGGACAAAAGGAACACAAGGTGGGTAATAATTGTTACATTAAAGACAGTCTTTTATTTAAAAAATGAAGACAGTGTACTTGGGGACTAATTTGGCTAGTTGCTCTATCAGCTTCAGTTTGAAAACATAATTAACAACTGTGAATAGAAATAATTAATCTCTTACTTTTGGGAAAAATTTAGAGTGAAATGCTATTTGTCAAAAGAGACAATAGGGGATTATGTTTTGAAATTTAGACATCTGTAAACATTCCTTATGAAGGAGAAAGTTCTAGATCAGTGGTATGCAGGTGGTTGCTATACTTCTTAAATTTCTGTCATGGCAAGAAATAGCTAGAAGATAAACTAGCTATCCCATCCTCAATCTATAAAAGCAAACTATCCATAAAATCCATACCATAATTCAGAAATTTAGAACCAAGTAAAGTTGTTCACATATTCATTAGACTTTGTGTTTAAATCACCAAAGCAAAAACCTACTCCTAAAGTCTTAAAGTGAGCTCTAGGTATTTAGAGAGCTGTAATGAAAAAAGGTGATTTTTTTTTTCTTTAGTAGCTGAGAGATGATGCATGAAGGTGGGATGCAGATTCCACTTGCCTGTCAGCCCTGTGACCAGAATTTAATGAACACAATTACAATTATCTTTCTGATTTGTCTTAATTTCCTATGCTTAGACTTTTAAAATGGCTGAATTCATACTAGTCCACTAACGCCTTGGTTCTAATCCTATGTCTTCCATTCCAAGAGGTATTCATATGTCAAGTGAAGGCAGATTCGGTGCGACCACTGAAGAGTAGTTTTATTTGCTGATCTCTTTTTCTCAGAATCACCTGGTAGACAGAAGCATCCTCTCTCCTCTGACAGGACGTTTCCTAAGCCTGTAATCACTTGCACTGCCTCCACACCTGCCCTTCCCCGGCTCATGAGAAAGAACTATTATTGATCATGTGCACTTTCTGCAGAAATGTTCTAACAAATTCCTTTCTGGGTCTGTATAATATCCAAAGCCTTCACACGTTCTACAAATGCTTTTATAATCTGATGCCTGCCTTCTTCCCCAAGCTCAAGGCACTCAGTTTCTCTTATTCACAGCTTGAAGGTACCCTCATGAATCTGACTGGGACCTGTAGGATCTCTTTCTCACTGCCTTTTGGTCAGGCAGACATTCTTTTGCACTGCCTATTAAGGAGACACTAACTGTATTTTCATGATCTCATTTAAAGGTGATCTCACATATAATAAATGACTTTGCCAACCCACAGCCAATATTAAGAAAAGGACCGCAATCAGAAACTTTGAGAAACTCTGCTTTTTTTCTATAAAACCTTTAAATATCAAATGCTTTCTATAAGTGTTTTCCAATAGTTAGAAAACTATAGCTAAGATGTACCTTGCCTACAGAATCCTCATATACTGAAAAGATTCAATAGATTCTGGCTGAAATTTTTAACTAGCATGATCTCATTGAAGACAGAACTGGGAGCCCTTGTAACTTTAATTTTTTCACAACTTTATTTTTAATGATGGTTCTTAAATGCTTTAACCTTCCTTTTAGCCTTCCACCCACCAGAGGTAGTGGACTTGATTAGAAACGTTCTTTGGAGCAACTCCCATCTGTGGGTCTTGCCTCAACAAGTGCATTCAATCATCCCAAGTACTTGGAAGTGACAACAATTGCAGCACACCACCCAAAGTTTTTTGGTGCATTTCTCTTTGTGGTGTCCTGACAAAAGCAGGTCAACTGGGCAGTATAAGGTGGACCAATACACGTGTGCTGTTAGCGAAGAATCCAGTATCACGTGTCCTTTCCTGTGCTTGCTTTAGCAGAACGTCCTCTCTCCTGTGTCTGCTTCAGTGAAATTTTCCTTCACATGATTGCTCCAGCAAAACACCACCCAACGGACTTTCCAAAGAACCCTTAAGTTTTTACTTCAAGGCCAACTACAGGACCACGGAACACTGGCAAAGACTGTTGAATAGACTAAGTATATCTGAGCTGATGTTAATGGGTGTCTGACTCCCCCCCCCCCTTTAGATACAGTATAGTACACTCTTTCATGTCTCTTCATGAAGACTTCAGAGGAGAAAACAAAGTCACACTGTTCCTTGTCATAGAGGAAGGACTAGGTGTGACTTTAGGACATATTCTTTCCTGAAGATAAAACTCACATGTCTAGGAGATGGCCATTGTGCAAGCACGATGAACTGAGTTCAGTTCCCAGAATCCATCCTAACGTAGTATATGAGAGCTGATTCTACATTGTTGCCCTTGGATCCCCGCATGTGCTCTATGGCAAGTGAGCTCACAAACATTGTGCACACAGTTAATATATGCTAATTAATTAATTAAGAAAACTTAAAAGTGGCTACCCAATCAAGTAGTACACATAGATAGAAGCAAGAGTCATGAATCATCAACTTTAGAGGTAACAAGGGACAAGAACATAGGGGCAGAAACATGGTGCCATTTTTGCTTCTATTCAGGCACAGTAAGCGATCCACTCTGAAGATCCAAACTAGAATGTCCAGCATGGAAACTCCTCTAGTAAAGCGGTAGCGTGGAGATCTGAGTGAACCATGCTAGGATTTCAATGATATCACAACAGAAGGTCATCAAATCCCACCATCTGTTAGTGTCGTAGGATGCAGGGCAAACAGGCAGAGGAAGTTAACAGGTTTGGTAAGAAGGAATCTTCCTGAAGGAGAGATGCTGGATGTTACATCCAGAGTTTTACTTTATAGACCAATATAAGCCTTTTATTGTCCGTAGAGGCCAAATTAAACTACAATTTGTCACATTAAAACCTTAATAATGTAGCTATATTAAGTATTTGGTCAAAGATAAATTCTTCAACTTCACAAATAAAAACATGAAAATGACTTATCCATAAAATGCCACAAATGTCATAAATTCATTCAGCAAAATAAATGTATAATTACATATCATCATCTATAACAACTCCTACAAGAGAGTAACATTTAAAATTCGTATAATGAAATAAATACCAACATAAAAATATGTACTGGGAAAGTATGAATATAATTTAAAAATTTTTTAAAAAATAGAAGATGCTTCAGCTGTTTAGAAAATCTAATTAGACCACCAAAATCTATAAATGTCTTTGTGTGTATATCTGTGTCTGATTGTGTATGTGTGTGTGTATACATGTAGTGAGAGTAAGTGAAAAGAGAAAGAGACGTGTATGTGTGTTTGTCTCTGTATGTGTGTCTGTATGTGTGTGTGAATTCACACCTATGTACTCCCTCCCCCCACATATGGAGATCAGCAGAAAATATCAGGTGTGATGGTGTATCATTTTATGCCATTTTCCTCTGAGACAAGATCCAAGAGCCTCACCAAATCTGGAAATACGGTGGTAGCTAGCAAGCCCAGACTATCCTTGTGTTTCTCCATGGCACAGCACAAACATTATCTTCACTCAGATGGCTGCTCTGGGATTTTTGTGTCTGTAGGTAGGTGCTAAAGATTTGAATATAAGTCCTTGCCCATTGAATGCTCTTGCTTAGCCATTACTATAGTCCCAAATATATTGATTGTTTAATGGGCATGTATACAATAGCTCCTAGCACTGAATTGTACACAGAGAAGATGCAATGGAAAAGAATGTCATCTCTCCAGGGCTACTGACCCTTTATGTAGGAAACAAGAGCTGACTAATATAGATGCAGATACTCACAGCCAACCATCAGACTGAGCCCTGGGACCCCAATGGAAGATTTAGGTGAAGGACTGAAGGAACTGAAGGGGATTGCAAACTCAGGAAAAATAATCAGCTAACTGGACTGCCCCAGAGCTCCCAGGGACTAAACTACCAACCAAAGAGTGTACATGGATGGCTCCAGCCACATTTGTAGCAGAGGATGGCCTTATCTGGCATCAATGAGACGGGAGGCCCTTGGTCCTGTGGAGACTTGATGCCCCAGCATAGGGGGATGCTAGAGTGGTGAAGCAAGAGTGGGTGGGAGAGTGGAGGAGCACCCTCATAGAGGCAAAGGGGAGGGGGGATGGGAGGGGGGTTATTTGCAGAAGGGAGACTAGGAAGGGGGACAACATCTGAAATGTAAATAAATAAAATAACCAATTTTTTAAAACAGGAAAAAATGGTATTCATTTTTATACAGATAAGTGCAAACCAACTCCTGGTGATTTCATAGTCTTGACCTTTCATGGATATACTAAGATTATATGCGAACTAAGAACACGAGGAATAGAGTTGCAAACCTTATGATTCAAGTGTGACTATGATTCAATTGTCTGAGCCTATAAAGCCTTCCTAATAAAAGCTCTCCATACCTTCCAAAAAGATGAGAAAATAGTTTAATCTCAATATAGAAATCTAAGCTCATTCACTGTGTTCAGTTG
The DNA here is from genome assembly GCA_028551405.1 of Uromys caudimaculatus. Classification (NCBI taxonomy): domain Eukaryota; kingdom Metazoa; phylum Chordata; class Mammalia; order Rodentia; family Muridae; genus Uromys; species Uromys caudimaculatus. Next base: position 10,328,426 of record CM052703.1, on the reverse strand, counting down.
CTAATAAATGTTATAGCTCAAATTAAACCAAAGGGATATTTAAAAATAACAAGTCAAATGGTTACATTAAAAGATGTTTTCAAACAAGCATTAGTCAGACAGCTTGATGAGAGTGATCAGGGACTAGCTAGGGAGATTTGGAAGGATTAACTGAGTCCTTGGGAAGGTAGTTTGGCTCCTGTAAGGCTTGGATGCCATTGCCTTCAGGGCTGCTATGCAGAAAAAGAACAGCTGCAAATTACTACTTAGTTTTACAAAGTAAAGGTCAAGGAAAGAGAGCAAATTGCAGTAGACATCAAAGGACTAGGATATGTTCAAATGAAAAGACCCCACGGCATTTGTGTGCCATCTTAAGGTTACTATCCATTTAACTCATTTAAAAAAGTTCCGAAGATGGGAAGAATTTTATTTTCACATTTTAGGGAGAATTGACAAGTTGCCCAAGGGCACTCAGTCTTTGCACTGCTTTGCCATTTGTAGGACCCCGATGCTGAGCTCAGGCATAAGGGAAAAGAGTAATATAGGCTCATGTGTAGTCTGGGTCTGGCATCTATTAGTCCTAGGTATGTGCCTACAGATCACTGTGCTCTAAAGGAAACAAAAAAGAGAGCTTCATGAAAAAATTTGTCACATTGGGTGCTTAGAAAAATGGAAAAATTACAAATTAGACAGTGACCACAGTTGTTTAAGACTACAGTCTGATTTGAAAGGAGGCCTTTCAAAGGAGGGAACTCCATCTTCCCAGCTACCATCTCACATGTGTAATTGCTTGGTTCATTTCAATTCTCTCTCTCACTCAGTTTTTTATCATGCTATAATTGAAGCTAAGACCTTCGGTTTTAATTTGCATAGTCTTGAACAGAAGAAAGGCATCAGAAGAGCACATACGTTCACCATTCTTCTCTAACTAACTCAAGAATACTCCACTAGCTGTGCTTTTCCTCTGTAGGTCACTTCTACAGCTGCTTAGCTTGTGTTGCAATGTAGGTTAGCACAGGCAGAATGAAACACAAGAGGGAGGAATCCCATTGGTTAGGGGAATGCAGACTGCAGATAAAGAACTTTCTCCTAATGTTTATTTCTGGATAGAAACCAAGTAGCAGACTTGCTAAGCTACCTCTTTTGGAAATGTGAATTCCCTCTTTTGATGAAATTTAGACATGATACAATAAACAGTTTCATTGACTAAGCACTGTGATTCTGGGTTACATCTCTCCTCCAAGAGCCCCAAGGTCCAATTGCTTGTCCCTTACTTCTCAGCTTAGATGTTGAGATTGCAGATCCAGGCAAGAAAAGTGTGATTTCTCTTGGCTGGTGATTTTGGGCTACGGTTTTGCAGGCTTTTCACTGAGATATAAAACAGAGGTCCTGACCATTTGGAGTCATTATGACTCCCTGGAAACTTTCTGCAAGGGTAGTGATATTAGCAGCAATTGTGCTGGCTGCATTCCATTCCTAGTAATTGCATTCCACGAGGCAGTTTGTAACAAAAGCCTCTTTCCATGCAGTCTTCTTCAGCATCACTGCCAGGAATACACTGAGTAGCAGCTGAGTTCCAACTCCTTTTGGGTCAAAACAGTTTCTGCAGTAAAGGCATTTGGAGAATACAGTGAGTCTGGACTGCCACTATCTACTTTGTCATCTGAAAACTTCTTCATTGGTTTTCTTTCTTTTTTTTTTTTTTTTTAAAGATTTATTTATTTTATTTATATGAGTACACTGTAACAGTCTTCAGACACACCAGTAGAGGGCATAGGATCCCATCACAGATGGTTGTGAATCACCATGTGGTTGCTGGGAATTGAACTCAGGACCTCTGGAAGAGCAGTCAGTACTCTCAACCCCTGAGCCATCTCTCCAGCCCTCCATTGGTTTTCAAAGTCAACACATTCTTCAGTCTTCCTAATTTTGAAGGGCCGAACAAAACTTCTCTTCCAGGGTCCTTCAAATGCCTGGAGGAAATCATATTCTCTCAAAGCTTTCTCTATATGGAGCTAATGTCATAGGTAAGTATTAAAATCAGCTCAATAAATGCATAGGAGCTAAGGAGCTAATAGGATATGCTCAATTATAAAGCCTGAAAACCAAAGCCATACGATTTTGTGTGTCTATCAGACCAGGGTAGAGTTTAAGTAAAATGATTAGATGTGTTTTGTTGGCTGAGGTAGAATTAAAATGAGAGAGCTCTATTGCTTTATCTCAGTTGCATCTCTGTTCTCATTTTAAAATTCCCTTAGCTCTGGGGATGACAATTTCCAAGAACATTTGTTTTGGAGAAACAACTTTAAAACAATGACTACAAGGGATATCCTTCTTGCTGTATTATTGTCTCCATTTTCATGTTTTTATTTATTTTATTTATTTTTGCATCTAAACCAATGTCATTTTGTTCTTTTATAAAAACATGGCTCCCTTCTCCAGGCATGCTGGACAAGCTAAGGTATCAACTGAGCTACTCCTCTAGCCCTGACCCATATTACTCAAATATGTCCTTTCATGGATGGTTGTCTTTTCCTGTTTTAATAGTAATGAGAGACAAGAAAGCCTGCACTTTCTCATTTTGTAGATGGCATGAGTTCTAGACTCCAGCACTAGTTCTGAAATGAAATACGTGCTACTGTGCAACTGAGAAGAAAAAAAATAACTCAAATCTCTTCAAATATTCCTCCATGCTTGGACTTTGGAACGTACAATTTCAGTCCAGCTTAGCCTGACCTAAGGCCATTTGTCCCCAGCAGTTGTGATCCTTTTTCTATAATAACATGAATAAGCTAGGTTCTGTGAATAAATAATCCTTCTTGCCAACTGTGCTATGAGAGTTTTATGAGAAGACATACCAGAATAAATATCCACTTTATTTTGGAAAAGCAAAATTGTGTACTAGTAAGAATCTCACCATATACCACACAGTACACTCAGGGTTGTAGCTATGATGTGATTTGCCCCAACAGGGCTGGAATCTGAGACTACCAGAGCAGAATTTAAGGTGACCTTTGAAATTAGGAAGACTTATAAGAGGAAGCTGACTTTGCACATCAATGGAGAAGTTTGCACATGACAAGGTGGTGATCCAGACTTACTGTATTTGCTAAATGACTTTGCACTCTTTTCACCCCAAAAGTATGCATATATATAAATGTAAGTATTATTTTATTGAATGACCATCATTCCCACCATGTTGTCTTCCTCACAACACAGAGAATTACACCCACAGGCTCCTGTACTAGGAGTACTGGCTACGTGAAGGAGCATCACCAAGGAGCACTGGACTTGGACCTAAATGGAGGACCATGATTTCATAAATGTTCCCAATTTCCCCAGTGCAGGAAAAGAATGTTTCCTTCTTCCTTGATTCATTCAGATCCTTTTCTTTCCCAAATAACATGGTCCATACCTCTTTTTGATATGACTGCTGCAAAATTTTAAAGCTAAGACAAAAGACAAAAAGGAAATAGAAAGGATAGTGAACTTGCTCAGAGAAAAGCTGAGAGGGTCTCAAAGCAGCTGCCCGCTTTACTGCCATTTGTAAAAATCAAGACAGGGGGTTCCAGCCAACTCACGGGATTGGACTGTCTCGTCTCTTGGCCTAGCCTTTCTTTTTTCCTATCCCAGATAGTAGTGTAGAGTGTAGTGTTCGTGTTCTCTCTCTCTCTCTCTCTCTCTCTCTCTCTCTCTCTCTCTCTCTCTCTCTCTCTCTCCCCGCACTTCCCTTTTGAACATGCATGCTTGAGCTCGCATTCTGACTCCCTCCATCTGTTGCTTGCATATATATATAATATAAAAATAAAATAATGTGTTCAGAATAAAGCTCAATGGTTAGAATGCTTGCCTAGTGTTCAAGAGAACAAAAAAAAAATCAATAATCAAAATATCAAAAATCAAGCAAAATAAAAACAAATTACAAATGCATTCCTTCACATAAAACGTCCTAGACAAAAGCTCCTCCAGGATTGCAGGCACTGGAAGTGAGGTTTGACCTTGTGTGCCAGGGCAGGAAGTGCTAGCGATGAAGGAACTGGCTTTTTTCTTGGCTGAGATCCTCTGTAGCCAGACTGCCCTTTTGAGCTTCTGAGAAGACAGCAGGATCCAGGCTGCCCTGGTCTCTTAGGAATGCTTCCTCATCATGCCAGCGTCTCTCGGCTAGCTGTGTTTAATCCCACTTGTCACTGAAGAAACTTGAAAGACATGACAGCCAAATTGCAAACTGGAAATGAGTGACAGCTCAGTTTTGGCAACACTAGGGCAGAGGGAGGCTGAACCACTGAGTACAAAGAAAAAATTGATCGGGGCATTGGGTGGTATCATGCCGTTCATTTCCACTACATCTACCACCTCATAAGCTCTCCTCCACTAGAAACACCCTCAGAGTCTGCTGTGCTGACTCTGGTTCTTTGAAAAGGGGAAAGAAACTTTATCTCCGCATTCATATATATGTGTTTTCACACATGAGATACTTCTGCTGTTGGTGGCTGTCTCGATTACTTTAATTTCAGGCATGTCTCCTGTTTTTGGCTGGGCTAGGAGAAGCAATAGGGTTGTGGACTAAAAGCTATCTATGATGAATACCATATTGACTTCATTTGAAGGAGATGGGAAGATTCAAATTCAGTCATAATTTACTGACTTTATAAATTGTCTCTTTTCACTCATCATCAAGATAAAATTTTAAGCCAGACAGAATGACACATGTCTGTCATCCAAGCATTTGCCAGGCAAATGTGGGTAGATCTCTGTCAGGTGGAGGCTGGCCTGGCTAACACAGCAAATTTCAGACCAGCCAAGGCTATATAACTAGAACTTATATCAAATAATAAAATAAAGAAACTTAGAAGTGAACTTGAACCTCTCCCATCTCTGTCAAGTAAGTAAGGAGGGTGGACAGGGTCTTAGACTAGTAACACGAACTGAAAGCAGAGATTGGAGGTACTAAGAGGAAAGGGGAACAACAACACAGGGCAGGGGTGGTTCATGGAGGAGCAACAGAAAAAAGAAAAAAAAAAAAAACCTATGTGGGAAAGGCTACCACTAAACCCAGTATTTTGCATGCTCATTAGAAAAAAAAAGTTAATGAAAAGTTGCTTTTTTCTGGGCTGAAGTCCTGGGCTTGGACCCAGCATGGTAAAACCAAGCCAAATTTAATAAAAATAAACAGAAATAACAACAACCATATAAAACACTATTCTTAACAGCTTGAACTTAAAGCAATGATAACCCTTTTTACTAATTTCTCAGTGCCTTCGTTTAGAATTTTGTTCTCAAATCTATTTTATTTCTTTTTATTAATCACTGCATGTGTTTTGTATTGTTCAAGTTTCTCTCTCAAGGGCTCCCTGAATAGCTGTCTCTAATAAGTCTGTGTGGGATGCCTGTGTTTCAGACCAAGACACGGCCACTTGCTGTGCAAAGGAATGACGTGAGAGCCCCGAGATAATGGAGCAGAACTTTCAGAGTACAACATTCCAAGAGGCCCTCCTCCCTGGGCTGAACAAATAAATGTCTTTGAAAACACTGTAGTCCTACCCTCCCAGGGCTCTGCACAGTTCAATTGCTTGTAAGCATTCTTTGCCATATAGTGACTAAGAATTATTCATCCAGCCTCTTCTTTCCTTCCTTCCTTCCTTCCTTCCTTCCTTCCTTCCTTCCTTCCTTCCTTCCTTCCTTCCTTCCTTCCTCCCTCCCTCCCTCCCTCCCTCCCTCTCTTCCTTCTTTTCTTTCTTCCTCCCTAGGTATTAGAACAAAAGGCCAGTGGCTGCCTGAACCCTCCACGTTCCTACTTCATTCCGACAGGTTGGGAATCCTATTTCCTTACAACTGTGCTCATCTGCACACTCCCTGACCTCAATCCTACCCAGAAGTCAAATATTCAATATAGTTGTCTTTCTGGGAGGAAAAAGAATAAGTATGTCAAAGGTACAAATTGCAATAGTTGAATTTCAAATCAAATCCTATGCTGTCCAGTAGAGGGCAGCTAACTCTAAAATCTTAACTTCAGAGGCTAAAAATCTTATCCCCTTGTATTTACAATTAGAAAAAAAAATTTTTTTTAAAGATTGAAAACAATGCCTTCCTGTTAGTTCAGAGTGCCTCCCATGTGCAGGAAAATGTAGCTCTTCCTACATGCACAGCAGAACTGGAGAACACGAGGAAACAGTAGGATGTAGAGTGTCAGAACTATTCTATTAGAATTCCTGAGAATTAGAGCCTCGGAATCTATGTCTTTACAAGCAACTATGATACTGTTTCTATATGGTATGGCTTCAGAACTTAGTAGCAATTTGGCTCCTCGAGTGCATCAATTCCCGCAAAGGGAGCTGGGCATATCCTGAGCACTTTTGTGCATATTGAGATAGGCCAAAGGCTTAGCTATAGCACTCAGGTACAAACGGCTAAGAAAGCAAGACTGCAGTACCTCCCTTTTCACTGGGCACACCTGTGCACACCTGTGCACATCTGCTGTGCACACCAGCAAAATGACTGTAGCCAAAGGGAAATTATTGCCTTTTGTAATATGTGTTTAATATGTGCTTCCCAAGAATCATGGAGAACTCTCTAGGTGGGCAACTCTTGCAGTTATTAGCTATGTGTCCTGAACAATACACTTCCTGGGGGTTTATTTTCCTCAACTTTGCAGTGCAGTTCATAAGACCATTCTCATCCTTTCAGAGTTTCTTGCTGTTCTACTAGCCCAGATCCTGTGTCAAAGCTCTCAGAAGGTCTTTAAGTTGTACTTTATAGCGTGCACGTCGTTATGATCTCTACTTTGAGAAGCAAAACCCTCGCCTGCTTTCTTCGTCCGTTAAGAAGCGAGAGTCACTGACGCTCCAAACACTGCTCACTAGAAGTGTCATAGATATTTCCTGAACAGCTTAAGTCTACTCCAAATAACTCCCTTTACTTCTTCTCCCTTAATTTTAACAGTTTCCCTAAAACATCGGCTAAAACATAAAAGAAAGATAGGCTAATGTATTTATTATGACCTATGGTGATGACAATGTAGCTAGAAGATTAAAGGTAACATTGGGACCAGGAGTTCAAATCAGAGCCCATGAGTAAAGCTAGACAAGGAATGAACAATTACTGACTACCCAGTATGTCCATGCCATGAGGAAAAGTCAGTTTCTCAGCTGAGAATCCATGAAGCAACATCACTCAAACAATACAGGCTATGTCAAAGTGTATACTTGCTCTGTTTGCCAGGCACATCACTCCTCTTGCGTCTGGGCACAGGTAAATACTGTGCATAGATAGAGATAACCTATTGGTCCATCAGTTCAGTGCTAAGCCAGGACAGGGAAATTGTGTGCAGTTACAAAAACGGTGAATCAGAGAAGGGAGATCCTGTAAGGCTCCTTGTGCCACGAAAAGTCTATGATGATCACTGTCCCCAACTGTAAAGTGGGAACTAGAAAGCATACATGGCCACTAAATAAATGCCTTTTGCTCTTTTACTCATTTACTCATAAAGTTATTACAAATGTTTGCTGAGTTCTTCGTATAGGTTGGTATTAGGGCTTGGAGTAGAGACTTATATGGAGTCTTTTCAGATCTCTGAAAGCACTGATCTCATCCTGTGGAGCTGCCACGGCGGTTACTTTGAAGAGATGAGAAGGAGGCTGAGCTGTTTTACACAGCTGACTTAAACATGACGTACACATTGCCATTCCAGAGCCTCTGTGCTCTGCATTTTATCTGTGATCCTACAATTCATACCTAATTATTAGGTATCATATCACAATTATGAGAGGTCTCTGGAGGAATCAGTACTGAGCTATACAAATACTAGTGTGAAGTAGCCCACCAGGTATGCATACCAGGGAACATTTAGAAAACCATGCATTACAATGGTAGAAACACTGCCCAGAAATTCAAAGAGCTGCATTCCAGTTCAAGACTGCTTACCCGCTAAACCTTGGGTCTACAAAGCCATGGCATGACTCTTCTGACCTCACTTTAGCTTTGCAAGGATGAGACAATTGGTGGTACACACACATGTCCATTTCAAGAATTATTTTTTGTGACACTCTAAGCACATGAGGTGGTCTGGTGGTCTTGTTATCTCTTCTCCCATTTGTGTCAATAATTTTAGGGAAGAAAAAGCCAGGAGAAAGGGAAGTAAGACGGAAAAGGAAGGCAAGGAAGCAGCTGCAGATGGGTAGCATCCAATCCTCACCCAGCTCTCACGCGCGTATTTATCCCAAATGCCTTTGCGATTCCCTGGAGTTGGGTGTGTATAGGAAGATCATCACGAATCCCGGGCTAAAGTTTGTTTCATAATAAATACAACCAAATGGTTTGGACTGCATAATCTTCTCAGCTTTGTCACACATGTGTCACCAGTTTCATAGGTGACTAGGTAAGACAATGATGACCCAGGCTCCAGGGCGGCAGCCAGCTACGCACTCATTGTGTTGGTGTTTCCTATCGACTCTTGTGAGGTGGGGGAAAAGATCTAAATGTTTGTGGCCCGTGGGAAATTCTAAACCTTCCTAGAAATGTAATCTTTGTAAGTCTGTAAAATTTCAAATAGTGAAGCCGTGAGAATATAACTGTGGGGATCAATTTCTTTGCAGATCTAAGACTGCTTATGGTTCTGAAGGTGTGGGGAAAGGTGGAAGAAGAGAGTCTCTCCACAGAAGAGGACAGTGGCTTTGATTTGGCTTTAACCTGCTTAGATCCAGGAAGCTAGGTTGAATAGAGAAAGGCAAATTTCAAGCTCCATTTCATTTTGTTGAGAGGGGACTTTTCTTGACTCCATCCAAGCATAGTCAGTGAGATTCATTTGTGGACCACTGTGTTTATCCTATGGCTATGCATACCAAAACAATTTAGCTGCTAGAATTTAGATTCAAACCCAATTAGAATGTCAGCAGCATCATACCTCCAGGAACAGAAAGTGGGAGAGAAAGGGCTGAGGAGCAGAGAGATGACCAGGGGTAACACAACCAATTTGGAATCCTTAGATTAGCATTTCAAAGCTTCTGGTTAGTCAGAAACTTCAGTTGTGCTACCATAACAGCCATGATCTTAACCAAATGACTTCAAATCCTAAATGTTCTTATCCTAGATCTGAAGATAAGGAATGAAATTAAGTTTACTCCAAAGTCCAATATCCTACCAGGTGCTGGACACTCACAGAATTCGACTTGTGTCTATCTTCTGGGACTTGGGTCTTTTGTAAACTTTCTATAGATTATGTCTAGTCATGATTAGCTAAAATGATCCTACAACTAACTACACATCATAACTAAGATACTGGAGCATTGCAAGGCTTGAGTCTAGAATAAACTTGCTGGAAATGTTCCATTTTTCCTATTTCTTTCATTTACCTAAGACCTTCATTAAAGTGGTGTGTTTAACCAAAACTCCCTGCTTACGCCCACGGTGACCAGACCCTTCCTCCTCCAGAGAAATGCCTGTCTTGAGTTCTTGTTTTGGGAACAAAAGTAATACCAAGACTGAGAAGAATGCATCCCACCAGTTTCCCTGGGCTCTGAGCCAAAATGACATGGCATACCAAGCACTGCAGGGGCGAGGAGCAATTGATTTTAATTGGTGCCTAGGGGTGAAGGTCACCTCCCTTGGAACAATGGGCATCTATGGTCAAAACTGACTGAGTCTTCTGTGGGAGTGTGCAAATGGCAGCAATGAACTTTCAAATGGAAGAACAGAGGCCGTGGGCCAAAGGAACACAGGCAGAATTAGGCGGTGGATTTCTGCATTCTAATCCTTTGGTTAAATGATGCACTAATAAAGTATGAAAGGTCGCTGTACAAAAATGCGCTATGTAATAGAAATCCAAGCAAAGGTATCTAGCTTCCAGGTACTGTTCTTCCCCAAGTTCTAACATCTCTTTCCCAAGGACACGCTTGGTTCTTTTTCCTGGCATTGGAATTAAAATAGTACAATTATTTGGGTTAAGTTGGATGGGTTTAATTCCTAAGAAGAGCTGTTCCATCCAGTGAAGAGTGTATTTGCTGATGGAGGGAGAAATACAGGCATTTCAGTTGTAGCTGTTACCATTTTCAGGAAATGTGGGCTCTAATCGGAAAGCACAGGGAAGGAAAATCAGACATTAGACACCTGCCACAGCACAGACCCTCCACTAAGGCTGGATTCTTTAACTCAATGCTGTGTCCCAATCCATCATTCTGATTTTCTCCCTTTCCCAAAGTTTACCCACAGCCCTGACACGGGATTCCTCCTCCTCCTCATAAAATATGCTAGCAAAGACTATGCCATCTAAATCAACAATAAGCATAAAGATGGCATGTGAAAGGCATGCCTTCTAAGAAAAGAGCAAGACATGGAAGACATCCTGCTTTAAAATCATTAAGATTCCAGGACATGAAAAGCATAGCATCTGTATCCTTGCAAACCCCATGCTTACATCTACCTGCATATCTTATTCAGTCTGTGAAGTCTCTGTTCATGGAGCCCTATTCATACACATAAGAATCTCTATAGTCAGAAATGGTGATTTCACTAAATTATAGTCTTTCCATTATCAATGACCATATGTGTTGTAGCTTTGATGAACATCATATGCAAAAGCAAAAGGGATTATTTTATTTTTGAGATTGTACATTCCATTGTTGATGGGAATTAGGGAGGAACTTAGAAGAAACTAGATGACAGAAAACATGGAGGGAAGCTCCTTGCTGGCTTGCATGTGGCTCATGCTTAACTTGCTTTTTCATACAGCTCAGGAAATGGTGAGGCCTACAGTGATCATTGTTAATCATTTCACATTTTTAATAATCACTTGGTTATTATTTAAGATGGACATCCCCCACAGATATGTCAACAGGCTAATCTGATCTAAGCAATTCTTCAGTTGAGGTTTCTTTTCAGAGGTGACCCTTGGCCTTGTCAAGTTAGCACTTACCTAAGATACCATGTCATATCTATGTTCTTCAATGAATAAATAAAGTCCTCTTATGATGATTTTGTGACTAATCTAGCTTCCAGTTCCCTCCAGTGCCTGACCAGCCTTATCATGGCATCCGCCATCTTGTACAGTGCAAGCACATTCTGGCAATGGGGTGGTAAACCATATGAGGTCACTGGAAATGGGGGTTCACACATCTTACGCTTCTATTCATTTAATCTTTCAAAAAATCCTGTAAAGAACTAGTCATTTAACAAATTATGGGTTATTTTTATTTTTAGCACTTTATGTTCAAAGCTTATCCGTGGTTCAAATTGATCAATTACTTAAGATAAATACATAGAAAATACATCAAACTTATAAGAGAATATTTTTACATCAACTCAATATTAATACCATCAGCATTGCTCATTTCCTTCTTTTATCCTTAAGACAATATAAAAGGTTGCAAAATTAGAAACAAATTTCACTACTAAATTAGCCTTATAATTCAAATGCTCATGAAGATATATTAAGGAAGTCCACTTAGTCATAATAGTTATATATTAATGGAGATAGGCATGTTTGAATGTCTCAAAATAGCCATTGAGAACTGCAAATCACTCCAGGCTATCCATGGTGTTCTGTGAGCATCATTTTCGCACAGAACATGCACTAAAAGACAGTTTTCATCTTCTTTTTCCTTTCTCCTTTGACAAATAGTTGTGCCTCTGTGAAAGCTTTTCGAGTCCCCAGGGACAATCCTGTGTGTCCACAGCTATTATGATGCGTAAGTTCTGCACTGGAATTGACCCATGTTTGTCTTCCTTACCAGTCTGTATGATCTTTACGAGCAAGAATGATGTCATGCAATGATGCTTCTTTTCTAGACCCTAAAGGGAGTGTGTACAAAATAGATATGTTTAAATTATTGATTGACAAATGACAAGATATGGCATATAATGCCATATAATTTGAACTAAATAATAAGAACAAGACTACCATTTTCTAAATGTTGGCTACGTGCAGAGACCCTGCTTGATCTAATTCCTGTCCTAACTGCCTTGTTGTTGACATGATTGCTGCATTTTACTTTAAAGAGGATGAAAATATCCCAGAAAGGCTCAAAGCAAACCACTCAACAAATAAAGCCTTGTCCAGAACTGTCCAGCTAGGACATGGCTGAGAAGGAATGAAAAGCCAGAAAGTGTTCCTGTTCTCCATTACAATTAAACATTACCCCAAGAACAAAAATAGCACAGAGTCAAGATACATGGCTAACTTCAAATAAAGCATACCTTCACAGTGATGGGACACGCCCAGAAAATGCAAGTTGTGCGCACAAACGTACTTCTGTGGGTAGAAGTGGAGTGCCTATTAAAGAGACAACATCCAAAGGCCAGAAGTTTGTAGGTTAAGGTAGCAGAAATATTTGAATCTGCCTCTTGTGGACCACTGGAGAGCCCAGATCAGGACTGCCACAACCCCACATTGGGAGCAGAATTGTGCTCGCCCTCATGGTAAACCAATTTCAGCAATAGCCATCAACACCATTTACCCATTGGAAACCACTCAGGAGGAACAGAGAGCTAAGGGTAAAATTGTACTCCCTCTGAAAGCCTTAACAAGTTCTTGGTAAATTAGTCTTCCTTTCTCCAAGAGATCTCATGAGACTCCTTAACTTCCTCTGCTGAAAATATTTACTGTTTTATTATTTCTTTTTCGTCTACCCATTCTCCTCCATGTGTTCTCTACCCACTTTCCCCCAGTGCTATGGTGTTGCCTTTGCAGTGAACCCTGCCATGCTCCTTCTTGGCTGCCCAGCTGTGCCTTCTTGGCCATGCCTCTTCTCTGTCTGCGAGGGGGATATGTACTCAGAATGATGTCTTTTTCCTACTTTCTTTTTCAGAATCATCCAAATGGTGATTTTCTCCATTATAAGCATGCTGATTTCCTAGTGGCAAATGCTGCCAATCACGACAGTGTATAGTAGTCTAGTCCCCCCTTTAAAATAAGCATAGCCATAAGCAATCAAAGTAGACATACCTCCTAACCAGTACATTGTATACTCTCCCTTGAAGGCATTTTACCTCTGACTATCTAAGCCCATTTTATTATCCTACAATCTATTATAGTGTTCATTCTGCCAAATTTATTTGAAATAGTTGAACTATGAGAAGACGAGATATACATCAGAGGTCAGTAGCCAGGAGTTGGGGGAAATGAATGACACCTACATGTTCTTTAAAGTAAGACTTTCTTAAAAGAAAGGACAGGTCAACCGCAGCAACAACAACAAAAAAATGTTTCAATAGAAAATCCATTTAGCCCCTGAGGCTGCAAGTAGTCACTTAATTTCTCCAGGGCAGAGAACTGGTTTCATAAAAGATTTTTCTACATTGACTGTGTTTGATTGACAACCCCATGACAATGCTTGGGGCAGCTTTCACATATTTGAAGGAGGCATCCCGACCTGGGTAAATATGGCAGATTTCCTGCAGGGTAGGCTTTCATTCCCATCCATCATGAGAGCAGCCCAGGCTACTCACTGGAAACAAATGTTCCAGATACAGTATGTCAAACACCGGGTGATGGAAACCCCTGAGAAGCCACAGGGAGTGTGCGGGAAGCAAACATATCAGAATGTTGAAAGGAACTCTGACCATTTTCCACAGCAGAGCATAATGGGCCCAACCTGAAATAATGCATCTGACCTTCATAAAAGGGTAGTGAATGGGCTTTTAACAGTAGACTAGCCAGACTACAGCAAACAAGAGCTCTAATATGGACAGATGATGAGATAAAATAAATAGCAAGATAGAGAAGTCGATAAGATCTGCTACACACACACACACACACACACACACACACACACACACACACACACACACGTACGAGTTGGTTATAGACATGGAAAATGGCCAGATTCTGCAAGACATCTAACTATCCTTTTACAGATGACAATCATGCGCCGTTATCTTCCAAGAACCAGTCGGCAATATAAAACATCACCATATGCAGGAAAAGAATCTTACTTCATAAAGTTTACAGAAGGCTTATTAAGGCCACACTATTTTTTACTAACATCATTTGTTAAAAGCGAGTAAAATAAAAATATCAATTTTTTTGTATTTATAAAGATGATCTAAACTTAAAAAAGAATGCTCTGTGTTGACCTCTCACCTTTATATTTATTTTTGTAGTTGACTACTTTCGTATTTTTAAATGCAAAGGTCATTACTAAATACAGTTTGTAAAACCTCAGTAATCATAAACATGATCCATGTGCACAGGAAACTTAGTGTTTTGAATCACAGATTCATCGTTATTTTTTAATATAGTAGGCACTAATTAAATGTGATAGACATAGCATCTTACAAATGCAGAAAAACAAACAGAGGATGCTAATTATCAAAGAAAATATCATCAAAAATTACCAAATACTGCTTTTAATAGTGCATAAATTAAAACTATAAAACGTAAGTTTGTATGATTAATTCTATGAAATTTGGATAATTAGGTGACATGAGGGATGGAGAAAGAAGGAAGTGAGTTTTATATGTCAATGTCACAATTCATTCTTAAACTAGATATCTTAATTGGATTTAACTGTCAATATGTGATGGTCTAGACGTAGCTGAGAAGACAGTCTCAGTTGAGGCATTGCCCAAGTTCAAGTAGACTTGTGAGCACATCAGTACACAACCATCATGATGGTCAGTTGATGTCGGAAGACCTGGTCCACTGTGAGTAGCACCATTCTCTGGGTTTGTGGGCCTGGGATGTATAATAAAACTAGCTAAATATAGTTTTCCAGTGAGTGAATAAGTAATATTGCTCCATGGTTTCTGCTTGAGTTTATAATGAGTTGTGTTTTCAGCTTCTTGTCTTGAGTTCTAGCCCTGACATTCTCTAGTGATAAACTCTAGTCTGAAACTTAAATAAACGCTTCTCTCTCTTATGTTTCTTTTGGTTGTAGTTATCACGACAATCCAATGAAACTAGAACATCTTAAAATATATTTTATATTTGTAAAAACACTGGATATCAGTTTTAAAAACACTGCACTAAATATTGAAATAGTCAACTAGGTGCTTGATACATAATATAACATACTATGCTAAAATTGAGGAGTGCTTTTATGAATATTTATTCATGAATGCCAACATAGGTGCTTTAATTTATGCAAAATAGGGGCCCGTTAAGGGTACTCAGAGACAAGGATTTTTAAGATCAGCTGAGTGTGTGTGTGTGTGTGTGTGTGTGTGTGTGTGTGTGTGTGTGTGTGTGTGTGTGTAGGAACATAGGCATGTGTGTGCATACGTCTGAGTGTTACTTTCTATCTTGCTATTCAGAGTTCAGGAGCTCCCTAGAGCCTAAGGCTCCGACACTCTGTCCCTGCTTCAAAGAGAACACTCTGCAATCATAATGTAGCTTGTTTAAAACCTACATAAATAACTTTTGGAAAATCACTCACAGCAATGACACACACATCCACACAGCACACTTTCTTGGATTTTATATTTTTAGTGCTCAAGAAGAAACCAGAACAGCATAAACTCTCAGATGTATCCAGGAGGAATAAAAAGAGATGGCCTTTGCTTCAGTTAGGGTAATTCAGGTTAGGTGGAGGCTAGCAAACACTTATTCAGTAAAACAAAATCACTTTCATTGAAGTTTTGAAAACGTGACTTCCACTCTGCTCCGCGTTCATGCACAGCACTTCTTTCTGAATGAAATACATACAACTTTTAGAAGGTTGGAGGAAAATAGATGAGCTTGTATACCCAAGGGCAGACAAAGGAGTTAGGGTAAAGTGAGCCAGTGTTGCCCGCTCACCACAGGAACTGTCACATACACTCTTTGATGTATTATACAATGTCCTAGTTCCTCTTGACTTCTCCAGATAATGTGAAGAGAGTGCTATGCAAAGTCCTGGCATTTTAAAGATTAATCATGTTCTTCTTAGTTAGAAAAGTTACAATTATCCATCATGGCCTAGAAATGACTAAAACCTATGGGGATTCTCTGCTGTTCTTGTTTATTCGCTTGAAAGGGAAATTAGTTAAGGCTGTCTTCACAGGCGCTGCCTATTCCTACAGGAATCCAAGATTTAACCATCTACTGAGCACCTGCTGTATACATAAACAACTATGTCACCGTGATGAAGAGTAGATAGTTGATTGTAGCTGTTTATGTTATTTGGGATCTTGTATTCTAAAGGGGAGATTAGTCAGCACAGACTCTCCATCACAGTTTTATGGCACAGATTAAATGACATTTAACAGATTCTTTCAAGATTTCAGATTCTTTGCTTTTTTTTTTTTTTTTTTTTTTTTTTTTTTGGCCTGGTGCATGTAAGTCGCTAAACTATTAGGGATTTCATTTTTTTTGTCTAATAAATGAATGAGCAGATTTTGGAAATGACCTTCTTTTAAGGTCTGATTCAACCTGATTTCCTCAGCAATAAGTTTGGAGCATTCACCAATCATACCTCTTTCTTGACCTCCAAGTCACACACATGGCATGTAGACCATCTGAACAAATGACATACATAATTAAGCAGGTCCACGGGGTAACAAAGACTTGGAGAGTCAATCATCAAACACTAATTTAGAAAGTGCCACATACAGCCTGGTGATTAAAACCTAAACATCTGGAGAAAATGCAAACAGTGTTTAATGCTGGCAGGTACCAAGAGACTAGGAGGATGATCAATGTCTTCTGGGAAACAAGGGTCCTATTTATAGGGTGAAAGAAAGCCTTAGAGGAGTCTCTCAGCAAGCATAATATTAATTAAGACGTGATAACAGAAAGGAGAAGGAGTAGAGACTCAAAAGCGACATAAGAAATAAAAATGTAACACTGTCTTTTTTTTTTAAATTCCCTGCAAAGAACACTGTACAGAGATCACAAGATTATAGCACCTAAATGAATTGACTGCAGCAAGATAAAATTAACAAGATTTTTTTTTTTTTGCTTCCATATGATTTTGTAGCTTTAATCTCTGAGGATGTTACACACATCTTTGAAGGGACTGCCACTAAAGTTGGTTGGGAACAATAAGACAAGTATCACTGGTAAATCAAGCAGAGAAAAAAGACTTTTTCTTTTCCTTCATAACACAAATAGACTTGGAAGAGGATTTAAAAATGAGACTGAGATTTCAACATTACTTTTGCATTTCCTTTTATTCATGAATATCAGCTCTCCGGCTCACCCTCTGGATCACAGCTACTCCTTTCAGGTATGAATTAAGTCATCCTTTCTCATAGCCGACTGTATGTATAGCCTACAAACCTCTGCAGACACAAACGAGCCAAGGGATTTATCTTGAACTGGACATATGGAAGTGTTCTCCTGTGTGAACACACACTGTGTAAAATAGTTACCCTGCTTCTCCTCTGGCACTTGGACCCACTCAACCTTATTCTTTTGAGACTACCTCATATATCTGAGACAAGGTACAGGGTTCTTTCTACAAAATAGTCTGAATGAGCCAACATAATACATAGGGGCAGGGTTTCTGTATCTCTTAGTCAAGATATCCTAGAGTAACATATGATGTCATGACAATTTTTATTGTACCAGACATATCTCAGGAAACCTGTTGTAATTTTTCTCAAACTTAAGAAAGAAATTGGCAGTTTCATTATCAATTTAAAGTATAAATGGGGGTATGTTTGTTTTTTTTTCCTGCACTCTGATCCCAGTGACATCCTTAACAAGCTGTCTGTGAAGCTGGCCTGATGCCCACTGGTTGAGACATGATGAATAAAGAACTGCGCTTGTGCTCACACACAGCTAAAAATAGCACAAGGATGTGAAGACAAACAGGTTTCTGGGAACACAGACAGTTATGCGAATGTTGTCTGCTTTGTTTCAATTGTTCCCGCTGATGCAAAGCACACAAGGAAAAATCTGATACGTGAGAAGCTAGCTTGTCAGATAGTGTGAGGGCGAGCCAAAAGACTCAATAATGTGCTTTATATGATTCTCCTTTCACTGGAGAATTTTTCAGAAATTCTGAATTGAAGTAAGCTGGAGAGCCTTTGCCCTGTGTAATTAATGAAGTCTGATGGTGGGTTGTGTCCCCTCCTCCTCTTCATTCTACAACAACGTTATATTTGGAGGGAAAGATATTCATGTTTTAAGATGTTGCACAGGTACTATCTCTTTGGTTCAAATATCTTCCTATCAGTAGGCTTATATTTCATGGTGACAAATTTTCTTCAAAAGCAGAAAAACTATACAGAAATACATTGCTAGGCCAATTGTATTGTTTTTGAACCACTGTGAAAACATTCCCCATCTTCTAATATGTCCCAAGTCTCCCAGAATCTCGGTGGCCCTGAAGGCTCCATTTACCTGCAGAGGAAACTATGCCTTGGCTTAGGTTCACTCAGGAACATTGCAATTCAAACATTACAGGACCAACTGTGCATCTGGAAGCATCACTCCTAAAGAAGCTATTCTCTCACGGTCCTGGACAGCGACTTCCATTTTCCTGGAAATATGCTTTCTCGCAAGTCAGTTCAGAACATCTAAATGTCCATGGACAAACGTTTAGTGTAAAGTAAGTGGTCAGTACCGGTTAACTATGCACCCCTTGGCATTTAGCAGAATGGATTTCATAGAAGTCTTCTTTAGTTCCTTGTGTCCCACTTCAACCATTCTGTGAACAGTAGCCCATCTGGGCAGGAAAGCTACACTCTTAAAATCTGGCTCTTTAAAACAGAGTTGGTTTGAGGACCCTCATATGTATCCATCAGCTACAGAAATCACTGCAATCAATATTTGGCACTGCAATCTTAAAAATCAAGTTCATTTCAAATAGCACCAGGAAAGCAGAAACTATCACTGGAAAAGATCAGCTCTGAGGGTTCTTTCAGCTAGACATTCCCATTTTTCTTATTGCATGTTACAAATAAAAATGCCTCAGCCAAATCAACTCCCAGGAGGAATAGATTCATGGCAGGCACAGCAATTGCTGATTCTTAGTTCCAGGTCTTTCCTTTAGCCATCACACTGTTTTTACCATTATGGTGTGTTTGGAGG
Source organism: Uromys caudimaculatus (assembly GCA_028551405.1). Classification (NCBI taxonomy): domain Eukaryota; kingdom Metazoa; phylum Chordata; class Mammalia; order Rodentia; family Muridae; genus Uromys; species Uromys caudimaculatus. The sequence continues at coordinate 10,309,501 of CM052703.1, read as the reverse complement.
TGGAACTTGGATGCTGGCTTTTCATTGTTAAAGGTGGCGCATGCCTTTAATCCCAGCACTTGGGAGGCAGAGGCAGGCGGATTTCTGAGTTTGAGGCCAGCCTGGTCTACAGAGTGAGTTCCAGGACAGCCAGGGCTACACAGAGAAACCCTGTCTCGAAAAACTAAAAAAAAAAAAAAAAAAAAAAGTTGTGCTCGTAGAATAGTGCTAGTGTGGAGGTCCACGGACACACGGACAACATCTTCTTCCCTCCAACATGTGGGTTCCAGCTGTCAGGCTAGACAGCAAGCTCCTCTACCCACTGAGCTGTCTCACTGTCCTTATCTCTCTTTTTATCTCCAAACTTCATTGCCTCACATACCGTTTACTGATTGTTAAATTAAATTTACTCAAAATGTGAACTAGAACTAAAATCAATAGAGGAGATGAGAATCAATTTAAAGCCAGAAGACAACTAAATCTCATTACGAAACTGAAGGCTAGTAGTTCAGCTCCACATCGCAAGGCTGTACACAGCAGATCAAAATAGTTTAGATGAGACTACTGATGATGGCCAAGTAAAGATTCAATAAGCAATGCCGAGGGCACAGCGCTCATATTGAGCTGTGCTGTCTGATACTGTGATCCTCAGCCAAATACAACTATGCAAATGTAAGTTAATTAAAGTTAAATGAAGTTGCAAATTCAGTTGCTCCGTTATAGTAGCCACATTTAGAATATTCGCCAGCCAGGGGTTGCTAGTGTCTAAAGAACTAGACAGCGTCGAAGAAAATTCTGATTATCACAGAATGTTCTCCTGGACACTCTTAATTATAGGGGATAATCACTACTGTTACTCCCTATAATTTTATGAAGCAGGAGAAACAGGGTGGTGAGAAAGAAAAATAAAGAGCAAGCATTGATTAAGCCTGGACTGCTCTGTGCTGAGCACTTGAACTGTAGAATTTCATATATGACGCATAACAGTAGTCATGAGGCGACTGCTGTCCTTATCACCTCGTTAAGTTTGAGGACACTGCAGGGGTCAGTGAATTGAGTCCCTGTAGTTATGTACTCAGTGTTGAGCTCAGATGGGTCTTTACACAGGCCACCTGAATTCAGGGTCCATGTCCATCTGAAACGTTGCACTTACTGAGGAACTCGGCATGATTGGTGCCAGAGGGAACAGCGACTTTCCATTGGTGCTTCTAATACTATATACATTACACATGTCAGAAGTATGTGAGTAGTTTGTAAGACATTTGAGACCTGAATAAGAACAGGGATGGAAACAGGATGGTACCTTTGGGACTCGCCTAATCCATTTGTTATTATATTCAAGTTGAAAAGGGCAGACCAGAAGACAGGAAATACTGAACCTACTGTCAGCATCCAGTGGAAGCTCTGAGGTGAGAGAGCCTACACAGCAGTTTGGTCAGGGTAACAGAACACAGCTGAGGAAACAATTATAGGCTGCTCTCTGCTGATTCTTGGTGGATGCTATTTTTTCACCTTCTGCTTTGGCTTTCCATGACAGGATTCAGAAGGTGATAGTACAAGTTCATAAAACATATGTGGTTATAATATTTCTCTACCTTTGAGACATTTGTCAGTTACAGCCAAAGGTTTTCTTCTGAGACCAAAGCTTTCAGAAGAGAAGGTTCATCCCACACCGTAGGAAAAACCAGAAAGGACTAATACAGTAGAGAATTTGCAATTGCCCAGAGGAGGCATTGACTGTAGAGTGGATTGCCACCTGTAACTCTCAGATGGTGGCAAGGAGTTTATTCTCCCTGAACCCCAGTTTTATCATCTTAAATAGAGGATAATTCCTAAGGAAACTCACAGCTAATATCTGTGAATGGATTAAAGCCACCTCCTTAGCAGATTTCACTGTCACATGTGATGGCTCCATCCTGACGTTGGCGTATGGCCTGAACAAACTTGACAGATTCGACTTCTAGACTTCTCTAACTGCTGTGGGATCACGCCTTCCCTGAAACTCTAGCTAATCTATGTATTCTATGGCAAGAGGGAAATAAGTGTGTGTGTTGAAATTCACCTTCATTTGCCTCCTTACAACTTTTTCTGTTTTGAGACTGGCAGGGCAAGATTGTTTACAGGACGGTCAGCAGCCTCCACTCCCTGGACTCAGCCCTTCCTTAAACTGCAATAACAGGCCTAGCCCTCAGCCTGCTCTCTTCACAGCTGCTGACTGAAAAGTCAGGAGATGGCAGGTGTTTTGCCATCTTAACCTCATCAGCTTATTTTTGCACCTCTGTCCTCGCTTTATGCTAATGCAGGTTTAGGTAGCAAGTGTAGTTAGCCAAAGCAAGAAGGAGCCACACCTTGAATCAGTAGTGAACTAGATCCAAGTCTTACCTTACGCTTGTTGGTTGGACACACATAGAGATAGCTCAAAATTGTCTTCAACCCCACTTTATCATTCAGCTTTTCATAGGTTGTTCCATAATCGGTTGACCTGTAATTCAAAAGAAGCTTTAATGAGTGCAGAAGTATACGTCACTTGGCTGCTTGTCAGTGTAATGCATGCTTTGCATAGTAGAATGGCTCTCAGGAGGCCTCTAAATGATTCATGCAGTATATAATGACGCTTAATTATGTACACAGCAGCATCATGTGAGTGGTTAACATTTGCATTTAAATTGAATTGGTAAAAATTAAAACGCCATCCCTCCACTCCTTAAAGTATGCACTTTACATAATGGATGAGATTAATTCACAAAGATTAAGAAATGAGGACACCCTTTGAATTGACCACAAAAAATAAAAACATTTTTAGTTAGGTATGACACTTCTAAACTTTTGCTTTATCTCTGACACAGCGTAAAACCTGGGTGTCTTGATTCATCTACAAACTGTGTTTTCATTCATGAGTCATAGGATATATGGATTGTTACTTCCTACCAAGGTCATTCCATATATGTCCATTATTTAAAAACAAGAAAAATCTTCTGAACAAATAAAATCTCACACTCTTCCTGATGCCCTTTGCTGGTCCTAAACTGCACGAGTTCGGAGGGCATCAACTCTTGACCCTGAGGTTCTTTAAAGTCCTGTCAGTATTTAATCGCTTAACAACAAGCTACTAATTCAGATGAAATAAATCAGGTTTAATCGACTTTTTAATATAGTCTAAATTTTTAAGTTCATGTCATCATCATAAGAGGGTACAGCACGCACTGTAGGGGCTGAGTTTGAATAAAGTGATGGATAACACCTAAATGACCTATGCCAACAGAGTAGCTGATAAATGGGCTATTGAACATTTTAATCCAGGTTCTGGACCTCTGCTCTAGGTTGTTTTAATTCTACTTTCACCTTTTAAAAAAATCATTATTGAAGACTACAGCTTTATCATTTTCTCTCAGCCTTCCTTTCTCACAAAGAAAGTTTACAGTGAAATCCATGGTGTTATCCATATTTGTGGAGCTAATGAAACCCAGCCGACTTTGTGTGCTCAGTAGCAGGACACAGAACACAGTCCTTCTCAAATATCTCTCAGGTCACCTAAATAACAAAAATAAATGGGCATAATGTGTTATGAGCCATGATCGAGATACATACTAATACTGCTTAGAGAATAAAGTTGGTTTAATTTGCAAAGCAAAACAATGTCATTTAAATTTATTTTCCATGGTGATGAGTTGTACACATCTACAGGAGACAATAAGTGAGTGACAAGAACCTTGATAACTGCCTCGCTCTCATATGCTCAGGACCAAGTCTGGACATTAGGGAGATGCTCAGTCAGTGATGTGCTTGTCACACACTCATGATGGCATGAATGTTAACTCCAGCACACACACAAAGACAGGTACAGGAGTGGCAGTAGAGCCCAGGAGTTTCTATCTATACAGGGTAGATGAAATTAGCTCCACGTTCAGTAAGAGACTCTGCCTTAAAAACCTAAGGTGTAGAGTGACCAAGTAGAACATACAGTGTTAACTTCTAGCTTCTACACACTCACACATGCATGTATACACGCATAATGAACACACACACACACACACACACACACACACACACACACACACACACGCATAGACTGCACAAACCCACACCAAAACAAGATGGAAAGCAATTAAGAAAACATGATGCTGCTCTCTGGCCTTCATGTGCACATGCACACATGTGTACACATACAATGCACAAAGATTGTAATCTGGCCGGGCGGTGGTGGCGCACGCCTTTAATCCCAGCAGTTGGGAGGCAGAGGCAGGTGGATTTCTGAGTTCGAGGCCAGCCTGGTCTACAGAGTGAGTTCCAGGACAGCCAGAGCTACACAGAGAAACTCTGTCTCGAAAAAACCAAAACAAAAAACAAAAAACAAATAAAAAAAAAAGATTGTAATCTGGCCTAGGCACCGAATCCATAAAGCTCTTTAAGGGCATCACTAGATTCAAAAATTTATTCTGACTAGGTATTCAGGACATTTTATATGAAAATGTGACACAGATGTTACCAAAGGGCCAGTATTTTATAGGGCATAGATAGACTCTTACCCTATGGAGGAATGAGCATTAAACAACACGACTTGAAAGAATCTGTATATTTTGAAAGGAGATGACTTAGAAAGGGGAAGAATCTCAGGGAGAATCTCAGGGACTAGAACTGAGCCTATCCAAACACAGTACATAACTGGGTTTATTCAGGACTAGAGTCTGGACCTCCACAGTCAGACAGGTAAGGCATCCCCTTGACAACAAAGAAGGCCAGGGCCGGCTTCAGAATTCATTCACGAAACACAGAAACATTTCTTGTTATATTCATCTCCCAGCAATCCATCTTTCTCCCCAAACTCCCACTGTCTATGAGGAGACACACTGCTACTTTCAAAGAAGTATTAGGATCTCTTTCCTCACCCAGTCCATGGTTTATTGGATTTTTCAACTTTCTCCCTAGTCATCCTCAACTGACATTTCTCTACTCAGACCTCCTTGTCTCCTGGTCGGTTTCATAAAAATCCTCTGCCAAAGAATGTGCAGGGGCTTGGGTGCGTACCCATGTGTGTATGTGTGCATGCATACATATATGTAGTTGTGTTGGTTAGCCTTTTCCAACACGGTGTGTGTGTGTGTGTGTGTGTGTGTGAGTTCATGTTAACTATTATCCTAACATGAGACATAATAGAGTGAGTAACTCACATTTTACATTAGCAAAGTTTGGAAAAAATATTAGTTTATTGTCTGGGCAATACCTTATGTTCAAGAACAAGCAAACATACAGAATCTCTCTCTCTGGGAGCTAGTGCGAGAAAGATGAACTGTGCCCTGCTGGTACATTAGTAAATCTCACCTAGTGATGGATGAAAGCATAGGACTTCACTGGAGATGAATAGAAGACTCAAATGCTCTAGCAAAGTACTGGAATAGGAGCCTAAAGAGGGGGAAGACAGTAGATAATGGGTGAAGTGAAGAGGGGGTTTGTTGTTGTTTTTTGTTTGGTTGAACAACACCAGAACCAAAATTTTCTACAGCAGCAAATAAGGATTGATTTTATAAAGATCCTCTGCTAAAGAATTTTCAGATGCCTCGGTGTGTACACAAGTGTATGTGCAAATGCAAACATATATGTATTAGTGTTTGTATGTGCCTATGTGTTTGTGCATGCATGTCTGTGCATTTGCACATGCTGGTGTGAGCTTGTGAGTTACGTATGTGCAGGTGTGTGTGTGAGTGTGTGTGTGTAAACACAGAAAAATGTAATGGACTGAACAGCACAGATTTACATTAGCAAACATCGTTCAGAGATTATACTGCTTTACTGGGCACATTTTCTTTATAATATTTCATTTTTGTGGGCCTTGATATATCTGATATTATTTCTCTCTGATTTCTAATAGCTCATTTATCCAAAGCTCAAAACGAGATTTAAAATTTATCCCCTGTTCTCAGAAGTTCAGGTGGTCAAAATATTGTGACCTTGTAACAATCAGTTGTTATAAAAATAAATAATAATGTATTTCTCCCTCCCAAAGGTATAGCTTTTTGTCACGTGGTTTGGAAATGTAATAAAAGTCTTGGTGGGTATCATGGGTGGACCTACCACTGGCATGTCAGTACAGTTGTAAAAACATTAAATGCTTGTAGTCCAGCTGGTAGAGTGTCAGCGCACTGTTGTCAGAATCTCTGCCCCTCCCATCTTTCCACCACAGCTTCTCAGCTAGGCATACTCTGGTTTTCCTCACTCGTCAGTAAAAGTTTAAGGTGGAACAGCAAAGATCCTCCAAAACTTGTTCAAGCATCAAGACTATTACAGGAGCTGCATGATCAATGCCTAGGCAGAGCAGTTTGTCTCCAAGTAGGGAGACAGTGGCCGCATGGTTCTGTGCCCTGGAAGAAAATCCCTGGTGCCCATTAGATTCACGGCACTGTTTTCTCCATAGAGACATTTACAGACGTGGAGTGCCTTGAAAAGAGGGGCCAAGCATGTGTGAAGAAGACAGGGAGGTTCAGCAGCAAGTTGGTTGTAAGCCATTGTAGCAGTTGTTACATCTGTTAAATGATGTCTCTAAAACTGGGGAAAGGAGATAGTTTTCAAAACCAAAGTGTTTGGATATGCTTGAGTAGGCAAAACTCAATGGTCCTTTGCATTTAAAAAAATTCACAAAATTTTATTAATTTAATATATACTCACCCCTTTACTTGTCTAGCCCGTGTAGCTTTTTCTAAATTTATTTGATTACAGAACACATTCACAAGTGATATACAATGTGACTAGTGTTCTACACATCACCCTTTGGGAACACAATATTCTCCAAAAGGAACTAAAACAACAACTATGAAATTGGTTTTATAATGAAAGAAGGATAACAAAATAATTAAACAAGTAAAACTCGAAAACAGAAGTGTCAACTTGTGCTAACTACACAAAGATAATTATAAAGAAATCAAAACAAGTAAAAAAGACAGGGTGTTTTAAATAGGTATCATACATAGACATATCTAAGATAGAATATATGTGGCCTTGGATGCCCAGGTTGTATCATTTCAAAGTATATTATGAAGTAAGCAATTTTGTCTGCAGGACTTCTTTGCAGATTGGTCTAGCTTCAGTTTAAATAACAAAGTAAGAAAAAAAGACAAAATAACAGAAATAACAAAAAAAAAAAAAAAAAAAACAAGCAGCATAACTTTTTTCAATACCTATACTGTTCCCAAGAAGCTATGTGCTTAAAAAATTTATTTCAGGAAAAGAAATGGGCACAAGACGAAATAAAATCTTGCCATATTTTACTTTTGATCTTTAACCCTTCTGAGAGGTCTCACTTGGGACTCTTAGAACATTTTGAACTTATGCCCCTCCCTATTTGAGTATTTACTAAATACATAGAGTTCAGGTGAGTTGGTGTGAAGAGAGGAAAAAAAAAAAAAAAAAGAGCACACCTGTAGCATCCTGCCTACCTCCCAAGAGGTTATGATCTCTTTAGGATCAAGACACTTTCCATGTCACTTGGAGGAAAGAGTAGAACAGGATGCACCAACAAGAACTAGAAGAGATAAATGACTGAGAGAAACACACAGCATCATTACTAAACTAAATTAACCCCTAAAATACTTAGTAAAAATGGCGAGCACATATGAGCAATCTCTGAATAATGGCGTCCATTATTTATTTTCAGAAGGGATTCTCTTTGGCCAACGTTTACCAATACCCATAATGTGTAGCCTGAAGGACAATCTTAATTACTGAAAAATATTTTGATTTAGTTTGATGCCTAGACATTCATGAAGAGAGGGGGGGAGAAGGAGGGAGGAAGAGGAAGGGGGAGAGGGACAGGGACAAGGACAGGGACAGAGAGACTGGCAAAGCACCACTTTGTAGCAATCACAGGTCAGCAACTCAATAAGTAAAACAGAATTGCCCTGGACTCACAGAGACGTTCCACCATCCTATGACTTTGCCTTTCAAGTGCCAGGATTAAAGGCACATGGTACTATGTCTGGCAACTTTAATATGTCTAAGTTCCACTGTAGAATAGACTGCCATGCTTAAGAACTATAACACATAAGATTATAAAAATCAGACTTGGTTGAGTGCTAACAGTGTGACCCAAGCTCTTCACACCCAGAATTCTCTAAGATGAACAGGGATATTAATCATACATTACAAATACAAGGGAAGCAGCTGTAAGTCACCCAAAGCCAATGAGCTGAAAAGAGGCCCGAGTCTCCTCTATCAAAAGATATAGAAAAAACTGCTCTACTTGAAGAGTCTACTTCAGCATTTCTTGCCAAAAGGAATAGAATCTGAAGCTGCTTCTGGGTTGCATGATATAGGCTAAGGCCTGGATTTTCCATATAGCCACTGAAAGTAATCAATTCAGAAAATGAGAGCCGAACTCGGTGATATGGGCAAAAGAGAAATTTATGTTTAATCTATATAAGCCTTTATATATGTGAGGTCATTTTCTTATGATGGAGTGTAGTTGACTCTTGCTATTTAGAAGAACAGTACTGCCCAATTGTCATATTCAGAATACCAACATTTAGCATGGCTATTAATAATTAGTTCAACATCTCAGTATTTGTCACACTTCTCTACTTGTTTCACAGCCTTGTTCTTTGCTCTGAGTTTTCTATCTCACATGTTTTCTACATTTCATGGTTATTATTAGTGTTTAGTGTGGCTTTACTTTTTTTTTCCATTTGTAGTCTATGGATTTCATTGTTTTCATTAGTTTTAAATGTTTGAACTTGCGTGTGTGTGTATATGTATTTTTGAGTGTTTGTGTGGGCATGAGTGTGTGTGCAATTGCCTGTGGAGGCTAGAGGCATCACTCTGAAACTGGAGTTACAGGCAGTGTAAGCCAAGTGAAGTGGGTGCTAGGGACCACACTCAGGTCCTCGTCTCAGTCAGTAAGATCTCATAACTGTGGAGCCACCTCTCCTGCACATGCAGGTCATTTTGAATTCATAATTTTAATATGAATTTACAACTAACTCAAGTCTGCTATCAGTAACACTGCCCTGACTCGTGACTATTACAAGCACTGATACTGTCATTGACATCACTAACATATACATAAGCATGTCCCCATACATGTATGTAAAGATCTGTGCTTAAATGCATAGTAGGCATTATGGTAAACTGATAGCTGTTAGACTTATTAATAAAAGGGAAAAGAATGAAAATTGGCCCTTCATTGGCTCATTCTCTGATTTCTTTTGTTGTTGTTGTTGATCTATATTTTGACTTCTACCTGTCCTTCTGGCCAGGTTACTAACAAATATAAGCAAAACACCACAATTTTTGTCTGCTGGGGAAAGGCCTTCCATCCCCTGCCCTTTCGGAGGGTAATTTAGCAGGGCCTAGAACCCCAAGTGATTTGTCCTCTTTCCTCATTACATTAAGTACTTCCTTGTACTGTCCTCCTGTTTGCATGGATTAGAGAATTATCATCATTTTCTGTAGATAAGGTAGCCTTCACCTTTTCTTCACTGCTTTAAAAAAATACACACACACACACACACACACACACACACACACACACACACACACACACACACACTGTCTCTGTCTTCAGACACACCAGAAGAGGGCATAGGATCCCATTACAGATGGTTGTGAGCCACCATGTGGTTTCTGGGAATTGAACTCAGGACCTCTGGAAGAGCAGTCATTGCTCTTAACCACTGAGTCATCTCTCCTGCCCTTCTTCACTGTTTTCTAACCAATACTTTTTTTTAGTCTTTTGTTTTATCCAGGTTGAAGAAGACACTAGATAGGTGCAGGTTTTATTTCTTGGAGAATTGTCCCATTTGGTTCTAAAGTTTAAAGATGTTCTTTGATATCTGATGCTTATTAGCAAAGTTCCCTTAATATTTTTGTCTTACACTTTTGGTTTTGTTTTGTACTTGTCTCTCTTTTTCTTTTCTTTTTGGTATCCTCATGGCATGTATGTTGTATGCCTATAGCTGTCCCACAGTATTTAGATATTAAGAGTTAGTTAGTTTGATTGGTTTTCCAATGTAAGATGGGCATATCCTAGGCTATGATTTCTTGGGCAGCATGTGCTTACACTATGAACTTACCAGTATGTCTCAGCCTTTTTCTGTGCTTAGGTCAGACAGACAACAAGAGTGAGAGAGAATGATGTACCTCTCTGACTCAGGTTGTTTGGGTCTCACAAATTCTCAGCTTGTTGGCTTAAACTTAGATTTATCTGAGATCAGGCATTGTTAAGAATAAACGCCATACAACTAACTAAGAAATGTCACAATGAAGACACTGCTTGGGACACAACAGAGTCATCGTAGTTTGAAGTTCACAGTAGCATAGTAGCTGTGGTTGTCTGCACAAGACCTGCACAAGATCAATCCCACCAGAATCTCAACATGCATGGCAGAGAAGCTCATCTGCCTCCACCTTAGCTAAGGCTCTATTGGAAACTGATGGCTTCTAGATGAGGGGAGGTCATTTTTGTGACCTAGAAGGTCGTCTCTGTTCCAGCGGATGGCCCTATGCTTTAGGCACACAGGCAGACTTAGTGAGTTAGGCATTTTATAAGAGAAAATGAATTTATAAAATAGTAGCTGGGACAGTGGCACAAATTACAGCTTCGGGGGGAGGGCTTGGCAGAGTGTGAGCAGGGTTGTCTAAAGAGTTGGAGGGGGGAGGAAGAGGTATATATGATCAAAATACATTGCAGAAACATAAAATTTTCAAAAATCATTATCATACACAACTAATACACTGCAATAAATGTTTAAAAAAGAAATGAGACAAACAATAAATTATGTACAAATATTAAAAGTAAAAGAACAGAATGTGCTGGTAAATTTTGAGACTATTTTTTCTTCCAGTTTTAGAAATGCAAGGGTACAAATATCTTTCTCTGCTATTCACTATAAGGAGATGCTGGAGCCCATGAAAGTAAAAGTCATGAGAGTGTAAGCATGCCCCAACCTCTACCTCTTCATTCTCAGACTGGACCACTGGAGTGCTCAGAAATTCTGAAAGTTCAGTTCCATTGTCCAAAATCCAGCATTTTCCCCTGTGGAAGTATCTACCCGTGGGTTTGTACACTAACCAACTATAATTCTCCAGGCCTGTTGGACTTACTTGCCATTGAAGGAAACAGAATTTTCTCTGAATCATCACTTCAGTAACAAGTATCCACAGGGCAAAAGCAATTATTTGACTGTTTTCCTCATTTGTTATGAGGAAGTGTGGCAAGTACTAAGCTTTGTGATTTAAAATTAAGTCCCCACACACACCTTGACACTTGCTTTCTGATGACTGAGCTCTTGGAGAGTGTTCAGTATGTCTGTTCACCTGTAAGTTCTTGTTCCCCATGACAGTGCAGGCATATATCAGGTGTCTTCCTCAAATGGAAGACGGGTGGTGGAATGTACTTTAATGGACAAACTCTGAATACAGTGAGCTGAGCTGTTCTGTCAACATCCCTTAAGATATATGCAAATAACCTTGACTTCTCTACAGCACAACTCCTGAAGATGCAAGAAACACAGAGTAATACTGTTAAGGTCACAATGCAATGGCTTGAGCTACCAAGTCAGGCTCGAGGACAGGAAGCATCCGGACATTACTCAAATCATTGCCAATAAGATGTCCAGAGAGCGGAATAGTGTTTACCTCTAAATCATGCAGCTGTGACATCTGTGTTTTGTTTCTTTCCTAAAATCATTAAGAACAGCCATTTTCATTGCTCCTTGTGCATTTGGTGGCATAAAAATAGTTTGCAAAGTCAAAGGCTCATTGGCTGCCTTCAGATGCTGCTTCTTAATAACTTAGGATGCATGAGGTTAAAGCAGTGAGAATAATTTAGGGTTTGGAAAATGTTTGCAAGTGAGTCGACATTTAAATAACTTCATTATCATTCATTGCCAGATTTTTTTAACCTGTCAGTGCAATTGATATTTCTATTACCATGTTATAACAAACCCCTGCACATTTTAAATACAGTCACCAGATTCCATTAGCCTACCCACTGTCAAAAAAATACCTCCAAATCCATTTTTCATGATACCTCAAGAACATAATAGGCAACCTACATCAAACGATGACGCAGAGCTGAAGGAAACTGTCTCCTGCTTTCTAAGGGTTCTTCCGTGAAATACAGTTGCTGTCAGCCTAAACGTATAATTTAAGTGTTCTGCTCAGACACTATGGTGCATTCTGAACTGAACAAATTTCCCTGTTTCTCAGACTCACTGAGCTTCTTAAGTTAACTTGCAGACTTAGATCAAGGGGCTAAATATTGAGTTTAAGGGAGGTTATATAATTCGATATGAAGATATTCCTGCTAAAATACATTTTACATAATTTGGAACAGCTCATAAAAAGACTTTTTTTAATGAAAGGAAGGGTGCTTATATGCTAATGCATTGTAAACCTTCTCTTCTATCTGGGTTTCCTATGCCTAATCTTTCTAGACATATCTTCAGTTGAGGTGTTGATGTTTCTGGTGATTTACAGAGGGATAGGTAAGCCAGCTTGATGTATTTGATTAGGCTTGAATATGCATTGCTCTGAGAAAAATATGGCCCTGTGATATATAGTATAAAATATCAGTGATTTTCTGATAAAGATTCGCCAATAATGCAGAGAATATTAAATGTAATTGTCACTGATATCTTTGGCATTAGTGACAGGGTTTTTCTTTTGTGTGTGTGTGTGTGTGTTTGTGTGTGTGTGTGTGTGTGTGTGTGTGTGTGTGTGTGTATGTAAGAAAATCACTAACACTTATACATACACTTGACTACATGGATTTAAAACAAAGAAATCAAAGAAATTTAAGGAGAGCTCTCTAGTTCAAGAAGGGGCAGAAGCATTATTCTTTTTGTAAGATTTATTTTCTTTTAGTTTGTGTGTGTGTGTGTGTGTGTGTGTGTGTGTGTGTGTGTGTGTGTGTGTGTATGTGTGTGTATCCGTGTGTGTGTGTGTGTGTGTGTGTGTGTATCCACGCATATGTGTACAAGTGATCATGGAGTACAAAAGAGGCCATTGGATCCCTTGGAATTGGAGTTATAGGCAGTGGTGAGCTCTCCAATGTGGATCCTGGGAACTGA
>CM052703.1:10283540-10295964 GCA_028551405.1 Uromys caudimaculatus | reverse complement strand
GTGTGTGTGTGTGTGTGTGTGTGTGTGTGTGTGTGTGTGTGTGTGTATGTGTGTGTATCCGTGTGTGTGTGTGTGTGTGTGTGTGTGTATCCACGCATATGTGTACAAGTGATCATGGAGTACAAAAGAGGCCATTGGATCCCTTGGAATTGGAGTTATAGGCAGTGGTGAGCTCTCCAATGTGGATCCTGGGAACTGAATCTCAACCTCTGTAAGAACTCTTAACCACTGAGCCATCTCCCCAGGGCTCTGTATGTATCATTCTTAATTAGATCATTGACAATTGCTTCTATCTTACACACATGCACACGAACATGCACAATTGTAAACCTGTTATCTTCTTGCTGTGCCCTACAATCTACATCCATATTCATCTTCTAAAGTAGGCAAGTGCTGTTTCTGTTTACTTAGAATGTTTTATATTAATCCAGATAAATTGGCACTGACTCCTCTCTCAAAGCGCCATGTCTTTGGGAAGGCAATGCCCACTGCTAAGCAGACAAGCCAATAATTTTGCAGAGGGCAGGAGATCTGTATTTCTTCTCACCTTTGGAGTTTCCACTTCACAGCCATTTTCCCTGGGATGGCTCTCCTGACCCTGCCAATTAGCCAGTGTTCGTTGTTCTTCTGGGACACTTCAGGCTCTTCTGTATTGTGCTGTCACTGCCAATGTTCGTGGTTTTCTCTATTAGCAGAGTCCCTTCTTCAGATGTAGGGCTAGTTCATGTTTATACTTTCACCCTTCTTTCTACCACAGTTCATTTAAATACTTCAAAGTTGGACTTCCATGTCTCTTCCTTTACTGAACTCTGCCACATCCCTCTGCGGTGTAGAATGGCATTCTCAGTTGTTCCCAAGGTAACTCACCTGAACTCCTCCTTATTCAGTTTTTAGTCTACTAAGTATCCTACTCTGCTAATCTGACCTCTCTACCCTCTATTGGAAAGCATGGTACATTTAAACTTACTTTTCTCCACCTCTCTATTCCATTGCAATTACTTCATAGGAACTACCAGATGTTCAAACAATGTCGCTAATCTGAATTTAACAAACTACCCCTGAAAAGTCCCCTATCACCAGGAAGACAAATTTCAGAAAAGTCACCTTTGGTCTTTGCATTTGCATAGATATGGAGAAAAAGAACCTTCTGGACTTGAGGACTTGGTGTCAGGTAAGGATATTTATATGTCATAAATATTGCAGGAATTGGGATATACTAAGTTATAATATGCATATTACATTACCTGAAAATATAGCTATGCGGGCTGAGAAGATAGCTCTGAGAGTAAAGAGATTACTTGCAAAGATGAAGATCTGAGTTGAATCCTCAGAATCCATGTAAAAATGCAGGATGTGGTGATTTATTCTTGTAATCTCAGAGCTGACGATGTAGAGACAGGCAGATACTGGGGCTCACTGACAAGCCAACCTCACAAAATTTGGTAAGCTCCAGATGAGTGAGAGATCCTGTCTCCAAAAACAAGACAGAGAATAATAGCTCTTGAGCCATGGCACCTGAAGTTGACATACGGTCTCCACATATATGCATGCACAAGTACTTTCATGAACATGCATATATCGCTATGGAATATAAATGCACCTATAGTTACTCTGGTGAAATGAATTTGAGAGTAGATGTGCTTGCCTTGTTTTGTTTTATAAGATATTTCCTGACCATATGATAGAAGTCTAATATCCAGGCATTTCTGATCTGAATGGAAAACCGATCATCATAGTGGAATCAGATCTTTACAATCTACAACATCTCGACACATAAGTACTATTCCAAACAGATTGTAAATAAGTAAACGTATATTGGATGCTTAACATTAAACTCTGAGGTGTAGATTTACAAGCTTGACCCTTATATATTATTATAAACCTCCTATGAATTAAGTAATGACAAAAGTCCATGTTTTGCCATTAGAGGCTAAGACTACAAAGCAAAGAACTTGCATAATTAATGAGCGTAGTCTGGTTTCGTGGCTGATGTTTTTCTTTGTGATAGGTAATGAAAGAATCAAAGAAGTCTAAGCAAACCCTGCACAGAATTATGTTCACTGAAACACGTGTTCTGGAGCCCAGCCTTTCCTCATCTACTAGTTTATGTCTCTTAGTAATTCTGAAACCTTAAACTCCATCACACACTTTTAAGATCGATAAAATTAGTGTCTACATGATATGGTAAGTCCAATATTGTGATTCTGCAGAAGTATTTAGGATTTAAATGACATCAATTCAAGCATTTATTGCAGAACCAAAACATTAAGAGAGCTCATGTTCTCTAATTTTTCATGCAAAAGTATTTTCTAGGATCACAGATTTTGTTAGATATGTAAAAGTATACTCAACTTATCATGATGGAACATTACATGTAGTCTAAACATTTCAGAATCTATTGATGTAATACAGATAGAAGGTATACTATAAATGAAAAGTCACCCTTTTATGTAAACACAAAAAAACCAAGCATTTCTAGACATGCAAAAAAATTTTCCTGCTTACATTTCAGACCCACATCAAATTGAAAATTATAATCACATCTGGGAAAAGACAAAGGTTAGTCTTGGCCATTAATGAAGATATTACAAATCAAATGCATATAATGTTGAGAGCATGAATTCCAGACTCTACAATGGAATGAAAATAATCTTTATCCCAGTTATTCTTCAATCACTGATCTTTATCCCTGCCAGCTGGCAAAAGTAAATCTATCCAAGGCCCATATAGATGAACTGTGGGTGTGTCCATGCTCCTGATGTCACATTGGCCAGCGGCCTCTATTATTCAAGAGCATCGTCAGCCCACTGACATACAATTTCCAACTTTAAATGAAAAATTAAAAAAAAAATGATTTAGGAAGAACTCTCAAAACTATCAATAAAACATACACTAGAATATTTTTCCTTAAAAATTATTTTTAGATTTTGATGTGTGTGTGTGTGTGTGTGTGTGTGTGTGTGTGTGTGTGTGTGTGTGTGTGTGTGTTTATGTAGAGGAGCCAGAACAGGTTATTGCATTTCTTGGAACTAGACTTTCAGGTAGTCATGAGACAACTGATGTGGAAATTAGGAACTGAACTTAGGTCCTCTGGAAGAACAGTAATCATTATTAATGGCTAACTCATGTCTCTAGTCTGTACCCTGGATTCTTAAGTGTTTCAAAATGAACACAATGTAAAACAAAGCACTCATATTTTTCCTTGGTTGGTTTTGTTCTGGACACCAGAAGACTCTGAAAAGTTGATATCAGACGGTACAAAATGTTCCCCTAAAGTGCAAGACTTTAACTGTTTGTAACCAGGCATATATGTAACCTAGTAGAGGTCATGCTAATCGTTAGAAATTCAGTGTACCAAAGTAGGGAGATAGTCCCTTTATTCAGTCACCCAGCAATTATTCATGGAATGTGGCCCATGTTCCAAGCTTTGAACTGGCACTGGCAATGAAACAAACAGAACACATAATTAGTGTTCTCACGGAGATTAAATTGTACTCAGAAGAGAGAGAATATGAACACATGAATAGATGTTTTCCATGGGAGAGCTAAGCACAATGGAGAGGAAAACAGAGTAGAGACGTGTGATGCTTTATTGTGCACAATCAAAGAAGCCCTCTCTGGTGAGGCAATTGGGAATAACCATGAAGGACATACATGTCAGGAAAGAGTGTGACAGGCAGAAGGATAGAAAATGCAAAGACACCAGTACAGACTGATACATAGCGTATGTGAAGTGGTAAGAAGATGAACATGTCTTCAGCAAAGGATTAAACAAGGAGGAGACATAGCACCCAGATCTCAACACCACCTTGATAAGTATGCCGTGACTACACTATGTCTTGGCTACATGAAATCACTGGAGGTTTCTGAGAATAGGAAAAACAGGATTATGCTATGATAGAAGTGGGGAAAGATGGTGGAATTACAATTTGGAGTTGATTTTAGCTGCACAATAGAGACAATAATGATATCTGTCCTACAGGATCACTGAAAGGGTTGAGTAAGATGACTCTCCAAGAAGTTACAAGCCTGTGGTCCCCAAGCATAGTATAAGCAGTTACTACTGCATTAACCAAACTAGTTCAGGGTGCTATAATCATAGCTGAGAGTCTACTTCTGCATTTGAAATATCTAGATTAAAATAATCTGTGTCCAGAGAACACAGGCAGATGATCAACTCAAAGAACCAAAACACAAAACCATGTTATACATAAATATACCTCTGACCTGGATCTACATTTTGATCTTATACCCCAAAGGAAGACACAAATACATATAAAAAAAAATACACCTAAAATGAAGATACATTGAGATTTCTTAAAATTCATATCATTTCCCTCAAACATTCCCAGAGCCTCTTTCTCAGAATATGTCAATGAAAGCAGGGTCTATGCTAGTTGTATGCTGTTCCTGAGGAGGATGACACTACATTCCTAAAACACAGACTCTATCTACATAAAACCTTTGCAAGAAGGTTTGGTGGAGCTGAATGACAGCACATTGTTCTGGAGAGCTCAGATTTTCAACACCGTGACCTACATACATTCATCCTAAAATATCTTGGTTTTATAAGTGATGATTTCTTACTTTCCCTCTAAACCACCTACACTGATTGTTTACAATATCATACACACAATCTCTCTCTCTCTCTCTCTTTCTCAAGAGTATCATCCAGTTCATCTCTCCATTAAGCAGTTATTTTTTAATAGCTGGCTCCAATTTTACTTACACCAATAACTCCTTCAACTCAAGGCCTCGGTCCTTCCTTCACATTAGGACACTCAGTGTATATATGCCAATGGTACAGAAAAGTAATTAAGAGTCATCCTTCCAAAGATACTGTTCCAGGGCTTGTCACAGTAATATGCTCTGAAGTTGTCAGTGCATGCTGGGCCAACGACCTGCTGGGTGACCTTGGGCAAGTTTCCCATCCTCTCTGGGCTGTTCTTTAATAACACTGATTGGCCTCACAGAGTTGCTGGGAGGAATCACTAATCAACCTGATTGTTAAACACTTAGTGAACATAGAGCACTTTATAAATATTTACTAATATACAATGAGCTCAGTGCATCTGAGGAAAAAAGAGGGTACCATAATCAATGAAAGTTCTAAAAGGTGGGATAATTGTTGACACTCTGCCTGAAATACATCATTCCTATTAAATAGTCCCAGCACTCTAATGTGCTTCCATTTCCCTATCATAAGTAAAGGAAATAAATCACATGAAGCTTTAGTGTCACCTATTAGGCAAAGAAAGCTAGGAGATGGAAGTACACGCAAGGGAAAGCAAACAGCATCGGCTCATTCCTATGAAGCTGGGTGTACACAGTGCATATTATTTATCAAAGACAGATGAATGGGACTGGAGAGATGGCTCACTAGTTAAGAGCACAGGCTACATTTCCAGAGGATGGGTTTAATTCCCAGCACCCACATGGCACTCACACCTGCCTGTAAGTCCAGTTCCAGTAGATCTGACACCCTTCTACATACAAACACACATGAAAACAAAACACCAATGCACATAAAATGTAAAAAAGAAATAAATCACTTTAAAAAACATATGAACCAACTACAGTATATGACAGCCAGTACTCTGGGCACTGAGATATTCAATAAGCATATTACTGTCAGGAGTCTACATCTTAATATACAACACAATGAGGCTCAGCAATAGGACAATTGATATTTCTTGCTACAGAGGAAACAGGATGAAAACAAAATAGTATTGAATTAAAGTGATATTGTGGGGGCTGGGAGCTGCTTAGTGAGCAAAACACTAGCCATGCAAGTGTAAGAACCAGAGTCCGGATCCTCAGCACGGATGTAAACACATCTGGGTTGGCAGCAGCAGAAACCAAGGATCTCCAGAGTAAGCTTTCTAACTACACTAATCCTATCAGTGAGGTCTGGCTTCAATAGAAGAAACTTGCCTTAGTGAATAATGGTGTAAAGCAACTGAGGAAGGCAAGTGATTTCAGTCTGGACCTCCAAAGATCAAGTATGTATACATATGCACACATACACATATTGAAACAGATATGAACATGCACACACATTATAGACACATGCAAAAAAAAAATGCCTGTGTGGTAGATACTGTGGATGTCTTTGGAGGGTACATCTGAGAGGACCCTATCAGGACGACTACATTCACATAGAGGAATCTGTAGTGCAGAAACCTTCCAGTGCAAAGGGATAATCCCAAGAGACTCATCTTCTTATAGCTCTGATGGTACTGAATAGAAAGGCAGACGGGGACTAGATCTGTGGAGTGTGGAACAAGAGTCTGGATTTAATTGTGCGTGAGTTAGGAAAGCAAGGATGAAATGACAGTGTGGCAGAAATTGACACTATTCTTAAAGGGTCAGTTGGCTGCTATGAGAAGATTATAGAGTGACAGAAACAAAAGAATGGGCAGATCAATCAAGTAATAAAGATATCTGAGACTACGGAACTATGCCCGCCATCATTCTGAAGAGTAATTTTTAATGTTTTTCGTTGCTGTTATTTGTATGTAAAGGGCATTATCAAGTTATCACTTGCCCTTAAGTGTAGCTATTTATATATCATAATTTATGAATCCTAAAATTTTCTATTTATTATTCATACTAATTTCCACTTATAACTTAGAATAATGTCTTCAATTTCAATTCTTCTTTATTATAACCCAAATTCTATTTCTGACCCTGCCTTTTCACTTAGAAACTAAACAATCCCAGAGACAGCTGGCTGAACATACACTCTAGAGTGTGGCTCCCCTGACATTGAAGGTGATCTTTATAATCAGCATGAATAATTCATCAGTGTATCAGTTATACTTTATTATTATCATATACTTCAAGTTGAATAGTTTCAAAGTTATAGATTCCATTTTTTCTCTTAATCAGTTGAAGTTCATCCATCACTGTGTATCCCTTGTATCTATGAGGGTATAAAAGTTGCTATTAATGGCAACGGTTATGTTGTGAAATGAGAACCACTATTTCCTCCTCTTGACATCTAACCTTAGGTCAAGCACAGGATTTAGAGATGGATTTTTATACAAAGTAAGATCAAAGTACATAGCTGGAGATTAATGCCAGCTCAGACACACAAGGAAATGCCCTTCCTGGATGCTTGCCAGAAGAAATACAGTCAGTAATGTGGATAGTTCATCAAAACTACCCAAGGGTGGGCAGAGGGATGACGGAACGGATCCCATGTCTTTCAGCATGTGTCCATAAGCCTCATTTTCTCAAGGAAAATTATGATCTCCCAATGTCCTGTTCAGAGATGCCCGGAGAAAATTCCTCAAGATTTCTTCATTAACCCATGTGATCTTTAACTCTTCATTGAATATCATTTATGGGGATGGCTCGGCCCTAAAGTTCTCTCCTGAATTACAGGGCAATGGTTTATGAACCTTGCAGCTAAACCACTGGTAATGCCAACTGAATCAATCCTTCCATCCTAGCACCTAAAGAAGTAAATATTTTCATGTCATGGAGATTTGTTTTTCTAGAATGAACATCCTGGGGAAAGACTGGCCTCATACCATGTTCACTGTTTCCTTTGGTCAGTGCCTGTTTAAAGGCCTAGCGTTTCCAGGAAGTGACATCATGCTTCTAAAACTCAAGGGATAATGTGGGATCTTCTCTGGACTTCTGACATACTTCTACTATTTGCTTTAAAATGTGTTTTTAGGGCTGGCAGGGTGCCTCTGTGGGCACAAACTCTTGCCTAGTTTAGGACATAGAACCCATGATGGAAGAGAGAAAGAATTCCTAGTCATTGTCTTCTGAACCCTGAAGGTACACCTGAGCACTTACAATCCCACCCCCACAGATCAAGAAGAAGGAATACTTGTTACACACACACACACACACACACACACACACACACACACACACACACACTCATACGCACGGGTACCCAAGTTCAGAACCTCAGGACCAGTGTAAAAACTGAAGCCTATGAACTCAGTGTAGTGAAGTAAAGACAAGAAGATTGCTGGAGCTTACCGGCTGCTAGCATAAGTCTAAGGTCTGTGGGAACCTTTCTAAGTAATAAGAAGAATATAGCTCAAGACCCTCAGCATTCTTCTCTGGCCTGCAGGTACAGATAGATAGATATATGAACACATAATACACAGAATGATGAGGGGAAACTTCGAGAAAAATGCTTATCACAAGACAAAGACTCATCAAAACAGTGATTACTATTTACAAGACATTCATATCTTTCTAAATAAACGAGGACAAGGGGCTTGATGTAGCATAATTTTCAAATGTCACACTAAGTGCTCTCCTGTGGCTGAACTTTCTTGATACAAACTCCATTTTACATATGAACATTATTAGTGTTTCATCTTAACATACACTAAATTTCAATGGATATTTCTTATATATAATGATTTTTAAATGCACACTGATAAATAGTAGCAAGCAATTATTTCTGAAAACTCGATCTTCATGTTCACAGTGCTCACAACAGGAGAAGTGGTGCAATTATCAGTCAAAATACAGCTCCTCTATCTGACAGTTACTTTTAACATTACAGTTCCATATTAAAACTATATAATAACAGTAGATTTTATGTTATATACATTTTAACTCTATAATATAGATACAAAGTTTTGTTTTCTAAATATATTTTTAATGGTATATACATGTGAGTGTAGCTAGCACAATTTTGCTGCTCACTACCTAAAAACAACTATGCCCAGTGCTACATTACCAGATGGGGGCAGGGTCATATGATGAAGTTGCATTACCTGAAGGGGAAGAGGGTCTTTGTAGGTATAATAGTTACTAATTCTTTATCCTTAAAGTCAATACTTTATCCTGGAGTCAATAGGTGGACCTGATTTGACTGTGGGTGTTTTCAAGGCAGAAGAGGAAGTTGGATTCCAAGTGTGAGGCATGACTATTTAGCACTTAGCATGGCTGTATTAAAAACAGACGATCCGGTGAGAGTAGACATCCATGCTATGAACGAGTAGAAAAGAATCTGGAGTTAACAACAGGTAAGACAAAGAGAATTCCAACCTATAGTCTCAGTAATTTGATTTACCAATAATCTGAAACGGCATAGAAAACACTCCCTTCCCAGGGGAAGAAAGGCGGTTGATAATTGTTTTATGAGGCCCTACGCAACAAACTCTGCTCTCTGAGCTGCCAATCTGTAGGATTATATGTTATCTGTGGAGGTTAAGTTGCTAAGTGTCTGGTAATTGTCTTAGCAGCAATAGAAACCTAACTTAGCCCCATGGGACATATTAGCTCTGATGAGGACGGTAATGACAACATTGGACAGGCAAAGCCATGAGCTACCAGATGCAAGTGTGTCACTTTCCTCATGTCACTTTGGAACATGGTCAGGTATTGACCTGGTTCCAAGCACAGGCCTTTATGCATGAAAACCCCATTCTTCTTACCCATGTAGGCATGTTCTGTCCATCCTGAGCGTTATGCTGTGAAAAGTGAGTGCATCTCAGCTGCATCACATTTAATAATATGAAACAGAGACAAGACATGGTGTTGCCTGATGAACAAATTAATATTCTTGTGTAACTAGAAGGAATATACCTACAAATAGACTTGGGGGGATAAAATATCTCAGCAGGAAAGCTCTTCAATATGATGTCATTGAGAGGCATTAAAGAGACTTTTCTCTTACGTGATGTGTTGGGGTACATTGTGAGAAGGTGGGTCTCTACCATCAATTGTTGATTGCTCTGCTGGCAGAGAGCTAAGTACTATCTGGAGCTTGGTATTTGCCTGTTGGCTTGAATAAAGAGTTGATGCCCAATAGCTAGGCAGTAAGTAGAAGGTAAAAGTTCTGGGCTGAGAAAGGATTTGTGAGAGAAAAAAAATCACAAGCAGGAGATTTTCCAGGGACACAAGAAGGAATACAAGACGTGGCTGAGAGAAAGTTAAAGAACTAGCCACATGGTAGGAGATCATGGGTTAAAATAGTGAGATTAAGTTAAATGAGCTAGCTGGGGGCAGGAGGATCAAGCTAAAGGCCTATGCTTTAAAATATACGAGTCTCCATGTTTTTATTTACAATTCCAGTAGGTCTGTGAAAGTCCCATTATATGACTTTTGCCCAACAGCTATGAGGAGGAGGAAAAAAAGGATAAAGTCTGTCAAAAAATACAAAATTTGAAGATTTTCATCAGAGCTTTTAATCCAACTGGTACCTAAAATGTTCATCTATACCTATAATTCTTCTGTGATTGAATATCTACAATTTAATATGCTTTCTACAATTAGAACACTGTATAAAAAAGATTTAGATAAGAAAATTATTGAAAGAATTTTTTAAATATACAAGATAAAGAGAATTATGAAAAGAGATTTTGAACTATACAAGACTAACAAAGAACAGTCTATAAACCAACAACAAAACAGAAGAAATAAAATGAAACCTAAATACCAGAGTAGATTGTATGGGGCCCAAAGCAGCAGCCAGTACTCTAAGTTCCAAATGTCAACATCAATGTTAGCTATGGAATGAGATCTCTGAAGTACATGATGCAAAAAGGCTGGGCTCTTTGAAATGGAAACGATGCACAGGTAGTTAAAAGACCTTGGCTTTGGAGATAATTAGTCCTTTACTAGCATCCTAGATGGCTCACTCACCATGTGATTCCGAGACACTTCTTCATCCTAAGAGTTAGTGTATTCTCTCCAAAATGGGAAGAGGAGTCCCTGGCACCTAGCAAAGCACTAAAGAGTAAAAGTACCATCATGATTTTGGTATAGTGCAGCTACTTAATATCTATTCTTCTTCTATCCGCTCTCTGAGACAAAAGCCCCAAGGGTGATAAATATATTCCAAATTGGCTAATCCCAGACCTGGTCTTTAACCTTTTCAGAGAGAACAGCTTGCATCCCATTATTTTTTAAATGCCACAAAAGGAAATTCATTAACATCTCTTAGTCATTTGTTCTAGTAACATCACTTCAACCAAGAATCCATCCTCAAATTCCACCTAATAAACCTTAAATAAATTATCTATCCATGGCACGTACTCATCGAGAAGAGAAGAAATGACACCGCCACAGTACTTTTAGAACAGAGGCTTAGCAATATAAGCCAAGAAGATTACACTTCACTGCCCCGCTTGTTACTCACCATCCATAGGCTAAATTTCATTCTTTACCTGCTGTCATATCTCTCCTATGTAAACTAGTAACATTTATGATAGTAATCTCCCTAACATTAATATATTTATTCACTCAACTTGTACTAAAAGGATCTCTTGCATGCCATTGGTCCTTATACAGTAGGCAAATAAGCAAGTACAAAGTGGTGGACTTTGATTTGTAGATAAAGTGGTCCTCGAAAAGACTTGCATACTGAAGGCTTTATCATCTGCTGGTGGCACCATTGAAAAGTAACTAGGTTGATGGGGCAATAGTTGAGTCAGGACTATGTCTGAATGGATGGTGAGGCTTTGGGGGAGGAGGTAGCTTGTTGGCAGTGTGACTGATAATTCCTCTTATCCCAGGACCTTTCCTTCTTTGCACACTGCTTCCTGGATGTTCTGAGGGAAGCAGCTGTCCTCAGCCAAGCCCTGCTACCATGATGCTTTCACCTGACACAGTCCTAAAAGCAATGCAGCTAGCTGACCATGGATGAACGTCTCTCCAAGTGGAAGACTGAAGAAACGCTTCATCCTTTTTAGCTGCCTCCACACACCCTTGTCATAGAGATGAACAGATGAGTAATATAACTGCCTCTGGAATCTCTGAGGACAAGTTCATCTACGTCTCCAGAAGTCAGTGCTGCTATCTCTTCCAGATCCTCTGAATGTGGAATTCCTACAGTTGGTTGTCAATGTCTCGTTCTCATCCTCCTAAAACCTACAGAATTGCTTGCAATCCTCCAGGTTTGACTGATAAAAATTTTCCAAAATAGGGGTGATGGTATAGATGAGTATTGGCAAACTTTTAAAAACTGAATTACTATTTATTATTATTATCATTATTATCATTATCATGGTTTGTTGACATCAGAGTCTCTTCTTGCAATTTTACAACTATGGTCAACATGTAAACAGGTGGCTGAAGCTGTGTTCCAATAACGCTTTATTTAAAGAAATAAACACAATGGTAAGAACCTGGCTTTGGTTTATTGAACTTAGTCTAAGCCTTTCATACTAGAATGTATCATTAATGACTGCTAAACTTTTTATTCCGGGTATTTCTCTCTCTGTCTCTGTATATCTCCTTTCCTATCTCCCTCCTTCCTTCCCACCTTCTACACACACACACACACACACACACACACACACACACACACACACACACGAGGTGAAAAGGCAAAAATAAAAATAGCTATTATAAGGAAAATGTTTCTGTTAAGACACTTGCTAAAAATGTGATCAGCAACAATCTACACTGGATAGGGATGCTGCCCCAGGTTGCATCA
>CM052703.1:10255855-10283440 GCA_028551405.1 Uromys caudimaculatus | reverse complement strand
TGTGATCAGCAACAATCTACACTGGATAGGGATGCTGCCCCAGGTTGCATCAGAGCTATTAAATCTCCTGACAGTTGCTGATATAGAAAACTGAAGGATTCAATCAAAACAGTACACACACACACACACACACACACACACACACACACACACACACACACCACTCATAAGATAGTCACAGAAAAACTTCTACCAATTATGGTAAATATATACATTATAGTACCATATAGATATGGTATGTAGCATTACAATTTATAACACTTGAATTTTAAAAAGCCATATCCATACAAGGGAGGTTTAGCACCAAGTGTCCCAAGTGTCTGTGACAGCCTATGAGGTCTGCTCTCCTTACTGTGTGAAGAAAGCCCTTGACATTTAAGTGTAACCAGATGCTTTTCAATTTGATGTGATTTGACAAGAGCCACTTAAAGCCAGTCGATGACATGCATCTCATAGGCATGAAGCATGCTATGCTCTTCTAAATGCCTGTGCATAAGGGGTTCATCCCATGAGTTGGGAACGTGTTTTCGGCAGCGTTAATAGCACCTTTACTCTCATTTCTTCATAATTCTGACTGCTTTCATGTCTCTTTCACCTTGCATATCCTCAAATCTTTTCTATTCTCAAAGACTCTATTAAAGATACACAACCTAGTACGCAAAATCGCGAGAAAAGGATATATAAAACCGGTATTTTCAATCCCTCCCTCCCTCCCTCTCTCTCTCTCTCTCTCTCTCTCTCTCTCTCTCTCATAAGCTCCACTGATGACTATAGCTTCTCCAGTTCCAGTCAAGAAAATGACAACACTCTTCATCTTGCACAGGTATACTGACCTTTCACACAGTGACACAGTGGGAAAGACCTGGCATTTTATAAGGTGGCATCTGTAATCAAGACACAAAGTCTTGTTCAAACTTCATAATAAACCTAAGCTGGAGTTCTGAACCAATAAATTGTTCCCTGCTGAAAGCTATCAGTCACTTCTCAGGCACTACAGCATTGCCTGTTGCCTCTGGTTCTGTGAACTGCTCTGTGTCTAGAGGCATTGTCAACGCTCCAGTCTTCCTCTACCCTCCCCTTTCACTTGTCTCCAGTTCTCTCTCATTCTTCTGCTCATTTTAAATCCTTCTAGGGCACACTTAACATGTGGTATACCACCTGGGCTCTTGGTTGCTAATGGAATAACAAATGAAGTATTCAAACCCATTACAAAACATTCAAATACTCATACCCAACAATGGACAGGATTTTATTTCAAATAGGGTTCTCAGGTAATGCAAGAGTCTCTCAGCTATATCCACCATTGGGAACATAATGATACTTTCATATTGCATTTTAGGAAGTTTTCCTCCACCCAGAAGAGGCACCTTGACCTTCACGTCTTGCACCATTTAGTGGATTTTCAATTCGCATTAACAATAGGATGAATTGATCTACATTTAAGAGAATTTAATCACGTCTTGGAGGCAAATTTAGCTTAAATCAGAGCTTTACTTAGGACTTTCAAGTAAATTTCTGTTTAAAAGGTCAATTTCTAACATTTGTCAGTTAAAGCTCACACCAGGCAAATTAGATTCACCTCCCCTTGTCCAAAGTGCAGACAGTTTCCACACAGACATCTCTGGAGGCTGTCAATTAGAAGAAACATCCTAAATAAAAAGACAATAGAGAAGGTTTTATTTCTGTTTTTGAAGAAGACAGGACTACTTATTAATTCAACAGTTAGGATTCTTGGTCCTATAAAAATGGCTATCTCATGATGGTTGATGGAAAGGAAAGCGTTATCATTATAAATAATTCAAAATCATTTCCGGGGCCTACGGAGATGGTTCAGTAGTTAAGACCTCTGGTTGCTTTTCTGGAGGACCAGGGTTTGGTTCCCTGCATGCACATGGTTGCTCACAACATCTATATAAGTCCAGTCCCAGGGGTTTAATGTCATCATCCAGCTGCTACAGACAATGCATGCATACAGTGGACAGACATACACGAACAATGTATGCACATACAGACATACACAAACAGTGCATGTACACTGTGCACAGATATACATGGACAACGTATGCACACAGTGCACAGACATACACAGACAGTGCACCCACACAGCACACAGACATACATGGACAATGCATGTACACTGTGCCCAGACATACACGGACAACGCACGTACATAGTGCATAGGCAAAACACTCATTCACATAAAAATGGAAAATAAATCAAAGTAAAATTATTTGAACACATATAAAAGAGGAAAAAAGGTAAAGGAATATATATTACTCTATGTATTTTTGAGACAGGGTCTCTCCCTGTACTTCACACTAGCTTTGAACTTGAGTTCCTTGTAACCTCCTTTACTTTAGCTTGCATGTACATAGAACCACATGCCTTCCCAGCAGTGCCAGGCTTGGGTTTTAAGCCTTTGTCGCAGCCTATAATTCTTATTCCAGACAAAAATTACCTCAACAATGGGAAATTTCTATGTAATCACCAAGGCCAGAGTTTAGGAAAATCATACCACGTGAGATGTGGAGATGTATGTGTTTTGAAAAGAATAAAGTTTAGGCTGTTTTAGGTTTCTGCAGAAAGTTTTATGAAGCGAGATGAGTATAACAAACTATTTGTTTAGACAAAGACGTAGCTGGTGCTGTGTCTATCAGATTTCGTTGCTTATACTTTTCTGTGTCAGATGAGAAGTATTTCTCTAAAATGTAATAAAGTTTTAGAGGGGACAGAGAGCACTTGAGAAAGGAGAAACTGTTGCTTTTCAATTTTCTCTATCAACAGAAGATCAAACAGGACTGGGTGACCTGGATTCTTCCCCTTTTGTCCTCAATTATTAAATGTCTCAAAATTTACTTTAAAGAGAAAAAGAGTCACAGCCAAACACGTAACACTGATTTTTGCCCGTGATTCGTGTAAAGGAATGGTATCTGGCAGGTCTCTTCCACGAGAGCTGCTATTGTTTTAGTGACTCTGAGTAACAGAGACATCGCTGAGAACCACTAGGGAAAAGTGGAGAGATGGATGATCGCCTCAGAGAGAGCAGCAAGGATGCTCATTGTATCACTAACATGCTGATCTATGATACTGACAGGCGAGGTGTGGGAGACACAAGGGCCTGTTTTTCCTTAGAAATTCTTTTAGTCAGATCTCTCTCTCTCTCTCTCTCTCTCTCTCTCTCTCTCTCTCTCTCTCTCTTCCTCCCTCCCTCCCTCTCTCTCTCCCTCCCTTCCCCCCCCCCCCACACACACACATACACACACACCATATTTTGGATTGAGTGACTGACTGAGTGACAACTCTAATTGAGTTGTCCCAAGATTATTAAGGAGGCTGTCCCTTCGAAGTACCCTGTGATTACTATTGATCTGTTCAGCTCATTGCAACTCAACCTTACCTGGCTGGTCATGAAAAAGGATGGGTGTTATTAAAGATCCTGATTCCTCCTCTGCAGGTATCAGTCATTAGGAAGGAAGTATAGTACCAACATCCGGGCATGCAGAAAGGCTGATATAAGACCTTTCCAGAACCCTGAATCTACTGCCATAAAGTTCGGATAGCTCAAAGTCATAAAAAGACTTCTTTTCAAATATACAGAATGGAGTTTGAATTTATTAGAAATGAAAAATAACTCAGTAAAGCAAAAAACCAGAGTTCCTGGACTCAATAATCAGCAGTTACTAATATATAATATGTCTAGAACATGCCAGGCATTAAACAGAACATTTACAGGGTACAGGATTACCACTTTGAAAATGCAACTGATTTCATAGATTTTTCACACTATCTTCTGGATATTAATGTACGCTTCAGCGACTACTGGTCTTCCAAAAACTTCCCAATACATGTGATCTCCAGTAGACACATGTTAGTCATGTACGATGGTATTAGTACTAATTAATGTAATACAGTTTTAACAACTAATCACAGCTATAGTACTTCATTAAGTTCAAGAATCAATGAATTGTTAAAACTTTGAAATTATGATAAATTTAAATGGAGATAAATCAGAGATTATCTTGATTCATCCTACTTTGAAAAAACATTTTTCAGTATTTTTAACCTATCAGCATTTTATAGCACTACATTTATTGCATGGTGTGTTAAAAAAGAGAAATCAAGATAGCAAAATCTGCCTGTCATTCAATAGTCTCAGATACATTAGAGGGTTATTAGAAAATGGAAAATGTTATTATGTCAGTGCATGAGAGTAAATATGCCTTCCAATAAAGAAGCAGATGTAACATGCTCAGAGCATAGTAGGCTTTCATGCTCAGAGCATACTTGAATCACTAGTAGAAAAACTAATCCATTCACAGAATATTTCTTTGAAAGCTATACAATCCAAAACAGAAAGAAAATCTAGTGTTGACTAGTTCAGAGATTTGCTTTTTAAAACTGAATTCTGCTTATATGACTATAATTTCCATCACAAATGCATTGTTTCCTATGAAATGCACCATTTCATGATATAGTGCATTTCGTGTAGTCGTTAGCTTGCATACAGATAGATACACTCTATTTAATGACGGGCTGGCTAAACATAAAATGCTACAAGCTGCAAACTAACCTGGATAGGTTCCTGCTCTTCTTTCTATCTGTTACTGCCTGTCTTGATCTCCTTAGTTCTGTGGTTTTATCAGAAAGGAATAGGAGTGTGCTGCCCTACTGCTGCTTCCTGTAATGCTACAGGTGTACATCAAGAAAATGCAAAGAAAAGCAACTGGATTTCAGTTCGTCAGAAGCGCATTTGCAGTATCTATGATATGCAATGTGCACAGGAAGGAATAATTTATTAGTCCCCTAAAAAAAGAGACCAGACCTATTATCCTTCGCATTCACAGCTTCCTTCCTTAGATCCAGTTGACCAAGGTCCCATCCAAAATGAGAAAATAGTTAAGGCTGGCAACTGTTTATTAAGTAAGTAGAATCTTTTAAGTTATTTAACATGTTAAATTATTTAATAATTACTGTGAAAGCAGCATTAAAAATAAAAGGCAAACTGTCAAGATCAAGAGCAACATAAGAGGAAAACCAATCCTGGCCTATTTTTCTCATGGTTTTGCTGAGTATCTGGAAATGGTAGCTGGGCAATTAAAAACCCTCAAATGACAGTCCTGTCCTCATGTTTATCTCAGGAAATCAATTATCCTTGACTATGTTACATAACATAAAGCATATAATATCTGTCTTGTTGGCCTCCTGGGGTTTTATTCCATGACCAATTCAAATGTCACTGTAACAGCCATCTCAAAGAGAAATAACCTACTCTCCACTGGACTTCATATGCTATTTGCGTATCATGAGAAAAATAAATCAACATAGAAAAATATAGACAACAGTACAAAGTATCAAATGATCTCTTAACTTTTTGAAATAGATTATAAGCTGTTTAGGGGTGGCAGAATTAGTGTCTAAGACCTTGCTCTAAGCAGTGTACTGGCCACTTAAAGAGAAAGGCAGAACCTATGTTGAATAAGTTAATTAGCTATGAATGTGAAAGCATATAAACCACCTGAACGAATTTTCAATTGTCCTGTGCTGTTGTTAGAGAGACGTATGTGCCACAAAACTAAGATCAACTTCCTCCTCCTCCTCCTCCTCCTCCTCCTCCTCCTCCTCCTCCTCCTCCCCCTCCTCCTCCTTCTCCTCCTCCTCCTCCTTTTCTTCCTCCTCCTCCTCTTCCTTTTCCTTCTCCTCCTCCTCCTCCCTCAAATCACCAAGGTCATTACAATAAAGTTTTTCTCTAGTGATAGGTAATTCTCCTTTAAATACTGGTATAATCTTTGTGTTATATATTCAGAAATGAGCTATAATCTTCTATAGCTTCTGGCAGGTATGGAGAAGATACCTTCTGGGAGGAGAAGCAGAGGCATGCTGTTCTCTCACTCCCCAGACATCCTAGACATTGGCAGAAAGCCTTCTCTCATTGCCTCGTGATACTTCGTAGCTCTAAATGGACAATCTGGCCACTGTCCCTGATAGCAATCTTCATAGGTGATGGGTGTCCATGAAAGCAAATAGAGCACAGCCCTAAGCCAAACTTGAGATTGGGACATTCAGCTTTCCCAATAATAGCGATGTTCCTAAAACTGTCAGAACCAACTGGCAACCTACTAGGGTAAATCAACACACAATTGGAAAAAGAAAGGCATCTGAGCTCCATTATCTAGTGCAGTTGAAATACGGAGCAGAAATCTGTAATGTAAACAATAACTTCTGACCATAGCTTTCTGGAGCCTCCCACACTGCCCTCCCATGGAGCCCACTCAGAAGGCCTCTGCTGTTCTCCCCTTCCCTCTCCTCCCTTCACAAAGAACTCTTACACTTCAGGTTGTCTTTCTTGCCCTCGCTATTTATACATATCAAACCTTTTTCCTTTCCTGTGTCTCAAAATTAACTGGGGATGGTTTCCTTGTAATAAAATGGCTACATTCCTGATTAACGAATGTGATAAAACCCGCTGTCAATTACCCTAATTGATCTGACAACCTGATTAGACCCAGGGAGGGCTGATTTCCTCAGCCGAGCCTTATTAAGGAGGAGAAAACAAAACAAAGGCCCGTGTAATTAAAATGTGATCGCTAGCCATGAGTTGTGAAATCAGGCCTGAGAGGCATTACTAAAGGCAAAACTTTTTTTAAGTGACATCCTAGAAAGGTAAGTGACACACTGTGGTCACCCAAATCAGTAAGAGACCAGGAAAGCATGCTGAGAATGCTGAGCAGAGCTGAGAGGGCTTCTCCTCAGTTCCTGACTCGCTAGCAGTTTTGAAATGGTGAAAGCCCCTCCTTGGTTTGTGGTGGGAGAACAGACCCCTAGCTGCATCTGTGGTACCATGAACCCATATCAAATGCCAGCTATATTTGCAATTATATGGGGTTTTGTGTTTCTTTATGGACAACTGAGTGGAAAGCAGAAGGCTCCCTACAGTAACGGGAATTTAATAAATTACCCTGGGGAGCAAAGTCCAGAACATCAATACAACGTCACAAAGCCATGACTGCCCTGGCCAATACACTAGAACATGTATTCCCAAACTCACGCTCATTAGAATATCTCGTACCCCATATACTTGGGTTAAAAGCAGCATTTTGTTGTGAACAGATGCCTCAGTAGAGACAACTTAAAGGAGGACAAGTTAACTCTGGCTCAAAGTTTCAGAGGGCATAGGTGATCAAGGAGGGGAAGGCCTATCCTTCCTACTCTGCTTTTCCTCCCTTTATGGTGTGACCACATCCTGTGGACTTACTGAGGGGAAGGGAGGCAAGAACAAACGGGGTGGATGGAGTTCTCAGGCAGCAAGTGATCACAAGAAACAGACTTCTTCCATGGGAGACAGGCTTCAGGAGACAGATCATTTAATCGGGGGGGGGGGCTATTTAAACCTTTGGGGGAGTGAGTGTACACCATTGACCTGGCCAGGATCCTGGGATGCCTTATTTGCATAAGGAAGAATCCCAGGTGCTGCTGGACATGACCATATAAGGGGGAAGGAAGTTTAGCCTGGCTATCTTGTTACAGGATCTCCTCTGGTGGGGCAAAGGTGGGAGCACAGGGACAAGCAGGTCAGGGATGTGGGGCTGGGAGGTGGGTTGTGGCAATAGGGTACTGGATCCTACTCCTGCCAATCTCAGGATGAGATTTCCACAGTTTGGACAGGTCTTGAGTCCACACTTGTTCTAGGCCTGCTCCATATGGCTCCAAGGCCACAAAGGTAAAGTGGCCTGGAGAGAGCAATGGGACCTGGCAGGCATTGATTTTTATTATTTTTTGCCTTTTGAGGATTTTAAGCATGAACACTGTATTTGCATCCTTTCTACTCCTTGTCTTCATCTTTGCTCACCCTCCAACTCTTGATTGCTTGTAGCTCTTACTCTACAGGTAGAGCCTTATAGAATTTTCCCATCAGCAATGGCATGTAAACTGTTGTTGTCATTGGACAGATCTTCTTCGGGTGATTATACTTTTAAGATGTCATGAGTGTCACAAATAGAAGATACAATCTCACAGGTGATACCGTGGTCCTCTGGCTCTTGCACACTTCCTGTCCCCTCTTTGTAACGTCTCCTGAGCCTTAGGTGTAAGGGTTGTGTTGTCCATGTATCAGTTGACATTGACATCATATGGCCATTTTCTCTTTATATTTTGAGCAGTTGCAGATTTATGTAATGGTTTCAATCCACTGTACAAAGAAGTTTCTTAGATGAAGGGCAAAAGCCACACATATCTGTGGCTATTTAGAGTGTAGACAGAAATGATACTGGTTCACAAAATTTACCTCTAAGATTCAAGCGACCCCCTTGAGAATATTTGGTAGTGCTGCTCAGAGCTGTGGTTCAGAGGCTTTACAGGTGAGTAGGACAATTGGTTGCGTTCTCCCTTGGAATTTTGCATAGCATCTTTGGATACTGAGAGCTAGTCCTAAGGGAGGAGACCTCCATGTCTATTCTAGCTTCATTTCTCCAAGTTCTGAAGGATTGGGCATTAACAATAAGGTCTTATCTTTAAGTTCTTGGAGGCAATGTCAATAGCTTATTTTATTTTAAGAGTATCTTCAACTTGCCTGATGAATATCTCTAAATGAGTTTAGAGATGCCTGGTTTTTTTATCATTATGGTATCTAAATCAGAAAGCAGGGAGTTCATGCTTGAGCCATATTCCAGTATAACCTTCAAAAATCCATAGAAAACCTGCCTCCTCCAGTTACTCAGATATCCCAAGGTTTTCACAACTTCCCACAATAACACCGACAGCTGGGAACAAGTGAAGGACGTCAGATTTGATCGGGAACTGATACTCGACCCCAAGGTCTTCACGAATGGCAGGGCAATATGGTAACTGTGTAACTTTATACAACAATAATATCTACATCCCCAGGGTGCAGAGAAGTAGAATATTATTAGCTAATTAGTATGAACTGTCACACTGGAGTATTTGATTAAATTAATTAATCAAGCTGATGATTGGTCCGAAGGGAGTGGGAAACTGTTTTCACAGTGCACCTGGTAAATTGTGCTGTTAACCAATGGCCCCTTATAAATTAAAAAAAAAAAAAAAGACATTTTAAAAAGAAAGATAAACAAGATAGAACCAAGTTTAGAGGGCATTTCGAATGAACACTCATTCCTTATGTACAAATAGCTACATGAATAAAAATAAACACTTTTGCACACTTGACCATGTCACTACACTACCTTACTATCTCTATTGAGTATGCTGAACGTCTTTAAAAATATGTGGATTATCAGATTAGAAGTAACCAAAAAAATTCACCACCAAGACATTTGCTTTAATATAGTGCTCAAATATACCAATCCAAGCCCCCCTTTCTCTCTCTCTGATAAAAATTACAAAGAAGAACAAAGACCTCCAGTTAATCTGACATTCGTTACTCAGTTAATATGTATTATGATTTTATTCTCATCTGCTTCCGGGCTAAAGCATTCCTTCAACCTGAGCTCTCCTGTTCTCCTGATATAAAGACTTCTCTCTCTCTGACCTATTCACTCCAGCTGTAACATTCAGCACTAGACTGTGTCTGCATGCAACATGAAATGTGACGGCCCCAACCCTCCTCTGTATCTTCAGGCAAAGCTCCCTGATATTTTACACCCTCTGTGATTTAGCTGCTAGGATGTCTTACATGAATGACATAGTCCAAGATGTCCTCTATAGCTGAACCACCTGGGACACCTACCAACAGGTCTCTCACTCTCCTTGGAGACTCTAAACTTAAACAAAACTTTAAATAAGATTAAAATTTTATGTAACTTCTCTGACTTGTAAACAGCCTTTTATGAGTCACCTTAAGTTTTACATGACACAGACATGGCTGCTGTCCATGTTTCCAATAGGCATACAACAACCCCTTCAATCCCAGCATAGTATTAAGCAGGAAGCTCAGGAAATATGCCATCTTTCTGCTCTGTCTCACAACTCACTATTGTGGATGAGCACTTACAAACGCCTTCAAAGTTAAAAGCTTTTGCAACTAAGTAGCAAAGGTTACAGATCCATCTGCACGGTAAATATGATAACCTAAGATTTATCTGTTCATTCGGCCATTCATTCATTCAAATTACTTCACAAGTTTTTACAAAATCGCCCTAAATAAAGAAGTCTATATAAATACAGATGGCTCAACCCTTGTGGAGTTCATGGCGTGTAGCTTTAAAAACTGCTTCAATAAAATCATATTAAAGACTATTATTTGAAAACTGTAATGAGCTGCTACCTCCCGACCCTCACCCAGTGACAGTCTTTGTCAGCAGATTTCTGATTTGGTTACCTTAAATAGATGCTTTTAAAAGTGTAATAGCTGAGGCCAATAAAATGATTGTGGACCATTTTCGTTTAATCTAAATCATTCAGTGTATCTCAGTTCTTAGGGAGACACAGACTTTATGGATAGATAAATAATTTTGTATCATTCTTATTAGCCACTACACACCATAAGGGTGGGGTTACATGAATTAGTTAGTGATCAAGGTCAGTAGTAAGGTGTAGGATGAATAACAGAAGCTAGTGATAAAATTCATATAGTCTAATCTTACATATCTGAAGTTACAAATCACTAATTTATCTTAAAATTATGAAATGCTATTGCCACATAACACACCCAATTCAGTGAAAGATGGAAGTACTGATCTTTATTTCCATCAAAATTATTTGGGGAAAATTCTGAGTAGAGAAAAAATAGGAGGAGAGAGAGAGTGGAGGCGTGCAGCTTAAATGACACACTAAACATTTTTATTCAATGTTTCATATTCTTCAAAAATGGCTAATTAGCCAGCCTTTCAGGCCAGCAGCATGAGGTTGAATACATCATCAATTTTTATAAGAAACATGAGTTTTCAAGTAAACAGGAAGTTTCCATTATAAAACGAAGCTTTTAATTCGTACAGAAGCTTTTTTTTATTAATAATAATGGTGGACTTCCCGCTACCTACTGCAGCTGTGGTTCTGTCCCTATCATGTGGAGTTTCTTAAACTAAAAGAAAAAAAACTAGGAGATTTTCCCCCCAGTAAATTGAATTCCTTTTATCTTCCAGATGGGCGGGTGGAGGCAGCAGGTGGCAAATTCATTTTTTATCTAGCAACATTTGACCATGTGGCATATTTTATTTCCACAGTTGATGTAACCCAATAAACAGCAAATTGGGAAGAAACTTCACTATGTGGTAAGTTAGTGGGGCATGTGGGTATTTGGGGTGTGTGTGTGTGTGTATCCATGCATGTGTCTGGGGCTAGCTAGAAGATGACAAAGGCTTGTCTTGAAAAGGTAATTCAAAAAGGATATCGCTGTTCCCAGTTCTATGAGGGGACCTTATATTTGAAGCCTCTGGTTTGAATCCCTACTGACAGCAACTGTAAGGAATGGAGAATCAGCTTCATTGAATGAGATGTGATTTGGTGCTAAGGCCTTAGAGAAAGAAATTTTCAGAATTTGCCCCCAAGATTGACAGCCAATAAAGGAGACCTCTATGCCACAGTAACCACAGCTGTCTGGGAGAAATTGGTGTGGCCCGAGAAGGTGACAGGAAATTGAAGGGGTCATCAGTTCCCATCATCCAGCAGTTTCTTCTGAGTTTCGGACAAAGTTTTGACTAATTTTAGATTAAGTACATGGCGAACAAGCAAACCTCTCAAGGGTATCACTGTGGACATTACGAGAAGTATCTCTGACCAAGTTCAGAATTGTTTTTACTAAAACTCTGGCAGATTGTTTGGCTTCAAGCCTCAGACCTCTCAGCCCATGGAAGGGTGACAGTCAGTATGATGCTTGGAGACAGAGGTGTCTTCTATCTGTCTGGTTTGAAGAACATTTCAGAATATTCCCTTTCCTAATACTGCATATAGCCCCAGTTTTAACTGGAAAAATTTGTAGAGAAAATATCATGGTATGTTTTATTTAATCTATCTTACTTTTTATTTTCTAATTACTTGACAAAATAATATCTTCATATATTCTGAGCTGTGGTTGTTTACGCTCTTCTTAGTTCAGCTTTTAGGCGGCGTGGTCTTGATTTAATTTATTAGCTCCCTGTTATTCCCTAGGTGAAGATGCTTCCCGGTCACTTCCCGCATGTTCCTTGTGTGTTCTCTCTGTCTTCTCACTCTGAGCCTAGGTTTTGGAAACATTTGGAGCTCTCAGGAAATTACGCAGCACGTCCTTTCTTAGACTGCATCTCACCTTTGCCCCACATCCATCGATTATTCGGCACATGGCCCGGACGATTAGGGCAAGTGGATTTTCCTTAAAAGACGGATATGGCATTGGAAAGAATACCAAGAATGAAAGTAACCACAGTGTGAACAAGATTGTATAAATGTGTATATCTTTATGTGTGTGTGTGTGTGTGTGTGTGTGTGGTGGTATAAAATGAATATATATACATGGTATAATATATACATATATAATATATATATGCATTCAATATTTCATATATATTGAAAAATAGCACAGAAGTTCCTAAAACTGTTTTTAACAGAGAATTACTATGCAGCAATCCTGCTTTTGGATGAGTGTTCAAGAAAAGTTAAAGCAGGTTCTCAAACTGATTTGCATAGCCAAACTCACAGGAGCAGTATCTGAGGTTGTCTAACTGTTGAATTAACCCAAATAGCCACTGATGGATGGATGGATAAAGAAAATGTGACTATATAGACACATTTGCATGCATCTCTACAGACACTCTTCAATTTAAAATGAGGTTATGTCCCCATAAGCCCATCATAAGTTGAAAACGCCATAAATTGTAAATATTCTTAATTCACCTAGGCTCCTGAGCATCCTAGCTCAGCGCTGCAGACCTTAAATATGCTTAGAAAGCTTATGCATGCCTGCAGCTGAGAAAGTCAAACTTCTAGGTACTGCTACCACAGGAAAATATTTGAATTTTAACATCTCAATATAAAGCACTTCCATGTCACTATAACGTAAAACAAAAATGCAAGTCTAACCACCGTATGTAGGGAACCATCTGTGAGATTTGCTAAAGGAAAGAAATCACGGCATACTACAATAAAATAAACTTTATAGACATTGTGCTAAGAGTATTGACGCAGCAGCAAAAAGACTGACAGTATAAATCTGTGTGGGGGAGATACCTACAGCCGACAAAGCCACAGCAAGAGAAAATAGAATGGTGGTTTTCAGAGTATGTGGGGGGATGGGAAGGATTCCCTCTTGATACACCTGTAAGAGAAATCTTCTTGGTATTTCATCTCAGAACTGTGAGTATACTTAATACCACTGAGCGATGTAGTTACAAATAGTTAAGACAAGTAATTTTATGTTGTGTGGGGTGTTGTCAACTGACAATTTAAAAAGAACATTGAAATGAACTTGCGGACACACCCCATTTAGCTAATATGGAGACTTTCTCTAAAGCACCAACAGGAGCAGACTGGTAACACTTAGATACTGTAGCTGGGCCTCAGTTCTTGGAGCAATGGAGTTGAACTGACTCAAGGTAAGAGATAAGATGTTTCGAAAACTGGCTCCTGCACTTCCATGGGCCATGCTTCAGATGTAGTTCTGTTTATATGCACAAACACAGAAATGACTAAGGATCAGAGGCACATAGATGTCCGTGATGAGCTTTTAATAGCATTTCCAGCTGACTGGTTCACTGTATCTTTAAGTGCATCCTGCAGAAGAGACTCAACAATCCTGTTCATTCTTGCTTGGCATAAAACCTTAGTTTTCATAATATATCATTCAAAATTTGCCTTTGTGGCTAAGTTTATTATAACAACCTTATACCGTTTACCCAATAGAAGTGTGTGTGTGTGTGTGTGTTTGTAACTCTGTGTGTGTGTGTATGTGTGTGTGGCGTGTGTGTATGTGTATGCATACACACAGGAACAACTCAAAATCTATTCTTCCTCTGCAATATCCAAATGCCTCTCAGAGAATTATCTCTTTCTTAGAAGAAAAGGTGTTAGAATAATTTAAAAAGACCTTTCTGGCCAGGTGTGATCACTCACACATTTAGTTACAGCACTCAAGAGGCTAAGTCAGGAGAATCTCTGAAGTTTGAAGCCTAGTCTACATAGTGCCAGCACAGACAGGTCTAAATAAGGCACTGTCTCAAAACAAAACAAAACAAAACAGTTCCCTGCTCCTCCCTGTGGAAGACTAGCAATTCAATGGGTCAGTAAAGTTACCTTCTACTCTTCAAAGCCACAGCACAAACCTGGATCCACAGGTTTGCCAATGGGACACACTAGCCCAAAAAAGATTTCACCCTGAAGTTATAACCATAAAAATGGAACGAACTGCTGGAGTTTGACAAACTTCCAGCCAAACTGTTAATCAACTTCCATAGACATAACTGTTACCCAGCCCTTCAACTCCAGTGTTTGCCACTGGTGGTTTTTAAGACAAGATTCCATTTGTGTTGTTTCTGTGAACACTAGCTATCTTTTGCACAGGGAGTTCCCTTTCAATTTAATTAGCCAGTTGATTGGAGTTGCTTTCAAGCAGAAAGCATTACCTGACAATGTTTATTTGCACAGTGACTTCAAACTGCAGATGCTGGGGCTGCAATCAAGTCTCCAGAGTGATGAGAAATTCTCTTGTCCCATTGCTTTCCTTTAGGAAGGTCTTTTGGGAATAGCTCCCATTTCTACTTGAATTCTTATCATTTTGCTGTGTAGCTTTCCTTTAAGCCATGCTAATCATCTGCTGTTCTTCTCAATGATGTCCCAAACACTATTAAAATAAACCCACCTACAGCACGGAGCCTGCTTATCATCCTCCTACCTAATTACATGTCTGACAGCCAAGTTCTTCTGCAGGATCTCTGTCCTTCTGATAATCGTGAACTAATGCATGCACCTGCGAGTGTACTTCCCTATAAAGATGTTTCTCAGGTAGATTAAGTAGGGCAACTATCTACCTTTATCAGGTATGTATCCTGAGAGGAGAGACACTACAAATATTCCTACATCCCTCTGCACAGCAAATAACCCTCCCAGTGGCAAACACATGGGCACCATCACCGATTAAAAGATGGATTTTTACGTGGGCAGAAGAGGTGCCTAAGTGGGTGCAGATCTAGGTTACATTGCTGAGATGTGGGTGGTACAGCTGACAGGAGTCAGAGCCAGACTGTGGAGGAGTGGAAGACACACAAGGCTGCCAGCCTGATGACATCATTTCTCTTTTTCTGTCTTTTCTTTCTTATTTATTCCCAGTGTAATAGCTGCTGGTTTCAGTTGTCAATTCTGATCGTTCTTCACTTTTTTGTCCTGCTCTAAATCATGCATCAGGGCCTTTGTTATTAGCGTCCCTTTTCTTAAAGACAGATTCACTGTTTTTCTCTCCCCACTCACAGGCAGAATCCTGCTGTCTGGCCATGATTCTCATTGTGACAGCAGAGAGAAATGTTTACCCAGGTCTCCTTGCTTTGCAGGCAGATTAGTTTTAGGTTAACACAGCTCTTCATGGTTTACCAGGCACCTTGATGCTTATTCCTGGTCCTGGCCATTACACACAACAACCTTTACCAGTGATGAGGATTCATTCTAACCTCCTTAAGAGAAAGAAGTGACCCTGAGTGGTTAGTACCCTCTGTGTCACTAGATCACACTATTTTGCAGTAATTCCTATAATGACCTCTGAACTATCCTCCCCACTTACAGTTCCACATTTTGACAAGAGTATCTTGCAAACAGTATTTGTAAAGTCATTCAATACCACATTAAGTCTTTGAAGACAGACTTTCCATCCTATTAGTAGGTAGAGGCAAAAATAATTGAAAGTTTAGGCTGTAAATTTTAAATCATTATAAGTAGGCTCAAACATATCGTTACTAATCAAGAACCTATACAATCAGCATATTTTTACTAACAAAATATAAGTTTGTTTATTCCTATAGCATGAATATCTATGCTTCAGGACATAATGGACTCTTGAGAAAAAAAAATTGTGTCTGCTAGTGGTAAAAGTGTTTTCCCTGGCCCACCACACCTCCTCAAATATTCTTGTCAGGCTACTTAAAGAAGTAGCAGTCAGTGAACATGGTGAACAAGGCACAACGTTCTCAGTCTTGTTCATTCAAGTTTTGAAACTCTGGTTGTGTGACATCATTTGATGTTGTCATGGAGAAAACTGCCTCCTTTTATGACCTGTGATGGTTGTGGTTGTCACAGTTTTTGGTGTTTCTCATCTATTCTCTGAGCATACTTCTCCGACATGAACATTTTCATGAGATTCTGAGAGATGTAGCAGATCAGATCACCAAACAGTTAGTATGGCCACTTGGGGGGAGGGGGTAAACCTTTGATTTTGGGTAGTGCTTTGGAGATTCTTCTGAGAGTATCTATTGAGCTGGCCCTTAGCATTTGTTACTCAAATTCATCCTTCTTCACGTGTCTCACTATCTGATCAAGAATGATTTGTTTGAGGCTAACGAGATGGCTTAGAGGTTAACAGAATACTGCTTCCCCAGATGACCTGAGCTCAGCTCCCAGCCCCCCATGTCAAGTACCTATACCTGACTTAACTCTAACTCTAGAGGATCTGACAACCTCCTCTGGCATCCACAGGCGCTTACATACATGTGGCATTCACATATCCACACACACACATAGACATAAGTAAAACTAATAAAAATTATATAATAATTCTTCTTTTAGAATTAAAAATAAAAGGAAGTGAGGTGTATAGAGTAAGAAAGAGAAGAGAGGGGAAGCTATTATTTTCTCTTGTCAGCTCACGAGACACCCGTTCATTGAAAATTTTCACTTTTCCAATGTGTTTCAAATGCGAGATGGCCAGTGAATGTCCCTTCTTGTGTAGTTATAAGAGAATCAGTTTTGATGTTTGTTCTCAGCTGGTCATCGTCCACTTCCAATGGCCAAATACTGAGCTATCTATCCTCAATGCTCTGACTTTTTAAAAGATGTATCTATGATTTTTATTTTATTTGAATATATGTATGCGTACTGGGTAT
Source organism: Uromys caudimaculatus (assembly GCA_028551405.1). Classification (NCBI taxonomy): domain Eukaryota; kingdom Metazoa; phylum Chordata; class Mammalia; order Rodentia; family Muridae; genus Uromys; species Uromys caudimaculatus. The sequence continues at coordinate 10,266,473 of CM052703.1, read as the reverse complement.
GTGTGCCATGCCTCTGGAGGCCAGAGAAGGTTCTGGAGCCCCTGAAACTGAAGTTAACTATGATTGTCAGTTACCATGTGGGTGCTGGCTATCAAACCATGATCCTTTGCAAGAATAGCAAGAGCTCTTAGCTACTGAGCCATCTCTCCAACCCCTGTGGAATGTCTTGGATGACCACTATACTTTGTTCTTTGGCAGCTGCTGAGATAAATGTGTTACTAAGTATTGACAGTTGTCAACATCACTTTAAAATCCATTCTTATATCAAAATTAGAAAATCCCTCAAACTTTCTTTTTTGTATAACTTCATTTCCATTGTATAAAATTAACAGCAAGTAATAAATAATTAGCGAAAATAAATAATGAGAAAAATGTGAATTTAAATGCTGTATAACATAACCACATTAAGAATATATTCTAGGGCAGAAGAGATAGTTCCATAATTAAAAAGCACTGACTGCCCTTTCAGAGGACTCACATTCGATTCCCAGAACCCACACTCAGCTCACAAATATCTGTAATTCTAGTGCCAGGGCATCTAACACCCTATTCTGACTTTCTTTGGTCAGACATATGAGGTGGCACATATGTAAGCAAAAACCCTTACTCAAAAAAGAAAGGAAGGAAGGAAGGGAGGGAGGGAGGGAAGGAGGGAGGGAGGGAGGGAGGGAAGAAAGGAAGGGACAGACAAACAAACAAAATTTAAAGAGTCTATTCTAAAACCACAGAGGAAATTTAAATTTCTTTGGCACTAACCTAATACAGCTTGGCTCTCTGAACTCAACAACTGCATCTTGGCCAAATGAACTCTTTGTTGCGGTACATAGAAATAAAAGTAAATCTTATCACCTTACTATTTTGGATTGTAGACACACAAGCGCACACACACACACACACGCACACACACACACACACACACGACTGTGAAACACAGACTATGCCTGAATCAGAGAGCCTCTTGCCAAATTCCTGGACCGTGTTAGGTTTATCAGCATGTGCATTCTGCCCACAGACTTCCATCCTTTTACATTCCTTCCCTGGATGCATGCTCACATAAGTATGTTTCATACACACACACAGATTGTGAGTATCGGGTGAAGAGGGTTTTCCTTAGTCACAACCTTTTATGGTTCTGACAATACTGTTAAAATAATTGATCGAAATTGGATTGTTATTGGGCTTTGGAATCGGAGCCTGAGGATCCTGGTCAGTGACAGAGAATGCAGTGACCTTTATTCCTTCTGGTCTCCACTGGAGCCACATTGTCTGTCCTAGAGTCATAGTTTCTTGCCCAATCCTATAATATACCAGTCACCCTATATCTGTGTGGCTGTTCTCTGCTGAGGGGAGGGTCCCTGTAGCTCAGCCCTCCCTGCTTTTATAGAGTGACTCGGACATTTTCTGAATCCCAACTTTTCTGGGGACATCAAGCTCCAGTCATCCTGGTAGCAACTGATCTTGCTTTTCATTACTTAAACTGATATTCTTTTTTTTGTTTTTTTAATTAATTTATTTATTTATTTTTGATTATTTACATTTGTAATGTTTCCCCTTTTCTAGGTCTCCTCTTTGGAAACCCCCTATCCCCTCCCCCTCCCCACCTCTATGAGGGAATTCCACCTCCCATCCACCTGCCCACCCACTCCCATATTCTCACCTTGACATTCCCCTTTACTGGGGCCTCTAACACCCTCAGGCCCAAGGGCCTCTCCTCTCCCTGATGGCCAACGAGGCCATCCTCTGCCACATATGTGGCCCGAACCATGGGTCCATAGATGTGTATTCTTTGGTTGGTGGTCCAAACTCCAGGACGACCTGGGGAGGGGGGGGGTCAGGTCCGTTGATGCTGTTGCTCCCTCCATGGGGATTAAACTGATATTCTAACTAACTACCTTACTAACTAACTAACTAACTAACTAACTAACGAACACCCTGCCTAACTTTCTCATTCTCTAACTTGTTTCCAGGTATCATTGCCAAAGGACACCCTCAACCAAAATCCTACTCTAAGATTTTCTTCCTGGGAAATTCAAATAAGACATTGTCCAGAAATACATTTTTAGTTTAATATTTTATATAACTCTATGAATTCATAATTTATTTTTCTTATCCAGGAAAAGTAACTGAGAAAAGAGAGAGTTCAAATTCTGTAATTTAAAGTGAGAAAGTTAAAAAAATGAATAACCTATTAAAACCAGGACATACGTTCTGCTTTATTTTTCTGTCCCAACTAATTGAATTTCCTTCTACTCTCTTCTCAGCCTTGGGTGGAGCCAGTGGTTCCAAACCCAGCTCTGTTGGACCTCAAACAACTTTCTCCTTCAGAGAACATGAAACCACCCACGGGGGTACAGGCCCAGTGCTGCCCCCTGCTGACCACCAGGTTAATTGGTATTCTATGATGAAATTTAGAAAGCAGCCCAAGCAATATATCATGCAAAGTCTCATTCCTCTTCATGAATTTCATGGAAGTGAGAGAGGGCACAGAACGCAACAAAGCAAAAGTTTAGGCAGAATATATGAAAGACAGAGCACATTAAAGTGAACAACTTCACAAGATATACAAGGGCTAAGAAGGAGGTCCTATGGTTATCACAAGATTAGCATAGATTAAGTTATGAAGCTTTGGAGACTTGCATAGCTCTAGTCAATTAAGTACCCAGGTATAATATGAAATGGAATTTAAATGGGTAGGGAATTTTTCTGAAAATTTGACATTTAATAATAGATGACTTTATTAAAATGACTTAACAGATTCTGATTTTTCTTTCTTTCTTTCCTTTTTTTTTTTTTTTTTTTTTTTTTAGTTTTTCGAGACAGGGTTTCTCTGTGTAGCCCTGGCTGTCCTGGAACTCACTCTTTAGACCAGGCTGGCCTCGAACTCAGAAATCCACCTGCCTCTGCCTCCCTAGTGCTGGGATTAAAGGCGTGCGCTACCACTGCCCAGCTTCAGATCCTGATTTTTCTTCGGAATGGCTTTTTAAATTTTATTTTGTTATCATATATTAAGCAAAAAAGTAAATGACTTCACTTTAATCTAGTACTTCTCCTTATGAAGTGCCTAAAAGGGTATAACCCACACCACATATATTTGTATGTAAACAAACATGGATGCTGAAAATACTCCCAATATTAGATATTGTCATCAATAAAAAGAACTTTTCTGTAAGTCTCTTAAGATGAGAAAAATTAGCCATTAATTAAAATGCTCAAAGTAAAATTTGAGGTTTGAGATTTTAAAAGCTATAACAAACATCATGTGAGAAAATAATACACCAAGCATTAAAATATGTGTGTTTTGCAATAGATGTTTCAATTGCATTAATAAATCTAAAAACGCAAGATGAAAGAAACAGCAAGTGATTAGTGATCAGAACCGGTGATTGCTTTATGCATAACTTGTTTTGATATTCGCGTTTTTGAAATTTCCAAATTTTCTACAACATATGTGCATATTCCATGGATGCGCAAATCTATTTTAAAACATGCATTAACTGTGCTGAAAATGTAAGTGTTTATCTACACAGATCCTAGGCAGTAAACTATAAATAGGTGCCAGCAGATGAGATTAACAGAATGATGTGTTCAGTATTCTTCTGGCCCAATTCATCCTCTAAAGGTGTATGGACCATGTCTCCTCTGCCTTTCCACTTCCAACTCTCCAACGTCACATGAAGCTTTGAAGTGTTGAGGATAACGGATGTGTGCTGACCCTAGGAGCTTATGAAAGGACATGAATGTATTTGTTTTGTGGTTTCAATTAGTGTCTGACTGACAGACATAAAAGTAGAGAAGCCACAGCCATACTTCTGGTAATGAATTGCCTTCCCGAATTGAGAAAAATGAGGTGCACTGTGAGTTCTCAATGCTTTTTGTCATCTCCAAAGCTGCAACTGATTAAATGTTACAAAATATAAAACTTCAGTCAGTCTCAGGCAATCCTGTCATGAATTGGCTCTGCATCGCTTCCCTACACTGAGATTCTTTTAAACAATTGTACCAGGATGCTATAAATGCAGGATATTGTTTGTTAGGGAAGATAAAGCTGACTCAGCAGGACTATGTCTGAAGAAAAAAAAGTAGATTTTTTGAAGGAAAGCAATGGGAGCCAAATGTATTCTTAATTACCTTTAAGCCACGTAACTAACAAACAACCTTATGGCTGGGCACCGAAAACAGACATGAGATTTCTCAGTGGTTTGTGCAATTTCCTTCTTTCCTTTGCTGGATTTTGTCTTTGGTAATGGACTGTACATCATTGCAAACCTAGGAACATATGTAGATGTCTGTGGTCTACAGAGTGAGTTCCAGGATAGTCAAGGTTACACAGAGAAACCCTATCTCAGGGGGGAAAATGTTAAAATTTAAAAAGTAGAAAGATAGCCACACTTTTGAAAAAAGCAGGAAGAAGTAAATGATAACAGAGACAAAAAGGAAAAGAGGATTTTGAGAAGAAATAAAAATAGAAACATTAAAATGTTCAATAAACCTGTTATTTCTTAGAGAAACATAATTAGTAATTAATAATAAGAATTGGTATGTTATTCTGAGAAATGTATTCATAGAACAAGAAATAAAATATAAATCCCCAATTTTAATATAAAAATAAATTACTTTCTTTAATATTAATGTATTTCAAAATCTAGGGGAAATAAATATTTCTCTAATAAAATTGATATAGAATAAAGAGAAAATAATTGTTTCATATTTAAAGTAAAAAATATTAAATCTTACCAGAATTGTGGAACCAGATTATGAAATAATTGATATTATTTTACTCCTTATTTTTTTCCTCAATAAGAAGCTAAAAGGTTATGGCATGCATTTTATCAGTGACTTAAATTGCTTATTAAAGTAGAAACATATGCATGAAAATATATGTGATGTTTTCCACCCAGTTCACTTTGTATTAAAAAGGTCATTTCTCCCTGAGAGGGGAGCGCGTGTGCAAATGAGCTGGAGGTAGCCAGGATTCTCTAGTTTATTCCTTCCTCTCTAACACAGTTGATCAGTACATGTGTGCATCTTTGTGTCCCCTGGAAGGATGAATTATGTCAGAGGTCTAAAATCTCCACCATCAACCACTAAACGATCTTGGTATTGAGCTCGGAGGCCCTAAAATGCTTTAAAAACAATCTCACAATTTACTCTCAGGCTCACCTGAGACTGATGGCCACTCTTTGTACTATGTCTGAGATAATAACCAACACAGTTGCTATCCACTTATGACCAAAGTCTCATCCATCTCACATAACATCTGTAAGTTGCAGTAACAGGTGACTGGGTTAAAAATACAACATGAGAGTCCTTGAATCCTAAGCCATCTCTAATGTATAACGTGGCATACAAATGTAGTTAACACACAGCCCAGGAAAGAAGCTGAGTGTGTACAGCGGAGGGTGTGCCAAGGGGCCACCTTAACACGATACAAAAGGACCAGCCTGCAGAAGGACATTTTTAAAGGTCACACAGACCCTCCCCAAAAGTGATTTCATTGTATCTTAAATAATCTTAAGAGATATTTCATCATCTCATCAAGCTAAGAGACCAATGAGAATGAAAAAGAATGAAATGTACAGATGCTGCCCAGTGTGTGCAGCAGCAGGCATTTGGAGTAGTGTGTCAGATTTGTGTTTGGGCCAACGATCTGGAAAGCAACCAGGCACAGAATTTTGTTTGAATTTTTATTAAATGTTTCCCAGTGGTGACCTTGCTAAACTTTCCCAGCAGTGACCTTGTTTGATTTTTATTTTTAGAAATATTTGTTTTATGTTGGAGTTTAATATAATTACATCACCCCCCCCTTCCCTTTCCTCTCTCCAAACCTCCTGTGCACTTCTTGTTATCTTCGCTTGCATTGACTATTGTGTGCATTTGTATTTAGGAATATAAAACCTTCTCACTCTGTAGATTACTTGGACATATGTTTTCAGGGCCAACCACCGTTAGGTATTGAATAGTCATGGCTGTGCTCTTCCTGGGGAGTCTATTTGTCCCACTCTCAGATTACCTTAGTTGCCTGCAGTCCTCGTTAGAGTCACTGCCTCCAACCACTTTGTCATGTCTATTGTTGTGGTCCTGGTTCAGCTCCTGATTAGCCATTCATCTTGCTAAGACTTTATGGGTATAGTTGGAAACATTATTAAGAGACACAAACTATAAGTAAACTCCCTTGACTCTTAGCAATATTTCTGCTCCCTCTTCAGCTATGTTCCTTGAGCATTATGTGCATGGATGGATGGATAGATAGATAGATAGATAGATAGATAGATAGATAGATAGATAGATAGATAGATAGATAGATAGATGATATATCTATTAGGAATTGTCTTTCACAACTCTACATTTTGATTGGATATGGTTTTCTGTAAATGTCTTCATCTGCTTGGTAAGTCTCTTTGATAAGGGGCATGAACCACTCTAATCTGTGAGCATAAGAACAGATAATTCAGCATTTAGGTAGAGATTGTGTTGGTCTAGTAGTGGCAGCAGTAGGTTCTCCTCTGGATGCAGAAAGATTGTCAGAGGATCAGGGAGTTTACTGATAGCTTGTGTCTCTTAGCAGTGTTAGAAACTATACCTCTACAGTCTTACCAACATGAATGCCTAATCAGGAGCTGAACAGGGACCACTACAATAGACATGAGGAAGTGGCTGGAGGCAGCGACCCTACAAAGCACTATGACTTTACTAGTCCTGAATAGTTTTCCAGTACCAGGCATAATTTCCCTCTTGTTAAGCAGGTCATAAGTTCCATTAAAGAGCTGTTACTTAACTGACATTTTCATTTGAAGTATATGTGTACAGTTATACAAGTTATAGGTCCTTGGTTTTAGATAAATAGTTAATAGTATCCTTATGACTTTTAAAAAATATATTTTTTTACAATAACAGATCCTTACTGTTATTTTACCCTCCTCTCACAGCGCTACATAATAGTAGCATTCATTTAATGCCTAATAGAGAAGGAACTGGCTGATATTATATGAGATTTACATTAACTGAATAACACCACATATTAAATTAATGATGTAAATTGATTTTGATTAACATGCAAACCCAAATATTATCTACTGTAGTTTCAAAAACATTTTTAAAACATACATATCTATTTCTGTACACATGTAGAAAATAAGAAAATTATTCAGCTATAGACTCAGGGGACAGCTTAGTCTGTAAGTACTTGATGTGGTCATATGAGGACCTCAATTTGATCCTCAGAAGCCATGTAAAAGTTTAAAATTGGTAGTGTCTAATTGTAATCCTAGCCCTGAGGAGGCAGAGTCATGAGGCTTCCCAGAGCTTGCTTGCCTGAAAGCCTAGCCTACTGGGACAAGCTTTAAGGCTATGATAGACACTGCTCCCAAAGACAAGGTAGGTGGTACTTTCTAAGGAATGACTAGCTCTCTGATCTCTGCATGTCCACACACCTACACCTATATGCTGTGAGTGTGTGTGTGTGTGTGTGTGTGTGTGTGTGTGTGTGTGTGTGTGATCAATGGTGCTAGGATAATAGTGAATTTTATAGAATTTCACTTTTTAATTATTAAAAACTAAGTATTAAGCAATCACCAGCAAAATAACAATATTCGTATTTCATACCACAATGAGTATTCGTGAACAAGGTTTAAAGGAAAATGGTGTCACACAAACAGAAACTCTGACCATACAGAAAGCACAGCTATAGACATAAATTTCCTACGAAAGTATCATGAATAGCAAACACCACTATCTCCTCTGAAATCTCAAGAGCACCCATAACGAGTACATGATCAGCAGATTACCATAAGTACGTCAGTACTCATTAACCATTTTCTCTGGGAAAATGTTTCCCAGTAGAGGTAAGGAATATACAGTATTGATAGATTATGCTTATATGGCTATGTATATTTATATCTCCAGATTCATACTATGTCTGTGATGGAGTTCACATTTTACACACCTAAGTATTTTCATTTCACCCTAATGTTGTCAGGTTCAGCTCCATGCATTATGACTTGTGAGTATATACTGCTCCCTTTTCCAAATTCCCATTAGTCTGGAATATATGCTAAATAGGAGACAGGTGTTTATACTACCGAGTCACATTAAAAGTTTCATGAATACACACTTGTGGAAAATATAGACTCCCAACCTTCAACTATGACTATAAACATTGAAGGTTTCCAATAATCTTAAGCTATGCCATCTTTCATTCCAGTGGTTATTTCAGTCTCCACTATGGAGCTAGACTCCCAAAGTTCCCCTGCTTGACTTCATAGCTAAGGATGTCTGCTGCTCATAAGAATGTGTCTCCCAAGGTCTAACCTGGATGCACTTGCACAGACATATTCTGCCTACTCTGCTCATTTCTTTCCAGCCCTTAATCACCAACTACCCACAACAGGGGTACATAAGGATTTCACAGGAGAAATTGGCTTTTCCAGGCAGTGGAAGTGATCTTAGGTCTGCTTTGCCTATAGATATGTGTCCATCTAGGACTTCAACAACTATCTAATTTTAGAGATACCTCTAAAGTCCTCACTGAAAAACCTCGCTCTGTCCTCAGTTTCAGTTAGTCCAACTATCTTTAAGCATTCCACTCATTCCAATCTACCTTCATGATTCTTGTGCTGTGCTGTTTTTTCACTCCTTTAGATACTCTACAAGAAATATACCTCTATGTTTGTGATCATAATTTTCTCAAGATGCACATTCCTGCTACCTGTGCACCAGTCAGCAGGGAAGCAGTGCCCTGAGCTCCGCCCCTCCTTCCTTCCTGGCAGCCGTGTTCTAGCCTCCTTGCTCAGTGAGAAGAAGGTTATGGTGCAGCTTCTTGGAAAGCAACAGAATTCATGCTCCTGGAGGACCTCATTTAATTTTATGCTGGCTGCCTGGCTGCCTCACTTGCCCTCAATCCATCTCCCTCTTGCTGGGGAGCCTTGCTGATTTCACTGGAGTGAAAAGAATGCATTTCCTTTTGACAAAAGTCACCATCCTTCCTTTGCAAATTGGCTGGAGGCATAGGGCAGAAGGGAAATACAAATGACATCAAAGGCACTATTCTCCAAAACAGAAGTTACACAAGGAGAAAGAGAGATTAGAGAGATGCTCATACACAGTGAGAGAGAGAGAGAGAGAGAGAGAGAGAGAGAGAGAGAGAGAGAAAGGGAGGGCGAGGGAGGGGGAGAGAGAGAGAAGAAGAGAGAGAGGGAGAGAGAGAGAAAGAGAGAGGGAGGGAGGGAGAGAGAGAGAGAAAGAAAGGGAGAGAGAGAGAGAGAGAGAGAGAGAGAGAACTGTTCCTTTCTGAAATCCATCCACTCATTCTCCTTCTTTACCTTTGTCAAATGGCATTTGCATATGCCCTTCTTGGTGACTAAGAATTACTGTGTGGAGTAGCAATGTGAGCCTTTATTCAAGTTAATAACTTTACATTTTCTTTAGCCTATGTATTTCTGAAGTTTTTGGTGTATTACAAAAATTTCTTAAAATTTTTTCCTAAAAATTGCTTCCAGCTCCAAAGTGGTTTATCCAAAGTTTCTTACAAATAAATATAACCACAGGGTTTATACCTACATAATCCATAATCCTGAAGGGGAAAAAAACCATATTGACACATTTTTTCTAGGTCTTTTTCATATAGTTGCTGATGTGGGAAGAGAGTTAAGTTTCTAGAACTCAGCACACTGAAAAGGACCTGAGGTTATCCTTCATTGAGGGACCAGTGAATGTAAAGTTCTCTAGCTATTTCTACTCATTGCTTCCTACTTTAGGGTACTTTTTTCTAGTAATTCCTCTTCACTTTAGCAAAGCCTAGCAATTTCTCTGAAACATATAAATCAGGAAAATGTGATTGGTTGACACTCCTGTCTCTAAGTCATATCTGACTCTACCCTCTTTGTAAATGCAACAATTTTTACTATGGTTGAGCCTAGAGAAAGAAAGAGAGAAGTGAGCTCTAGATACATGAAGCCCAGTCTCCTCATACTGTGAAATGTGGGTAAGCAACTCAACACATTTTAGTCCTGTTTTCTTCATATACACAGATGACATAGAGAGAGATAATTAAACTAGAAAGATGACAGATAGACAGTAGATGATAGAAATATTCAGACTCCATATAGATAACACATGGCCACAGATAATGTGAGTAACGGCGATAGCAAATTATGGGGTAGCTTAAAAGAAGACACAGGGAAGGTGCACATCCTTTAACAGCCATGGAGTCAACCTTCTTAAATATCACCCTGAGATACACAGGGTCATAGAGAAGGTCTCATCTCATCAGTAGCTACAGAAATGTATATTAGACAAAAATACCATCAATGATATGTTAGCATAATTGTCTGCCTTGGAAGGTCAAAGCAGCTGGTGTCCATTGTTTTCCATTAACACATCAAAATATTACTTCTTGGATGAGGACACACACACACACACACACACACACACACACACACACACACTCTGACTAGAGCTGGACTGTTTCTGCTGCAGCCATTTGTGTGTCACACAAGAGTGCTGTGATCCTGAACCACAAAATGTGCTATTTATTTTCCTCTTTAAATCAATTATGTATTCTCGTTTTTTTTTTCTTTTTTCTTTTTTCTTTTTTTTTGACTCTAAGATGATAACCTTGACC
>CM052703.1:10106052-10255755 GCA_028551405.1 Uromys caudimaculatus | reverse complement strand
ATATATATATATATATATATATATATATATATATATATATATATATATATATATATATATATACTTGATGTCTTTCAGTAGAGAAATCACTTGAATGTATTTGGTGTAATACATAGCTCTTACATAGAACAAGGTGATGTCAATGTCAATGAGAATTCCTGGAAAGAAGTTGTGCCTATAAAGACTAATTAGAACTGCACAGGAAGCCGGGCAGTGGTGGCGCACGCCTTTAATCCCAGCACTTGGGAGGCAGAGACAGGCGGATTTCTGAGTTCGAGGCCAGCCTGGTCTACAGAGTGAGTTCCAGGACAGCCAGGGCTATACGGAGAAACCCTGTCTCGAAAAACCAAAAAAATAAAAAAATAAAAAAATAAAAAATAAAGAACTGCACAGGTGTGGACAGGTTGGAATGTTGTTGGTCCAGAGGTTAAAATAACCCCTGTAGGGCTAGTTTTAGCCCCCAGAAGAGACATTCCATGCCTACATCTCTGTCTGAACTGTCTTCCTGCAAGAAAAAAAAAATCCTTTTGGAATCTGTTATCCTAGTAGAGCATTAGCTCCCTCAGACCCAAATGCTGAGAATGTCATCACATGCTATCTGATAGGAGAGCTCCTCCCATCTTGTACATCCCTCTCTGATATTTTCACTAATGTGTCCTAAATTTGCCTTAATTTGTGACATCCCTTGTTCTATAAACTTCATGAAACTGCTTCTACCTCAGAACATGGAATTGAGGGTAGCATAAAACACTTTTCTTGGGCTATACTTACTCAAAATAGTCCCAGTATAAACTCTTATTCTATTTCTCATTAGAGCTTGGGTCAACAAGAGCAACTGTTGGGTGGTACTCACCCTGGGCAGGTTGGTCCTGAGTTGTGGAAAAAAGTAGGCTGAGCAAGCCAATAAGAAGAGCCCCAGCCTGGCCTCTGCTTCAGTTTATGCCTAGACCATCCTGCCCTGATTCCTTCTATGATATGGAAGAGTAAGGTGAAATAAATTCTCTCCTTCCTATGTTGCTTTCAGTCCTGGTATTTTAGCACAGCAATAGAAACTTTAACTCCACCAGGATGAACACATCTTTCTGATTCCTTTCTCTATTTCCTCTCATACCATCAGTGGCAGGAAGCTACAATCCTGAGCTCAGTTTGGAGCAGCATGGTCTCAGCAGAGAGAACACCTGATACACTCAGCCCTTCAAGTCCCTGCATCTTCAGCACAGCACACCTCTTGACATTTCACTGACAGTCTGAGAATCCCGTGGCTTTGCACGATTCTTAAACCAGTGGCCCTCAATTCTGAGAGCATGTTACACTCACATGGTGAAATGTTAAAACATGCCAATCTGGGGTCATCTCAAGCAATGTAATTAGATCCCCTGGTGATGGTGAGGTAGAGTGTGTCGAGTTATATTAAAAGTTCCCCAAATGTAAAGTCTGCTTAAGATCTCATGTGATCCTTTTGGAAATACAACACTGCCGTGGGATTTTTTTTCCATCTGTTTTAGGTGAGCCCTGCCTGAGAGACTACACCTACCTAACACATAGAGACTTGAGAATAAAATCCAACCAGTGCGCTTAATGTGACCAATTCCCCTAAATCAGAGCAACTCAACAAGAAACAAAGCAACAGCAGCAAACTCTGACTGGCTGCCCACACAGCTCTTTCCTATGAGATGGTCCTTTTATTGCTTGCACAGGAAGATCTAGTTAATATGTAGCTTCCTGATCTTTGCCCCAACCTCAAGAATCAGAGCTGCTATTGACCAGAGAATTTGCATTTCAACAGGCTTCCCAGAGCATATAAGAACACAAAAGTGTGGCACCACAGCTTTCTAAGAGGTTGCATTAATTAGAGACCTGCACAATCATTTCCTCCTGGCAATATAATCTTCTGGGAGTTCTTCACCTGGCTGCACAGCAACTTGGGATATAAACAATCCATTCTGAGGTCGCATTCCAGGCCTTTGAGTGTGGTACCCACATCTCTAAGTTTTTTAAAAGCTTCCTATAGGATTCTAAAACCAAACACACAGAGAACTGGTGCTGTCACTGCACAGTAAAGATAATAACGTGATAAAAAAAAAAAAAAACTATACTGCTAAGGAGTCTTTTCTTTGGCCAAACATCATTTCCTAAACAAATTCTTTCATGTCAGTGAGGAAAGGGGAGAGAGCCTGTTTCCTGTCAGTTTGTCTTTTGCACACACAAGGGAGCACACACTGAGAAAGCGTTTGAGGCAGTGGGCACACTCTAAATATTCATTATTCAGTGCAGGGACTGAAGGCTCTCTAGGCATTATTAAACAAATTGATGAACACTAAAGCTGGATTTTCAAGGCCAGAAAAATGCTGCTGGAACTAAAATCCACTGATTCTTCATTGAAAACTCTTGTAAGTAAAGACCCAGGAACTGACTTTATGGATTTCCCTGTGCAGGCGATAGTATTTCCATCTCAAAAGGCTCCTCTGCCTCCCTCTGAGGGAGCCTAGCTATTGAGGATTCCCGTGGGATGAAATGCAACTTCATTCTGTCTGCTGAGTAGAGAGCTTTCAGAGCTCACCCTGCTGGGTGCTGTGCATGGTATGGCAATTATTATGTGAACAAATGCAAACGCAAGCCAATTACCACTGCCACCACCTGGTTTGCTCTTTAGCAGAACTTAGAGCCACGCACAAAGAACTCTGGGTTCTTATTTGTGGCCCCAAATTAACACTGGGAGTGGGGGGTGTCTTTTTTATTCCTTGTACATTTTGAAGGTAGGATGGAGGAAGATCCCAGAACAGTTCCTCTAATTCCCATTCAGTTGGTAGCTACTAGAACAGGCTTGGAGAACAGGAGATTATAGAATGCCCTGTGGTACCATTTTCTTTTAAGTAACAAAGGGGAAACATAAAGAGCCAGCTGCCACTCACAGAGCACAGGAAATGTGGAGCGTGTTCGTACTCTGCATGCATATCTGCACCAAACCTAATCAACCAAGTCCCCAGTAGGAAGGCCATGAAGCTCCCACCTATCCCAAGTCTGTGATTGGCTTCAAAGCCCTGTCATTCATCACTCTAATAAGCACTCAATGAGTAAATCAAAGGCTATTAAAACACTCTGACATTGAGCTTGCTTCCTCAAGCAAACCATAAAGGGCTAGAATTTACAACATTTACCAAGGAGAGGGAGGAGGATGCTAGATTTAAAAATGAGTTTATTAGCTTGTTTCTTATGCTGGTTTTTTTTTTTCCTCTCTCTCTCTCTCCCCTGGGATGTGATAAACTAAAGCGGCTGGAAGTCGTGATGCACTGCTAAACTCCTAGTTAAGTTTCATATCATTATGCAAGCTACTCTGGATTTCAGTGGTGATTTATAAGGATGTGCTAGTGAAACCTCAGGAAAAACTTTCCCCTTTAAGTAAAGGGGCCTGAGGCTATTCGACCAATAGATGTACTTGGGATGCTAGTGGTGCCATAGTACTGCGCACCACTGCCTTCACAATTGAAATACTAGATAGAGTCAAATAAGACAGTAAAATAAACTGGGGCACATGGCAGCCAAGCTCCATCATTATCCAGGGTAACCTTGGATAAACCCTTTATAATGTCCAGTCCTCAGCTTCAACTGTAAAATACATGGGCTGCCATTTCTAGGAAACCCAACCTCACAACAAATTCCTTGCTCCTCTGGCACATCCCATTTCTCTGGATCCTCTTCCGCACCAATCTCTGTGCAGGCACGGAAGTTGTGTTGTAGATGCATCGGCTAGTCCTAGGCTCCACAACTCAGTTATGGTGTATCATTACCAGATCTGTAATGGTCTCTGGTCAGCTCTGGAATCATATACATGCAAGTAGCATTATTTGTACTAAGCAGGTTGCATGTATCTGTCTAGCAATACACAAGAGAGCATGTACACACACATACACACACACATGCACACACAGACACATACATGAATGCAGGCATAACACACATAACAACAGTTAAAGAGGAAAGAGACCACAACTTTTAAAGAGATCAAGGGGAAAGTGTACCTAGGAGGATTTGAAAGAAGAAAAGGGGAAGTTTACATAATTATTTTATAATCTCAATCATTTTTAAAAAACACAAAATGCTCTCATGGGAGACTTCAAGGTGAGGGATCTGTATTAATTAATGACAGTTGGAAGCCTTTACAAATCAGCTTCACAGTTCTGGGCCATGGCTGTCTGATCCCTTCCAGGGGCTTACTGGTCAGAAGAATTGTGTTCACTAAACAAGGAAGCAAAAACGATGGCAAATCTAAGTGGCAAATTCATTTCCGTGATTCCAGATTCTAATATTGTATTTCGGTTCTGATTCAGGAGAAGAAAAATGACTGCTATTCTTTATTTAGATTTTTTATTAACAAATAAAAGTCTTGATTTAAGGAAAAAGAATGAGCTGATCTAGGTAACAATAATGATCTGCTTCTGTCCCACAAGTTTATCATCTGGGCTCCCCACTGGCCCGCACAAGGTCAACCAGTTATCTCAGTTCTTATGTGAATGGCCTGTGTGTGACTCCTGTCACAGAAGGTAGGGATGGGGGAGAGCGCCTCCAGGATAACATATGACAAAAACACAATGAAAATCTCCAGAGCTGGGCTACATGTAATAAATAGCACGCACAGCAAAGCCCACAGCCTCCAGATAGGAAAGAAGGCAAGAACTGTGTAAATGGCCTTAAAGGACCATGAGCCTTCTGGCCCAGTGCTTTTGAGTAGACACCTCTTCCCAGCTCACTAGCCTACTCCTATTCTAGGAATATCTGTCTCAGTAAACTCTGTTTCTACTTCCTTTTTTAAAGGTCTTACATTTATTTACTTTATTTTATATGTTCTGCTTTCATGTATGTCTTCGCTGCTCCTTGTGCCTGAGGTCAGAGTAGGACACTAGACCTCCTAGAACTGGATGGTTGAGATCCATCATGTGGGTACTGAGAATTGAACTGGGTCCTCTGCAAGAATAAATATTCTTAACCACTGAGCCATCTCTATGTACCAACGGTGCAATTCTTCATCCTGAGATGCAAGGCCTGGAAACTTCAGGGGTGTCTCTGTCACCCTGGACTCACTCACATCCATGCTTATAATATATACCACAATTCCTCACTCAATTATGTGAGCTTGGGTTAACTCCTCTTCCCCATGCTGGGTAAGGATGTTTCTAACTCTCTGGTCTTTCTCCAATCAACACATTTTCAACATGCATCTCACATTTATATGCTTCTCAACCTTGCTTAGTCACAGATTTCTGGTACTGTTGGCTTGGACCCATACCAGCCCCTACAGAAGGAAATGCCTGTTTTACATTAGTCAGGATCATAGTGGTACCTTACCTTCAGCTCAGATCTCCTCTCAACCTTTCAGACATGTTTAATTCCTGTAAGTGGACATCCCAAACTTACCTCAAAATCACCTTTTAAAACCAACTTAGTGGTCTTCACCAAAATGGTTCTTATTTCAGAGATCCTCTTCTCTAGATGATGTGCCTTCTATCCTACTAGCAGGCCAGGCAACTAGTATTTACCTATGATCCACAAACCCTATCTTTTGCCACATGAAGACTGCTTGAACATGAATGAATGAATGCATTTCCTTTAAAACCACTCTGATTCATTGCTCTGCTCACATTTCTATAACATTTACTCCCATAATTTAGACGTATTTCCCCTTGGACTTCCCAACATGAAGACTGTGCCCTTTTTCTTCCTCCCAGCCTATTTCCCTACATCTGAGCCTGTGTCCTCTTCTTCTGACCCATGTGGGTTCATAGCACACACTCTTCCTTGTGTCTACTCTAGTCTTGGTAGAATAATTTCAGCTTTTCTTTCTTGCCATGATTCTTAGCTTGCATGTCTATTCCTCTTTTGAGAACTCTTTGGACTTTTGCTTCTGGGATTTTGTTGTTGTTAGTGATGGTGGTGGTGGTAGTGGTGTGTGTGTGTGTGTGTGTGTGTGTGTGTGTGTGTGTGTGTTAGGGATCACAACCAGGGTCTTGTAAATGCTACATAAGGACACCACCACTACTGAGCTAACGACCAACGCACAATTTCCTAATGTCCCACCTCACAACATCAAACAGTATACTTTGGCATCACTCTATTGAAAACGTTTTTCCTGTCATATCTGTCTGTCATGTCTGTCTAGGTAGAATTCTCTCCCCATAGGTTTTTTACAAAACAGAGATGTGCTGTTTCAAGTACTTGTTTTTTGTATTGTTTCTAACTTTTCTTATTTAAGTCTGTTTTCTTGTAAAATACAAATATATGTAGACATGACACCATTTCCAGTTTTGCTCACCAGTATGTGTCGAGGCAGAAGATATTCTGATCTATCTATGGAGTGAAGGGGTTGACAGTTGTTGTCAAGGTTGTAGTTTCTCCTGGTATCCTGTTCATCATTCAAGATCCAACTTATTGCTTCTAACTCATGATTCTTCTGGATTTGAGATATATTTCCCTTAAAATTCTACCTATAAATCTTTGGAACAAAGGGGAAAAAAGCTGGCTTTTCATCTAGTTATTTCTCCACTAAAATATGTTTACAGAGATGATTCCCTTCCCACGGGTCTAACAAAAGCTCCTCATCCTTCTGCATCAAGTCAGTTCTTCCTTTTCTCTCCAATATCACTATTCCAACACAGTGAATGTTGTCCCTGTTACCCTTTTTAAAGGGTCTTCATCAGCAGACTCTAAGCTACTGATTAAAGGAGTTCATCTATTGTGGCCTGGTTATATTCAGTATCAAAGCAGAGAACTTGACATATAGTAGGTCCTCAATAAATATCACATCAGAGAAACTATTTCAACTAATAAATATATTATTCAAGTTTCCTCCACATCATGGCTTCATAACTTTTGAAGGAAAAAATGATGTATCTTCTCTGTTTGGCATGCACCTCAGACCATTGAACACACAGTTAGAAAGGCTTCTTAAGTACAGAGGCTAGATTTTTTTTCTTTCATGCTTAGCTACTGTGTGCAATGCTCACCAATCTCTAGGCCGCCACATAGTAGGTGTGCACAGTATGCTCCACTCCAAGCTATTCCAGTAGAAAATGTCTCTGGCTGTTGCAAATAGTCTCTGAAGATAAAATCTGTCCTTCTTCCAAATGGTTGCTATAAATCAACAGGTTTAAGGACATAATCTAATTGATGCTGACTAATGAATTTCAGGCATCCTTGTCCATGTTTTAAAGTATCCTAAAATCTTACAGAGGAATTTTCCTCACCCATGTGTAAAATAAATATCTAAAAATACCTAACAACCCTTATAAGAAGTACTCACAATGTTAGTGAGTGTAGCTAAATTGACCAGAAGCCTGTGCCAACTTCTTCCTTGGTAACTTTTCTCAATAGCCACATTTCCTTCTGAACATCCTTGAATAACTACTGGGTGAATTCATATCTTGTTTAATTCTCTGAATTGCCAATTAGGTTTTCAGTATTACAACTTAAAAAGAAAACTGCTTGTTTTTTCCTCTTGCGGATTAAGAACGGATACCTGTTTTATCACAGTGACTTCTACTAGGCAAAGCAGCTCCATATTAATGAATACCCTGGTCAAACTTGGGCATTTGCTAAATACTCAGACATGTATTATCTCATCAATCAGTGTGTATTTGCATTGATTCAAGAAAGATGAGCACACACATGAGAGAGAGAGAAAGAGAGAGACAGACAGACAGACAGACAGAGACAGACAGACACAGAGAGAGAGACAGAGAGACAGAGAGAGAGATTGAGAGAAGGAGATTACTTGAACAGAACAGATCAGGTACAGCAAACACCATGGAAACAGATTAAAGACCACTCACCCTGGTTTCCTTGTCTACTCAGGGCAATCCCAACTCCCCACTCTTGTTACCTCTATTCACACGGCACACTATCAAAAGCATTCCAGTTTAAAGATAAATTACTTAGCCATGTTAAATATGGCTCCAGGTCCACAGTGCCCACGATCGGCTCACTGTGTTGTCAGCACGCAGGTGTGATTGCATCTATCGTCGCTTTACCTTTCCACCCTCCACACCTTTCATTATATTAGAAACATTTTTTGCTGGGTAGGTAGCAAATTCTCCTCCCTCTTCCAAGCTACCTATTACTTTCACCAAAGAGCTTTACTCCTTCCCTGTAATTACCCCAATGGCCCTTCTAGGAAAGGGAACAACGACCAGTGAGAGACAAGGAGCCTTAGCTACAGGAAGCCACAGCCCATTCACACCCACATCTGTAATCACTGATGGACAAGCATGAGTCCTGGCTTGAAACAGCCTCTTTGTTTCTGTCTTTCTTAAAATTCTGTTCTTTCCTAGCAATCTTCCCTTGCTCCTTTGTCTAATTTCTAGCAGGTCTCTGACTTTCTGTTTAATCTTATGTAATAGATAGTCCCATAGTCCCTTTAAATCAAATGTACTGTCTTAATTCAGGAAATAAATGCCCCATTGAAGATAATAACAAACACCCTGTGTTTGACTGTATGAAATCATCAGGATTGCATCTTAACTCTACCTTTCCTACTCATGCTGTCCCGGAATTTCCCAACCTAGTTAGGCTGACATATGCATTATGAATAGGGTGTAAGGTCTTGATTCTAATGAGATTCTCAGATCTCAGTGCTGTCTGGCTGCAGGAAAGCAGAAGGGAGAAGGGCTTGAGTGCTCTTCTTCAAGGTGGGTAGTTTCCACCACTGTTTCTAGCACCCGGTCATGCTCTTTCCTTCAGGGGCTCTTGAGACATCTTCAGAACTAGAACGGAGAGAGCCCTGGCAGCAGCATCTTCTGAGCCCTCATCTCCACAGCTACAGCTCACTGCCTCCCTGACCTATTATCTAGGAGGCAACTCATGGTTTGCTTGTCCTACAGATTTCCTACAGGAATCAGTCCCCAAAGTGTAAATTACTTTGCTTGCCACAGCCAAGATTTAGATTCTGGATTTTATAGTCTAAATTTGAGGGGATGCAGGATGGGCTTGATATGCAACTTCTCACTTGACTAAAAGTGACAAAAAGGCTTCCACAAAGCCCCATATGAAGGAGAAAGGGAACAGCCCAGGTTCCTTAGCCTCTTCCCTTCCCTGCCTTCCATTAGCACCATACTACTGAGAGCAAGGAAGAAGAACAGATATTCACTGAGCTGCGATGACCAAGCCCTACGGTGTGCATCTGTCTCCCTGATCTACTGCACTGGTATGAGTTAGTTAGCTTTTACTGCTACAGTACAGCATTGAAGATAAATTAAGGGAGTTTTTTTTTTTTTTTTTCCCAAAGGTTTAGTCCATGCCTCCTAAATAGTCCATTCAACCACTAGCATATCAGTGGATGGACAAACTTAGCTCATTTGTGATCTGACTGCAGTATCAAACCTTCAACCCAGGAGCCTTGGGGACATTTCCTATCCCAAACACAGCAGAGACCTCAATAAAGAAATCTCTAAGGACTGAGTGGAAACTCTAAGACACCACAGATGTTCTGTGAATAGTAATGCTGCTATGTCCTAGTTTCCAGGTAAATCAGATGAGGTCCATTCCTGGCACATTACAAATTCAACCCAAGCAATGCTTCTTTCTTTCTTGTATTGCCCGGATTTCCAGAAAGATCTCTCTAGGGTCCTTTCTCATACAATTCAAGCACCTTACCCTCACAAGGGAAATCTAAGAAATTGCTTTCCTGTGTCTATGTCTTATACTGAGTTGAGAAATCCCCTCTGATCTGCTGAACTTTCCAATCCCAGAAGGAAAGAAACACTAAGAAATATATTAAAAGGTCAAAAATCTGAAAGTGCCACTTGTAAATGGACAATCTTATTGGCAAGACAAGTCTTTGTAGCTGGCAAACAAAGTGTACATTAGGGCTTAAAAAAGAATGAAATGGGTAGGTTTCTTTGGGCACTTTAATTTGGGGCCATGACTAAGTTATGAGTTCCTTTATGGAGGTTGCAGATGCCATGTGCTAAACATATAGCCACCACTGAGAACTAATTCAGAAGTTCAACAGAGTAGGGAAGTAGTGTTGCCTCACTGAGAATGTAAAAGATAATATTGCTAAGCTTCAATATGGCAGCATCTGTACCCTGCATTCATCCTTCATCATCCTCTGCAAAGCTTACAGTCAAAATAAAACACAATAAGCAACTATAACAAACCAACTGTTGATCAGAATCAAAGCATTCAGAACATCAAATATAATTATTCAAAAGCTTAATTTATTTTTAGAACATCTTTAGGCTCACAGCAATACTTACCAGAAGTTCAGAGTTCCCATTTATTTACAGTAGCTCCTCTCAGCCTTACTACTGTCAATATTTGCCTGGCATAGTTTTGTAACTGGGGAACCTACATTGACACACCATTATTACCTAAACCTAGTGTTCATTTATATTTCTTGGTGTTGTATGTTGCATAGGCTTGAGCAAATGTCTAGTGAGATGTATGTAGCCCAGAGGGGTATTCTACAGAATTGGTTCACTCTTATGGAAACCCTGTGTGATGCATAGGGTTCCTGTATTATTCCTCTCTCTCTCTCTCTCTCTCTCTCTCTCTCTCTCTCTCTCTCTGATTTTGTGTGTGGTACACATCATATCATTAGAGTCACACACAATGCAGCCTTTTCTAGTTGGTTTCCTCTGCTTAGTAGCATGCTCTTAATCCTTCTCCATGTCTGATCTGGCTCCATAGCTTAATCCTTTCTAGTTGACTACTATCCCACTGTCTGGGTATGTTAAAGTTTGTTTATCCTCTTATCTGCTAAAGGACAGTTGGTTGTATCCAAGTTTCATAACTATAAATAACACTGCTACTCATATCCTTGGGCAGGTTTTACTGTGGGCATACATTCTGAATTCATTTGGGTACATTCCAGGCAGCCTGACTGCTGGATCTTATCATAAGATTCTGCTTAGCTTTGGAAGAAACTGCAAAAACGCTTTGCAAATTCACTACACCATTCTGCTTCACCACCAAAGATGAACACAAACTATTACTGTCCCACTATCTTGGCACTGTTTTGCATTAGTGATCTCTTAGAGTCTAGCTGTTATGACAAGTGCTAGCTATTTATCTTATTTTTTTAAATTTATAATGCCCTTATGTACTGTGATATTGAACATTTTTCATATTCTGATTGGTCATATATTTATCCTCTTTGAAAAAACCGTGGGGTTTTTTGTTGTTGTTGATTCCATCACCATTATTTACAGAGATCTGCTTTCCTATTAGCAAGTTCTACCAGTTTTGTGTATTTTGGATAAGTATCACTCCTCAGGTATGTCTTTGATGCACTGCTTTCTTTCACTTGTAGCTTGTCTTCTCTGCATGGAGACTAACACTTATAGCAGCAGCATCTACGTTTTAATTAATGTTATGGGTTTTTTTTTTTCCTGTTGTTGTGAGACAACACCATGAAGAATGCAATTTATGGGAACAGAGGTTTATTTGACACACAACCACAGGTTGCAGACCTTCATGACAGGAAGTTACAACATCAGGAGATTGAAAGAACATGTCCTGTGACACTCACAGTAAAGAGCAGAGAGCCATGAACTACTACTGCACAGACATTCCTTTCTCAGCTTCACTTCCCATTTTATGGAGAATCACCCACTTGTTAAAGTTCACATGGGACATCACAGGGTTTAACCAAGGCAGGCAGCAAAAGCGGGTATTGGGGTCCGTGCTGATAGCTGATGACCCTTACCCCCACCCCCACCCCAACCCTGGACAACAACTGGCGATTTACAGGGGAAGGGGGGTCAGTAGTACTGATGGAACAAAACTTACTTATCTGGGGCTGACAAGAATGCCCAGTGAGAAACTCTGAACTTTTTAAGTCTTAAGTGTACATATATAGAGACAGACAGACAGATATACATATATACATTTGGATGAAGGGGGCATAGCCCCTGTACTGGCTGGTTTTGTGTCAACTTGACACAAGCTGGAGTTATCACAGACAAAGGAGTTTCAGTTGAGAAAATGCCTCCATGAGATCCAGCGGTAAGGCATTTTCTCAATTAGTGATCAAGGGGGGAGGGCCCCTTGTGAGTGGTACCATCTGTGGGCTGGTAGTCTTGGCCTCTATAAGAAAGCAGGCTGAGCAAGCCAGGAGAAGCAAGCCAATAAGGAACATTCCTCCGTGGTCTTTGCATCAGTTCCTGCGTCCTGACCTGCTTGAGTCCCACTCCTGACTTCCTCTAGTGATGAACAGCAATGTGGAAGAGTAAGCTGAATAAACCCTTTCCTCCCCAACTTGCTTCTTGGTCATGATGTTTGTGCAGGAATAGAAACCCTGACTAAGACAGCCCCCAAGCTACCACTTTGGTCCTTCCCTCTGGCATTCTTAGTCCTTCTTAGACAAAACTTCTTTAGAAAGTTTCCTCATAGATAAAATGTTACCCAAAAGGGGAGTTACAGAACTATGTTGATAGTTAAGTTCAAAGCAGAGTTCTTTAAACTCATTATAAGTTCAAAGCAACAGTTTCACATGGCCTTACTTTATCATAGTGAACACCTGTGGCTTCATCCTTGGATCTGACCTAGAATGAATGTTTTTCCTTGACCACAAATTTGTCCCAAGCCTATTTTTCCTTTTAGTGTAATTGTGAAAGCTCATTGTATTCCTTATTATACAGCCTTTACTTACTATTCTATGAGGAACAGGCACATTCTATTCTTGATTGTAATTTTATTATATCTTTCTGGCAGAACAACTAAAACCATCTCTTAAAACTTTCTTTCTAAAGTTATCTGAATCAAATCAATAATTTTATAAAGTCATTAATCCATCAAAATGGCATTAATTTATGAAAATTCATCTTCATGTTGATCTTCAGGAAATCTGCCCAGTAGGATCATTAGGCTATGTAATAATGACAGGTAAGGCATATCAGTAGCAAGAAGCAATCCTGGGATGAAGTCTATAAGAACCCTGCTCTTAGTGCACACCCATTGCAGGCCATGAAAAATGGTGGGCCATCTCCAGAAAACTCACCTGCATTCCTTTAGGCTTTCCTACATGGCTCCTGACACCCACTAAAGGATCACAGTTAAGATAGGTCTTTCCACATCAACTAATGTAATCAAGACAGTCACTCACAGAAATTCTTGGCAGACAACCTAAATTTAAATAATTCCTCACAGGCTTGCCTGGAGGTTTGACCTCTAGGTGCCCAGTTCACAATGAGGGATCACAAAAATAATTTGCTTTGATGAGAAATAAACAGTAAGAGTTTGCTTAGTGATGAAAGGCAAACCTGAGTCTATTAGCTATGAAACAATAGAAGGGAAAAATGAAAAAAATCAACATTTGATCGTATTATTAAAACCCCATAGTTCTACCTGTTTATCTAACATATAATAGGCAGGAATCATCCCCAAAAGGCTGGAAGGAAAATATGAGGAATAGACAGTATACAAGGAAGGACGTTGTCAAAATTATTGCCTAACACCTTTTCTGTGGATTTTGCAGATGTGAAGGATACAACTGGAAATTAGAGAAACATGAGAATTAAATTATCTCTTCTTTGCAGGTATTATTTGTTTATCTACTTCTGTTCTGTCTTAACAAGCTGCATGTATTCTATTATGCACAAAATTAAAATCTGTAGCAGTAGTTGGCTAATCGCTTTGAGCTCCCAGTGAGTCACGCTCCCAGCCACCCGCCAGAGCCACCTCCGGATTCACAAATGAAAGACACACACACACACACACACACACACACACACATCAGTTAACTTTAGGATGCCTCGACTAGCTCAAATGCTAGGCAGTTTGCTGACTCAAAGTGTGTTTTATACAAAAGAAACACATTTATTTTATAAAACGTATTTACTTTGAAATCATTTCAAACTAATACTCTGCTCATATGTTATCTTATATACCATACATTATAAAGTAAAACATAATTTTATAATTTAACCCATACAACTGAAGTATAAATGCTCATTTGAATCAGTGGTAAGAATGCTCGTCTGAAGCAGATGGAGACTCACAATACTAGGTACACAGTTGAATTCTATACTATCTGCACAGCATAAAGGCCCGTTTCTGTATTGCATCTCCCTATACTTCTAACAAGAGCAGTTTCAGCCTGTCATTCCCAGGACCACTCAAGCTTATGCCTCATAATGTGCTTGAGCCTAATCCCCAAAGGAAAGTATCTGCTCTATACTTTGGGACTACTGAATAAGGCCAATGACACGCTTCATTGGCAATAGATTTGTAATCGATACTTTCCACCCAGATTTCACTAGCCCCTACTTACCCTCACAGTAGCTAAATACAGAGGCAGTAATCATCCCTTCTGTATGGTTTCAAGTCTGCTTACTGGTACACAACCCCTGTAGATTCCAGCAGATAGTGAGGGTCTCTCCAAACTTAAGTAATTCTTTTATCTCTCCTTGCACTTAACAAGTAACCTGAAAGAACTGAGAATGTTTCACCTTCAATAATTAGCTCTTCCCTTTCTTATATTTAGTTAAATATAATGGATGTTGCAGGGTTTGTTTGTTTTTTCCTGAAGAGTTTCATATATAATTGCTTCAAGTCTATTTCTGCAGTGTCATGATGAAATTATCCCCTGGGAACAAAACAACACAAATGAAAGAAACAATTGTCTTCTAGGTTTGCAGGCAACACTAGACAGAAGGTTGGTTTCATGAAGAATTGAAGCCAGTGATTTTGTTTAAATTTTCATTATAAAAAGGAGCTGAGCTGAACCCGGATATATTCCTGCATTGTTCAATATATTAAAACACAAAAATGCATTATAGAAATACATTGCAATGGATCTTCTTTATAAATTATTATAAAATACAAAAAAAAAACACTTTGAAACTAAAGAAATACTTGAAAACGGTAATGTTCTATTTGCTAAACTACAAGATTTATATTGTATATGACTATCAGTGCAACAACTGAGGGGTATTCCAACTCTGCATGAAGACCCAAATAACCTGGATCCTTGAGGGCTCTCAGAGACGGAACCACCAAACAAAGAGTGAGCATAGCTGGACCTAGGACCCCCATACATACATCGGAGATGTGCTGCTTGGTCTTCATGCAGGTTCTGAACAACTAGAGCCAGGACTAACCCTGAATCTGTTGCCTGTTTGTGAACTCCATTCCCCTAAGTGGCCTGCCTTGTCTGGACTCAGTGGGAGAAGATACGCCTAGTCTGCAATGACTTGATGTGCCAGGAGGGGTGATACCTGGGGTGTGGGGGATTCCCCCTTCTCAGAGGAGAAGAGGAAGAGGGAATCAAAGGAGGATCTGTGTGAGGGTGTCCTGGGAAGAGAGGGTAGTGATATTGGGATATTACGTGAATAAAAGAGAAACACTATGTGTGGAAAGCATGAATAGGTGTAGACAGAGACAGATGGAGATACATTCAGTCCAAGCTCAAAAAGTTAGGAATTTGTATTGTTAGAGTCATGCCCACCACAGAATTGTTAATGGCAATGAAATAGAAATAACCCAAATGTCAGGCATTTGGTTAACATTATTATGATAAAGATAAAATAAACCTAAAGAATAAGCTATTAATAAGGTTTGTGGTTTAAATAATGCGTGTGTTCTTTCTTCAATACAGGATGCCTGAGCCAGGGAGAGCAGGTTCCAATAGTCACTTGGCTCTTTACTTCTTTCCCTGAGAATTGAATACTGAAATAGACATCTTAGCTCCCTAAGCCTCAAGTGTCTTATCTGAAAAATAGGATTATGCAAAACAGTTTCCTGAGTGGGTAACTGTGAGAGTTAAATAAGATGTCATCTGTGAAAGGAAGGAATCATATATTATATTATATTACTTTTAAAAAGATTTACTTTTTATTTTACGTGTATAGTTGTTGTTTCTGCATGTATGGCTGCATACCATGTGCATGCCTGGTTCCCCCAGAGGCCAGAAGAGGGCATTCAATCTACTGGAACAGGAGTTACAGTGGTGAGCCACCATGTGGGTGCAGGGAATCAAATCGGGTCCCTTGGAAGAGAAGACAGTGCTCTCATCTTCTGAACCATCACCCCAGTCCTAAAGTTCCCTCATGACAAATATTTCTCATTAAACAAAGCCACATCAAATTGCCATTTTTCAGTTAAAAAAATCATCAAACTCTGAACATCCCCTATAGTAAATGTTAATATACTAAAATATTAAGAAAGGAAACCAGAATACAAAATAGTGTAAAGAATCTCATTTCAGAGAGAGGCATAGACCCAAATATCATAGTGTTAATCTTACCTTAAAGAGAAGTTTTAATTAATTTCCATATTATGATGTATTAGATTGAGGTTATCAAACCATAGAAATTTTTCTCATAAATTACCAAAGAATGTGTGTGTATGTGTGCATGTGTGCATGTGAGCTGTGAGCACAGACAAGCACATGAGCGCGCGCACACACACTCACCTCTACAGATATATGAGAGACGATAACAAACGTATATTTCAGTCATGACAGCTTGTATCCATGTAGCTACAATGAATGGAACATAAAGAAAATTAAAAAATAACAATGCCTTAAGGTTGTAGCCAGAGTTGTCTGAAATCAAGTGTTTAGATAGGAAATACTGGTAAGACAGATATACATGATTCTGTCTCGACCATGACTGATATCCGACGTGAGAGCTTGTGCATAAAAATCCATTAATTCTCTTTCTTCAGAGGTAACAATGGTTATATTTGTATATGCAAATATTAATATATTTTAATAAAATTTTATATTTAATATATTCTATATAAATATATAAACAAGATAAACTAAACAAACTGATAGAAACTCTTTACATTTTCAAAACCATTTATACATAAAAAAGAAAGTATTTTTCTAATTTTCTTTTCTTTCTTTCTTTTATTTGTGGGTAGAGTGGATGTGTAGTTTCTGGACAGATTTTTGGATATCCCTGTAGACCAGACTGGCCTTGAACTCACAGAGGTCTGCCTGCTCTGTCTCCCAAGTGCTGGGATTAAAGGCTTGGACCATCACTGCACAAAAAAAAGTATTTCTCAGAGATGTTTTTTGATATTTTACTGCATTTATGTATTTCCATGTGGGAGGCAATGTATAAACAAAGGTTGAAGTGTGGAGGGTTGAGGACAACTTGGTGGATTTGTTCTTTTCTTCTACTATATGGATCCTGGGGAAAGACCTTGGGCCACAGGGTTGATGTTAAGTGTACTTACATAACTCTCTTCCAACCCCCAATACTTTTTAAAAGTTGAGTTGTACTCAAAGCATAACTCAAAGCATCCTGTTATGATGATGATATACATTCATTCATGATTACATTAGAAAGGCACAGTCTCTTAGTGTAAATCAATGTCTCCCTATGTGTCATGTTGTCTCCATAATCTGCTGCTGACATTAAAAACCCCTCAGGTAAGGGGAGGTTGAGCCCACAGGAGGGAATTTGCAGATTGTACTAGGAGATCTGAAGAGAATGAATTTCTCCAAAGCAAATGATTTCTGAGGTCCTCAGAAACTGAGCCTCGCTCATTCTCCTGGCTCTTTGATACTGTATATTACAGGGTCTCCCTGTAGGATTAGAGAATTTCAAACCACAGAATATATGAAATGAAAAAGAAGTAAAATGGGTCTTGGGGTTTGAGAAGAGAAAGAGACATGAAGAGGAAGACTGGGGAAGACTGATCAACAGCAATACGGTTTGCATTTGCTGCCTGTCCTACTAAAAGGGCTTTGCTGTTTAAAAGAAAATGGCATTGTCTCATCCCCTCCTCTGCTCCCTCCTAACGAAACAACCCCTGAGACACACAGAGTACAAGGTAGTTTCAGGAAAAGTAGATCACACACCACACACACACACAAACACTCTCTCTCTCTCTCTCTCCCTTAAAAAGGCCAGACAGCAGACTTTCTGGTCCATCCTCCATCCTCTGCTTTAGTAGCCTGCTGAAAAATCTAACTTTGTCATTAATGCTGCTTTTCCTGTCTGAGTTTTAGAGCAGTCAGCAAGGTCCTTATAACAAATGACCACACACACTTTTGAGGGCATAAGCATGTTCATACACACACACACACACACACACACACACACACAGAGAGAGAGAGAGAGAGAGAGAGAGAGAGAGAGAGAGAGAGAGAGAATAGGTCTGAGTGCTCACTAGATGAGATACCAGCAAGAAAGATGAACACAAATGGTATAGGGGTCATTAAAATTCCCAAGACGATAATTTTGAGGATGACATAAAATGAGTGATTGCTAAGGGCGGAGGGGTGGGAGGACCCATTCGACTTAAGGAAATTAATTAATTAAAACATTAAGACTGATTGGTTAGAAAATCACCAGCAAAGGTCACTCCTCACACAGTCATTATGCTTAAAGCAAACAGGCGTCATCTGCTTACCCTGCAAATAAGTGGCAGGGCCGCTGTCTATCTGTATACAAATTATCTGCTGGAACTGCTGCTATTCTTGCCTGCTTCAGCAGAGAACACACAGAAGCTGGTGTGTGTGTGTGTGTGTGTGTGTGTATGACTGTGGATGCCATAAGTTACTGTTTTTTCATTACAAAGAATCCTTTTATAGATTCATGTGCTTGAACTGGGTATATCATGTTTCATGTTTTGTTTTATTTCTTCCTTAGTGGGCAGGCACCATGGTACTCAGGAATCAGGAACAATTATTTTTCAACCATACAGCCTATCAAGTTGGTCTTCTAGTAAAATGGCCATCAAAAGTTCAGGAAGCATCATATTCTGCTGTAGTCACATTTGCTCAAACGCTTTCTTAAAGCAAGAAGGGCTCTGACCTTGAAAGATAAGATAGTTTCAACTGCTCTCCATGCCAATTGCAATTTAGAATGTTCTAAGGTACAACTGTTGTAGAACAAGGTTGAGCTGTGTGGAGGCAGATATTGCATGAATCTAACATGCATATGAATCTAGAAAACCCACATGCTGTGGGATGATACCCTGGGGCAAATGCTCAGGGTTTCTCCTTCCTTAATGCTAGGGTGGTGGGAGAGGACTGCGAGAGTCCTTGTCCTTCCTTTTCTTTCTTAGTAGAACTTCCTGGGTCAATAACATTTAAGTGGTCTACTTAGATCACATTTAGAAAATTCTAGAAATATGACCTTAGTTCCTTATTCACTCACTCACTCATTTCTTCTTTCTTTTAATTAATTTTAATGAATCTGCTTAATGTGCCAGGCACTCCACTAGGCTAGGGACATATAAAGCAACCGTTCCTTACCTTCAGGGGGTTTACAGGAAAGACAAGGCATGGGATGAATGAAATATACTCAATGTGATAGCTTCGAAAGCATCTGCAAGCCTGGGCTCTCAGGATACACTGAGAAAACTACAGAAAATGGAGGGTACATACTTGGCAATGAGAGCAGAAAACTCTGCTTCCAGACTGGACTCCAGTGTAAAGTTCTTTCTCTGAAAGCTAGCAATCTTCCCAAGTGCACAAATACAGGTGGTTTCTTGTTTTTAACTCCTGAACCGAACAGGCACCAGCTCAAAGGCATCATCAGTGCAGGACCATCTCCTGCTGTGTTCATGGATAGTACATTGTGAATAATGGAAACTTTCAAGAATAATTTTGGTTGAAGACTAGGGGAAAGGCGTTTTGTGGGGTTGTGTATGTCACACTCTGCCCCAGCAAATTATCTCCAGACAGCACAGTCTATCAAAACGGGCTCCTCACTGATGCTTTTCTCTTGCTTGCCACCGTGTTTATTAACCACCATCCATTATTTTAAAAACAGTTCTAGAAAAAGAGCAAGAAGACAAAGAGATGGTTGATAGAAGATAAATGCACCACAAATTCTGGTCCCATATGCCAGTAATGGAGAAAAGAACAGGGAGGGGTTACACTCCTTCCAAGCCAGAGGAATGCTCACAGGACCTCCTGTTTCTAGCAGGGTCTGAAAAACACAGGGCTTGCAACCTGACAGTTGCACACTGAGGGTGGGGGCAGGGCTGATCTCACACTGAAATGATGTGTCAAATAGATCAACAGTCCACTCTGTTCCTGACTTATGGAGCAGGAAATTCTATCCACCTCTATTCTCACTGATAAAAGTATATTATCATATTACTGTATTGTAAAAGTTTTGTTCTTATATTGAAAACTGTATAATATTTGTTAAATATCTGGAAAGACCTCCTAAGGTTAAAAAAAAACAGAAACATAGAGGAGGATGGAGGGAAGAAATGAAGAGCTAGACAAGTGATAGAGAGAGATAGATGATAGAGAGAGACAGACATAGAGATAAGTCACACTGTGACATAGAGACATAGAGATTGAGAGACAGTAGTTACATAAATATGTAGATGGGTAGACTGGCTGAGAAGGCACTTCTATCTTCTGATAGCTCTCCTGAGACCACGTATTTGGCACCTAAACCCCTCACCTTGAGCACCTTGGAACCCTACGACCCTCCCAGCATATTACTAGAATCTTGAGTTGCTATTTAGCCTTTTCACTGGTGACAAAGCAAAGGGACAAGCTCTTGTTTTAGACTGATGGTGATCTTTCTCCCGAGTTCTCACTACATGTGTGTCTGTCTATTCCCCACAATATAGGCTGCTTCTCAGAAAATAAATTACACATTATTGAGGCTCGGGAACTAAAGAACAACGAAAATAATTATTCAAGAAAAATAATACAACACCACTCCAAGGGATCTAGAGGATATTTTCCTCTAAGGCCACTCTCAACAAGCAGATAAAATGAGTCTGTCTTCCATATTCTCTGTGGATCATGAGTCTCTCTTGTTATAACAGTATAACAAAGGAAATGCATAATTATTAGTCACCAATTCCCGTTACTGTTTAGACCATTGGTACTCAACCTTCCTAATGCTAGAATCCTTTAATACAGTTCTTCATGTTGTGGTGACCCCCAACTATAAAATTATTTTCGTTGCTACTTCATAACTGTGATTTTGCTACTGTGGTGAATTGTAATATAAATATCTGATATGCGAGATATCTGATATGCGACCCTCAAAGTGGTCACAACCCACAGGTTGAGAAGACCTGTTTTAGGCACTGCCTCTACACTTCAGTTGCCCTAGCCTAGTTACAGAGAGCTGTGACAGAAACAGTCTAAGCAGATTCTGAAATCCTTTTCAATATAATTTTTCTATTCTGATTTATATGGTTGTTTTCTGTTACCATAAAGGGATCTAAGTTTATGATTTACATGGTCAGCACATTTGGGTTTTAGGAGGAGAAGCAAAAGAGATTACAATCTTATTGCAGGCAATAAATTGACACCCTTGTTTATGTAGACTATCTTAGCCATAACAAATGGCAAGATGGCAGAAGATGTTGATGGAAATTTGGATGCCCAGAAGTGAGCCAGAAGCAGCCATATTAGTGAACTGCTAAGGTGAACAAGCTTCAGGAGAACAGTGAGCAAGAGTTCATTATTATTCTCTGTCTTTTGCATATTAAAATCACAAGTGCTACTTGTAAACTATCTGTATCACTGGGCTTAATCTAAAAGATCTGATTTGTTAGTTAATCAGATTTTAATCTAAAAGATTTGATCTGATTAGTCTTGCACAAGGTCACACACACATACTGTTTAAAATTGATACTCAGGTGAGTCTAGTGTATCCAGGACGTAAAGCCACTGAGTATGAATGTTCTTAGCCTAGTGTCAGGCATATAATCAATAGATGAGCAGATAAGGTAAAAATTGGTTATTAATGTGTTGATCCATTATAGTGAGTTATTGAGTACTGCTATGTGATCAGCACTGTGCTCTGATTATACTCAGCAAAGAAATTGCAAGCTAAGCACTTTCAAGGATTCTAAATTCCAATGATTTACAGAGATACTGAAACACATACTTGCATCCATGTGCCTTATATATATTCTCTGTCCTCCCATCTAAGGATAGCTAATGTCTGAGAATGTCTTTACAACTCAGAACATGTTGACCCTACACACATACCAGAGATCTGTAGCAGCTTTAACTGGGGGAAGAATTTCTGTAATTTCTTTTTACAGGTGAAACCCAGGTTCATAGAGGTTTTTCAAAAGATGGCAGCTGGTATTTACTCCTTTTTACCTCTATAATCCGAGGACTCACTTTTCGGATGTTTCTAACTTGCATAAATTATCATGTTTCTGACACATTTATACACTTTATTTATTCTTTTTACTATGACCTGAATGGTGAAACTATTATTATTTACAATATATTAATGGGAGTTCATCGTTCAAAGAAATAAGCTAACTTGGTTGAGGCAACTCTTCCATTTACAAACCTGCTCGCTCTGAAATGTCATGCTTTCATCTGCAAAGCCATGGTGAGTCAGCGTATCTGCCTCAGTGTGCCTTTAATCAACTCTTAATATATAATGGTGGAAACATGTACAGAGAAAATCCCAAAGAAGTAGGATTATTCATGCTTTTTCTATTGACACTGAAACATACATCAGGGCATGTGTTGCAAACGAGGCAGACATTTGGGTAACAATTACCAAATTGTAATGTTGGAGCTAGGTTGAAAATCAGTTTGTCTAATCAAAGTTGATTTAATACAGTGGTTCTCAACCTGTGGGTTGTGACCCTTTGTGGGTCAAATGACCTTTTATAGGGGTCTTCGAAGACCATTGAAAAACACAGATATTTATATTACACTCCATAACAGTAACACAATTAAAGTTATGAAGTAGCAATCAGTAGTTTTATGGTGGGGTCGCCATAGTATGAGACAGTGTATTCAAGGGTCACAGCATTAAAGACGTTGAAAACCACTGGTCTAGTTCAATATTTTTCTTATAAATGAGGAACCCAAGGTTCTCAATACAAGACAACTTACCTGAGGTTACACAAGTAGGGGTTGGCGTTAAGATTGGCTCTATAGACATGTTCACAGAGCCTCAATCTGCACAGATTATGCTATTTCAAAGGAGTCGTCAATGTCATGCTCATTTCAGGAGGCTTACTGTTTAGATTTTATTTGCAAAAGTATTCGGAGAAACTCAAGTAGGTAAAGCAATTTCTGTTTCCAATTTCTAACCTTTCTGCAACATACTTTGAAATGTAAAAATTAAACTGAAGAACTAGCAGCCTGTAAACTCAATTCTTTTGAATAAATGTCCCTTAATGCCATCACACTGGAGTGGAGCTGAATGCCAGCCATTCTTTCTTACCACCTGAAAAGCTGCAAAAGTGATCTTTGCAATAGGGTATAGAGAGATAACTACTCTCGAATACTAATTCATTGCTGAAAAATCACACTTTGCTGCCACGCCAATCTTTTGACTTGGCCTCAAGCCGGCACTGTGTTTTACATTTGGCACACGGCTCTTCACAGAGATTTCACCTGCTTGTTCCCACCTGAATCCTGACAGGAATCTCATGGGTATTCAGCTGTGTTATTTTCTAAGGCAAAGCAACACAGCAATTGCTCACTCATTTCACTAGATTCCTGTACCCAATAAACAGTGGAAATCTGAGAAGAAATATGGAGAAGAGCCACTCGAATCAAGGCAGGAGCCTGAATCTGTTAGAAAGTCACAGGGCAACTGTCTTCTTTAACCCAGGAACTGTTGTCAGAGATGTCTTCAAACACTGTGAAGGTTAACCATAATTCTAAATTTGACAGGGCTTAAAAATCCTGGGAGGGAAACAAGCCTATGGGCATGTCTGTGAGAGATTTTGTAGATTAGGTTAACAGAAATAGGAAGAGCCATTCTAATATGAGCAGTATCAATGCATGGGTGAGGTACCAGTTTGAATAATAAGTTGAAAAGACCCTAAGCTCAGCAGTCATCACTCAGCACTACTTGATTACAGGCACAGTGGGACCAGCCTCCCCTCTCTCTTGTTACTGTGACTTTCTTATTAGCATGGAGTATATCCTTGAACTATAAGTCATAAAATCGCCCTTCTTTGGCCAAATTGCTTTTGTTGGGTATGGTATCAGAGGAACACGGCAAGTTATTAATACTGGGACCATGATAAGAGGAACACATGGTACACTCTGGAAATGGAGAACGGTCACATTTCATGACTTCCTGCTATTCATCTAAAGCTGAGAGCATATTTTCTTTCAGAGCAAACCTATATGCTGAGGGTGAGGAGAGAACCTTCATGAGGAAAAGAAGCTGGAAGTATAGATCTAATTCAGGGATTTCCTGAAGTCTGATTCCCCTCATATATAACATTTGTTTCTGTGATAGAATTTACCCACAAGCCCCAGAGGAAAGCACCACTATCATTCTCTTGGGAAGAAGCATCAACAGTCAAATAGATTGAGTAGGAAAAAACTTTTCACACAAAATAACTCACCAACTATTCTTTGTGACCAAAACAGCCAAAACAGTTCTGATAAATTAATCACCTGGCTAAATGCAACAGAAGTTCCAACACTACTTACATGAGCATACTTTATCTCTCTGACCAAATAGATCGAATTATTAGCAAACCCATTTACCAGACAAGGAAAAAGATTGTCAGAGACAGATATATTAATCAAGGTTTGACTAAATTAAATAACTATCTCAATCTATTTTTGTCCTACTGACAAAGAATCCTTATGGAAATCATGTCTGATGGCGAAGGTCTGTAGTCTCAGTCACTCGGGCACAGGTGGGAGGATAATTCCTGCTTCAATTTAGGAAGAAAGTGTTTCAAGTAGATTTTTAAAACGATAGATGTTTTAAAAAGCAACAACAAAAAGGAATAATGAAAATAGCAACAAAAAGGGCTAGGGAGATATAGGTCAGAGGTGAGGTACCTGCATCCCAGGTACAAGGGGCTGCATTCACAAACATTCTATTCCAAAAGAGTCCATGTGAATTCTTCTGGGCAGCATTGTTTCTGATGGAGTTGAGACTAGGGAGTGATAGATAACATCACATCAAGAAAGAAAAGAGGCCTGGGATGTCCAGGAAAGAGCTCCCAAAATCCACTCTCTCACCCTGAGGTTTATGAAGGTCTGTTTCAGACCTAACTCATAGCTTGACATTAACAGCTACTTTGCTAACTGTACCTTGACCTTCCCCACGCTACAGTGGGTTTAATAATGTCTCTACTTGTCAATCTGAATATGTCCCACAAAGTTGCATCTGAAGATCATGAAGAATCTGTATGAAAGTTAATCTTCAATCTCCAGAGACTTGAGAATATCATGTTGTTGAAGAGAGAGGAAGCCAATCAGCATTGTCATAAACACCTGGCTCAGAGGACAGGAAGGAGCTGAATTTACCATGCCACACCCCAAATCCACATGCTTCCTGGGGATTGAAGGAGAATTTTATCCTCTGTTTCCCCTGCTCTATGAATGAAAAACCAGGGAACCATTTGGAGTAAGACTTTTCCAGCTCTATAAATACTATAAAACAAACACAAACAAACAGCAATTACAAGCAGAATCCCTGGGTTCATATATAATTTCAGCCTCACAGTCTTAGCCAGTAGTCTCTGGAAGGCTGTCACCAGGCTGCATGCAGAGGCCAGAGCTCTCTCAAGCGAGCAGTAACAACTAAAGGACTTGGTATCAGAAAAGTACAGTGCAGACATGCCCACCAGAAGGTCTGAACTTCTATTCTGGACATTAAATTGTTATGTTATGAGGGAAAGACAGGGTTTTGGACAACTTTCTGCAACACTAAAGAAAAAAATGCCCCCATGCAATTTAGAAGGAAGTAAATAGTATGAATTTTAATTTTTTTGATTTTTTGTTTGTTTGTTTGTTTCTTAAGGGCAGAGGTGATAGATTTGCAATTGTTGGAGAGTAGTGACAGAGTGAGCTGGCGCAGACCCAGGAAACTATGAGACTATGGCAAATCCGGTGAGAAATTTTATATTACAATAATTGCCAGTGACTTCCAAAGGATTCCATGCAAAATATGCCATGTCCTGCTGAAAACAACTTTATTCTCTCTCCCAAATCATGGTTAACCCAAGTGTGTAGTCATTTCAAAAGATAAGTGTTGGGAGTTCCATAATGAGAACAGACTTGCCAGTCACTCTGACTGAGCGCTAACTTCTGTGATGTCATCTTACCTTTGCTAACTCCATGGGTAAGGACAAAGCTCACATGGGCTCCACTCAGTGTTCTCATTGGAAAGTGCGATGAAGCACAATATTTAAAGGTAAGTTCTTTTCAAAGAGCTCTTTTAAGTCTTCATCCCTAGAAATGCTGGCAGAAACAAATACACATTTTTAAAGAAAAAAAAAAAAGTGCCTGGGCCTTTCATGAATTGATTGTAACTTCTGCTTCTGAAAGCTAAGGAGTCATAATCCTGTGCAATCACAGATTGTTTGAAGCCAATAAACCAAAGGCGATGACCTTGCTAATACCTCCCAGCAGGAGAAAGAAAGTCGTGCTGAGGAATAACTCTTCAGTACGCGGTCTCTCTCTGGAAAGAGGAGAACAGAGCTGAAAGTGTTCAGCATGATTTACAGTTGAGCAGAATATCAGAAACTTCACCTGCAATAAAAAAAAAAAAGGGATTTTCTAAAGTTCTTTGATAGCCTTGGCTTCATCTCCGTTGCCTTGTGATTCACACGGCATCAGCCCTGTCTCCCACATACGTGCTCTCTTGCTGGCCTCTCTGCTCACAGATGAGCACCATCTACAGCTGTGTTTTATGATCTTCCTAGGGGTAATTCTCAGGTGACAGTATAACATGATGTAGTCCGGATAAGAAACGAATGGACGTTTGTCACATTTGTGTTTAAACACCTCATAAGCGTTAGTTGGTTGAGTAGTTCACTTGGCTTCCCTTCACATTGTATTTGCTTCCGGCACCCATGGGAGTGAAGGTGTAGCCACACAGCATGACAGTGTCAATCTACACGCTGAGATTAAATTAGTATCTGTCACCTTGCACATGTGCACTGATAATAAATTAAAACAACCTGACATTTGAATAAATGAACTTCTGTAAACCTTTGATTTCCCATGACTATAGGATGGAGTACGTTTTACATCAATTAATTAAATCCACACATGAGAAAGGTAATTTTTCAAGAAAATATTTTCCCAATAAATTCCTCAAAATGCTGATTATCTTCTATAAAACAAGAATAGTCCTTGGTTCTAGGACACAATGGTGAATCAGGTAATATGCAACTTCCCAAATGGCATTCCCTGTAAAGGTAACAAAGGTTCACATTCAGCCAGGCCTTGGTGGTGCACGCCTTTAATCCCAGCACTCAGGAGGCAGAGGCAGGCGAATTTCTGAGTTCGAGGCCAGCCTGGTCTACAGAGTGAGTTCCAGGACAGCCAGGGCTATACAGAGAAACCCTGTCTCGAAAAATCAAAAAAAAAAAAAAAAAGAATACATTCAAACAAAAAATTGATGTGGAACAAGAACGAGTTCACATACAATGTACAATGTCTGTGGCTAGGGAAGAGCTTCGACAAGAGATGGCTCCTGTGAGTTCAGACTCTGGATTAGGAAGCTAACTTGCCCGAGTCATGTGTCTGTTTTATTACTTAGCCTCCTTAAGAACATGTGCTGGTTACTTCTCTGTGCATCGGTTTCCTCAATTCTCTGAGTCCTACTGAGGATGACATAAATGCATACATGGATAGCACTTTCAGGAGAACTTGGAATCAACAAAACACAGTGCCCTATATTTCTTGTGTCATAAGACACTATGACCAAGAAATTTATAAAAAAAAAATGTTTATTGAGACTCATGACTCTTGAAGGTTATAGTCTATGATCATCTTGGCAAAAAAAAAAAAAAAAAAAAAGGCAGCAGACAAACAGGTATAGCACTGGAAGAGTTGCTGAGATCCATAGTCATAAGGCAGAGAGAAGAACAAGGGCAAAATGAGAATGAAATGGGCTTCTGAAACCGCAAAGCCTACCCCCACTGACACATATTCTACAAAGCCACAACTCCTAATCCTTCCCAAACAGTTCCACCAACTTTGAAAATAAGCATTCAAATATATAGAC
This sequence comes from Uromys caudimaculatus, assembly GCA_028551405.1. Classification (NCBI taxonomy): domain Eukaryota; kingdom Metazoa; phylum Chordata; class Mammalia; order Rodentia; family Muridae; genus Uromys; species Uromys caudimaculatus. Next base: position 10,227,850 of record CM052703.1, on the reverse strand, counting down.
CTATGAGGCCATTCTTATCTAGACCACCATACATGGGTATTAATGTCATTTATAAGGCAAATGATATAGAGATAGAACCATTTCAAATACTGACCAGATAAGTATAAAAGTTCTCATTTTTGTCTGTTTTTGTATGTTGATTAGGAGATGGCATGCTTATTGTTGGAACAAATGGCACAGTGGAAAGAAACCCCACATGTCCATCCTAGACGCTGCAGCTCTGGGTGGGACAGAAGACACACGGGAAGTGGCTGCGAGCTCTTCTACAGTCCAACAGGCAGGCCAGGCTGTGTGAGAGGCCTCTGCGGAGACACAGCCTGTGGGTAGAAGAGGGAGCCATCCCGGGGAATGCTGCAGCCGGCTCTGGAGTTCCCATGGTTGGACATCACAGAAGCCGCTGGATGCCTTGGGACCTGGGAACAGATGGGCCCTCTGTGGACTGGTTTGCAGCGACTTGGTGCTCTGGACTAGCTGCTTAGGCTTGGGGGATGTGGAGGCTGTCTAGAAGTCCTGAGACATGGGATGCCTTCGGTGTGAGATTAGCCATGGCTCCTTAATCGAGGGCTGGATCCCTCGCTTCTCATGGCAGGTCCAGATGAAGAGACAGTCCATAATTCTAAGACATTTATTTTCATCGTGTGGAGTGGCGTGGATGGACTTGTACCACAGCCCCTCTGGGAGAGGTGAAGCAGATATAGTAACTGGGAAGGGATGTGGCTAAGTCTCTAGGTGTCTCATTAACATGGGGATGGCTTGGGGCTGTGTAGCCATGCCTCTACCTGAGGAGGGGTGGTACGTGACCGTGACTGGAACCAAAAGCCTCCTGAGTGTGTTGGCAAAACGTTTCCCAGTCCCTTGCAGATTCTGCTGGGTCGTCCAGAGTTTACGCCTGTGCTCGACCGGGTGCCAGATTGCCTGTCACAGATCACTGCCCCACACTTATCACAACACAAATAGAATCCTATGAGACAAAACCCCTTTTTTAGAAGAGAAATGGGACTTAAATAAATTTGTCATATCCTTAAAACAAGTAAGTCAACAGAGCTTGGATTCATACCTAGCCTATAGAAGACTAAAACCCAAGGACAGGCTCCTTACATGGAGTGGCTTTCCAAGACCACCTGTCATTTTGGTACAACCTAAAAATAGTATTGTGGATGGAAGAAACAGTCTACTTCATTTGCTGAGACTTTTAGAAAGTGCAGTGATGACTAAGAAATGTAGGCATCTTAAAGAAGGGTAGTAGACCAGGAAGTTCATCTATGGTCATCTGAGATTCCATAAAACAAAACATTGAATAATACACACACACACACACACACACACACACACACACACACACACACACACACACGAAGCAAATGTGTGTCTTGGGCCAAAGTATTTTGGGGAGGAAATCAAAGTAGTGACTGAAAGGAATCTGATGGTGCTTCAACATGGCAGCTAGCCCAGTAGTTCCACTCTGCACTGGTGTCACTGTGAGAGAGTGCTCTGGCTGTGTTCTACTGAGTGAACCTGGGCTTTTCACAGACGGCTCTGGATACGTTCTTCTTCCTGGAGTGAAACATGTTTGCATTTCACAAGATCATGTTGCAGTGTATTCCAAACTGTTTTTCTTCTATACAGGGCATAACATTAAAATTTTAGGAGGTAGAACTTTCATAACATTAAAAAATTTAGATGTAAGCAAATCTAAGATCCAAATATGGATTTTAATAGGCCTAAACCATTGCTTCTTTTTTCTTCAATAGATTTATATGAATTATTTGAGAATTCATACATGTATATAGTATATTTTTAAAATTTTTGTTTTAGAAAACATTCCTAGGTAGGGGAGGGAACAGACACTTTAATCCCAGTACTTGGGAAGCAGAGTAGGCAGATCTGTGTGAGTTAAAGAGCAGCCTGGACTACACATAGTGACTTCCAGGACAGCCATGGCTACATAGAAGAGCCTGTCACAAAAATCCAAAATAAATAAATACATTTTATTACAATATGTATTCATCATAGTCTTTTCCCTTCCCCCAACTCCTCCCAGGCCATCTCCACTTTCCTGTCCACCCAACTTAATGTTCCGTGTCTCCTTTCCCTACCCCCCGAAAACATCAACACAGACACAATTTAAAAAAAAAAAATAAGCAAAACAAATAAAAAACCAACAAGACAAACCAAAATGTACATTTCAGGAATACGGAGTCTGTTCTGCATTGGTGACACCTGCCTTGGAGTGTGGCAGACAAAGCTAGTGATGCTGTATTGGAGAAAATTTACTTGTACTTTCCTCGCAGGTTACTAATGCAAAGAGCTTATTCTTTAGGGGTAAGACTTTGTGTCCACTTCTCCTTCTTAGTTCTGAAATTTTTCTAGTTTAAACTTGGGCAGGTGCTCGTGAGTACTGTCACTGTCTCTGTGAGTTCATATGTGATATATAATACATTTTATCAAATTTATCCTAACCCTCACTACTTCCTCTAATTCTTCCCAGGTTCACCTCCAACCCCACGTCACAAGTCGATGTCCTTTTACAGGAAATAACCCACTCAGTTCCATGTGCTGCCCATCTCCACATGATGTGCGCCATCTACCTGAAGACAACTGACTCTCCCTAACTTTCCATCTAAGCTAATTCTAATATATTCCCTCCAAAAAAAAAAAAAGAGTTCACTGATACTTAGAATGAGCCATGTTCTTTGTGAGGGAAAGGCAGCTGAGAAGAAACTAAGACATATTGATATTATTCACCATTAAGTCTCTCTGACAAAATACCTAGATAACCAATGTAACTAAAGGATTTACCTTGTGTGTTGGTTTGTGTATGCTTGGCCCAGGGAATGGCAGTATTAGGAGGTGTGGCCTCATTGGAGTAGATGTGTCATTGTGGGTGTGGACTTAGCACTCTGATCCTAGCTGCCTGGGAAGTCAGTCTTCCACTAGCTGCTTTCAGATGAATATGTAGAACTCTCAGTTCTGCCTGCACCATGCCTGCCTGCATGCTGCCCTGCTCCCACCTTGATGATGATAGACTGAACCTCTGAACCTATAAACAGCCCCAATTAAATGTTCTTTATATAGGAGCTGCCTTGGTCATGGTGTCTGTTCACAGCAGTAAGACCCTAACTAGGACACTTTGTCTCATGGTTTCAGATATTTGAGGCCATGTTTCCTAGGTGCACTACTTTTAGGACATCATGGCAAAGGACATGTAGGGAAACTGAGCTGTTCCCTTTGCAGTGCCCAGTAACCAGAGAGAGGAGAGGGGGACAGGGACAATATATGGACAGCCTTCAAAGCTATGTCAGCAGTGACTTATGTACTAAACTAGGCACCATCTCCTATCCTTCATTCTGCTTCAATCCGTTCAATAGATTAACCCAGTATCCATATGACCCATGGACCTCTTAGTACCAGCACTAGCTGGAGCAATTTTTCAACACATGAGCATGTGGCAACACTTTATATATATACAGTGTAATGCATGACCACAGCCTGCTTTTCTAAACCAGAGTGGAAACAGACAAACATCATAACTTGTACATAGATTTATCTTGCATTACCACACTTCTATCTGTATACAGAATGTCTGCTTTCCATCAGAAAAGCAGATTTGGAGTTTCTGGAAAGAAGGGGAACCTTCTGTTACATAATTTTCTTTCCACTGACTACTGAGCATGGTGCCTGAAGTAGAGAAGTGTGGTGTTTGTCAAATTGAGTGAAGTGCATAAACATCTGGCAACCATTAAAGGACAAAAACAGAGGAGGCACCGTGGCATCAATGAAGAAGAGGCTGCTATACAAAGATAACTGTATATATGATTGGATGGGCAGTCCACAAGGCCCCAGATCAAAAAGATCTTGTGACAAGATATCTAATTATATCTATTAGAAGATACTGACAAAAAAAAACCACTGGGGATTTTAGTATTGAGGAGAAGCAAGTATTGAGATTATTCAATCCTACTGAAAATCTTAAAAATACTTGCATTCCATTATTGCTCCTGAATATCTTATTCCAACTTTCTTGCAAGGTAATCCAGATACTTCCTTACATTATAAATGCAGGCTTTGGTATCCCGAATGCATTTTAGAACTCTTTGGGATTTTACAGAGATCAAGTTACTAAATTATAAGGACAGGCCTACACATGTGTCTAAAGTACTATATATCATAACTAATATTGAGGAGACAAACTAAAGAGACATCAGAAAGGTAAACAAGAGCCAACACATTAAGGAAACAGATGGAGGAGCCAGCCCTGTACAATCACACAATCACTGAGCAAGCTCTTTCACTTTCCTAGGCTTCACTCCTCTCCTGTGGAAACTGGAATTGCTAACAGGCCGGTTTTTATAGGGCCATTCAACAATGAACACATAGAGAACGTTTCCTGCTCCTCAGAAAGCCCTTCTTCAATTAGTTTAATTCAATATATATATATATATTCCACATATTGGGACACTTATAACTCAGACTCCTTTTTAAATGTATTTGTCTGTATAGATACCCATGATTCTCTGTCAAGTGAAACAAGATACGCTGCTGGAGTCCAGTTAATACAGCAAACACACAGAAAGTATTCCTAGTCAGCGTATATTGATTAACACATAACGTGGGCCCTAAACATTGAACCAAATCACTGATAGCTGTTATATCAACCTGGACTGTATGGAAAGCTGTGTTTAGGTGTCACTGCACTGACTGGCTCACTATAATGAACACATACTACTTCCGTGATTTAGAAAGTTAGCAATCCGATCTTAATAAAATAAATGTGAAAGTCTAGGAACCCAAACTATTGCCATGTGATAGAAATGTGGCCTGAAAGTTGAAGATAGAAAGCTCTGATGACTCCTGCATGGGTGGGGACTGAGACCATGTGTGGATAGCAGCTAATCCCTGCAGGCCTTGGAGGGTGGTGCTGATCCCCAGAACATGCACAGCTGGAATTAACATTGGGTAGGCATTAATGAGGGAGACCCCCATACAGGAACACTTTCGCACATCAGTTTGAGTGTTTACTTCCATTCTACAGCCTCTTCCTTATGGCTGAATAATAATTGGCTTTTGTAGAAAAACTACTCTTTAAAATTAACAATCTGACCTGAGCCACTCTTGCTGCTCCCCGGGAGCTCCGGGAGTGGGAAGAGACATGGCCATCCACTAGAGTTGGATTTCGGACACTGATTTTGGCCAGTCACTCTCACCAATCAGCTTTTCTGACAGAGAGGCACTGCAGGTGTGTGACTCTTTAAAAGTGACTGCTTGTATCTCAGTCAGAACTGCCTAAGGCTTCCTCTGCAGCTAAGTGTCTCTTGGCAAAGTGCTGATTACTCTGGACAAGAGAGGAGAGAGATGAATATATTTCTTCTCAGAGATACTGTATCTCGATTTGACGTTTTATTTATCTCAACCTTTAAGCTTATCTTGCCTCAAATGGTAAAACTGGCTTTCCCCACAAATCTCAAGGCTTAATCCACTCTCATTTCCAGCTGGTGTTCAGTGCAGTTAACTGTTCTGGGTCAGATCCCCCAGTCCCTCTCAGGTTGACTCCCTGCATGAGCAACGCCACAACACAAAACAAAGTCAGCAACTTGCTCTAGGAGTAAGGCACAATCGATGGCAGTGTGAACAGCGAGTAAATCTCATTAATTGGGAACAATGGTAGCTTGTCATCCCTGATAGATCCAAAGAGCTTTAAGGCCTTAGGACATCAGGACAAGGTCAACTGCCTCTTGGTCCCCACCTACTCCAATACCCAGAGGGCATTCGACACTTGATTTAGCTGGTAGAACTTTCAAACATTAAGGCTCAACTGAAGGCTTGGATCTGATTGCTGGACATTTCTCAGTTGCTAATAAACATTATTGTGCGCTCTCTCTCTCTCTCTCTCTCTCTCTCTCTGTGTGCGTGTGTGTGTTGGGATATGGACATGCACGTGAGTGCTTGTGCTGTCTGGACAACAGAGGTCAGATTACTGGATGCATCCTTCATTACTGCACCTTATTTTTTTTTTTTTAAATAATGGAGTTTCCCACGGTACTGAACGAATTGACTTATTTGGTTAGTCTGCGTGGCTACCTGTCACTGGTAATGCTCCTGCCTCTGCCTCTCCAGCATTGTGACAGCAGGTGATCTTTTTATTTCATGAACCTCCCTCCCTAAATAAAAATGGAAAACACACTTTTAAGACATTCTTAATACACCAGAAAGAAGCAAGCTTACACTGAGCTTTGGTAGTCTAGTGACCTCTTCCGCTGGGTCCCTCTGTGTAGGTCTCACAGTGTGGGTAGACTGTTGTGCCTTCTAAAACCCTCTGCCTCTTTGAGACAAGGCAGCATGTCTCTTAATTGTCTAATGTACCCTGTTTATGGCAGATGCACTGTAGGGAAAACGTGGCTTTTATTCTTACGAAAGCATGAACGGTAGAAAAAGCTATCAAGGAGACACAAACTTACTGAGTCATGAACATTCTTCTCAAGGCTTACTGAAACTAAATAATGCACTAGGTGCCCCTGGTACTTAATGTGCTAAAGAACCCCATGATTATCAAGACACTGACCAATATACCAATGCTTTCAGCTGCTCTGCTGGGTCTTAGCTCTGGCCCACCCCTTGATTGCATGCAGACAAAACTCTTCTTCTCTCTGGGATTATCAGATGAACCAGGAGTAACCATTCAGGGGTAGTGCTTCTTTTTGTATTTGAGGGGTTGGCATAGGTATTGCCACCTGATATGGGCTGGTGAGAGGAAAAAATTTGGAATAACAATAAGAGACCACTTAACAAGAAAACAATGTAAAATCTACTGTCTTGTGTTTCTGAGGGTTTGTCTGTTTTGACTTCAGACTGGATACAACCCCAAAGCATCTTTGTTCAGATCTCCATGAGATACTCTGCCCCTAAATGATTTGTGTCCAATCATTTGACACAGTATATTTTCCACATAATCTGTATGTGTGTGAAGTAAAACATGAATCCCTGAGATAAAGGCATACAAACATACAAATGCCTGTGTGCCCACCTGTGTGCTGCTAGGAGCAGCAGCACCTGGACTGCAAACTGGGAAAGCCTTGTACCTCCAGGGAAGCCTGCTCCTAGAAGCTGAGGTGAGCAGTCTACAAAAGGAAGCCCAACTCCTTCTCCCCCAGAGTGTCCAGATCAGTGAGACCCATGCAGATCAAAATACATTAGCACCTCAGGAAGAGCAGAACACAACAGTCTCACTTACTAAGAGAAGGCATTTTTCTGGCAGGCCAGTAAACAAAGCCCATCCCATTAGAGGAAACAATGAAAAGAAAGGAAGGCATGCTTATAAGCAGGAACCTCCCCACTAGGAAAAGAGACTTCAGAGAGAGCAAGAGCAGACACCAGGCTTAAACGGTACAATAATTGGCGGCCTAATTTATCTACGTACCTCCAAAGCGAGCTCTCAGTGATGCTTCCCAGGTTATAGTCATAGAGTTTTGTCAGAATGAGAATCACCTGAAGGCAGAAGAAGAAATCATGGTTAGTCTCAAACAATTACAATCTCTTAGAACTGAGATGGCCCAGGGGAGGGCTTAGGATTCCTTTAATGGGCGCTTAACATAATTGAATGAATTGTTACTGCTTTGCTGCTGCTGTCTGGGGAAGGGCTGACAGCCTGGTACTGATCATCTCTGGTCAGCTGCCTTGCCCACCATTCTCGGGAGGCTCCAGAGCCAGTGCTTCCTATTTTGTCATGTATTTCTTGCCTTCGTGGGCTAAATATTTTTTGGGAAGCTCACAAAATTGTAAAATATATACACGTCCAGGTAGCCCCTTGGTAAATGTTCAAGAAAGGTCAGTGGTAAAGTTCCCAGCTCCCACAACTGAGCCACATGGTCCAACATCTTTGATTCCTGAATCTGAGGGTGCCCATTCTTCTTTGTGAGTTTGATGAACTCTGATTTCCTCTGACTTCAAAGTCAGATAGGAGCTACAACACCACAGAAGGGCAAATCAACAGCATTGTAACACCATGGCAGGTTTGGGGCACATGATCCCTGGGACTTAGAATGTCGGGTATGGAGAGACTTGCAAATTAGGAACAGGTTCTGGGAAAAAACATATCCTAAAGAAATTTCCCTCAGTTTCACAGAAAAAGCCCCGTTTGTTTGAACCCTGTTTCCAGCCTCACTTGGAGGAAATCAAACTATTTTCCACATTTGTTTAGAATGTGAAAGACATTCATTAATCATCCAGGCTTTGCCCTCATGCTAGGCTAGAAGACAAAGAGCACAGTCAAGCTTGGAAACTAGGACCCAAGTAGTACAAAACCTTCTCAAGAAGAAAAAGGGAGTTTTGGAGACCCCACCCTTGCTTTGCCATGCTGCAGACAGTCTTGGCCATCACAGCAGTTAGAGAAGACCTCTTCTGTGGTAACTGCAACCAGGAATAGGTTCCACCTGACTTCCAGAGTACCCAAGCCCCAGGGCATCTGTGAATGCAACAATGCAACTTGCTCCTAACCACTGATGGTTCTTTTTCTACCTACACAATCTTCAGATAAGAGAAACGATGTTCAGGGTCTACTCATTAATCTGGTATCCATAGCCTAGCGTTAGAACTTTGTGCCCTACTATGCTTACAACTCAGCAGAAAACCATTCAGACCAATGTCCTGGGCTTTCTCTGACAGCCTGGGGGATCAATTATGGCTACATTGAGCACAGAATGTTCTAACCTTGAATTCTGAGGCCGTGGTTGCCCGAGCGTGTTAAATCCTTCCGACTTCCAGGTTTCTGGCCCACGGCCTCATTTAGAAGGCATAAGCATCAATGATCGTCAACTCTTCACAGCTAAGTCAACTAGGGCTCCTTCCTAGGAAATGGAGAGCTGTCCTAAAGGGAAGACCAACAGAGATCCCTACAGACCTGTCCTCTAAAGCCACTTTCTCCCAACCCACAGTATGAGCTGCCACCAAGAATCTGTTCAAATGCCTTTCTTCAACAAGACAGGAGCATGGGTGAGGTGTGAGGCACCCTATGGGTACATCAGATGGCAGGCCTGTAGTGGTGCATATGCTTACCAGATCACCATGCCAATTAAGTCAATCTAAGGGCTCAGTTTCAATCACAGCCATCGCAGGAATGCTGATCAGCAGCAGCAGGGTGGCTGTTTGTTTGAGGACAGAGAATGATGTTGCGACTCCACCTCAGTGTGGTTTTGCCAAATAGCCCTATAAATCCACTCTCAAGAGCATGGGGTATGGGCAGAAAGTGTTTCTAGGTATTTGCCCTTATGATACAGTGAACTAAATAATGAAGCTCAGCTGGTCACAGGCCATGGCTCCCCTTCATGTGACAAAAGACTTCAGAGGTGCCCAGGAGTGGGAACCCTTTAACCCAGTGTGAAAGGGTGTGAGCCCACTTGCCCACATAAACAGCTGTTGTTTGAGCAATTCCCAGGGCACATGGACATGAAGGGGGAAATCTGTTCTCTGCTTCCTCTTGCTGGGCTAGTAAAGCTAAAAAATGCTAGAAATACAGTCCAGCAGTTTATCAATACTGCACAGGAGAGGCGTCCTTTGTAACGTTTCACGGCATTGCTGTTCAAACCAATGTAATCTTTCTGTTTTTTAGATATAAAGCAAAAAAGGAAAGGTGAAGTGTGAGCTTTGGGTTATGTGTTCAATTGATTATCTGAGGTCTGTCTTCTCTGCATTTTCCCCCTTGGGTGTACATATTACTCACACCTCGCTGCTGGGCAGTTACGTGATACAATGCTATGTACGAATGTTAAATTGTCTAATGGTTTGTTATTTTCTGGCTAGTGCTGCTATTTAGCAAAATCCTCACATATTAAAGGGGTCACAGCCTAAATCTCTGCTCCAAAGTGAGAATTGGAAAAAAGCAATCATTTGCCGATCCTGGTACTATCCTTGTACAGTTTTGTGTATTTGCAGATGTTAAAGAAAGCAACATTAACTATGAGTAAAATTCCCTTAAATAATAAATAACTGATCATTTATATTCACTCCATAAGCAATTTCCACACATGGATTTTATTAGTTCAAGTGTATGACATTAACTCATAAGTTCAGTAGAAGCAACAATGGTTTCAGTTGTGTGTGTGTGTGTGTGTGTGTGTGTGTGTGTGTAATTGTGTGTAATGTTGATGTGTTCATGTGGATGTGTGTGTGCATGGGGCAGGAGGTTCGACCTGTAAATATGCAATATGATATCTTGTGCCATCACCCTCCACCTAATTTTTTGAAACTGGCTCTCTCACTAAACCAGGAGCTCATTGATTCTGCTAGATTGGCTAGACAATAATATCCAGAGATTTGCTTATCAACCCTCCCTTGTGCTAGGGTTACAGATGTTACAGATGCAAGCCATTACGCCTGGTTTTGGCATGAGTGTTGGGAATCCAAACTCAGGTCCTCTTGCTCAGACAACCGGAAAATTACTGGTGAAACCATCTTCCAGCCCTTATCAGTATTATTTTGACAAACATTCACTCACATAAAATAATGTTGATGAGCTTCCTATTTATTGTCATATCCTGATTTCACTGTACAATGCCCAAATACCCCTGATTAAAATTAGAGGCAGGGGGAGGGGGAAGGAGATAGGGGGTTTCCAAAGTGGAGACCTGGAAAGGGGGAAACATTTGAAATGTAAATAAAGTATCAAAAAAAAAAATATATGAGGAAGCTTAAAAAAAAATAGCAAATGCTAATCCTGATGACGGCTTTCTCACATTCCACACCAAATCTCAGGATATCTTTGAATAGCGACCATTTGAATAGCTATGGGCTGATAACTTCTGCTCAACAATATATCAAGTCCTCAACATGAAATATCTGGAAATCTCCACAGTAATATATCAGAAGTATCCTTTCTCATCAGCCTCAGACCTCCTGTTACCACATGAAATCTGATTTTTTTTTTTTTTTTGTCTTCTGCCCATTCTTACCTTACAAAACCTTACTTTGTTCATACTTAAAGAAAATGTGCACCCGCCCACTGAGCCATTGTGTGCTAGTCAGCAATCCTCAGTATTCTGTGTGGGAAAAGATGATCTCTTTAAAGAAGTGAGCAAAGGTTTTCAGCACATGCAGCCCTTTGTCCAGAGACTTCCATACTTTTTACTGAATAATTCCGTCAACTCTGAACACTTGCTCTTTTGCAAAGAAACGAGAAATTGTCACCGAGAACCTTGTGACAGAAAAATACCAGTTCACTCCCTCAAAGCCTCAAACTTTTTCTGCTTTATAATCCAAAACAAAGCTTTTATAGATATAGAGACTCTAGTATTTGCATGACTAAACAGGAAGGTTCATTGTAAATTAGCAAAAGCCACTGAAAGACATTTTGTATCAAAATAGGTAGACAAGTGCTCTCTCTCAGTTTGATTAAAATTAATTAATTTGGAAACAGCGTTTGTTAATACACAGGCAGTCTCCATTATGTAAATTATTAGCTCCATAACAACTTAGAATATGACAAATTTTTTCATTGTTAACATAAATATAATTTCAAAACAAACCCTTGAGCAACCCTAAGATCACTTTCCCGGGAAGGCAATTCTGCCCAGCATATATTTGCAAATTTGTCATAAGTGCCATAATGCAGAATTCATTCTTCCCTTTCTAAATAGCAGCCATGGAATTTTCTCCTATTACTTTTATTATTAAGGAAAGAAATACAGTTTTCCCTCATTGTTTACTAAATTAAAGAAGTCAACCCTACTAGAAGGCAAATAGGAAGGTGTAAGTATGTCAACACATGTATTGGAACATTTGGCTTGGCCATTAACCTTTAATATAGCTTAATTTCCCCTTAATCTGGGGAAATCTTGGAAAATAGGGACATGCCGCCTTTTCTTACTTTCTGCACTTTGGCCAGTTGTGAAATATTCAACCCTAAATGAAACATTTTTTACCACATCCTCTCCTTTAATTGCCACAGGGTCATTGTGGATAATTGGGGGAAACAGTGGAACCCCCAGGGGTGGTACTTAGCCAGAAGGTAACCCATAACCGTGTCTTTTGCACTTAAGAGCTCACAGCAGTTGTGGTAGTAAGCACAAAACCAGTGCAAGCCTACCCTAGACCAAAATCTCAACATGGAGAGAGGAGGTGGACATGAAGTTCCACCCCTAGCAAAGGAGCAATTGGCAACACTGGGTTTCTGGGACATGGACAGTTTGCTCTAAGATAGCCCATGATAAGTCAACTACAGGCCAGTGGAAGACTGTACATCCATGAACAGCATATATTGGCCTTGATGGTGGGAGTTGTAGGGAAAGAAGACAAAGTTGGAAGGGTAGAAAAAGGGGGTGGGTCATGGAAGAGTTGGAAGAAGAATAGCAAATATGATTAAAATGTGTTATATTAAATTCTGAAAGAACTAATTAAACATTTATTAAAAATTTTAAAACTAAAACACCAAAGAAGAAAATAGGGATATACCTATTTATTTTTCAATTGTTCATAATCTGTAGTCTTTTTTTTTCCTTTCTATGGAAATAAACCTCAAGGGAAATGAACTGGGTCTCAAGGCTCCTAAAGAGTGAGCAATCTGTGCCAAGCCGAGATCCTAAGGTCTCAGTAGCTCAATATCTGAATAATGCAGATGATGGCAGGATCTTTCTTTGCAAAGCAACATAATTCAGGCTTGGACAGACAGGTTTTTCTGTAATTGTGCCTGGCACCTGAGGAGAACTCACAGTGCTCCTCCAACCTAATGCTCATAATCTCTGTCTCCTGAGGTGGGCTATCATCTGCCTCTGGTGAGCAGGGTAGGCCTAACTGAAGATAACAGCAGGCTGGAATAAGACTGAAGCCAGTTCTCTCTCATCAGCTTCCAGTAAGCCTAGAGATTTCTCCACCATGTAGCTAAAAAGGCCATCTATCTGCTTACTCTAACAGCTTGCTAGAGAAATTTGGGTTGTTGCAAGACTGAAGCCAATACAGGGACAAAGAATTATAAAGAGTCTCAGGAGATCTGGAATTTGAATGTTTAGATAAAAAATAGGTGTTCTCAATTGGGTTACTTTCTTTGTACTCCAAATTTAGTAAAAAAAGAAGCAAATATGCATGCTGCTTTTCCTTGAAATATGCATGTTCCAGATTGTGTCTTTGGTTCAGCAAGTATTTGTCCAACTTTTCTATTTAGACATTCTCATTCTTTGAGGGAGTTTCAAATCCTTTGAGAATCTGATCTGATGAAAATCTATGGGCATAAAACAATGAATAGAAGTTTAATGATGCCATTGATCTTCTCTGAATCCTAAAGGGGTAAGAAACTCAAGAATGAGAATTTACACAACTCTAGGAAAATAAGGGCTTTGTTCAGAAGAACAAACAGTCGACTTGAAATTTTTGCACATTAAACCCAATCAACACTTGGTAATGCTTGCTAAAAGCTAGGAACAACAACAATAACAACAACAAAAATACTTCGAAGAAGCAGGAGAGGAATGAGAGCTGGTACCAGTCCCCAGGGACTCAACAAAAAGAGAAAAAGGTTGAAGCATGGGGGGAAATACACGCCTACCTTTCAGAAAGCAAGCAAGAGAGCTGTCATCAGTAACGAGCCTATAGAAGAGGAGATAGCTCCTGAGTGCATGTAAGGCAGACAGAGATGAAAGGAAAGAGAGACCGTATTTTAAGGAAAAGGAGCCTAAGAATGGCAGTATAAAGTTGTACACGTCCAGAGAGCTCAGGTTTACCTCAGAGCGTGAGTGGGAGTATTCAGAATACAGAGCAAAAAGCTAAGTTTGGACTCCTCCAGGAGATCCTAGAGCATTAGGTTACACATGTTCTTTACTCAAAAGGGAAAGGGTATTGAATCAGTGCACCAGCTTTGGAGTTCTGAGCTAGCTACAGTAGTCAAGAGATAGCCATTAGCACAAAAGCCAGATCCTTCAATTCACCCAAAGAAGATTTTTTTTTCTCTTACAGGAGAAAGTTGGTGCAGTTCCAAAAGTGACTTAGCACAAGAATGACATCAGCTCCAAGTGATGTCCATCTGTCCTCACCCACAAGGCCAACACTAGGTCTCCATTACTTTCATATTCTCAGGCAGCCCCAGCATTTCTTCACTCTTGGATTTCTCTACATCCAGCAGATTAAAACAGGGCCTTTAGCATTCCACAACACATTTTGCTTTTGTTGTAAGATTGGGTTTTAGTTACAGAATTTACTAGATTTGCATCACTCTGATAAAAATCCCCAAAGTGATTAATGCAGACAACTTTGTTTTGCCATGAGGTTCAGAGGTTTCATTCCATGGTCAGTGGCCTTGATTCTTGTGAGACCACTTGCAAGGAAGGCATCATGGTTCGAATATAGGGTGGAGTCAAACTGTTTACTTCCTGGAAGCCCTGAAGCAAAAAGAGAGGAGGTGCCAGGGTCCCAATACATCCTTCAGAGACAAGACCCTTGATCTACCATTTTTCCAGCTAAGCCTCATCTCATAAAGACTCTACCACTGTCTGTAACATAGAATACTTATAATAGAAAGCCATAGACTTTAAATTTTTACTGACTTCAAGTCAATAACAAGTTAGGGTCTTTTATGTTATTATTGGTGTGTGTCTCTGTGTGTTTAGGGTTGAAGCTGAGACTTCGCACACGCCATATTACTTATCTACGTAACCAGTGCTTTGGTTCATCCACAACATAATTTTATCTTTAAACATTTGGAAGCCTAATTAAGTCCCCTCCTGAGTTGATCTTCCATTTAACTTCCTAGAGAACTTGCTTGAGAGCAGATGAAGGACCCTCGGTGGTGAATGAACACGCGGTCTTTTGCAGATGGATTCCAGCAGATTATTTTATGCTATCATTATCTTGGAAGATGTAAGTGAATGTATAATTGCACATCTTTTGACTCATCAAAACTAATGGGGACCAATTAATGGCTAAACAGCATGAAGGTGTGGCAAAGGGAACATAAAGGTTGTGATCTACACACTCGCTAGCACACAAACACAGACATCCACAGTCAATTAAAAGTAGTGTAGCATGTACAAACACAATTAGAGAATTAAAAATCAGTAAAAAGAGTTAATTGAATGTGGGCTATCAGACTATGCAAAATGCATTTAACATATTTTTTGCTCCTGGAAGTCACTTAATCCCCAAATGACCTTCATGTTTTGTGGCAGCCTCCCCACAATTTACTGTAATGTTTATCTATGTAATATCCTCTGCATGACTCTGAAATTAAGTGAGTCAAACAACTACTGCATCTCCTCTAGGGAAGTAAAAAGACAAGACAACCCACAGTGTTGCTGTGGCGACAGAGATGTGTAGATAGCTAATTGAACACAAGACACAGGGCAAGCTGCAGTATGCGAAGGGGCCTAAGGGGAAGCACAGAAACTTCTTGAGTAAATTTTCTGTGTTCTTTCTATGCATCTCTTCCCCTGCTGACTAGAGGTCATCTGCAGCTAAGACTTAAGGCAACAGACCCACCCCCAGCAGCTAAGGCGTTATCCAGATGCTGGCACAGGAGAAAAATCACCCCCTGGTCAGAGCACCCCCTACCTCCACCCCTGTCTGCTGACCAGCAAGAGAACATTTGTAATAAAAGACAATTGGAAACTACTCCTAAAAAACAAGATCTTTCTATTTAGCAGACAAACCCAAGCTTATCAAATCTGTTTGATGTAAGTTGCTTTAAAAAAGAAATCTTTCAAAATAGATTTACGATGTTCCCCACACTGAGGGATAAATCTAAAGCATGTTCTCCTTCCTAAATCTATTGATGTCACAGTACCAAGCAGGGTGATTTGATGGTACCTGAGCACTGTGTTTTTTCTTCTTCTTTCTCCTTCTCATCTACTGCTACTGAATAATAAGATGTTAAAGTCAAAACCATATATATGTCATATTAAAAAAAAAGTTAACTGTTTTATATTCTTATTTCTTCTCTTTGTGACTCATTTTGTCTTAAACAATGCTCCATGTGGCATCCTCTTCCTTGACCCAGGAGAATAGAGATGCTAAAACAGATGATATTTGCCTTAGAAAAGAGCCAAATATTTCTACAAAAACAAAGCCAAAAATGCACTAAAAGGAAATAATTACCCTTCATAGAAAGAAAAAGCATTTTAAACAAGGTTTCCCTACACATGGATAACAAAAGGTAAAAGAAATTTAATAGGCCAAGATTTCCAAAGCCAAATCTCAAAAACGTAAAGATAACTTAGTCTGAAGAACAAAGACGAAAGCAGGTGAGTTAATGCACTGTTAGGGGACTATGGTTCCTGGAAGTATGTGGACTATCCTGCCCTAAACGCCAAACTGTACATCTTGGCCCTGTTTCCCTGTTCCCTTAGAGCTTAGAGGGGAACAGACATTATATCCTCCATTAAGTCAGTTCCTATTCTTGGAGGCATGGCAGAGGTAATGCCCAATATACGATATATATTCATATGAAACTTGAAGAAACAAATGAACTTTGAAAACTTCAGGTCACTTTATACAAGACAGTAAGAGAATATCCCTTCAGTTGTGTTTTTCTCAATAAAGAAAAGAGAGAGAGAGAGAGAGAGAGAGAGAGAGAGAGAGAGAGAGAGAGAGAGAGAGGCCAATTGCTCAAGTCAGAAAGGTATAAGTGGGACTTGATAGGGAAGAGAGAGAAGCAAAGCAAGCAATGGATAGATCCTCCCAAATTCCTGAAGCAATGGTCTGAGAAAGACAGGTTTGTTGGTTCTTACATCATTCTCTGTCAGAACCATATACCCTCTGTAAATGTTAAGACTCTCCTTGTGTAACTCACACACAAAGGGAACACACCATTAGGCAGCAAACTGCACATTAATGATGAAGGGTCCCTCCGGTTCCCTGCTTCCTTTTTCTTAGATTTAACATCATGGAACATAGCAGGGCTTTCCCCTTCTGCTTCCCCATCTTAGTTTTACACTGCTCTTCACAGTTCTGAGGAATCAGCTCCATCCTACACTATATTATTTTTCAAGAATATTCCAAGAAGTAAGTAAAGATGTGCATATTGTGATGTGCCAAGTATCAGAATATGAATGGTACAAGGATATTAGAATTAAAATGAAAATTATACATATATATATATAAAATGCTTTATTTTCTTCCATTTTCTGTAGAACACAAAAAGAAAAGTAGCAAGATTAAAATACCAGAGATTAGTCAAATCAGATAAAATCACTGCTGGGTCCAGCATGGCCTTGGTAGGGTGGAATGACAGGTTCCCATCCTTGGAACAGGACTAGCAGTCATGGGCCTCCAGGAGTGTCCTGTGAGCCTCTGCGAGTGTCACAGATTGCTGCTGTGGGCAGAAGGCTTTTTGTATAATAATGTACATATTTTTGCATTCCTCCTTCAAGGAATGTTTTCACTGTTAATGTTAATTATTCCAGGATAATCCAGACAGCAGAGGTGAAGGTGTGGCTAATGCCTCAGCAAAATGGTAAATGCTGGGACCTTCAGGACAACACTTAAGGCTATGGTAAAGAACTCTAAAAACATGGGTTCAAAATATATATAGTATCTCAATTATGCAAACTATAAGGATGCAATATGAATTATTTGAGGGGTTTCACAAATCTAAGGGAACAAAAGCAGCTGTGCTGTGAGCCAATTTGTAAGTAAGATACTAAGGAAGGAGAAAAAGAGATTTAGGGAGTGGTGATGGCAGGAGATCTCACCAAGCTAAGGTTTTTGTTCATGCTTAAAGAGGCATGTGGATTCCTGAGTCCAAGGTCAGCTTGGCACAAAGAGAATTTAGGTCCAGGCATGGTCAGAATGCTAATTTCGGGGTGGGGTCCGAATAATTCTACCTTCCTTCTTATTGTCTTTGTGCTTGCAGTCTCTTCCAGTGAATTAAGGGGCTGGAGTCGTGGGATGCTGACTCATGGGACAATCTAAAGGGAACCTGGGATAATGACTGAATTGATATGTAAGATAAAAACAAAAAACAAAAACAAACAAACAAAAAAACAAACTTCCTCAAGAGATGAGCTATCCAGAGAGTTTTCAGAATAGCAAGAGAAAGCTGTCTATAAAGAGCAGAACACAGAGAGCAGTCTGAACAGTTGTTGCAAGCAGAACAGGGGGGGAGAGAGAGAGAGAGAGAGAGAGCTAGCAATCTGTCTGGAGCAGAACAGCTTGGTCCCACTGTTTGACTTTGTTTCCCTAGTCCCAGACACTCCTTTTCTCAGAACCCCTCTCCAAGCCCAGGTTGGTCCTTGGCAAATCATAACTTTCCCTTTCATAAGGGAAAAACTGAAGGTAAGGAAGGTAGAAAAGCATTTCACACACTTACAAACAATGCTCAATAAGCAAGAGCAACTGACACGCTAATTAGATGTTTTGTTTGCCTCTCCTGAAAGCATATGGTACTGTGGGACACAATTTGTTTAAAAGAAAATTCACAGCTTAAAAGAGCTGGCATGAAACTGAAATTGAAGTAAAACCACTTTATCTCTATGAGTATTTTTCTGCATATATGTATGTGTACTTTGTCTATGTCATTCTCACTAAAGCCAAAGAGGGCATAGGATCCCCTGGAACTGGAGTTACAGGTTATAAACCACTATGTGCATACTGGGAGTGGACCTGAGGCCTCTTCAAGAATAGTAAGGGCTCCTAATTGAGGAGCGATCTCTACAGCCCCTTAAATAACACCAAATAAAGTGTATTAAAAAAAAAAAAACAACTCATGGAAGTAAAGCAATTCTTACATGTTCTTCCTCTTTTAGTCACATAATCAATGTAACTAAATACATAGGATTCTAATTCTAAACGCTTATAATGGCATGGGTTATGGTATGTATAAAAATTAGCATGTCTTTATTCTTTTAAAACATGTGAGGACAAATTTCATTTAAGATCTTGGAAAGCCTACGTAAAGTAAGACGTTTGGCAAATAAGGTAGGTCATAGTTTTAGAAGATCCAGCTACTGAATGAGGGAAAATCTAAAAGTAAAGGATAATCTTCATATACCGCACACCATTTTGGTACACAAATCAGGGGCTTTATATATAAGATTGGGGCCCGAAATGAGATAGGACTTTAAGAGAAACATATAGGCCTACAACAGCACAGTGCAGCATTAGGCATAGACACTTGGGGTTTTTTTTGCGGGGTGGGATACAAGTGATAGTGTTTCAGGACTCTTAAGAAAATGGTAGAAAATTAAGAATAAAATGAATCCCCCTGAATAAATTTTTACTTCAATGATAGTTAAACCATAAATGACCATTAGGGGTTTAATAATTCCTATCATTCTCTTCTGAAAAGCCTTCGGGAGGATTATCGGAAGTGGATAAATACAAATGCTTTCTGATGGCAGCCAGCTTCCCCTTCCCACCTGGAATAAGCCTCAGCTCCCAAACTCCAGCGTTCACCAAATCCTTTGCCCATGGAGACTCTGAATCTGAAACTTCATTAGCTCCACTGTAAATTCACCTTCAGACAGGATTTCCCATTAGATGCTCATTAAGCCTTTTGCAGTCCTACGCTATGAATCAGGCAACATGGACGAGAGCCCAGACTCTGCTGTAAACACCGTGGCTCTGATGAAGTCAATATGCCTTTTCAGGCTTGCATTTTCTCCATGGTTACATAGGGCTTGCTGGGACCTCTTCCTCCTGCAAAAAACAGTGCTAAATGCCTTGACTTGCTCTAATCGTCAGAGCTGTTAGTATTCATCGTGCTAAGGACTCTGAGGCGTCCTTAACTCTATAATCCCCTTCTCCCTTAACTCTATAATCCACTTCTCTCCTCCAAGTGTAGCCAATTCTTAAGTTCCACAACAATCTAACTTCACACATTTCTTGGAAATATCAGTTTTCATGATGTTCGGAGGACAGCACCCTCAGCTCTCTTTGCTGCTCCTTGTCACCCTTTATGCCACGGACACCAGTTTAAGAAACGAAATATTACCACATTTTCCCACCTTTGCAAATGATTGGGGCTTCACACTAATGCTAACTTTCAAACTGATAAAACAGCTGAGCCAGACACAAAGTAGATTCTACTCTCCTGTTTAACTCAGCATCCTAGCAAAATCCCTTTTACCGTCTCTATTACAGGAGAACTTAAAACATCTTCCTTCTGCCCCTGAGTGCCAGTGTTTGTCAATGATCTGACAGGCCTGAGGCTTTTCTATCAGTGCTGAAGTTTTCCAGGCATTCACAACATGTTCCAATTACATAGCTGTTGCTGCAGCCAGTCTCCAGAGTTGAGTGGAATTACTGAACATCCGGTAACCACAAGACAAGAGCATTGCAGTCTCATCAAATTCCATTTCAGGAAAGGTACTCCAAATGCCTAGAATTTCCTCTCGAAAGCGTAGGCTGATTAAAAGATTAAATGCCACAGATAATCCAATGCTGTGGATCTCTTTTGTGAGGGACAAGTGGTTGTAAAACATGTCTATGATCCCATCCAAAGGTTTATTGATTTCTCTGTCCTTTAATTCAGGAGCGTTAGCTTTCATGCACAAATCGGCAGGATTCCTGAAGGTTGGCCAGGACACTGCAGAGAACTCCATTCATTCAGTGATTTTCTTCTGGGTAGGAAAGGACAGCCCCAGAGGAATAGGATGAATACAAACACATTAGGATACAGATTTGGAAGTAAATCTCAATCCAGAGTCTTTTATCTATTTTCTAAGAAATCCTCAGAAATCTCCTGCTCTGGGTAATGGGCGGAAAGGCAAAGAGAGGAGGAGCATGAAGGTGGAGCTGAGCAGCTGATGAAGGTGCATTTGTAATGGAATAAGCCTTGGTACAATGGTTAAGACTCAGTTAATTCATTTAAACTTCATCATTTCTTATTAAACACTCATTAATGACATTAGAGTTCCCCATGCTACCTGAACGGTATCATTAATTTGTTCAGCACGTGTGTCTCTTAGACCTTCTGAGTAACAATCTATATACTTTCTAAGCTACCCAAGAATTTCTTTCTTCCATCCATGAACGCTCCTTCCTTCTTTCATCAAGATAAGCTAGCAAGCACATAGATAGAAGTGTGATTTAGTCTTCAGGATTACACTCCAACTTCCAATGTATATCAGGCACAAGGTACTGTCCTTTTAAGGGAGGAAAGGGAAGAGTCTGAAAGTTTCAATGTATACTCCTTCTTTTCCAGGAAGAAAATGCCAGACTCTCTGTGTGTCTTTTGCTTTTTTTCTTTTCTATTCAGTGTAACCCCTGGCCCTGTAGTGTCTACCTAAAGTCGTAGGGGCACTGACCAGTGTCTGTACTCTTCATTCTGCTAGGTGCTATCAGGAATGCAAATACATAGCTTTTTTAACACAATCTAGCCTGGTGGAGCCCCAGGGCACAGTTATGACATAGATGATTTACAGACTATGTGCATGCTTTAGCAGCAAGGTAATAAGAAACGAACAGACCTAGGTAAGCATGGGCACAGCTCTTGCAAGCTTGTTCAGCTTTTTCAGCTCAATTCCTGCTCTTTCTGCAACCTAGGAACATTATAGACAACAGATGTGTTGATCTACTCCATGTGTGAACTAGGAAGCTGAGTGAAGGGTTTCACATAGAGATGGAGAGATAAGACGTGGGCTTGCGGCTCAGGGGGTACATATTTAAATATCGATTTTCTTGACTTCTGATCTAGAAGCAAGATGTGGACAATGGCCTGTGTTATGAATTCGAAGCCCTGGATGGGTGCTTATCTCTGCATTGCCTTCTCTGTGGCCTCTATAGATGTGTCAGGAAACATTCCACCCCCCTGCGGTGCCATCAACAAGCACAGATCACAGAGGGAGTCCTACGTAGAAAAACAAACAAACAAACAAAAAAACAAACAAAAACAGCCATCTGTATGCACTTCTGCTAACGTGACACTTCATGCATTGACTATCACCTTGAGGTCTCTGGCTCACACAGAGAGGACGATGCTTCCTGGAAAGAGGGTGAAGAGAAGCAAGGAGTAAAGGGTACCTCGATGCTGTCCTGGAAATCAGCTGCAGAAGCAGAAAAGTGTGTCACCGTCGCTTTTCACACTCTATAAACCTTCAGTTCTAAATACACATCAGCAAAATTTAGAAACCCAACATTTTGTCTGCTCCAGGAAATGCAAATCTTCCAGGAAAAGAACTCACTTGGTTCCTGGACCTGTGACAGAGACTTCACCATAGTGAAAGAAACCAGTTAGGACGAGCAGCAGGGTTCTTCATGTTGAAAAGGAGCACTAGGGGGTCCTTGTCCCCAGTCTGAGGGCTTCAGTAAGTGGCTCACAAAGTGGCTAGGGGCAGAGGAAGCAGGCAGATCTGCTAGAACACTCTACCTCTGCAGGAGGCTGTAGAGGAAAAAGAAATCCATTTTCTTGAAAATGGAAGTTCTTTGCATTTCCTCCCCCCCCCCCTAAACTGTCCAAGATTAATGTGGCAAAAATAAAATGCCCTACAGGCTGCTTATTTTGACGCTTGCAACAGCACATAAAAGTGAAGAATTAGCATGGAATGAATAATTTATTTATCTCTTTACTGTTGTTTTAAACAAATCACTTCCATGAAGGCAATGTGTATTCAGGCAATAAATCACTGTTTAGCACTCTGTCACACGGAAAAGATACAGTTTGGCAGAATTATTGAATGGCAGTGCCTGGCAGGGAAGCAGGCCCAATAAAAAGATAAAGGTTAAGTAAGTCCTTCCAGGACAGATTTCGCTTATGTGGAAGCAGAAAATAGGCAAGAGTGCGAGACCCTTTCCTTTACTCCAAAGGGTTAAGTGAGCACCTACTGTGGCATCACATCTGGTATTTTAGTAAGAATAGTATCATGCCAGTGCATAGAAAAATGACGCAAAGATTTGCTTCTTGGGAATATAGAAAAATGATGCAAGGATTTACTTTGTGGGAATATGAAAAGGTTTCCCTGGGATGAAGTCATTGCACCCGTTGTTACTCAGTCAATAGTCTAGGGGGAAAAAAGATTCCCTATAGAAGCATGCATGGGAGACTATAACTGTGAAGTTGTCAAGGTCTTTCCCTTGGAAGATATGAATAGATGTCTATTCACCGCAGCGAGGGCTCCAATGATAGGGCAAAGAAATCATTCCATCCCCTTTAGTTTGCTAAAAGAGTGAGTTTATTACCATTACCTATTGGGGTATGTGTGAAGAGGAACATATAGAAGCACAGATGACTGGAATAAAAATGTATCACCAAAAAAAGCCTACCCAAACATGGGCGACAAATCACAAAGCTGCATCCCAGAAACTCCTTGTACAACTTGCTTGCAAGATCTACTGGTGGGTGTGGCCCTCTTCCTAGCAACCATTAATCATAATGTTATCCTGTGAAACGGCCTTTCGAGTCTTGCTTTAGGAGTTTCCCTGTTAAATAACAGTTCAGTTCTGAGAAAATAACTATACAAAAGAACCATATGAGTTGTGGACACAGGTAGACTATATTGATACTGGACAAGTTATTAAGGGTGGACATGAAATGAAATGAGAATATCAGGAGACACAGAAAGGAGGATTAGCAGATATCTAGACTGACCCAGTGGATCCCAGACACTGTGTAATCTGAATAAGCCCCAGACCCCAGAACCCAAAGAAGTCAGTCTCCAAAACAATACTGTAGATGCTGCTGCTCAAATTCCTTGAGAACAATGAATGCATCTATATCAGAACAAGAGTGAGGAAAACTGAATCAGGTCAAAGAGGGAGGGAATAACCTTGAGTCTCTTATAATAATATTGTTAGACAGGGAAATTATTATGAAAAATCCCCTGGGTGAAAAACTGTATTAGGTCTCACCAAGGAAGGAAATATAACAGTTCTAATAGGAACAAAGTTCTGTAGAGCACTAATCCTGAAACATCTTCATATGTTAGGAATGTCTGAAGCCTGCCGTACTTTTGATTACAAATGATTATTATAGGCTGGAGATTCCTAGACTTACAGAAGGCCAAGGCTTGGTTCTGAACATTTGGAAGAGGAGCAAAATATCCCATTCTATTGACAACATCAGAAAGCTTAAGGAACATCCTATTTCCCTTTGGTCCAAATAATGTAAACAGAAACATATTATCCTCCAAGACTTAAAGAACCCAAATTTTCCAATGTTATCTTTAGTGATTTGAGTGAGAATAAAGCTTCTACCTTGGACAGTTCTGAACTTGCAAAACTCTTGCTTGAAACTGAAGGCAGAACTTCTAACTACTTCAATGAAGGGGACAGGGACTGAGAAATGCCATCAGTATGGTACATGACAACACTTTAATGTTACTTGTGGTTATTTTTAAAACTCTCATGGCATCAGCATTTTGTCAGGCTCAAAGAAAAAACTCAACACTCTGTTGGCTATAAGCCAACAAGAAATGTTTCACCCTCAGGAAGAAATTAATCAAAGAACAGCTATCTATTAAATGCTTACTGTGTTCAAGGGAGAGCCAGCAATCCCCGGGAGAGAAAAACAGATGTGCGCAATGTCATTTCTGACCCTCTGGAATTTACAGTGTAGGTACAATCTAGTTGTCACTATTTTATTCTGAAGCACTGTCTAGGATTTCCTCTTCATTCAAAATAGCATTCAAGGTTCTAGGGTTGTTGTTGCTGCTGCTGCTGCAGCTGCTGTTGTTGGTATTGCTGCTGCTGTTGTTGTTGCTGTTACTGTTGTTGCTGTTGTTGTTGCTATTGCTGTTGTTGCTATTGCTATTGTTGCTGTTGTTGCTGCTATTGTTGCTGCTGTTGTTGCTGCTATTGTTGTTGTTGTTGTTGCTGTTGCTGTTGCTGTTGTTGCTGCTGCTGCTGTTGTTGCTGTTGTTACTGCCGCTGTTGTTGCTGCTATTGTTGTTGTTGTTGCTGTTGCTGCTATTGTTGCTGTTGTTGCTGCTGTTGTTGTTGCCGTTGCTGTTGTTGTTGCTGCTGCTGTTGTTGTTGCTGCATTTCCTGTTGCTGCTGTTGTTGTTGCTATTGCTGTTCCTTTTGTTGCTGTTGTTGTTGTGGTTGTCATTGTTGCTGTTGTGGTTGTCGTTGTTGCTGTTGTTGCTGCTGCTGCTGTTGTTTTTCCTCTTCTTCTTTATCAAAAAGATCACTTTATGGTATTAGCTGTTCACATTTCTTATAACCCTGAAGTCCTGCAATTCTAACTTCCTCCTAATCTTTGAATCATTATGACATTTTTGAACCAAGGAGGATTCTCAAATTTTATTACTCATTTCAAGTATCAGCTAATCTATGAAGCCTACCCAATTTGCCTGGATTGATTTCCACCCTTATCTAAACTTCCTTAGTCATATGTTTTGTTCCTTAGTCATATGTCTAGGGCATATTACTTTCATTATATGTTGCCTCTGAATTTCCTTCAATTGTAACTTTGCTGCTAAATTAAAAATGAAAAAAAAAAAACCAAAACTTTTCCATTTAGCTCAAAATTGAATGTAAAGAACCTGCCAGGATATTGCCAATAAATAATTACATAAAACTCAGACATTCATGTTTTCAAATATGAATGAATATGAGAAAAATAGATTATTTGCACATTTAATTGTACCGTCAACCTTGGCACATGATAATTCTTTCTTTACTAATAAGCTTAGTCAGAATTATAAATGAATATCTTAGCTCATATAGTGATGTGTTACAAATTATGTTGCATAATGGTGCTGTATTCTCAAATGTCATAGTTGGTGTTGGTATGGTACCCTTAGGATTTGTCATTTAATCCAGCCTATAGAATGCACTGTTATTTAAAAAAGAATGAATAAGAAGTTTGAGGATTGTGGAAGTTCTCTGATGTCTTTATTTAGATATGTATAGTAAATAAGAAAGCACAATTAGTGAGTTTAAAATTAAGGGATGATAAATACAATAACTGGAAATATGAAACGTAACTTGATAGTTCTAAAAGTAATCAATTAGCAAGTATTATGAATTTCCTTAATAGTTCAGGTAGTAAACGTTTTAGTTTTGTGGGCTACTAAATGTTTATGATAACTATTTTAATTCTTCAGTTCTATTGCAAAAGCAACATCTAGACCAGTGGTTCTTAACCCTTTTCACAGGGGTCACCTAAGACCATTGGAAAACACAGATATTTATATCACAATTCATACTAATAGCAAAATTACAGTTATAAAGTAACAACAAAAAATAATTTTATGGCTGAGGTCACCATAACATGAAATTTAATATACCACGTATTAAAGGGCTGCAGCATTAAGAAAGTTAAGAACCACTGATCTAGACAATAAACACACAGTTACATTGTAATAAAACTTCATTTTCAAAAAGAATATTGGCTGTATTCAGGACTTGCTGTAGTTTGCTATCTCTTAGCACATTAAGTTTTCTGATAATAAAAGCAAATAAACAAAAAAGACACTCAGGAATCTATTTATTTGTAGGGAAATGTTTGTCCTCTTTTTATACAACGATAGAAGTATAAATAGAAAGAAAATATCAAAGTATAATAGAAAAGAGGTATACATGGAAAGAAAAGACTAATATACGACATAAAAAGGATTTCCTATTAGATAGCATCAGGAAAACTGAGGAGGAGTGCATGATAACATTTTAAGGTTTGAGCCAAGAGATCAGGAAGCAAATGCTATGAACAGAAAACCACGACAGAGCAGAAATGTTGTATTCATCCTACCCATTCTTGGCTCTTGACATGTTTTTAAAACAAAGTGGATCAATTGTCATTAATTAAAAATATTGGGACAAAATCCTGTTCCCCATAATAAACTCTATTGAAATTTTAACATTATAGGTTGTTTTTCCCTGCCAAGGCACACAGTAAGTTGAAGGACTGCAGCAAGCTACCTCCTGCTTAGAGACAATATCTCCACATATTCCAGCAAACTTAATTGATATCACTTGCATGTTTCTGTTTGCAGCGACATCGCTGGACCCTGTTTTCATCAACCTGGCTTTGGAGTCAGACTTTCCCAAGCTAGTGTCCTAACTTAGCTACTTTTTTTCTGACATAAGCTCTGTGACCATTAGCAACGACAAGCTGATGTTGCAGAATATTGTCTGCTCTTATTTAATAGGGACATTATGAAGATTAACTGAGAGAGTCCAAATAAATTTATGTCGCATGGTATTGCCTCAGACATCAGATGATGTTATAATTATTATGATGGGAGCCTGGAGACATTAAATGAATCACCCAAACCCACCCTGCCTATTCACAGAAAATAAATGCCTTTCTCAAGACGTTGTGGGTTCTTCTTTTTCCCATCATTTATTCCCCCAGTTTCACCCCTAACACTAGATAAGGAAGAAACAAGGACAGAGGGGAAAGAGGAATTAGAAAGATCCCTAAATCTAATTTCTTTCCTTTTCTTTCTTCTTTGACCATGGCTACTAACAAAGAGCATCCAACCTCCCCAAAGGACCAACAATGATGCCCCATGCCTTTCTGGAACCTAGCATTTATGCACCCTCTGAAAAATTCCTAGAATTCCAAACGTCACACAATCACAGAAATTATCTGCAACTGGCAAAACCATGCTTTTGCTAAAGCATGAGGCAAATCTGGTCAGCTTGCTGTGGATAGGCAGGCCAAAGAAGTCCCATATCTCCATACCTGGGATTAAACCAAAAACACGTTCTCATAATATTTCTGTGTTTTCTTTTAGAGAAACCAAATTCCGGAATTCTCAAAAATGTCAGTACACTTCAGGGGTATTTTCAACATTCACTACAAAAATAATAGTAGCATTTGAGAAACCTAATAAAAGTATGCTCTAAACTAGGAGAAGGATATAGAAAAAACAAATCAGAAATAAGGATGGGTCAATAGATTGACGGATTTCCATGAATGTTGTCTAAATTCAGAACACTAGAATAAATATGTTAAGATATTGTCTGCCATCTTTGTTGCTAAAATAATATAAAGAAATAGTAAAGATGATGTTACCATTGGTTACAGAGTAGAAGACTGGAGTTTGGAGACCTTTGGCTGTAGCTTACTGGAAAATAATGAAGACAGAAAGAGAAGCAGAAATATGGAAGAACGTTTATGTCCTAATTATGAATTCCCAGTCTCTCTGACTCTTGCAAATGTAGAAAAAAAAAGTGCAAAGTCAACCAACCTCAGATAATTAGTTCTTTGTACTTAGTGACTTAAAATCAATGATGAGCAAACTTTTAATACTCCTACCCTGGCTGAGGAGATTTCTGCCATTCACTGTCCATCAATTCTTTCTGGATGTGGCATTGCTGAGCTCTATCCAAATAGTACCTAATGCTCTAGTTAAATGTGTTCTCCCCTGCAACCTATTGTTGGCAGCTGTTTGTAATAGACTAAAGCCTACACAAGACCCACAGTAATCCAAAGGTCACATTCTCTAAGCTGTTTATAGACTGTAATTTGTAAGGTCATTGGCATCTCATGCTGTCAATAATCAATGTGGAAAATTGCAACTGTTAATAGGTCATCAATTCTTCATTCTTCTTAACTCTCAGTCCCCTAAGAGTTTTAATTTATTTCTCTTAAGCTTAACTCATTGAACTTCAAACTAAAGGTTTCATTTGTTTATGAAAGGGGTGGAATTCCATGGTGATAAAATGATAAGTAATTTCTTAACAGGTGTCAAGGGCTGGGATCAATCACAAGACTCAAAGGAGTCCAGCACTCTAGGAAATGCATATATTTTCAGTATTTAGAGGCATAAGATATATATTTACTCTCAAACACAAATAAAGGGGAAGGTTGCTGAGAAGTACTGAATATTGGAAGTAGAAGATTTTATCTACATGTAAGCATGTACTTGTGACTACTGTCCACTGTCTAGAGTCATCGCAAATACTTTTTTTCAGAAGTGTAAATGAAATTTGAATACAATTTTAGCTACTGAGTTTGTTGCACTTAGGCTTTCAGGGAAAGTTATTGACTTATTTGAGCACTTAATGACAGTAATGAGTGCTACCTGTATCACAATTAGTGAATAAGGATAAATAAAACCCAGAATGGCAATCCAATGCCAATATACCTAATTCTAGGTAAGAAAATTTTGTCATGTGCAGATGACTTTCCTAGTGCAAGTAATCCATTTTTTTTTTTTAAATAGACACAGGAGAGAAGAGATTGACAAATCACTTCCTTTGTGTATGTAGGAGTCTTTGAAAGACTAGTTCATGTTTACCTGTTGGAGAACTTTGTTCACACCCCCAACACTGGACTGAAGCATAGAAAAATGCCAGTGCTCAGGGACATGACAAAAGTCCAAGAGACCCGAGGCCTTGGGCTCCTCATCACAGTAGCAGGAAGTTTATAACACACAATGTCTTTTATTGTTATTTAGTTCTTTCTGTCTCTTCTTCTGCATAAATGACCTGTCTCACCAACTATGAAATTTTTCTGAACCATTTGATGTTTAAAGATCTCATGCTGTCTTAATGAGAAAATGTGCTAAACACCAACCACGCAATGTGAAATCTATCCTACATCTCATTGAACCATGCCAGTCCCCATCATTCCCATAGAGATCCAAAGCTCTAGTCACAAAGACTGAGAAATCAATACACAAGCCAAGTCACAATAGTCATTTCTGTAAAGCCTTAGGTAATTAGAAATGGTCACATTTAACTAAGAGTTACAGCACAATCTTGAATTGTATTTGTATATAAGAGTTGGAATTGGATTTTTAAAACACAAAAAAATGCTATTACTAAAATATAGACAAGGAAAATATAATATTTAGGTTCAATCATGGAATGATGCCGGTAATTCTCATTTTGTTGACTCAGAAAAATAATACCAATGTGCATATACAAGGAGAGGTAAATAAATACTGAGAGAGGAATTGCTAAGAAAATTGGTTTTTTTCCTACAAAGGTAAGGGCGATGCGTTTTCAACATACTGTATATTCATTAGCCAAGACAGCTTAGCTTGAGATTTCACAGTAAGTTAGTCCATAGAATTTGGGAATGTAAAGAAAGAACTGAGCCCAGTTCTATGGATGAGCAAGCAAGTTTAGATTTCAAGGGTGAGGAGTATCAAATCTCTCATAAAACTATTACCATTTCTAGAAATCCATCTGAACTCAACATTTAAGAGAAAAGCATTCTGTCAAGGTTAGAATATAGGAAACTGCTTTGTAATCATCTGGTGGGTTGATGTGCTCTGGGCTTCAAGAGGTCAATAACACTTGTAAAAGATACAAAAACGAACAGTTAGCAAATACTCTACAAAAGAAAAGGCTGTGGCTGCTAGATGAAGATCAAGAGAGTTACGTTCCAATACTTTAACTGCATCAGGGTTTGGTCAAAATTCATCCATTACTATGATTTAGCCTTAGTGTTAGTGGAAATAACTCAAAGAACATTTGATTGTTCTTCAAGATCAACCATCAAGGCTCAAATACCAAACAACACACAACATCCTCCTGATATCCTCAGGTTGAATACAATTCATTCAAATGAGTAAACTATCAAAGATGTTGTTAAGCCTGCAAACCATTGCTGATATTCAAATACTTATTTTGACAACTGAATGCAAATGATTACCTCATTATCTCATCATAACTCTATGTAGAGTTGCATTCTGGTATGCTTTTCTCATATTATCTGTACAGTAGGCAGCAAAAGAAAGCCTCATTTATAGAATTCTAAAACTCAGAAGCAGTATTTCTTCTCTTTCTGTGGAACAATTGAGACCAAACTAAAATAGAGAATTTTAGTTTTCTGTGACATGACAATTGAATGGAGTGGGCCGAACAAATAAGGGATTCCCCATTCTTAAGTTTCTGTTTGCCTTTCTCTTATTACTTCAAGTTCCATGACTCTGAGTGATTTAGCAGTTCATGCAGTATGTCACTGTCTCTGTATCTGGCTTTATTATAAAATGCTGAAATTGAAGATCTCAGTACAAAACAGCATTATTAATGGAGCAAAGGAAGGCAATGCCATCTAAACACCAGGCATCATGTGGAGGTGTCTATCAAGGGGCATAGATGCCATGAATTGTTGTTAAGTCATCCAGGGCTCTAAAGGCAATTGATAAAGGCTACATCTTACACAGTATGCATAGCAGAGTGATAAGTAATAAGAAAGCCAGTGCCTGTTTATACAGGACAGTTATTAAGAAATTGTAAATGCAGGAGTTAATGACTTTTACCAATTCCTAGGTTAATGGAAATTGTCACTCTAACATGCAACCCAAACCATTTAATTTAAGCAGACTGAGATATTTTATTCAATTAGAAAACAGAGCCATAAAGATAAGGAAGTCTTAAGAAAATGTGAATTCAATAATTTCCTTTAAAAACTGAGTTTCCAAGAGGGAAGAATGACAGTTGATTGATGAAACCCAATTCATTTATCTTTCTGACCAATTAAAATATTTAAAAGAAAATGAGTTTATTAACAGTGGTTCAACCTTATTTACTAATATGGAAATTGCTTAGCCAATGACTGAAGTCTTCCTCAGATTGCATTGCTTTAGGCATAGCCAGATAAATATGTAGTGTTTGACATTCTTAATATTTTAAAACATTTACTTCTTACTTTTATTGCATCCGTATGAGTATCCTGCCTCAATGTATGCATGAGCACTGTGTGTTTTCCTGTTAAGAGGAAAGTTTGAAGAGGCTGCCAGATCTCCTGACACTGGATTTATAGAAGGATATAAGCCTCCATGTGGGTTCTGGGTACCAGATCCCGGTTCTTTATAAGAACGGCACGTGCTATGGGCTTTTGAATTATCTGTCCAGCCCCAGTATTTGACATTCTTATCCATAAAATTTCTGTCCTCAAACACAGTAGTAAGAGGGTCATTAACACACAGCTGGGATCGACCTTGTAAAGATGCATCTGAAAGGCAAGGTCTATGAGGAGCCATCTTTATCAGACACTAAATCCTCATGGTCTTTGATCTGTGCTTGCACAGCCTCAAAGTTGTGAGACGTAGAACCTTATAGCTTACATAAAAACATTTCAAAGGGAATTTTATCTCCAACAACAGCTTTTTGTAATTCTGTGACAGATGCTTTCAATCTTAAAGTCATTTAGACAATCTGAATGATTTGCACACTAGTAAGCATAAGTCCCCCTTTAACCATCTGTATAAAAAGCAGAGATAGATACAAGCCTATATCCTCAGTGACCAATGCTTCCCACACATGTCTCACAGTCATGAGCATAGCATTCTGTAAAATATGTTAAACTCTAAAATGAAATTACCAGAGGTCTTTGACTTAAAATCAGAAACTAGTTTCTTTTTACCCTCATCAAATATTCCGTTATGTTTTATGTTAAGGATCATTTATATTCAGATGTTCTGAATGGCCAGAAAGCATTACAGAGCACCCATCTATGTTAGATACTATGTTAAGCCTTTTTACAATATCTCCTTTAAGCTTCACAATACTTCTTAGCTATTTACAGTCTTATAAATGATGAAAATATCACACATGGTGTCCCGTTCCTAGGGTTTAGTTATTGGTCATGTAAACCATAATTTAAGATTCCCCAGGAAAACAGTAGGACAGAAGTTGCCTTCCTGTGACATGGTCAAGTAGGCTCTGTAGGTAAGAAGATGGGAAGGATGTGGGCAGACATTTTGACAGGACAGAATATGATCAAACTATACTACATAGTAAAATTGTTTAATAGAAAAGAAAAATTACTATGGGAAAGAATGAACTGTACTCCAAACCAAGGGGAAAGAGCTCTGGAATTGCAGAATAAGAACTCAGGAACTCTTGTGATTGGACAGCTGAGAAGACAAGTATCAAACTGAGAAGTGAGTCAAGCTAAAGGGAGCTCCAGCCATGCAGTTCCTGGGGGTGGAAGGGTAGAGGTAGGAGATGGGAGATGAAGTAGAATCTCTTCCCTAAAGGCATTTATTCCAGTGTCAGTGCTCAAAGAAATCAGCAATCCTAACCCCAGGACAAGTCCACAGCCCTCGAGGGCCTCAGATCCAGTTACAGGATTTTTTGAGGCAGGGATACCGCTTCTGGATACGTTAGCAGTAAAGTACATTTCCATTTTGTCACTCTAACTCAGAGGACAAAGACTGGCTGCCATCTAGAGAGGAATCTACTTCTTAAATCTGGACTGCCCTATTTACCTGAAGTCAAGAAACAGACTACAAATCAGGGAGCCTGAATGCACTGCCACATGTCCTGGCTGAAGATAGCCTGGCTTACGGAATCATAGTGAGCGAGTTGGCTGGATGCTGATAATGCTGGAAAGCTCAGGCAGCAGGCAGGAGCTCAGCTCAGGAAATCAGGGAAATACTGCTCCAAGTTCAACAGCTGCCAGCATACTTCTTCCAAGTAGGTATCACTCTGGAAGCTGACAGCGGAGCCAGAGGCGTTCAAGTGAAGCAGTCACTGCCATAGGGCTTTAGAACCCTGGCTTGCTTGACATCTACCACAGCATTCCTTTCCTTTGAAGTATGACTCATGCTCAGGGTTTTGATGTATGAAAATAAGTCCTCCTCCTGTAGAGACACCATTGCTGTGATTGCTTCTCCACCACATGCCCCACCCTTGTGGAGTAAGGTAAACTTAGAGGAGTCTGCATAGCTCAATGATTTGCAGAGCCAAGGTCTGTTTGGCAGCATCAGCTCCCACTGGTTAACTTTTGTCCAGTTTGGATTTTGTGTGCTTCTGCTTTACTCTTCTTACTACACTGCTAGTAGCCATCTAGGAAAGGCTAAGGCTAACAGGCGAGCTTTAGGGAGGTGGTCCACCATTTTTGCATGGTCTGAGATGTGTGATCTCTGAAAGGCAATGCCCCAAGAGACTTCATCCCAGGATTGCTTTTTGTAGCTGATATGCCTTTCCTGTCGTTATTACATACCCTATGGATTCCTGGGCATTAGCTCACTCTATTGAGCAGATTTCCTGCAGATCAAACTAAAGATGATCTTTCAGGAATTAATGCTGTTTAGATGAATTAATGATTTCATAGAATTCCTAATTTGATTCAAATAATTTTAGGAAGACATATTTAAGAAGGTTTTAGTTGTTTTGCTAGAAAGATATAATTAAGTTAGAGTTAAGAATAGAATGTGCCAACTTCTCATGAATAGTGAGTAAAAGCTGCATAATAATAAATACAATGAGCTTTCATAATTACACTAAAAAGAGATATAGGCGTGGGACACTTTTGTGTTAAGGAAAAACATTCAGATCCAAGGATAAAGATACAGGGGTGCACTATGTTAAGGAAAGGCCATGTAAAAACTGTTGCTTTGAACTTATGTTGAGCTTACAGTATGAAACACTGCTTTGAACTTGTAGTTGGTAATTGATATCTTTCTGTTACTCCACTTTTATGTAACATTTTATCTATGAGGTAATTCTTTCTTACATAGGGGACTTTTTGTCTAAAAAGCTATAAAAAGGCTGATAGCAATACAAAAGTGTATAGCCCCTTTTCTGCTTCACCAGGTATGTCTGTTGACTTTGTGAGTGACTTCTTTCCTTTCTTTCCTTTTTTCTCCGCTTCAAAAAAGTTAGTGAGCTGAGCCTCTTGCCAGTGAGGGGCTTCTAGCTGACTCACCAGAGAAAGGAGCATTAATAATAAATCCTTTTTGTAATTCCCCAGAGTTTATTTATGCATGAAGAGTTACGTTTTTAATGCTTATTGAAGCACAGAACAGTAACAAAGAGTTAAGTTTCCCCAGCACTCATTTAAGCAGAGATTGTTAAAGAGAAAAGAAGCCAGTGGTTTTCAGCCAGAGAAGAAGCAAGAAAGTGTTAAGTTTACAGAAGCCATCGGTTTCTGGCCCCAAGTACAATCAGAGAGGATACGGTCGGAAATCAGCAGTCTTTTGACTTTTGTACAACTCTGTTCAACCTCAGCTCTGAATCACAAAGGCTGGAGTGTGCCTCTAGCACTACGCCCCTATCTACCATTCTCATTTTCTTTTCATTTCATTTACAGACAACACACGTTGTTTTTAAATCTCATCACTTCTCAGAAATTTCTTGGTTTATTGTCAACTTCTTTTCAGTTTTGTTCCTTTTGCTGAAGCTTCTTTCCCCTCTGTTGTACTTTTACTAGTATACTTACATTAAATACTATTTTATTTTAAAAATTCTTGTTATTTTTATTCCCTTTTTAAATTCTTCTAATTTTAATTTTGAACTTCTTTATTAATAGATCAATTACTTTTGTTTTTTTATTATTCTATTTTACCTTTTGCTATTATCTCTATCTACATTATTTTCTTATCCTTTTTTTACTTACTCTTAAATCTCTTCTATTTTTCCTTTTTCCCTCTCTCCTTCCTCTATCCAACTCACTTACTGTGTCCATATTGGTCATAAATAAATTTTAGCTTCACAGAGCAATCTTAAACTTTTTTCTCTTCTGTTTTATGGTCACTGGTGATGTATTAGTTGCCTTGGATCTATCTTAAGTGGATTTTTATATCTGGTGTGGATTGGTCTTGCTATTACAAAAGTTTTATTTCTCCTTTCTGAGTAATACTTGGGATTGAGTCCTCAAGAGTAGATTGGTCAATAAAAAGATCCACAAATAAAACTGGAAGGAACATTAAAACAAATAGATATAAAAATGAAACCATGAGGAACAAGCAGAAGGAAGACAATTATTCTGTAAGATCACAGCTCACCAAATACTAAATTCAAAAAAATACAGAAATATATTAAATGTTGGCTAAAGATTTCAAGAGTTTATTAGTAAAAGTGACCAATGACCTCAAATAGGATCAAGCAAGTGCAGAAATTCAATCCATAAAGTGAAGAGGAAAGTCAGCAATGCAGGAGAAAACAACAGTAAAGGAAATCAGAAAATAAGCAATATGCATGAAGATGTCAGCAATGTGGAACAACGATAAGATATGAAAATGGAGTTTGAAAACAAAGATAATAAAAGAAGAAGGAGGAGGAGGAGGAGGAGGAGGAGGAGGAGGAGGAGGAGGAGGAGGAGGAGGAGGAGGAGGAGGAATCAGCAGTAGACTCTGCTGCAGAAGAAGGACCAAACTTAGAAGATAAGCTTCAATAAATACCAAATTCAAATATTAAAAAAGAAAAATATCCACTAGGTCTTCTGTGGATATGTTATAGCTATTAGCTTGGTGTTTAGTTAGCTTGGTGCCTTTTCTTAGGGCTCTTATTTTTTCCTATTGGGTTGACTTGTCCAGCCTTAATATGAGGGCTTTTGCCCTGATTTTATTGTATCTTGTTTTGTCGTATTTGGCTGTTCTCCCTTGGAGGTCTGCTTTTTTTCTGAGGGGAAATGGAGGAGAAGTGGATCTGGGAAGAGGGGAGTTGGGGAGGAACTGAGAATCGTGGAGGGAGGAAAAACTCTGATCTGGTTATATTGTATGAGAGAAGAACTTATTTTCAATAAAAATAAAAAATAAATAAGAAAAAGTATGAAACAAACCTGACCATAATATCTAAGAACTCTCAGATATAATCAGCATATATCACCTAAGAACATATGACATAGAGAAAAGATATTAAAGCTATAGGTCAGAACAAACTATTCAATGAAATATTAGCAGGAGTAAAGGACTCCAAACACAGATACCTTCAGAAGTCTAATTGCACAGGAATAGAGAAGATCCTAGCCACAAATATTGTACTCAAGATGTCAAAACTAGAAAGAAACATCATATTAAAGTATAAAAGAGAAAAATAAAAATTATTCTGCAAAGGCAGAAACTTCAGAATAACATCATATCTATCTTCACCCTGAAAGTCAGGAATACATGGGATGATATTTCAAACCCTGAAAATAAGTAACTACCAACCAAAATTATTTCTCTGTCAATTAAAAAGATAAAAGAGAAGAATTTAAGCAAGCCCACAGTTCAAGAATACCTGAGTCAGAACTGTAGAAGATATTCAAAGGGGTATTACACACAATGGAGGAGGAAAGGGACCATAATAAAGAAAAGAAATATCTCAAGATTAACAGATATGAATCAAATATTAGGTATCCCAGTTTCATAAAGGAACCACAATGGTCATAAAAGACAATATAAATCCTGATCTAATAATACTAAGTGGCATTAAAACCATAGTTTAATATTTAGGTAAGTCCTTCAATCTAAAAGCCAACAAATAAACTTCAGAAGTAAAGTACTCCATGGGTCAAACAGATTTAAAAGATGTATATAATAAAACCATTAACAAGTATGGAATATACATTGTTCTCAGAAACCCATGGAGCATTCTCTAAAATATACCACATTCGAGACCACAAAACAAAGCTAAACCCATTCAAAACAGTTAAATGATATCTTGTACCTTTTAAGATCACAGCAGACTAGAACTGGAAATTAATAGTAACTGAAATTACAGACTCCACACAAAGATTTGGAGATAGAACCGTACACCCAAAGTGAAATATGTGTCAACTGAAGAACTCAGTGAGAAAAAAAAGTTTTAATCCCGGAATAAATGAAAGTACTAGAAACTTTCCTGTACCATAAAGCAATATCTACGTTTTGAAAAATAGACAGTGGTAGAGCATATTAAGAGCCAGACAATAAGGATTGCAAAATATCTTCTAGTCTTGATATAAGCATTACCATTATAACCTTGTAACTGCACTTGTCTACACAGGGCCAACATGATTCTCACCCTTCCAATGAGCTTCTGCTCCTTGCTGTTGAGCACTGACTACTGATAGAGTCTAGGAAAGGGAGAATTACGCCTTCAGTTGAGATACCTCTTCAGAGCCTATCAGGCTGCCATGACAAGCTCTAACTCACACGTACACAGAGAGCACTAGTTACACTCAGAAGTCATGAAATGAAATGAAGAAAGCTGAAAGCAAGAATGAGATTTGTAGAGAAGGATCGTGTAGAGATGGTGGTGAGTAAGAGGGGTCAGGTTATACTATAGTAAAAGGGAAATATTGAAGAAAAAATGTATTTAATAAAAAAAGTCTCAAGAAACAGGAAGTTCAAGTAAATACACATTTTGAGTGTGTGAAATATATATTGCTAATATATATGAAATATATCTACATTGCTAAGAATGTACACATATGTATATATGTATGTATGTATGTGGAGATGTGAAGCCTTCACCAGTGTTCCAGAGATAATAGTCACAAACAAACAAACAAACAAAAAAATCAAAATTCACATAGAAGCACAAAAGAATTTGAATACTATAAGCAATTTTAAACAAAAAGACTAATGCTTGAGTTTGAATTATACTACAGAGCCATAGTAATGCACTCTGTTGTGATATGTCACAGAACAGACACAGACCAATGGAATAGAGTATGATTGTGAAAAATATACACTGCCGTTTTCTCCTCTTTCTTGGGTTGAGCATCCTTCCAAGTCTTCCTGGTGCCAGTCTCTATCCTGTCCCTCCAATATTTTATTCTTCAAAGTTTGTATTTGTCCTTTACAGAAAGACTAGTCTATCGATAACTCTACTACCAACCTTGCGTTCCACACCAAACCACAATATCTCCTTTCAAAAGTGCAGTCTGTATTTTTAACCCAATTTTACATTGTTTTTAGAAGATAATTATTACCATATACTATATTTAAAATGGTTTATTTGTATGCTAGAATTTCTTTTTGTATTTATCTGATTTTATCCAAGATGACTTCTTTCTGAACCAACATTCATACAAAAGTGATTAAAGGGAAAATCTAGTGGTACTAATGGAAAAAAACCAACTCAGAGCCTCTTGCTTCTCTCCTCTCACTATCACAATTATGGCCAATTATCAACCTGGCATTTTTCCAGGCCCAATAATCTTAGTGCATTGTATCTGATTAAGGCAATTTCATGGGACCCAACCACAGACAAAGAACCATAGGCAACCAAGGATTATTACTCTGAGTAAGAGAACTAGTCTTCCCCAGAAAAGAGTTCCCCAATTGGCTATCCAATACCAAACGGTTGGTCCTGAAACCATGTACATAAAAGCCACATCATACAGATTGAGCATGTTTTCCTTGTATATTTAAGAATATATAATACAAAAACAATTACATTAAAGAAATGATGATATTGAGAGATAGAAAGATA
This sequence comes from Uromys caudimaculatus, assembly GCA_028551405.1. Classification (NCBI taxonomy): domain Eukaryota; kingdom Metazoa; phylum Chordata; class Mammalia; order Rodentia; family Muridae; genus Uromys; species Uromys caudimaculatus. The sequence continues at coordinate 10,188,910 of CM052703.1, read as the reverse complement.
GGTCACATGAAAAAGGTTTGAGGAAGAAAATGATTTAACTGTAGTTTAATTTCAAATAAATAAATAAATAAATATTCAAAAAAGAAGTAATGGGAAAAGCAGAAACTCAATTCTATTACTCATCAATGTTGAAATATACCCATAGTCCATAGAATCAGTATTTCACTACACACATTTTCTCTCTGAGCAAAGGGATCTAGGTAACTGCTCTGAAGTTCTAAAATGGAGTATGCTCAAAAGTATTATTTTTAAAAGAGATGAAAGAGAGGATGTAATATCTGACATAATAAAAATTGGCAATAGATCAAAAAATACTATAGCTGGAAGTCACAGGCTAGAGCACAACTGCTTAGAATAATTTTGAAATAGAGAGTGAAAAAGTATATTTGCCCCAAACCCTCAATCACATTATCCAACAAAATCTGTCTAGTTTTTGGGAAAAAAAATTATAGTGTGACACTCTATATGAAAGGTAGTAGAAAATTGTTAGCATTTTCTCGTGCATCATGTACGCATGTGTGCATGTTGTATATGAGTATGTGTGTATGCAAATAAATAAGCACATATATGGACATGTTTATGGAAGCTAGAGGTCAGTCAAGTCTATTTCTCTACTGCTTTCTATCTCACTTTTGAAGACAAGGTCTCTCAATGAGCCTGAAGCTCACAGGCCAGGACTTCCCAGTGTATGCACTGTCTTCTGTAACTCTCCACATGGGTGCTAGTGGTTCAAACCTGGGTCCTCATGCTTGCATAGGAAGTACATTACCAGTTGTGCTTCTCCCGAGCCAAGATAATTCTATTGTTTAGAAATATTTGCAAGAAGATAATGCTTTAAAGGTCTAGTACAGCAGCACCATTTTTGACTGCTTTTCCGTAATTAAACACTCTCATAATGTTGGGATTTCAGCAGAGCAGGAAACATTCATTAATATTTAACACTCCTGTAACACTACAAATGGTTGCAGTGCTCTATGGTAAATAAAATCAGGTCTCAAAATGTTCCTGTTTAAGACAATTGTCACATAGACATATCTTTACAACTTGTAATAACTTCCCCAGGGAAGCAGCCCAAAGACCTATCACTTAAAACAGCAGCATACAAAGCAGAGTATTAGGAAGTGTTCTATAAAATACAAGCTGGTACTGACAAGACCCAAACTTCCACAGGAAGGGCTTTTTCTCTAATTGAAATGATGCTAGAATATGTCAAGTGAGCTCCCTAACTCTCCCCTTGAGGTTGTCTATCTTGCTCCCTTGGTGATACCCTCATTCTGTCAAGTTTACTAATAATCAGTGGTAACCTTGACATGTGGCAAGATAATGCACTCTCTCTTTTTTTTTTTTCTGCACTCCCTTTCTTGAAACATGGTCTATTTCTTGCTTGTAATGTTTATTCTCCTGTATTAATTGTCTTGGAGGCTTGCTACCTCTGTCTGTGAACCTAGGCCTAGTCCTGGAGGCTTCTAGACCCCATATAGTCCTATCTAGACCTAGAATATCTTCAGCCTCTGAGACTTACTGCTGAATAAGCTCAGCATCTCTAGTTCTTTCTGATCTCTGGCTATCTGGTTCAACTCAGTTGTTCTGGCTCAAACTTCTCTCCAAGCTGACTGATTCAGTCTGGTTTCTCTTGGCCTCTCATTGAATTGCTCTGCTTGGTCTTGCACTAACTCTGGCAATCTGTTCTAATCTTCTGGCTCCTTCACATTCTCTGGTTCATTCAGTCTTCATCTATATCTAGCTTGTTCTCTCTGCAACCAGTCTCTATAAAACGGTCCCAGTAAAACTGCCTTCTCCTTTCTTCCTCTCCCTGAAGTAGCTTCTCTTTCTTTTTTCTTCTGAGAGTTGGGGGTATCCTATTCTCTTAAATCTTTCTCTGATTTGTCACTTCGCCACTCAATTAGACATCATTTTCAAACAAGGGCGCTTCCTTCTACAAACTAACTTTACTTTCATCATCTGGGATTAAAGATGTGTGTTAAGGGAGAGCTACACCACAACTAAAACAGTTTTTTGTTTTGTTTTTTTAAATAGTAAACAACACAATCTCAGGGTTCTGGCAACACGTTTCCATTGAGCAGAACATCCCTGGCACTTGGAAGTTCACCCATGATGCAATTTTCCTCAGAAGAACTTCTCATCGCCCATGATCACCAACTTCTCTTGCTTATCGAATAAGGCTTGCAAGCTGGGACAGTGGTGTATTAAGTAGTCCTTCATGTATATAACCATGCTGAAACAGAAGTTCTCCTCACACACCCACATTTTTCTCATTCCAACGTCATTCAAGATTCTGCCATTTTTAAAGCAAGTTTAAAAGGGGTTGCCTTGCAAATTTTCTCTTATAGGGAAGGCATCCTTGAAATAGTGTAAACCCCATCCTGGCCCCTTCTTTTAAAGAACCTGTTAGAAGGAACGTTCGAAAGAAACAATCTTGTCAAGTCCCTTCAGCGACTGTATATATCAAATCTAGGCCTGACTGAAGCATGTTCAGTCGATCTCCAAAACAGAGCCTCTCTCAGAGCCCGCACAGCCCTGCCTGTCTAGAGACGGTTACAAATTTGTCTTTATTCAGAATGAATGCTACTACATTTATTTTAGTGTGTAAGAGTACAAATACCAAAGGTGAGTAGGGACCAAAGGGATGTAATTAGGAAGGACAGCATTTAAGAAAACTAGAGAGATCTAAGTCTCCATCTGTTTATTTGCATTTCTACCTTTATCTGTTCCATTTTATGTACGTGCAGCGGGATTAAAACAGGAGGTTCAGGGGATAGGGGGTTTCCAAAGTGGAGACCTGGAAAGGGGGAAACATTTGAAATGTAAATAAAATATCAAAAAATAAAAATAAAAAAAAACAAAGCAGGAGGTTCACAGCTGAGATAAAATAGTCAGAAACAAATAATAAAGAATAATAGTAAAATAAAAAGTTTCAAACTGAAAGAAGTGTATGGTGCATTATCCTGATATTGAATGAATGTGATGGACAGTTTTGCACATATATATGTATTTAGCATGTGTGCACATGTGTCCACATGTAGGCTCACCTTTGTGCATAGTGCCTGTGTGCATGTATGGGAAAAGGTTGGCTAGAGATGTCTTAATTGCTTTCCTCTTTATATACCAAGAAAAGGTCTCTTACTGGTAGATTCAGCTAGTCTGGCCAGTGAGCTCATCCTGGTAATGCTTTCTCTGTCTCCTATTCTGGGGTTACAGGCAGGCCCCCGTAATCTAATCACCCAGATTTTATATGCACTCTGGGGATCTGAGTTCAGGACCTCAGACTTGTGGGACAAATACTTCACTCTCTGAAGCATTTCCTCTGGGCCAAATAATGAAGCTCACTATGAACATTTTCACATACACACACACATAGAGAGAGAGAGAGAGAGAGAGAGAGAGAGAGAGAGAGAGAGAGAGAAGGAGGAGGAGATGGGAAAATATTAAGAGGCTGAATATGATCAAAATAAGCTATATGACATTCTCAAAGAAAGAAATAATTGCATAGGAATGTCTACGTTTGGGAAACAAAATAAACTTACTTACCTCTAAAAAGTTAAACAAATGAAAAGAAAAACTACTGAACTATGTAATTGTAATTGAAGTACTGAGTAATAAGCAAACTATGCCACTATAATATGCTCACGAGGACAATATCAGTTTCTTTGTAAAAATGTGCTTTCCAACCTTGTGATTGTAACTAAAGTGGTTTTGCTTAAGGGCTTGTTACCCACAGCCATGGATTGCCGCAGCTCGGTTCTACCTCGTGCCAAAAAGCAAGCTGCCACTCTGCCATCTGATCAGTATTCCTTGAGACTAACTAATCTGACTTATGCTTATGTTCAGCCATTTGTCAAGTACCAGGTACGGCACAGAACTTTATGTCCCATTTCCTCTGACTTACGTTTCGTATTTGATATGCAAGCCCTGGGAATGTACGAGAGCTTTGTGCCTTAACCAATGCCTATTCAGCCCGCATTCGAGAATTGAGAGCACTATTTCAGTTTTCCTGTTTCTGGTTGTGGGAGCCAAATGGCTCAATCATTCACTCCATAGTGATGTGTTTGACAAGCTGAAGATGGGGATGACACCCACATCCCGGCCTTTCCATTCCTCACATGTATAAACTAAAACCGGAAACAGTGAGAAAATGCTTCTTTGGGTTTCAAGTGAGCTGGGCTGAGGTGTTTGAAAGGACAGAGATCTCAGTTGTAGTGGGCAATTCTTACCTACAAATTGATTTTCTCTAAGCAGAGTCTCTCTGTGTGATTCTTCAACACATGGCTGTCAGCTTCACTGACAAAACCAGTTATGGGTTTTAGAAAAGACGCAACAGAAGAAGAGAAGGATGGATGCACAATTTTCAGCTGTGAACACCACTAATAATTATCTGTCTTTGATTAAAAAATCATTATCTCAGAAGCAGAGATGGGTTTTAACTCCCAAGTGCGGTATAAAGAAACAGTACCAGGGGAAGAGGGAAATGGTAAGTGGGCAAGCAGGAGAGAAAGTGGGAAAGGGGAAGAGAGCATAGGACTAAAGATGTATGAAGTAACTTTTGCATTTTCCTTTTGCAGCTTCGTCTCAAAACTAAGCAAACGTCTCATTAATTTCTACATTTAGAATCTGAATCTGAGTGCAAAAGTAAATTACTCTTTTGGGGTCTTTTTATCTCCACTTCTACCAGTGACAGAACTGAAAGAGACGAAATATTTCACGCAATTAAGCATTGTATGTTATTGTGTGTCTTGGTGTGAGCACTGCCTCCGTGGCCTGGAGTGAAGAAAAGGAATGAGAAGGCACGGGGCTGAGCCATCAGCACAGGAGCACAATGGCCAGGCTGTTGGATGCCTGTTTGTCATTTGTCCCTCTGTGCATCTCCCAAGAGCCAGAGTCTGCAAAGGACTTAAATGTAGCAATCCTGACAAACATGCCAGCTTCTGTGTACGCTTCCCCCACATGCAGGATGTGCAAATTTCCTCCTTGTCGTGATAACAAGGAAGTGAAGCGGTCTTCTGTACAGGCTCAAAGTAGGAAAAGAGTGGCCAATTTTAGACTTAATATCAATAGAGCATAAGAGAGTGAAAATAGCATGCATTTATTTTAGCCAACATGGAAAATCTGTATTGTAGACCCTTACTATGCTTCTGTCTCAGTTCAAAGCACAACCAATTTCTTTTAGGACTTCCATGTCCGATGTACATGCTATATTTCAGGCCAAAACTATACATCATTCTTTGTATTCCAAGGGACCCAAACGTATTATTCATATATTTCTTCTCATTGATACTGATGGTTAGCTTTCACAAGCTTCTGTGTATGACCCAGTGCTACCAGAAATATGAATGGGGGCACATTAGTGTGAGGACATCCCATAGTCAATATAATCTTTGAAACAGCCCAGCTGAAGTTTGTCGTTCTCATTTTACAGATGGAAACATTGATACTATCAGAAGAAAAAAAAAGTTGTAACTATCAGTCAATGCCCCTAGGGAACCGATGTAGGCACATTCTGAACAACAATGTTTGACCTAAGAGAGTCCTATTCGAAACAGTTTTAAAAGCAGAACCCTGAGTCGGGCAGTGGTGGCGCATGCCTTTAATCCCAGCACTAGGGAGGCAGAGGCAGGCGGATTTCTGAGTTCGAGGCCAGCCTGGTCTGCAGAGTGAGTTCCAGGACAGCCAGGGCTACACAGAGAAACCCTGTCTGGAAACAAACAAACAAACAAACAAACAAAAACAAAACCAACAACAACAAAAAAGCTGAACCTTGGTTAGCATTCTTATCTCTTTCTCTAATAAAACATGCTCAAATCTGCCTGGGACCATGCTCTGTGTCCACAGTTGAGACTATCAGGATTTTATCTGAATGTATATATGAAAACAAACCTTTTTCACCAACTAAGAATTAGCAGATAAGAATGATTAATAGCTGCAAGAATGTGTTATAAAGAAGGGAAATCTTGCCAGTCATGGTGCATCACGCCTTTAATCCCAGCACTACAGAGGCAGAGGAGGCAGATCTCTAAACTTGAGACTAGTCTGCTCTACAGAGCAAGTTCTATAACAACCAGGGCTATACACAGAAACCCTGCTTAAAAAACAAAACAAACAAAACAAAACAAAACAAGAACAACAACAAAATAAAAACAAGGGGGAATATTTTGAAATGTAGAAAGGAAATTGAGAAATAATTTGTTTTTCATACTCAGTAGAAGAAGAATAAAACATTTCTCTTTTTTTGCTATTACTGTCTGACTTTCATATTGCTAGTAGGTGATTAGTATGTTACTCGAGGAGATCATATCAGTTACAACCACCTATGACATTCGTAAACTATAATACCTACTGATTTTGCAAGATATGCCAACTGGTACAATCCTGGCACAAACATCATGGGAGTAACCAACCACTTTCTGGCTGGAATTATGTCCTGCTCTTCAATAAGAAACTCATTGTTTGCAGTATTATTGGGCCAATAACACTTTATTGCTAGACCTTTCATAGATTCTGGGAGAAAAAACAAAACAAAACATGTGCTACTATTATTCTCACAAATGGACAGAATATTAAGCCTATTACTACTTATATTTCTAATATGATAGTTTTACCTATAAATCAATGCATCTCTCAACCCTTATGTGAGAACCTCCTATCTGAAGTAGATGGTGATTAACACAGAGACCTACCACTGACAAAGGTACAGAATGCTCAGGTCTAAATAAAACATGCATACTATACTAATTCGTGCAAAGCTCAGGGATCATAGGGAGGAGGGGTTAGGAAAGGTGTAAAAACCAGAGGCAGTGAATGAATAGAAACAAAAGGTATCATTTTTACACAGCCAGGCAGGTGTATTTATGAATTCACAGGGATAGTAACAGAATACACAAATCCTTTGCAAGCCAAGCCAGATCAAATTCCAGCAACGGAAAGAGAGTTGGGCACAAAACTAACTATGGAGTTACTGACAATTATTAGCTGCTGGAGCAGAAGACAGTTTCCTCAAAGAGTGTATCCCATGATAAGTCTATCACGACCCAGCGGAGGATCTCATATCCAAGAACACCTGGTCAGCACAGATTGGTCTTTGTATATTAAAACAACAACAACAAAAAAAGGGAGGGAGGAAGGAAGAAAGAAAGAAGGAAAGAAAGAAAGAGAGGGAGGGAGGGAGGGAGGGAGGGAGGGAGGGAGGGAGGAAGGAAGGAAGGAAGGAAGGAAGGAAGGAAGGAAGGAAGGAAGGAAGGAAAGAAAGAAGGAAAGAGAGAGGGAGGGAGGGAGGAAGGAAGGAAGGAAGGAAGGAAGGAAGGAAGGAAGGAAGGAAGGAAGGAAGGAAGAGAGAAAAGGGAAGAAAAAGGAAGTAAGAAAGAAAGAAAAAGAAAGAGAAAGAAAGAAACCAAAAAAACTCCCCCAAATAAAGCTGCGTAGGCAGGGATGAGGGATGGACCTAGGAAGAATTCAAGAAATGGGAGTGAATATGATCAAAACAGTTTATATCAAGCAGTCTCAAGAACTAATAATTTTAAAAAACTAATCAAAACCCATCCCAAGGAATGTCAGGTAACCGGCATTATATTGATTTTTTGTTTTTAAATAAAACTTACAATTTTGAAAGTCAGCTCTGTATGTGAATGAACACAGCACAATCAAAAGTGTTGGGGAATATTCTGAATGTCTTAAATATTATTTAGTTTGTTTTTCTCTTAGTATATATTAGTATCAACATATGATTCTCTTATAAATAATCAGGAAATTTAAAGAATAGAAATACCCCATATAAATGGCCAATGACCATTACAGGGCCATAATTATAGAAATCGATTCTCATGTAAGCCAGCAGAAAGTAGGGTAATAGATTTTAAAATCATTGAAAATGCTATCAATTAAGGGGTGATTTTGATTTTAGCAGATTAAAACTATTTCAGTCATAAATATATGCCACTGGGCTAGTTTTGCCTTGAAATAAAAGCAATGTTTCAGATTAAATTTAAAAGTTTCTGGCAAACATGCTACTGAGCATCATCTTGATGTGAAAATGCTGGTGACGGTTTAACAACTTGGGGCACAGCCCTCTGAAACAGCTGAATATTTTCTGAAGAGAAAGGGAAGGTGTAAAGGCAATACCTCATTGATCAAAATCTGCCTCAAAGTTTGACAGGTATCTTAGTAGCAGGCACTAAGATGCATTTTGCTTTCTCATCTCCAGAAAAGCAGAATGAGCCCACAAGTCTTTTCTTGAAAAAAAAAAAAAAATCTGACAAATCTTACCAGCAGAGGGATATTTGTGATATCACTATTGGTTATTGGTGATAGCTAACAGGAGAAGGCACATGCACACAGAAGGAGTAGAGAATAGTATTAGATATAGATATTAGTAGTTAAAAAGCATGATCAGAGACTGCCAGAGAGTCTTAGAAATGAACCAAGAATTGGAATCAAATCACACTGAATCTTCAAATATCACATCTGTCCAAGTAGGATGGAAAATTGATAGGCTGTGCTGCATAAGATACATGTTTCTTCTGTGCTCTGGTGTGGAGCATCTAAGCAAATCTAAGTCCTGGTTATTCTAAATGGGATCGGGAGGGAAGGGCTGTGCAGGCGTGGCCTGCCTTTGGATCACCAGATGAAACATGCTAATCAAGTCACTTCATGTATTTGCTCTTCTGGGCATCCTACTGCTTCTTTCTTCCTACGTAGGGCAGCGATGGACACTGACAGCGTCCAAAAGTAGGTGACCTGGTAGAAGCAGAGTGTGGTCATGGTGGCAGTGATACCCACAAAGGAAGCAACCGAAGGTAGCACAATGCTTTAAAGATCCTTGTTAAGGAAAGACTCAGTTATGACTCTCAGATGGCATAAAAGACAGGAATATCAAATATTTCATTTTATTTGTAACACAGGAGAGCTGGCAGATGACTTGATTAGCCAAAGGAACATTCCAAAAGGCTTTACTTTATACGAAGATTTTAAACCTTGAAAATGTGGGAAGAGGAGATAGCCCAGTCTGTAATTTGTTTGCGTTATGAGCATGAGGACCTGAGTTTAATCTCTTATAATAAAAGCTGAGCAAGGTGACATGCTCCAGAGAGACAGAGACAGGTGAATCCTTGGCACTCACTGGCTAGCCAATTAAGCCTACTTTGTGAGTTCCAGGACAATGAGATAAGCCTCCTCAAAAATAAATAAATTAATGAATTAAAAATAAATAAAATAAAAATAAATAAATAAACATCTTAAATAAATAAATAAATAAACAAACAAACAAAAGTGAACATGACTATGGAAATGTAGATAAATCTCTCTTAGGGATGGAAGAATTGGAAGGTAGCCACCACGGCTCTACAGCACGGGGTAGAATTTGCTCATCCACAGACAAGAATTATTTTTATAAGTGCCATTCATCCATGATGTAAAGAGTTAGGAAATAGCTCCCCTTAAATTAGAATCAGGTGATTATCAAAGCTATCGAATGAAGCAACTCGTGAAACTCTAGAGCAGTGGCCCTCAGCCACCATCCTTTAATACAGTTCCTCGTTTTATGGTGACCCTCAACCATCAAATTGTTTTTGTTGCTACTTCATAGCTGTAATTTTGCTACTGTTATAAATCATAATGTAAATATTTGATATGCAGGATATCTGAGATGTGACCCCCATGAAAGGGTTGTTTGACCCACAAAGGAGTCAGGACCGAGAGGTTGAGAACCACTACTTCAGACAATACCCAATTTTTCCATGATATAGAATTTCCCCCTCAATCAGTGAACTATTTGGGCTCAATCTGTATTCTTGGTTTCCTTAGAAATCCATGTGAATTCCACAGTGAACTCACTTGTACATCTTGTCTCAGACATTATTACCCAGGCCACTATTTATCCTCCTTTGTATCAGAAATCAGATTTATATTGTCTTCAGAGGTAGAATTTTCCCAAATGCAAAGGAGGCATCATGATGATATAACAGCACACAGGCATGTGCTAATCTTTCTGGACACTTAGACCCCAGTGTGTCAGAAACCTAACTCCATTAGCATTGACATTCTCTGGGAAAAACGATGAAGCCTGTTGGTAAGGCAGTCAGTCTTGGTTCTAATACCCAAGGAAACTTGCCTAGTGCCTGGCTGGAAGTATAAAGAAATGCCCAAAATGTTTTTAAAAATGAAGGGAAATATGTTTAAAATCATAAGAGAAGCATATGGGACTCAATTTCCATTGCTATTTTTTACTTGTCTCATTTAGGGAAAAAGAAAGGGGTGGGCAGAAAGAATAATGTTCTCTTTAAATCCCCTCTCCTTTCTTTATAAGACTGTACCAGAATAGTCTGTTTTCTCTCATCTGTTGAGCATTACACTGAACCACAAAGCTGGTTTCATGTAAAATTATCTTCCATTCCTCTTTCCCTCAGGAGCTTCCCTCCCTAAGCCTAAGACTTGGGCTTCATCTTCATCCTCACCAGGTGCCTGGCCCTGGTATCTGTGTTTTCAGTGATTGCACTGGAGCTGAGCCCTTCCTCCAGTGGTGTCCTTGTCTTGCCTCTGCTTCTGACCGTGCACCTCACATTTCCATGCCTGCAGCTTTGGGACATTTCCAAATCTCCACAGCTGCCTATACATTCTTCCACTTTGACCCACCGCTTTTCTCTTGGACCAAAAGTGAGCGCTACTGCCCTGGTTCTGCCATCATGAAACGGATCTCTAACTCAGCCCTCAGTCCATCAACTCTCAACTCTCAGCCCTATCCACTCCACATTCTTGCAAAGCAGAACTGTGTTTATAGTCGTCTGAAGAAAAATTATAACTGAGAGATTTCCCTTAGTAAACTCAATAAAGTCTCTGGGGACTTCAAAAGTGAGAAGAGAAACTCATGCTACCGTTAATGGCTTTCCTGATGTCTGCATAGAACCTGCTGTTTAACACGTGAGAGTGTAACTGGCCACTTTACAGGAAAAGAAACTATGCTTCTAATTGGTGTGACCTCTCTTCTCTCTCTTTATCATACCAAAACAGCATTCTTCTTACTATGGTCAAGCTTCTCTTCCGAGTCCTCCAAGGTTCCCTTCTTCTCCCAACTGCATTATTCACAACTATGCAGGTAAGGAGAAAGGGGAGGAAGACAGTGCAAACATTATTCTAGTTGCCGGATTCCAGCAGATAGGTTCACCGCTCCTACTTAGGAAGACCTCTGCTGAACGTGACAGATGTACATCCTGCACTCAGACGATCTGAAACTTAATGCACAAAATCTCTTTTATTACTGCATCAGGCTCCACACTTTCATAAGCTCCTTCTAACATAACACTCATGTATATTTCATATTTCTCAGTTTTACATAATTTGTGAGTCTTTTATTGAAGCATATCTGAGCCCGGGGATGGTATAGCACTATGTACACAGTAAGAGTTGGCAAATATAACTGCAACTTCTGAAGAGCTATGTCATTGTAGTGTCAACCTGACAGCAGTGGTAGGCGACCACCGTTACCTGAGCCACTAGGGTCCTTAACTTTGGCTCGGCTTGTCATCAGGATTCTCAGTCTGTATCCCCTTTCGTGTCTTAAACATTCACTTAAGAAACAGATTTTGGTTTTTTGTCGAGAAAGGAAAAACTGAGCACAGCTTCATGTTAGATTTTCTTTATTTTCAAAAATGCACTTTAATATGACAGCTAGTCTTAAATGAGTTTTAAAGGATGATGACTTGACCTGGAAAAAAAAATAAGCTGTATTAGATACTTGCAGACACACCGTTAAAGTGAAACAGCCATTATCTTTTGTACATTAACAGAGGGCAGAATGCCATGCCCTTTCATTTCTCCAGTAAATCAAATTGCATTATTCATTAACACTGAATGTTTCCAACTGCCCCCTTCCCCCACACACCATTACCTCATCTTAAACAAGGATTGGTTTTGTCTCTTCGAAAAATAACCTTTCCAATACACTGAGCTTCTCAAATTTTAGACTTTGCAAAAGTTAATTTCTGTGGTTAGAACACTAACAGTCTCTGGATTAGAATCAGATTGCAGAGAGAATGAGTAAGGAAGTGAGAGGCATCTTCTTGCTTTGTTCTTCATTTCTCCCATTTGGCACTGGGAGAATTTTAGTACTAAATAACTCTTGGGGTATTGAGCTAGCAAGGGATGAAACTAAGTGAAATCTTCAATGGAAACTATAACAAACATTGAATGTGGTGCTAGAGAGATAGATCAGCAGTTAATACCAGTTGCTGCTTAGTTTCACAGACCCCAAATTGTGGCTCACAACCATCTGTGCAACTTCAGTTCTAGGGGACCACGCTTCTGGCCTCTGGAAGGCACCAGCCACATGTGTGGTACTCATACATACATGCAGAGACTCATACACATAAAATAAAAATAAATATATCTCCACCATCGAAACACTTCTGAAGCAATGCATTTGGTCAAATGGACACAAGTATTAAAATACTTTCTCAAGAGATTTTGTCAAGCTATAGCTACAGATTTACATAGTGGAGGTGTAACAGCAATGCATAGGTAGCACCCAGCATCTTTAAGTCTATCTGTCTGTCTGTCTGTCTAGTATATATGTATGTAGGCATATACACATATGAACCAGTAAACATCTATTTCAAACATACACGTAAAGGGGAACAAAGAAAGGGAGGGAGAGAGGGTAGAAGGGAGGGAGAGGGGAAGAAATTGATGAGAAATACAGATTCAGAGGTATTTTTTTTTCTAGTCTACCAGCCCTCCCAGCACTGAAGCCTGTACTTCCTGTAGGGTCCCATCTCCTATCTTCCACTCGGAGCAATTTTGCATCAGCTGCTTCCCTCTTCATTAGCAGGATCTCATCAGATCCACATCAGAACGTGAAGATACATTGTTTCCATTACCATTTATTGCACTATTTGTTTCGTTTAAGAAAATGCAGTTTAGTCCGTCCGTGACCTTAAATTATGTAGCAAGAACAGGATTCTGGAGTTCAGGGTCCATATTTCCTCTCCCATCTCTTCACTTTGTCAGAAGAGAAATCACTCTGAGTCTCCTTACAAGACAAACTGTTTCCATTTGCGCCAGCAGATGCTTGCCTCTTGCAAACAATAACTTAGTTTCAGGGACTTCTGAACCATTTTTTTTTTCTTTTCAAATCAGGCTGTAGCCTCGAGATTACACCTCATTCATTTAGGTCTTACAAACTCAGCCATGAGCGGAGCTCATATTTACTTCTGCAAGATGAAAATGGGATTGTTCAAGTGTGACAATATGGGGACATTTTTATGTCAACAACTGACATCAGAATTCCTCCTCCAAAAACAACTGCCTCTGACTGAAATGCACCTGAACCGCAGGGCTCTGTCTGTTGGCTGGGGAAAGATGTAGCAGGTGGCAAATGAATCAGATATCACCAGAGAGAAAAGTTGGAGTATCTGGGAAGTTCAGAAAGGTGAAAAGAAACGGAGAAAGGGAGAAGGAAAGAGAGGAATAGTCCTGTGTAGATAATTGCCCTGTTATATCCCTTGTTCCTTTTCAGGTTTAAATGACTAAACAAAACTAACAAAGGCTGGAAATTGATTCTTTTTTTTTTTTTTTTTTTTTAAGTTATTGCTGTAGAAACTACAGATTTCTATATTGTGTTTTATTTCATGGGTCATACTATTTATTGATTATCTAAGTGTGGTCTGAGGTATAAAATAGTGTCCCTACCTCCCCAGAACACTAGAAGAAAAACCATCATTAATTCCAATGGCCATTCTACCTCCAACTTCAATTTGAAGAAGACTCAAGCCAACACCCACCCAGCTCATCCAAAGTAAATGGTTCTAAAAGTTTGTGTAGACAAAAATTGAATGGAGTGCATAGAGTTTGCTTGTAATTTAAGGGCTTCTTCCCAGCGTTGTTGCAGAGGTTTTATACAACAAACAACAGTATTCTTGTCTTTGAGGAATTTACAAGCTAGTACTTTAAGATACACTAGGAGGCAGGGAGTCAGCATTACATAAGTAGATACACTACAATGCCTTGCATAATATGAAGTGTGGGCGCTGAGACAGGAAGGAAAGATGAACAGTTTAGGGGGGAAAAGGGAAGAAAGAGGTCAATAACTATTTTGGGATGGGAATGGAATATCTATTTATGTGTACATGCAAACAGTGGGAGATAGGACAAAGAATTCTATTAGATTTTTTTTGTATGAACTTGACATCTTCCATCCTGGCTTCAAGTAGAATATGAATGTTTCCTTAATCTGTGATAGCAAGCTCTCTAGAATGTCAAATCAAATGTCCCAAGAAAAGGACTTACTTAAAATTATTGTTTAATTGAATTGAACAGTGAAACTCAGAAGGAATGTAATCATAGAGGCAAAATGGAGCAGAAAGCAAACCTGGCATTTCAAATAGGCTAACTTGCTTGTAGTTTTAAGGTTGTGAAGGCAGAAACTACAGTAAATTGTGACTATAGTCTAACTTAGGGAAACCCACCATTCCCTGTGCTGTGGGGTAGGTGATGTGTGCTGCTAAAACGCTATTAGCATCAATGTTAATAACCATCATCCATATTGGTCCATTCATGAGTTCTGATGTTCGTGGTCTTTACAAACTAAGTGAAGACCTTGGGGGAAGAGACATTTAACTCAATAAGTAAAAGTTGTTACACTCTTCCCTGGTGCCTTGGTTGCTTTGAGAAAGGCTATCACTCATGAATGTACTTAGACTGTATTTACACCAAGACCGGTCAGTTTGAACAAGACTTGATAGGTATCTTGATGAAGTTACATGACAGCCACCTCTGCTTGCTGCAGAAACACAGCTGCACATCCAGCCATGGCTATCTCAGATTTTGCATGGATACTTGGCTTTTTTAAAATTACTACCTCTGATGAACATTCAGTGGCATTGTAGCCCTTTCCACTAAGAGCAGAAGGTAGCACTTCCTCTGCTGGTCTAACAGGGGAACAGTTGTGCCTGAAGCAACAGTGCTTTGATGGCTGTAACCACAATGCTTGATTTTCACGAAGGTGTTCTATGATGGGTATCAAAATCCATTCACTGGCTCTCTAGGCAGGATGTTTCTCCTTATTTTGTGAGCCAACGATGAGATGCTCCATGTAATATATCTTCTAGTGTTGCAACATTAACCCCTCTAAAAGGATTCTTTTATGTTGTCTTTTCTTGTCTGCTTTTGATATCTGTTGTTAGTAAGGTTAGATCAGCTGGTACCACAAGGGAAGAAACTGCAGCACGGTGGTGACAGAATGGCAGCAGACATGGGGAGAAAAATGTCTGCCTGAGGCAGAGCTTTAGAAGTGCTAGACCCACAGGAGCAGTGGCAGTCCTGACATAATCCTATCAGCAGAGGCAGAGCTGCAGAAACCCAGAAGAGCAGCCACATTGGAGAGAAGCAGCTGCAATGGTATTGGCAGAAGGCAGTGGCAGTGCAGAATCATAGACAGCAGCAATGGAGGTGCCATAGGCAACAACAGGGACAGATGCGATAGCAGCTTCAAGGACCCAGGATCCTAGACGCTGTGGACTCAGATGCTCCAACATCAGCTACTATCAGGTAGTGGGGAATCCTGAGTTTTTAGACCTACACAAGAACTATACAATTTGTCTCTGTAGGGCTGAAGGTCTCAGTGCCCAAGGTCCGTACACGAGTTGCACTTCCTCTTGCTTTCGATGTCTCTTGCTGCCATGCACTGTTGTCAACGTGTAGGGGTTACAAACACTGCCAAGGACCAACACTGACAGAGCTCCCCCTTGCTTACCCATGATGTCTATCTCGGTGGAGCTAAAGGATCCAGGCAACATGATGGGTAATAAGTTATGTCAGACTAGAGACAAATGTGAAATCTTTTTGTTTTTTGAAATGTTGTTTGTATGTCTGGTTTGATTATTTGTTTGTTTTTGTGTTTGTTTGTTTTGAGACAGGGCCTCCAGCAGCTCAGGTTGTCCTCCAATTCACTACATGGCTCCCTTTGTCTCTACCTCCAATGTGCTAGGATTACATGCAGGATGCTATACCATGTTTACACAACACTGGAGATTAAAATGAGTCTGTTGTGTGTCCTAAGTCAACTCTATACCTGAGGAACCACAGCTCCTGTAGCAGAGTCTTATAGAATAGATTTTCATTGTCTGCTTTAGGCCATGCAAAGTACAGTGGGATGATTCTTGTCAAAGACATAAAGAACAAAGCATATTGAGGCTGATAACTCTGCTGCTATATATGAGAAAAGAGTGGGGGCAAGTCTGCTGATGGGAAGCCTCATAGAAGCCCATTCCATAGTTCCCTTAGAAGCAAAGCCACTGCAGAAGTGCAATCAGAAAGTAGCAATGAAAAGAAGTCAGCCATTATAAAAGATAAAAGCAAGCTGCTTATAAACGAAGGTTTACTCCAAGTCAACTTGACAGACACTCAGTGAACATCTACTGCATGCCCTCACTAAGGCAGCCAAACTGGGTCTGAAAGGATTCGTGCCAAACTGTTGTCACCAGAATAGGGCAGATCTGAGTTAAAAGAAAGGAGAAATTTATTATCATTTTTCTTCCTGTACCTTTATGCTTGGGTTTCTTGTAGCAGTGATATGTCACTTTTGTGATTATAAAGGGGAAGAGATTCATGAATATATACATTTAAAATAATTTGTTGCATTTCAAGTCAATACAATAAAGACCACTGGGTTTCAAGGCCAAGGAGAAGAACGGCTCCAAGCAAATTGAGGATCCTCCTTATCTCATCATTAAAGCAGGCCCGGGAGCAGCCACAAAAGTGTTAAGCTATTAGTCTGTGGTTTTTGAATATGGCCCCAAGTAATAAAGCTCTATTTCAATTTAAAATGTTACATTTTTCATGCCTCTCATTAAGCCAAACTAATATCTCTCTCCATAATTCTGAATTAGTAAGGTCAAGCTATATTGGACCTAAAAATAATTATTAACTGAATGAGTCTTCCCAGATTCCTTTAATTACTGTGTCAGACCAGGAGCCTAAGCTCGTACCTGAGACTGTTTGGGAAACTCAGAAAGGCAGTCACTTTGGGGACCATTAGATGCCTCTTCTCTCTCACTGTGTGCAACTTCTGGCAACCCACACAGTACACGGTGAAGCACAGCTGGAGCTAATGAGCTTTCATTTCTATAGCTGTGAAAACCTGGGAGAGTTTAAGAAAACACAATACAATGTCCTTGAATAAGGTGTACTACACAGATTATATGTAGAGCAGAAATCTCACCAACTAAGATCATTATATCTAGCAAACCCAGGCTTCTTTCTGTCCAGAGAATCTCATCTCTTTCCATCAAAAGCTCAGACACTCGGTTCCACGGATGGCGCCTTGGAATGCCTGACTCCTTACTCCTTCAGGAGATAGCAAAAGATTATGTCCCTTCTGCCCATGTACATCACACATGCATAACAGTGGGCTCTTCTGCCAAGGTCCCACTAACATGAGGACAGAATTCTTCTGTGGGCTTTATCACTCGGCTTTCAGTATTATGAAAATGTTGTTCTATAAAACCTGCTTTAATGCACAAATAAACTGTTTCCACCTCATATTTACTTTTGCACATGAAATAATAATGTATAAGTGTTCGTTGTGGAGTGTGTATGTGTGTGAGAGAGAGAGAAAGGGTGGTGATAATGATGATTCTGCTGCTGCTGGTGATAGCCGTGATGATAATTGGAATAGTCACTTCCTGAATAAACCATGTCATAAAACCATCAATTATTTGAATGTCAATATAATTATATAAATTATTTGAATCAATGACAAAAGGAGAATATTTATTTATTTTTACAAATTGCCATAAGAAAGTACAACCCTCTGGGTAATGAATATTCTTCAGTAACTGATTCCAGAAGGAGTCCCCTGCATATGGCGAAGAAGACTGTTCACTGGAGACTACCTCACAGAGAAGATCTGACTTTGGACAAATGCTATCTTGCTTGTTGTTATGTAATGACAATGGCCCAGAATCACTGTGGAAAAGGGAGGGAATACTATCACTGTAAAAACCACAACTGACAAGCAGTCCATAAAATAACTGGGATGGGTGGGGGGAGGCACAGCACAGGCTGTAATCTCTTACTCAGGAGGCTAAGACAGGAGAATCAGCGAATTTAGTAGCAGCAGTCAGGGTAAGTGTGATGAGTCCCAGCTAACTCTGATGAAAAAGTGGTGGATGCTAAATAAGCATCCTGGAAGGGAGGAAGGATGAAAGGAGCCAAGGAAGTAATTGGTCTGAGCACAGGGTCCCCAATGGAGGAATTAGAGAGAGGACTGAAGGGGTTGAAGGGGTTTGCAACCCATTGGGAAAAAAAAACAATATCAACCAGCCAGACCCCCCCCAGAGCTCCCAGGGACTAAACCACCACCAACCATGGAGCGACCCATAGCTCCAGCCACATGTGTAGCAGAAGATGGCCTTGTCAGGCATCAATGGGAGGAGAGGTCCTTGGTCCTGTGAAGGCTTGATGCCCCAGTGTAGGGGAATTCCATGGCAGGAAGGTGGAAGTGGGTGGGTGGATGGGGGAGCACCTTCATAGAAGCAGGGGGAGGAGGGATAGGCTAGGTGGTTTCCGGAAGTGAAAACAGGAAAGGGGAAAACATTTGAAATGTAAATAAAGAAACTATCCAATAAAAGAAAAAAAAAAAAAAGAAATACAAGAGAATGGGAGAGAGGGATGGGAAGGAGGGAAGGGAGAAGAAACATGAGGGAAGGAAGAGGAAGACCAGAAGGAGGAAGTAAAAAAATGAAAGAGAGGGAAAGGAGGAACTGACTAAATGAATGGCAAGACTTGAGAGGAATGGACCACAGGAGGGCTGTGTCGAGACAGCAACTTCAATATTATGCTCTACACATGTAAACATTTGTGTTCTGTAGCAAATATTAGCATTCCTTGGATAATTAACATGCCAGTTTTTCTAGTAGGTTAAACTGCTTCTCATGGCTCTGAACTCAGCTTAGCCCTGTGCTCACTAGATCCGTTCTGTGGTAGGTAGCTTTTGTTAACTTTGAATCAATTTTCCCACAATTCCACTGTAACTTAAAGTTTCCCTAACTCCCGAGGTGATGATAACTTTGGGGGCTGATTTAGAATCTTTCACATTCCTTCCAAGGAAAAAGAGAGTCTTTTGTCATTTCCACTGTAGATTGGCGGAAGCTTTCTTTGCTCTGACAAATGGAACATGGCAGAAAAGATGCTCTAGCATATTCAGTAGGAGGCATTGACAAACTGTCAGTCAACATCTTCTTTGACAAAGAACCTTCATGCTTCAAGGAAGCCCAAGAAACCCTGGGCAGAAGCCCCATGAAGAAGAAAGAAGCCTGCCACCTCAGAACCTTAGCAGAGCTTGTAGACCAGGTGAGAGCACCAGTGAGATAAGAAAAGCACCTTGAAAATGCACAGCCCAGCCCCAGCAAGTCTCACTAACACTCTAGGAAACCAAAAGCTAGCACCTTGTGAAAACCATTGCTACAGAACTATGCACATGTCGCAGCTCATGGCTGAAAAGACCACGGAAAGAAAGAACCAGAGTAGTAGATAAAAAAGATTTTAAGTGGTTGCTTACATAAAATAGATCAAGGAACATACTGACTAATGATTTTTTAAAAATATTATAAAAGTTCAGACCCTTCAGACCCTAAGGTTTCCATTCCTCACAGTGAATCTACTTTTGTCCTAAAGCCCTCCATGATATAGCTAACTTATGTGATGTGTCTCAGACTCTTTTCCATGATGAGTTGATGATTGGATTATCAATAGCAAATGAGTACACAGCATGTTCTTTTTCTTCCTATATGTGTCTGTTAGCATATACAACCATCAGTGACTAAGATCTCAACGCTCCATGTGTACGGCTCTTGTGTCATGTCCACCTCTCTTTGCTCTCTTGTTCCTTTCTCACTGCTGCTGACACAGTTCCTCATGGCAGCTAG
Source organism: Uromys caudimaculatus (assembly GCA_028551405.1). NCBI lineage: Eukaryota > Metazoa > Chordata > Mammalia > Rodentia > Muridae > Uromys > Uromys caudimaculatus. The sequence continues at coordinate 10,168,985 of CM052703.1, read as the reverse complement.
ATCTCCTCTTCCTTCAATTCTTCTATCTCATTTCATGAACTTTTATTTTCCCTGAGTTTAATTAAGGGTTGTGTAGGATTGAGGGTGAGAATAGGAGCATGAGTATCTTACAACAGTGACACCACCAGAGGAAAGTACGCAAAATATTGTACTAGGAGCTTCGACCTGATGGGAATGGCAGTACCTCTTCTGTTAATTGAACTATAATTCATGGAAGGTTTTAAAAAATATCACATTAGATATGACCCTTGGGTTTTATTGAGGATTAAAATAATAAAAATGACTATGATGTCATTTATCAGCTTCAAAACAGTACAGGAAATTACTCTATATGAACATTGAAAAGTTTTCAACAATTCCCAATGCTACTTCACTGGCATTTAAAATATGAAGAGAGCATCCTTTTACTTCTCTGAAAGTCACCCAAAAAGATAGCACTCTATTAGCCATTGATTTCATTTTCTTAAGATGATAGAAGCCCTCAGAAGAGCACATCTACAATTCTGCAAAATCATGCTCTAGCCAAGTCACAAGGTCACTTCTCTATAAAATACAAATACCTAACCTGGATGTTTCTTTGTGATAATTAAGCACAGAAATGGTTTTGGAAGGATGCAAACAAAGTTAATTCATATATGCCACAGAGAATGCCTACATGGCTTTGTTCAAGGCAAATTGCTTCATTACATGAAAAGAAGATGGAACCACAGCAAAGAGAGAGGTCATGTCTCCGTCATTGTCACTCTAAGGGATGGACTGGTGAATAGGCTGGGTTAAAAAGTATGACTAGAAACAAGATGGGTCGTTCAGGACAGAGATGAACTGAGACAGTGAATTCTGCACACTGCCTACATGTGCCAGAGCTTGGGTTGTACAGAATCTAAACAGGAGAGTGGTTACTGTGGATCCATACTTCGCTTGGGGAAAATGTAGTCATACAAAAGATATTTATTTCAGTAAATCATTTTACATTTGTATAACAACAGATCATCTTTTTTGTTTCTTTCTCACATTGGTGTATGTGTGTGTATGTATATTTGTGTGTGTGTGTATATGTATGTATGTATGTGTGTGTGTGTGTGTATGTGTATGTGTGTGTGCGTGCACGCACGCATACGCATACGTGCATGTGTGTGTTTCAAACCAGGGCTCTCTCATAATGTAGCCAAGCCTGGCCTCTAACTCACTCTGTGGCACTCTGGCCTCAAACTCATCATCCTCCAGCATTGGTCTTTAGACTGTGAGGTATAAAAGTGTGTGCCAATCTCCCCAACATTTCTATAACAACAAAAAATAAATTGTCAAGGCTGTTTGGATGATGTACACTACACAGTCTCTCAGCCATCACCTAAGAAGCTTCTTCTTGCAGTAGATGGGATCTAACAGAGACCCACTATTGGACAGTGTGCAGAGAGTGAGAGGCTTTTGCAACACTGTGTCCTACATGCCATGTCTCCATTAAATCCCTCCCCCCCAGGGCTCAGGGAGCTGTGGGGAGGAGAGGGCAGAAAGATTGTAAGAACAGAGAAGGAGTTGGGTGACTCCAAGGAAACAGTGTCTTCAAGATGCAAGAGGACTGGTGCCCACTGGAAGTCACAGAAACTGTAATAGCATGCACAGAGCTGTGTGGGGTTAATAGACGTATCACAGTGCTGAGAAGGGGAGATGAACATGGAACTCCCAGCCTTAACCTCAGTTTGCAAAGGAAAAAATTAGCTTTCTCCAACAGTCTCATTGGGCACATTTAGCCACACTTTAGAGTAAGCTCCATGCTCAGCAGTTGATAAGCAGCACAAAAGGAACTTAATGGTACTTTTCTAGACTTGCTTCATATTGCTATGTTTGGGTATTTTTGTTGTTGCTTTGTCTTGCCAGACTTTTGCCTGTACACTATGTTTTCTGATTATCTATTTTTAAGGTGTGTGTGTGTTTCCTGCATTTTCTTCATTTTTTTTTTGTTTGCCTGTTTGATTTATAAAGGGTGGGTGGGAGGTGGAAAAATCTAGAAACAGTTGGTTTATGAGTAGAATATGTTATATAAAATATTTAATAATTTTTAAATTCAGTTATTTACCATTGATACCTGCTGGGAAAGGAAAAATCAGCTTTTTCCAATATAACGACATCTGTTTATACCAAGCCCTCTTCTGGGTTGGAGAGGAATAAAGAAGTAGCTGGCTAACACAAAACAGATTCTACCTTTCCATGTGCTTTTTTATTTTTAAGTTTTGTAATGGCCTGAAGTTTTTGTCTTTTTGTTCCTGTGTTTGTCTGTTTCCTTGGTTTTTGTTTCTTTTATTTTGTTTTTTTCTTTTTTCTCATCCTTTCTTTTTTGAGAGAATAAAAGAACATAAAGCTGAGAGGACAGAGATGTAGGGGACCAGGTAGGACTGAGGGAGCCGGAAAGAAAATGATCAAAATATAGTGTATGAAAAAGATAAAAGCCAAAATAATGAAATGTATAAAACCGAAAATATTATAATCTCCCAATACAGGCAGAAATGTTGGCAGATTTTAAACTCTTGGACAAGCCTAACTGTCTTTTATCAGTTAGAATTTTCCTTACTGAGGAACACAAAAATCATTTGCATATGTACTCTTATTTGCACGTGTGTGGGTGCATGCACACACACAGATATAACAAGATCAGAGACTGGCATTGGTGTTGTTTTCTGTTGCTCACCTGTTACATTTTTCTAGCCAGGTGTAAACCTGGACCAGTTAAAGAGCTCACTAATTTTGCTAGATTAAGTGATGAGCAGGTAGAAGGGCTCTTCCTGCCTCCCCTCCATAGGGCAGAGATTACAGAATACTCCAACATGCCTAGCATCTTGGGAGGTGTGGGGGATCTGGACTCAGGTACATGTTTTTATTTCTGCAAGAACTTTACTGACTGAATCTGTTTCCACAGTCCACAAATAAATATTAAATGGTTTTAGTGACATACCTTGGAAAAACAAATACAAATTCTCGTAGATGTTGATATTGTCATTACACAGTTGAAGACATTATGGTATATAACAAGTGTGAGCCAGCTTGCCTCAGCTCTGGAAAAATAATCTAAAGTACAAACCCAACCACATGTATCGATAACTAATAGCTATCAATTATAATTATTTATCGATCTGTTTACCAACTTTTTTTTTTTTCAGAAAAATAAGCTTAGTGTCTGGAGTTAAAGAATTTATAAGCACCTGTATATCAGAACTTGTAATGTGTTTAATAAGATTATCTTTTAATGTTTTTCTTGGGATGATATAGGACAGGGTGTACAAAAGATTCCGCTTATCAAATTAGTTCTCTAATAAGTTTAAAATTTCACTGGGCCAGAAAAATGTCCTCCCAGTTGCTCCATGGGACACTGAGCAGAAACTCCAGCCATGCTTTGCTCCTGCGCCAGTGATCTGAGACATTCTCACTTGCTCACAAGGCAAAGAAGTTTTTTCCCTTAGACTTTCTGAGTGGCTCTTGAAAGGAAAATGGCAGTTAGTTAAATACCATGCTTCGGTGAACATTTCTCACTCCACTGTCTCCCCTACCGATGTGTTTATCCACATCCCTCTGATGTCAAGAAGAGAGAGATTAGCTTCGATCTGGTTCGACTCGAAAACACAAAACATGAAGTTTAGAAAAGCAGGCCTCTGTGAGAGGAAGTGGAGTGGGAGTGGATAGAATAACAGAGTTAACCTCAGAGACACCCTCACTTAAAGAGTTGGCCTACCAGTGACAGAGTCCACTGCCCTTTTCCTTCCCCAAGGCAGAGCTCACAGAAGCGTGAGACAGAGATAACTGGCCAGGGCAGCACTTATCAGCAGAAATGCCCTGCACGACCCCCCCCACCCCCCACTGTATTGAACATGTCTTGCAGATCATTTTAGCTTCTCTCACATCAGAGCTTTCAAATCAGATATCCCCAACAGAGATAGGAACACAGTGACTTTTCACACACCCCACCAGAAAACGCACAAGGCGACTGAGCTATATGGAACCGATTCCCACATGCTGGGCAAAGGAAAGGGACAGGAACTCTGGGGTAAACAAAGACATAATGGTCTTGCCTGAGTTGCCAGCTCATGACAGCTGCTCAGTGAAAAGCAGTAGCCCCTGTCATTGACTTTGCAACATTTTCAGCCCTAGACAAAATGAAGTCTTCTTGGGCCTGTTTTAATGCCTCTGTTACCACACAGTGCATCATTCACACCAGGAGGAAGAATTTCTCAAACTCTTTCCCCCACATTCCAGTGCTACCTCTTACAGGAAGACATCTTCCCGGAATCGAGAAGGGCAAACTTGCAGAGTCAGATTACAAGCAATGGTCCTTTTTATGTGAAAGACTGGAATGCATGATTTTGTCTTCTGTCTACAAATCCATGCCCATTTCCAACAGCTCCTCTGCTCCACTAAATGCTGTCTTTGCTATCTTTGCCCTGCAAGCCGCCTGATAATACATATCTCAGATACTGTGAGAACTCTGATGCAAACTTTACTCCCACAGGTTCTCCTTATAACCCACAAACCCTTACAAAAGTCCAATTCATGGGAGATCTTGATAAAAGTCCACCTCTTGCCAAAATTACCAAGCAAAGGCTTTTGAGGTACATCAGATGCAGCGGGCCAGGACTGAGGACGCAGAGTCATGTTCTGACTTCTACTTTCCTAACTGATACTGGTATTTACTTTCCCAAACAACAACACCTTGACTTCTCTCCCAAGACCCATTCGTCCTATCCCCCAGTGGTCTAAGACAATGAATTTGATATTTTTTTCATAGTGTAAATCACCAGATGAAAACTTGAGTGTTCAAACATTAAGATTTGACTATTTTATATTTGTGTAGATCAAAGGGATGGCATCATCATTATTGACTTCTAACTAGAAGCACAAACACAACTGTAAATATGTCTACTACATCATTGGGTCTTTATGGCAAATTTTAGCATGAGAAGCCATCTCGTGAGCACAGCATATTCATTGCGTGGACTGCACCAGATTTTGATTTCATGAGTCTTATAAAGTCATGTCTAAGGAAGAAATGGGAACACTTGGTTCATTTCAATTTCATACCTGCCTTCCACAAGGAACATACTTGAACTGTTAATCTAGTTCTTCCTCTTGTACCCTGTCTCTCTTTTCCACTAGACATATGAGATATGGTTTACAGAAGAGAAATATGCACACCATAGTTATGAAGACCCCAAGTGCTAGAGTTAAAGAGATGTGGAATTGACATGAAAATATCTGGAAAGATAAATGCAGAGCTAATGGGTGGTAGGAAAAGCAAATGGAAATTATTATATTAATCATTCAATAATAAATGCCAGTAGCTGGGTAGAATTAACATGCTATGTGAAGCACGTGCTTCATAATAAATTATTTTCTGTTTGAAATGACTCTGAGAAAGATGGTATTATCCTCATTTCCCAGGTGACAACTGAAACTCAGACAGGTTAAGCCACTTACACTGAAGAATTAAGTTACTTGTTATATATATATATATATACATATATATATATATATACATATATATATATATATATGTGTGTGTGTGTGTGTGTGTGTGTGTGTGTGTGTGTGTGTGTGTGTGTATGTGTGTGTGTACTTTCCCAGCAGTCTCCAGAGACACCAGGTAGTGAAAATTTTGTGTTTCCGACTGGCTGTTTCTTCTTGCTGAATTCTTCTAATTCTCTAAACCATGGTAAATACGGAGGCTACATCTTGAGTCATTGTGTCCTTGCTATGCTGACTAGGCGGTTCCTCTTCTATAGTTCTCTAGAGATCTTCAGGCCTCTGTCAGCAGCACAGCATCATGTCGTCTCCTCCAATCTTGCAATTTCCTCCCTTGAGCATCTAATTGCCTTCACTGACTGAGTTTCTTTAACCAAAGGTACTTCCACTCTCATTTCCCCAACGGCTTGCAGAGAGCCTGCTATGAAGTAAGTTGGCAGTAAATGCTGAATAGAGGACCATATAGAAATCTAAGGCTGGGACATGGTGGAGCATACATTTCATTCCAACACTCAGAAGGTGAGACTAGTAAGGTCTACAGAGCAAGGTTTAGAGAAACCAAGGTGACACAGAGAAACCCTGTCTCAAATGTATATGTATATATAGCGACTGCAGGTTCAACATGCTTTCTATACAAGCTACAGCAAATCTACCCGAAATATGTTGGAACAATGGAGTACAAAGAATGCAATCACTAAAAAACAGTGGGTAACTTGGACTACACTGCTCCTGAACCCAAGCCTCTTTGAAATTCATAAGATACCTTACAAAATATAAAATAAAGGGTATGGAAGGCTTCAAACCTGAGACAGAGTAGCACTGAGCACAGAGATGGAACGAGCTATGAAGCAGAAGATAATTAGACCTGAGCTACCCTGGTATTCCATGTAGGCACCAGGAGAGTCTTTCACGTTGGATAGGCTAATAGGCCATTGCTTAATCAAGTTTTATTTCATTACTGTCCTCTCCCTTCCTGCATTAGCAGTATGATTAACATCAATAACGGGGCTGTCTTCATATTTACACATTGTAATTAAGCTTAGGTGAAACCTTAAGAGCTCCTTAGGGATATTTATTAGCATTCAGAGCCACCTCAGCTTGCAGGATACCTCTGGCCAGTAGTTGCAAAGAAAATTAAATAAAACATTGGCAGTGCAATGACACTATAAATTCCCCACAGACCTCCTCTTGCCAGTGAGTCTGGACATCTCATGCTTCAAAGACAGAGGTTCAGCTCGCTAAAGATTTGTTTCTAAAATGTATGTCAGAAGGAAAGGTGTGTAGCAACAAATAACCTGTGTGAATGAACCCAGACTTACACTTCTATTTACTCGTGATGTTAAGATTTCTGGAAAGAGAAAAGAAGATGGCCTAACTACTCACCTTGCTACTCTCACCGAAAAGAACAGAAGGCAGGGAAAGGAAGAGGAAATAGCAAAGGAGAGAAGGGAAGGGAAGAGGGAGGGAGAAGATGTGAATATATAAACTGTGGAAGAATAAAGGAGTTTAAGAATACACTTCCTCCCCTCTCTGGACCTTTGCTTAGAGCTACAGAGCCCTGTACCACTTGGGGGCATTTCTGTGGATGCTACCAAACTCATGAACACTTAAGTGTCAGCATGTGTTATACCTTTTGTGCCAAAGTGAAAGAATAAGGAGAGAATGCAAATTTTTCTTGCTTTTGGAGGTCATAAAGGAACACTGAGGCAGACTCCCCTGTTTTCTGTTAGTCTGTAACAGTGATGTTGGTGTGGTACAGAGAGAGAAATTCCTGCATGGCCTAGGAACTTGGGGAAATGAAAATCCTTGTCACCCCACTTACATCTCATCAGGGGATACTGTGGAGCCCTCCCCTCAATGATTCTGAAACACAATTAAAACTGAAGATCCTTATTTGCAACCACATATATACTTATATATAATTTTGTAAGTCAGGCACATGAAGACTTTAATCTGCATTCTCTCCTTAATGAGCATATCTGTATAAATTCCCAATAGAAATAATAGTCAACATCAGAAGATGATCAGAACTGTCTTTCCCAGCAGGCAATAGGGAAATAAATAATTGGATCATGGTGCTATGTTTAAAAAGAAAATATTTTTTTTCTATAAGGCTTCATCGTCCCCCATTCCCATTAACTGATTTTACTAAAATATTCATACCCTTTCACCATAATATCTCCTGTGTGTCTAAAAACATATAGAAAGGGACTGGGCCCAACTCTGTAATTCCATGCAGGAAATCTTGCCAGCACTAAATCTATTCTAGAAATATTTATTGAGCATCTACCATATACATAGTACATGGTACATAACACTGTCATTCCCTGAATATGCATGAAGATATATTGGTCACAAAGATCTCTGAAGAGAATAGAGAGTGGTACCTAATCAAGCAATTGGCAATATGTGACCCTTAGCAATGGCAGGAATTGGCGGAAAAGTGCCTGAAGCCAAGGACAAATACTCAATCCTGAAATCAAATACAATACATAGATGTGTTATGTCTGAAAACAGTATCTATACTTACAGTTTCACAACAGCTAAAACAATAAAGTATCATAAACCAAATGGATTCTTAGCTATCTGAATGAACTATAGATTTAACCAATGAAGAAAGACGTTTTGCAAAGAATATCTCCCATTATTTAATTGAGACTATTTCCCTCTTAGGAAAATAGAAGTCAGACTTTAATTTCTATAATTTCTGACGGAAGATATGATATTTGTAAATTTCTCTCTGTCTCTCCCTCCCTCTCTCTCTCTATGTGTATGTGTGTGTGTGTGTGTGCGTGAGACGTGTGATGTTATGGGCCTTGCATATGCTGTGCAAGCATTTTACCAACGAACTGTGTTCTTAAACCAAAAAACCATCTGAACACTAGAATCATCTATGTCAATAAGACTACTAGCACTACTATAAATAAATATAGAAAACATCTGTCCAAGAATATCTAAGAGAATCACACATAAAAAATGTTTAACAAAAACTATAATACCCAATAGGAAACTGCTCTTTTGGAAATCTAATGGCTAGGACAACATGAAAGATTTTTAAAAAGAGATTAATATGAACTAACAAAATAACAGACAATTCAGAAGAAGGTTCACCAGATACAGTTGTATGATTTATGGAGAACAAAGTGTATGGCAGAATAGTGGATAAATAATAGCCTTTCCAAGAAAAGGCTCTGAATCAACTAGAGATATCCATATGGGACAAATGAATCTTCACCCTAAACTTATACTATACACCAAAATAGATTTTACATGGATTGTAGATCTAAACGTGAAAGACAATAAACCAGAATTCCTATAAGACAACACGACTGTGACCTTGAAGACAAGGTTTATCGAATGGCACAAAACCAGGACAAAGCATGAAAGAGGGAGGTGCATTGATTTCTTCAAACCCTATCTTTGCCCACCAAAGAAGAACAATATCTGTAAAATGCATAACTGATAAGGTCCTCATAGTCAAAAACATGGCACTTGGGGAATGATGAAGGAAAATGTCTGTGAGTTCAACATCACCCAATGCTACATAAAAAGACTCCGTCTCAAAAGCCTCTAAAGAATAACTTATCAATCTAAAGGAAAAATTAACGGAGAAAGAAAAAAATGGCAACAAAACCCGCTAAGTGGGTAAGGAATACAGTTTAACTTCATCATTATTTAAGGAAATACCAGTGAAATGTTTATAAAATGCTTACACCAATCCACTACAAAATAAAAAAAAAAACATAAATACATGAACTTGCTATGTGCAGTCAGTGGAAACCTCCATCCATTCCTGGATTGGTGGTTGGATCAACATCTTTGAAAAGAGTTGCAGTATTCTGCCATCCAGAGCTACTGAAATCGTAAATCTTCAAGGAAAACCTATAACTGCCCCTGTACTAACCCGACACAATGCCTCACCACTTCTAAATATCTGTCTTGTATGCACAGATAAGTGCAGTTCTTACCCCTCATCAGAAAAACTCTTCTTTGCAATAGAGGGAGACCACTGAAGAAAACCACAACCAGCCAAAACAGAGAGGTATGAAGCCCAGATGTAACTGATACATCTACAACAGAATTCTTTCACCTGAGGTGCAGGGATCATTTCACACGATGGAGCAGAAAGACTGTAAGGTTCAGAGGAACAAGGCATTTTCTGTGAGACTGTGTCTCCTAGAAGTTTCAGAAATATACCCAAGAAGTCTCATCAACATAGTTCTCTAAACATGACCTAGACAAGGATTACATCAGTAGACATGCTAAAGTGGATGACAGAAAGCTCAAGAGGCCTCAACATTAACCAAAAAACTACAAGCATATAAGGAATACTGAGAGTGGGAGAAATAATCTTCTCCAGGGAAGGGTGTAACAATTAGTTTTACAACAACAATGGACAGTTTTGAAAACATGTACTTCAGGTAACTTCATATAGAGTAAGCAGGCTATATTTATGCATTTAGGAATATATATATATTCCTATAACATATATTATAATTAATTATAATAATATATAATTAAACTAATATATAATATATAATTAAAAATATAAGATATATTATATATACTAATATATAATATATAATTTAATATAGTACATATTTATATATAATACACTTATATATAAGTCTATATAATATATTATAACAAACAATTATAATATATTATAATTATATAAAATATAAGATATATATTAATATGTGATATATAATTTAATATAGTATATATTTATATATAATAGACTTATATATAAGTATATATAATGTATTATAATAAGCAATTATAATATATTATAATTATGTTATATATTATTATAGTAATTAAGAAATACATAATATGTATTATAATACATTATATTCCTATTACATATGTATATCAACAATTAAAGTAAAAGAGGTCTTAGATTTGAAAGCAAGTAAGATGCTGTACATAGGTTTTTGAGAGAAGAAAGCAAAGGTAAAATGATGTAATTATATTATGATCCCAAAAAAAGAGCATATGTCTTTAATATTAGCAAGCAGAAGCAGGTAGATCTCAGAGATTTCAAGGCCGTCCTCCACTACAAAGTATGTTCCAGACCAACTAGAGTAGAATAAGAGCCAGTTTCAAAAGGAAAAGAAAAGGAAAAGGAAAAGGAGGAGGTTAAGGGGGAGGAGGAGGAGGAGAAGGGGGAGGAGGAGGGGGAGGAGGGTGAAGAGAATGAAGAGGAGGGGGAGGATGAGGAGGAGGGGGAGGAGGAAAGGGGGAAGGACAAAGTGAGATACTGAGGAAAGCAAAGATCTCTCTCTCATACACCATGAGTTCCACATGTACTTGTATCTAGTAATGATGTCCTGAAGATATGTACAGGTTTATCAGGGTCAGTATCATCTGCAGCATTCCCCAAATCTGTAGAGAAGGAATCTGATAAATGAACTGTGGAATATTTACACAAGAGAAAATTAGAAAGCCATGAAATGAGCCTATTTCTGTTACATGGAGTAATCAGTGAGAATTAGTCTCAGAAACACAATTCTGGATAAAGAGACAGACAGTAAACGATTTTATACATAATATAGGCAAATCATATAACAATGCAGGCAGAATTAATGCAGTAGAGTTGAGGTTAGAACATCAGCTTTGAAAACGACCACAGCCATGGGGTGTGAGATACAACAGCTTGGCATCCTAGGAAATCCCAGGAGCTGGACAGTCACTTCCTGGTCCTCTGTCATTCTTTTCTAAAAGCTACACAAAGGAATCTGCAAACATTTGTCTGGAATTCATCACAAGATTCTCAGTGAGACACGCGAGCGTATGGCAAAAATCACGAATGTGCTTACCTCTGAAGATGTGGGCAGAGGAGAATCTAGAAAACTGGTCTTGCTCAGTATCTCTTGCAGTTTATTACGGTCGGACCAATCTTATTCCTCTGTAACGACCCATCCTTATCTCACCAAGGTGCACAGTGCATCAGGTGTCCTGGCTCTTCCTTTCTGAAGGGTAGTAAATGAACTTACAGGCATGCTTTTCACTCGCTACTCTGAGTTTTGTGATGGGTGGTGTCTCAGCCATGAAGGAAATCTCAACCGGTTTCACAGAGCAGCCCTTGTAGGTAAATAAGATTAATACTGCTCCCTCCCATCACATAATTAGTTGATGAAGCTAAGTGAATGAATTGCAGATGTGGACCACAGATCTTAACTGTGGGAAGTTAGAGAGGGCCAGTACTTTTAAATTAAGTGTTTTTGAAAATTAAGAATATTTGTCATTATACATGCATACTGTTTACCTTTAAACACTTAAGAGCTTATGATCTTAGGCTGCAGTTCCTGATAGCAACAGTGGGATAAAACTGGACACTAACCCTTCTTTTTCAAGGGAACATATATGGTCTTTGTGTCATCACTGCGCCTACCACCCTTCCTTTATGGTAAAAATTCATGTTTTGGCAATTTCACCCATGCATAGTCTGATTCTTCTGCACACACACAGAGTCTCTCTTATTTCACTCTCTCCCCTATCAGTCACCTTCCTCCCCTCAGAATCTCTTCCTCACCAGACATTTTTCTGTCCGAATAGTTATGATGTAAATAAGAGCTGGCGATTGATGACTATCAGTACTAAAATTAAAACAAAAATCATTACAGAGCACCTGGCTGAATCCTCAGTTAGGAGAGGAAAGGAAGAAAGAGGGGGAAGCATATCCTCATTCCTTTTCTGGGAGGTTCTGCAGGCTAGGCAGGCAGAGCACCCCTTGAAGGCTCTATCTAACAAACAATCCAGACACAGAGTGCTGCTCTATCAAATGTGTCCTCTCAAGAACGTTGCAAGTGCCAAAGGCAAGTGCAGATGGGCGGAGCCTTCCGTGTCAACCGCAGCTATCTGTCAGATGTACACTGTGCTGTGCTGTGCTGAGACCACTGGGGTCTATCAAGCTCTGCCCTTTTGGAATTTTCAATACACTTAGGGAGGCAGCACCAGTGCAAGAGTCTGCTGGGCAGACAGGGGAAGCAAATGCCAGAAGGAGAGTGGCCAACAGAGCGGGTGCTCTGCATTTCCCAGAACAGAGAGGTCACCAAACTATAGAAAATCTGTGAAGGCTTTCTAAAGTAATCAAATCATCAGAGATATTGACCTAAAATTCAATGAGCCAAGGCTACCCTGCTTCCTCTTCCTAGGCAAAACCATCTCAGGTCCCTTATGCTATGACCAATGAATAGAAGTCAATTTGGGACCAGGCCTTTTACTTCAAATTATCTAAGTCACTTTACCCAGACAGAATGGAGGAGATAATACAAGGCTGGGACAAATGCCTTTACCTTTTATGCTAACTAAATGTACAGTCTCTAATCTCAGAACTGTACTAATGGGCTTTGGAGAAAAAACACACTACTTTCTTTAGACTCACATGTAGTAAATGGACTGTAGTACTGAATCAGAATAATCTCCAAATGGTTTGGGCTGTAGAATTCTGTTTCAAAGCGATACTTTAAAGTGTTTTCTGCAATATCTATTTTTTGAGATCCTTCTAGAAGCTGGGAGGGGGATGTCTGGACGGCATATGCTTTGGGAATTTAACTTCTGTTGCTATGGAATAGCTTTTAGCACTTTACAAAAAAAGAAGGAAAAAAGACAGGGATATTCTTCAATGAAGAAACCTGTTCCAATTACCTGAATGTTTTTAACATAATAAAACAACATTTACCAAATCAAGATCCCTGATAATGTGCTTTAAGGTAATTCTCTTCCAGGATGTATGCTTTGAACCAAATCCACCAGGCTGTGTGGAAAACATGTTGAATTTTTGTGGCTTGTCTCTCTTCCAATTATACCCTTTCCCACATGTCAAGAGCAGACTTCTCTGTGGATGTGGAGGATATGCACAATTTCAGTAGAAAATCCATTTTAAAGAAATTTGTCATATCACAGCGATCCTGAAACTTTCCAGAGACAACCCCAAAATAAATTCCCCAACGAATCTACCCCAGCTTTCCCAATTTAACTCTCTTTATACATACATTATAAACAAACTTATAAATTCTAATATGTTAATTGGGGTATTACAAATTAAAAACATAAGCAGGCAGTTTTGCTATTTATTGAGTGCCTTCTTCTGTGACAGATATTTTGTATAGAAAACCATGATTAAACTTATCCTAATCCAAGAAAGTGCAATAAGAAAACAGACATAGAGGGCATGCTTAAGGCTCTCAAGGTTATATTATGAATTAATGGTGAGGCGTGTGTGTGTGTGTGTGTGTGTGTGTGTGTGTGTGTGTTTAGGGGGAATGGGGAAGGGAGGGAAGAATGTCTTTTATGTGCTCACAGACAGTACAAGATGAACCAATAGCCTTGTGTTTTGGAGGAAGATATAAATGCAAATTTTGTCTGTAGCCCCTCAATGCTACAGGAGGCAGTCTATGCAGGAGAACCCTGGGGATTTAAAGATAAGTGGGGTTTTTTTAATCGCAATTTCTGTGCCAAAGATGTTGGAGTTTTGAAATTTCATTTCTCTATGTAACCTTTTTGATTTAAAAATGGGATGAAAGCAAAAGTGTTAGAGAAGTAGGCTTAGACTTGACACCCAATTTCCCCACATCAACCTTAGGATAGATAATCGATCAAGTGAGTCACTATCTTATCTAAAAGTTAAAATGTTCAGAAATGAAAATCGAAACTCTTTTGTTAGCCTTATCAAGTAATTTACATGGCTTACTGAGGATCCATATTAACCACTTATACCTTTGGTTTAAGAAAACTATGACTTTTATGTGACTGAAGATCATTTATTTAGAAATATTTGATGAGAAGGTCTTTTATGAGATGTAGTTGTTCAAAGGGGTGGTTCTTTCCTAAGAAAGGAAGTCAACTGTTCTACCAAACCAATGTATGGAAATAATACTGATCTCCAATATTTATTCAATTACCATTTCCAGGTGGATGAAGTTTTGATAGCTTTATTCTTATTTTCTTGAAGAACTATCAAAGAACTCAAAGAGAATAACAGAAAGGACTCCTGCTCTAGTCAGTTTTCGGGACATCTCAGTTGTCTCAGGGTTTTCATAAATCACCCCACAGACAATGACACTCTTTATTCCATTGCCCAGATCAATGGACGGTCAGGACTTTAGAATAAACTGAGTCCAATGGCAGCTATAAAGGACAAGAGAGGTGAATCACCAGCATTTCCAAATCTTAGCTTTAGAAATCGGTTGGGATTAAGATGTATCACCGTCCCTCAGGTATAAGGGTCACAGGTTCAGAGCATGTGGAGATCTTTAAAAGTGGGTTGCTTGCATCGGAGGCATTTGCCACCTAATGAGCTCACAGATCACCTACTTAATGTGCGTGTCTCTTACCTACAGGGAAATATATGGAAAACAGCAAAGAAATGGCTTACTTCACTTGCCTGGTGTGTTACTTTAAATGAGAAAATGTACCTGAAATGTACCCTAACCCTAACCCTAACCCTAACCCTAACCCTAACCCTAACCCTAACCCTAACCCTAACCCTTTTGTGGCACTGTATGGAGAGTTTATGACACCTTTAGGATGTGGAGTCTTACTGAAGGAATTACATCACTGGGTGTAGGATTTGAGGGTTGATTTCCTTACTCCTCTTTTTGGTCCTTCTTTCTTTTTTGTGGGTGTGACTGCTAGGTGACATCTCTGCTTCCTGCTCCTCCTGCTGAGCCACACCATCTCTGCCATGATGAGCTCTGGAACCATAATCCAAATAAACACTTTACCACTTAGGCTGCTTTTGGTTCTGGTCAACAGATCATCAGAGGCCCACAACAACACATGACAGATTATAATGAAAGAACAACCAAGCCATATGTAATATTTAATTGTATCATACCCTCCTGAATAAGTTGAAATGAAGATTTCTAGGTCCAACTTAAATTCAGAGGCTAGTGATGGAGAAGCTACTTAATCCTGTTTTTCATCCTTCAAGTAGAGTATACCATGGATTAGTCAATTTTAACTACTGAGACCTAACTAATAAAAGACATGGGATGGAGCAAGAGAGAGCTACATCTGAATTCTGTTGGAGTGATGTTTCTACCCACGGTGTAAAGATTATCCTTTTGTGATTCAAATGCTGATTTCTATACCAGCTGAGAGAGTAGAATACACACTTGACTCTGGTATTGCTATTACCGTGAAGCATCAGCTGCTTCTGTATTTTGTAAACATTCTTCTCCACCACCTTCTGATTGGTCAATAAAGAGGCAATCAGCCAATCTGCTGGGGAGAAGAAACAGGAAAGCTGGACTTCTGATTCCAGCCAGGGGTATGAGGGAGAAGAACCAGACAGAAGTTGTTGACCATGAGGCAGGTGAGGGTCCAAGAGAAGAAAAAGGAGGAGGAAGGAGAAGGTTGCCATGAGATCAGACATGAAGAGAAGTCACCAAGGGAATTCTCTCTGAGGACAGACAGCTACAGCAGAGCAAGACAAGGAGAGATTAAACACAAGTAACTCTGGGCCTGTACCTGGGAAGTCACTAGATAGTATAGTGTTAGGAATATCTGATCAGTTATTGTGCTCAAAGTTAGTGGAATAAATCAGCAGGTCTCCATCTCAATTATCTGGGAGCTGGCCAGGTTAAAAAAACCTGCCACTTTAAAACTCCATCCTACAGAATTGCACTGGGCACGTGTTAGAAAAGGTTAATTTTTGCCTGGTCATATTTACAGTGATGTGTGCATTCAGAGGAAAGCCAGCATAACTGTCTAGTGTTGGTGTGAGTGTTTCCCTGGATAATCCACACACAGGGCTGAGTCCAGGGCCTGATGGGTAATGTTAGCTCCATCTATTAAGCCCTGGTATCAGCTGCAGGAAACATCGCTCATTATCTGAATAAGGACCAAGCCCTGGGTATCTCAATTCTCCTTTGACTGCCCATTCTTCCTCACATAACAGTTCCCAGAAAATTTTGAAATACCTACATCAAGCTGAAAGTGCATGGCCAAGTGCATTCTCGCTCATCTTAACAAGAACTTTTCTTATATTTCCTGTCATCTTGTGTCCCCAAACAACCTCCCTCGGGTTTAAATTGGCCGTATTCTATTTTAGCAACAGAATTTAGGACATATCTACCTCATTTTTTTTCATGAGTCAAATCTAAATCCATAAACACTTGCGACAGTATATAAGCATATAAAAAAACATGAGGTGGAGCCGATGACATGACAATTTTTGGACTCACAAACAACACATAAACATAAACTAACAATTCCAGCCACTCCACTGTTAATATAACAGCATGTAGTAAAGATTAGAGAGTCTAGTGAAGCTTAAAACAACCAACAGTGATGGAAACTCTCCATTTAATTTGTCTCGGAAAGGAAGAAAAGATTACAGGAAGGCCATGGGTGACAGAAGGATGACCGAAGTCGTGGATGCTGTGTTTGTTAAGCTGTGTGGCAGGATCTGCTCTTGCCACTTGGAGAAACTTCAAATATGTACAAATGAAAATAGTTTATTAGAATAGTAGGCTCCTTAAAGCTTTCCTAGTGTGATAAGGAAGGCTATAGAGATGTCTCTGTGATTAAGAGTGCATGCAGTCAGGCAGTGGTGGCGCATGCCTTTAATCCCAGCACTTGGGAGGCAGAGGCAGGCGGATTTCTGAGTTCGAGGCCAGCCTGGTCTACAGAGTGAGTTCCAGGACAGCCAGGGCTACACAGAGAAACCCTGTCTCGAAAAAAAAAACCCATAAAAATGGAAAAAAAAAAAAAAAAAAAAAAAGAAAAAAAAGAAAGTGAATGCAGCTCTGGCAAAGGACCCAGGTTCATTTTCCAGCATTCATATGGTAGCTTACAATGATCTGTAATTCCAGGTCCAGGGGATCCAACATCCTCTGCTGACTTCCACAGGCATCAAGCATACACAAATTCACATGCATACATATAGACAAACAAGAATACACATAATATTTTTAAATTATAAGAATATCAGTTACATCAATGCTATCTGGAACCTTTTGAATGGGCAGAATTTCACACCCAGCCCAACTGGGGGAGGGGGGCTCTGTTTTTGTTAAAGAGAACGAAAGGGTAATAAGAACAGAGACCTATCACTCAGTTTTATCAGTTTTCAACATATGGCAAACCTTGCTTAATTTGTAACACTGCCCAATTTTCTCCCGTTAAAACTTATTTTAAAGTAAACTCCACAGCTTTGTCATGTAAATAGTAATTTTTTACAGAGTGAGTCTTTAAAAGATAGTGGTCACTTTAAAATAGTAGCAAGACATTGGTCACATCTAAAAACAATTCTTGACTAAGTGGGGCTGCACTGATTTGAGCAGATAAAGAGGAAGGCTATTGTGTTTGGGGAGAATCAGTAGAGATCTTTGCCCAGCATAGCATTAAAAATCCTTTTAGTGGTAAAGAATTGTGGATCACATTTCCTGACATAAGGAACTCTGCCCTTCCAACAATATGTCAAATAATGTTTTCAAGCATTATTTGAAGAGACACAAACAAAACCTGCTATAAGGCAATAGGCTCATTTATAAAAATGGTTTTCCAAATAAGTTCCTGAAAATCAAAGTACAACAAACACCAAACCAATAGGGAACAGACTGCAAAGATGAAGTTTATAACCTTTCCAAGAAAATGTAAGCTATAAACTAGAGATGTAGAGTTAATGTCATAGCAAATGAAAAGATCAGAGTCAAGAACTTAAACACTTATTGAAGGATTAAGAAGCACCAGGGAAAACTCCTAACTTGAGTCACTACCAAGGAGTCTTCCTTTCAGGAATCAGATGGCTAAAACTACTCTGTAAGCCTGAACTAATTCATCAGAAGCTAATTTGGATATTGAAGTGAAAGATAGTGGTGGTGTTGTGGTAGTATTAACTTTTATAGTGCTTTGTTTAGTGTGTTTGGATATAGAAAATATGAAGGCTATCACTACACAAGCCACACAGCTCGAAGTAAAATGAGCCTGAATAAGGAATATTAGTAAAAATGCCAATTTCTGAGTCTACGGGGAGATCTAAAGACTGTGACAGCTTCAGGGAAACAAATTCAGATAGGCAGGTAAAGGTTAATACCTGGAGAGACCCAGATGTCAGACTAAGGAGCCAGAACTTAACTCCACAGGCAGGATCCACGGAGTCTTTGATGGGATAAAAACAGCCCTTCGGGAAAGTGCATGTCACAACAGCAGTCAGCAAGAATGAGAGCCCACAAGCAGGAGGACCAGGGAAGGGATGCTGAAATAATCCTGGCCTGAGGAGATAAGCCCTCAAATGCTGATGAAGGTCAAGTGAATGTCAGTGTTGAGAGTCATAACATCTCTCTCAAAGTACTTCTCCATCTCCCATCAGAACCCAAAGTGCTTCTTGTCTCCTGTCAGAACCCCATGGTTGCCAACCTGACAAATCACCATCTGCTAAAAAGAGACAACCCACACTAAGAGGAACTCTCAGGCATCGTGGGAAGGAAGAGATGACTCCAGATCTCCACATTTGCAAAGCAAAATTCACTTCAGCTCCTTTCACACAATGGCATGTTACTGAGGTGGAAGAATCACAAGACGGACAAAAATAAAGTTACTCACCTTAGTTTCTGATGTGAGGACAAGAGTTTGTGAGCAAAAGCTATAGATTTATTTCGAATGGACGCCTTCGTTAATCTTGTTAGAGAAGGGGTGTGAAGACAGGAGAGAACATGGAGGGGAGAATAAGGATGGGGGTTAGAAAGAAGGCAAGGCAAGGCAGGAGGTACACAGGAGTCAGCTAGAGAGACAAAACAGAGAGAGTAGGAGGCAGACGGCTATGGAGAAGGGAAAAGAACAAAAGAACCATGAAAGTGAGAAGTGCACAGATGTGGTGACAGGAGGCCAAGCCACATGGGGAGGTGAAGCTTCACCAGGACCTTTCAGATAGACGGTGCAATTAATTACCATACGTACGAGATAACTGACGTGCACTTGTGCATCTCTGGGTATAACCCAATTAAAGAACTGATTGTCAGCAAACTTCAAATCCGGCTTTTGCATGCAATTAAATTTCTATAAGTCAAGCAGATCATTTCTTAGACTCTCTCCTGAGTTCCTTGACAATATTAATAATCATGCCCCAATGTATCTAGTTGATAATTAAGGGACTCAGCTATGGGGTTCTCCTATGAGAATTGTCTTATAAGCACTCCCTGGAAGACATGAATGTAGAAAAGAAGCTCAGCAACACAGGTTGGAAGATGTTCCCTGCTTGGGAAGGGCTGGGGCATGGGTGGGGAGGAAGGCATGGGACGCCTTCCAGAACCCTGAGGAGTGATGTGCCTTCTCTCACCTGGCTAATGATGCTGTCAAGAACTGACTGGAGGATGAGTGAGAGGATGGTTACTCTCTCTACCTCACTACTATTCCTATTAGTGCACCAGTTTTCTCATTTATGATCTCCTTGACACCGGCTCTATTTACGTGGCATTGGATTAATCAGCCAAGAGGGTTTTTATTTTTTTAGCTGTAGGTACAGGGCAAGCCGTGTAACTCAGCATGGCAGCGTGACATTATCACCAGCTAAGCAATATTCGTTCTGTATGATCACTGTCTCCAGGGAACAGGACTTCAGGTGCGGAAGTCATAAACCATTACTCTCATCCTCCAGCAGTTGTGTGACACCTTTCCTCAAGGGCAGGCACAGACAGCCATGTGATGGATCTAGCCTAAGACTTACGAGCAGCATCAGCAAGGGGATTGCAGATGTTTCAATCAGCAGATGCTATGGAGAGAACCTCCCTCCTGAGACCCTATTGCAGGTGTTCTGTACAGAGCTTCCCGAGTCTCCAGTCCACAGTACCTGATTCTGTGCCAAATGGATTTCTGTCGAGGAGTATGAATTAGGAATCTGCCTGTCACCCCCAGGACAAATGCCAACACCTGATCAAAAGAACAGAGTCCACCGACTGTTGTGTTGTATGCCTTTAATGCCAGCACTGGAGAGGCAGAGGCAGGGGGATTCTTGTGAGTTCAAGGCCAGCCTGATCTACAAAGAGAGTTTCAGGAAAGCCAGGGTTGTTACACAGAGCAACTCTGTCTGGTAAAACCAATAGATAGATAGATGGATGGATGGATGGATGGATGGATGGATGGATGGATGGATGGATGGATAGATAGAACAGAAAATGTTCCATATGTGTTGGGTTTGTTTGTTTGCTTGTTTTGATTTATTTGTTTGTTTGTTTGTTTGCTGTTGTTGTAGAAATTTTATTTGAGTTTGGTAGAAATTTGGTGTTTGCCAGAGAAGGCAGAACTTTGAAGCTAATTTTTCTTCTCTAATTTTATTGTAGCCTCATAAATGAAAAAAAAAATAACAGGATTTGATAGAAAGAAAATACTATCTGGCATGTCACTAGATGCTATGTCTGTGACAGTTCAAACAGAAACCCAGACTTCTCATGAACAAATACTAGAAGGGGGAACTAAAGCAGCAGTTCTCAATCTATGGGTTACTTCCACTTGAGAGTCAAATAATCCTTTCACAGGCATCTTCTGAGACCACTAGAACTCACAGATATTTACATTAAGACTCATAACAGTAGCAAAACTACATTTATAAAGTAGCAACAAAAATAATTTTGTGCTGGGGCTCACCACAACATGAGGAACGGTATTAAAAGGTCACAGCATTAGGAAGGTTGGGAACCACTGGTCTATAAAGTCGCAGCAGTAATCTAGTAGATACAGGAATCACTGTCATAAACTAGAGATGACATGATATGCTTAAAAGTTTTAAAATAGGAACTTGGACTTAGAAGACCCCAATATGTACGAACTGCTTGTCACCCCATTTTCTTTACAGAATAGCAAGGTTTCTTTTGTACAACTCATTGGCTGTACTGCCTGAATGCTCAACACATTGTTAACTTGTGGTTTGAGTGCAACATGTCCCCTGTAGGCTCATGTGTCTGAAAACATGGGCCCAGTTGGTGGTGCTTGTTCTAGAATTCTATGAAAACTTCCAGAAGTAGAGCTTTGTTGAAAGAAATGGGTCAATGGGGGGAGGGGAACCACATTTCCCATTCACTGGCTATTTCCTGACTGCATATATGACGTGACCAGCAGTTTCCTGCTTCCTGACAGCATGCCTTCATCACAATGACTAATTGTGCCCCTTCTAACGGTAAGCCATGCTAAACCCTTAGTCACTTAGTCTTTCTCTGTGTCTTTTTGCTTATGATTGAAATGAGTCAGTTGAACAAAACAATCTTTGACGTCTTTCCAGATCAATGGTGTGAGTCTAGAAAAAGAATATTCTAGTTTCTGGATACCAAGTCAAGAAGTCAACTCAGTTGAAGCTACTAAGCTAAATGAAGTACAATGATTTTCTTAACTTTGCCCTAATGAGATGATTAATATCTACTAAACTCATAGGCTGCTCTTGCACTGCAAAAAATGTATAATCTCTTATGTGGTTTAAATCAATGGTTATACATCATTAAATCAGATTCCCTAAGGCGAGCTTGACTTTCTGTTTGTTGTTGTAAGAGGAGACTGAGCCATTACTAGCAAATAGATAACTTTCTGTAATACTAAGAAGACCCATAGGGATACTTTCATTTCTGTAAGTATTTTCTATCTCAAGCCAGACCAATAAGCTGAGATACTGGGGAGCATGTTAGTCACAAAATTCCTTACACCTCCCTACAGAGATGCTTGCAGCATATCCTATCCTATATATTCAAGAAGCTAGCAGCAGAAGTCAGATCTGCCTGGTAGTCTTCTTGTTGAAATTCTCTGAAAACACATTATATGTAAATATACAGTAAATACCACCAAAGATCCTAGCAATATTCTAAAATAGGATGGAGAGGATCTTTTTAAATAAACATCCTGTATTTTCAATGGGTTATTCAACTCGCCAGTAAGTATTATTGAAACCATCCTCCGTGTCAGACCAGAATTAAATTCCCTGGAGACTGGAGGAGGTAACGAAGTCAGGTCATTGGTTTTCATGACGTTATAATT
This sequence comes from Uromys caudimaculatus, assembly GCA_028551405.1. Taxonomy (NCBI): domain Eukaryota; kingdom Metazoa; phylum Chordata; class Mammalia; order Rodentia; family Muridae; genus Uromys; species Uromys caudimaculatus. The sequence goes on along the minus strand of CM052703.1, from coordinate 10,146,512 downwards.
AAGAGTGAAAAATAGACACTAATTAATATACTGCACACCTACTGATATGTACACACACACACACCTAAAAGCCATTCTGTTTCTATCTCCCACTTACATAAGTTCTAGGACAATAGTTTCCCTTTCTTCTTTTCTTGTATTAGAGACTTACTGATGTTGGAAACTTGAGCCACAGTCTAGGCTGAAAAACCGGCGTCAGGAGCATCTCTGAAGCAGAAGAGAGCAGCAGAGCTGGGAAGTCTTTGTAGGGATGCTTGGAGGATAGGGAAGTGAACATGACTGGGAACACGCACACACACACACACACACACACACACACACATACACACACATACACACACACATACACATATACACACACACGCAACACACACACATGCACACACACACGCACACACATACACACACGCACGCACACACATACACATGCACACACACACGCACACACATACACACATGCACACACACACATACACACGCACACACACACACATACACACGCACACACACACACATACACACACACATACACACGCACACACACACACACACCACATGCTCATGCACACCACGTGTACATGCACATCCATTTATGCGTATTAAATGATTTTCCATCCCCTCACCCTTGCAATAATTAGAGATTACGAGCGGGATCCACTGTCCGTACTCCTCCTGCTTCATTTGGTTTCACCAAAAATCAACGTTCCGTGACGTTTTCCAACTTCTCCCAGCATTATTTCTTTTCATCTCTAAGACATTATTTTTTTAAACATATCCCATAATACCCATCAAATTAGCAGTCTGAAAGCAGTTGATCATGTCCATACTTATTTTAGGACTCAACGCCCAGTGCTTGGAGACACAGGGTAAGATCATTTGGCAAATTTCCTGAAATGATATTATTTCTATTCTCATTGAGGTGGCGGGGTTTTCTGGATAGTTTCTGTGATATTTGTAGGTAAAAAGAAAAGAATTTCATAGGCACCCTCAGAACGTGAGTGACATCAGACCTAGAGATACACTTCTAGGGTCTTCGGTCATTACTGTTGACAATGTAGCTATCATCCTATTGAGCTTCCTTTGGCTGTTTCAAGCCTTATTTTTTTTCTTCAGTTCACCTAGTGAATCCTCCCCTCCCAACATTCTCTTTCCCAGCTTCTATCCGATCCCAATCTATCTGCTTTTCCCAATCAGAAGTCTGAATGAACTCTAATGTCTACTTCTTCCCCACATGTCATTCTATCTATTTTGAAATTATGTATGATCTAGTGATTCCCTTGGGAGGAAAGAGCCCACAGTAATCAGTAGCCATATTTGCAACCTTTCAGCAAAAATCATGAGGCCTTTTTCACTTGTCTATGAACAAGAGAATCTGAGGGATCCCAATTAAACTGCATTATTTGTGTGTTTGTTCTAAACTGTACTCCGGACGCATAAAGTAACATCAGACACATCCCAAAGTACGTCTGCTGCTAAGGACTCTTGTGGTTGCCGTAATAAAACGCTGAGAGTAGTGTAAGTAAGAAAGGAAAAAATAAAGGTAAGTTGTTATTTGACTAAAAGGACATGCATAAAGTAAATGTCTAGTCAACTGAAATGAGAACACAAACACCACTAATTCCCAAGAATGGTGCTCATCTGTGCTTTCGATTTTTCTTTTGTAGCTGCATTTAACGTCCTCCCTAGAATTTCCTCTAGATAAAGACATGCCCACCCTTCTCTTCTAACTCAAGTTTCTAGCACTGAGAAAGCAGACTGACCTCAACCAATAATAAATTAGGAGAGGGGAGGCAATCCTTTTAAAGGAGCTCACTAGGAAACTTGCCTGGTTGTCCTACTGTTATGTTGATACATCACCAGAACAGAGAGCTGTTGGCAAGTTAGACATGTTTTACAGTGTGTATTGATAAAGAAAATAAGACAGCTGTTCTTGTTAAAATGACATCCTATAGCTCCTCCACCCACCCCATGCCAACACCACCGCTCACTCATTTAGCACACCTCAGACTGTGCAGTCTCTACCAATCACTGCTATACTCATTGCTCTAGAAATAAAGAGATGGCTAATAGGAAAAATCTTGCTCCAAACATGACAAAAATCTCTCCAATAGTCTATGTGCAGAACAAGCTTATGATCTGACTTTTTAATGGAAAATATGCTTCCTAGAACTACTATAGTACATCATACCTCCCCAATTCTTATTTCCCATTAAGTTTCAGTTTCAAGGTTCAAAAGGCATTTGATGGTTCTTGTCAGGGTCATAGTGAGAGATTTGTTCAAGTTCTGATCTCTGTAGGGAAGAAGTGCTGATGAGGACCTTAAACAAAATCATTGATTTGTTTAAAACACCCATTTCTATGTTCTAGGAATGATGGTAAAGTCTTATTCTGGTTCAATGAGAAAGGACCATATGTCAACTCTATTAATCAAAGACTCACTCATTGTAAAGACAAAACTACAGCTCGTAGAGAATAAACCTGAAGCTATTAGAGCTTATCCAGTTATATCATTTCTGACTCTTTGGGTTTACAAAGCCCTTACACCTCCTATCCTGAAACCTTGTTCCCGTTCCCATATTTTCAGAGCTGTGCTGTCTATAGTTCACAAGTAGGCTACTGAATTAAGGAGATCATTCCAGTCATGCAAGGCAGGAGCCTGAGCTAAGGAGGCTTGTAACAATGACATTAGGGAAGCAACTGCATGAGACATATAAATCACTCCTGATGTTTTTAGAGATATGAGCTACATTTTTAAACCATTAATCCTCTGGTTCATCCTTAGTATGGTGGAGACATGGCTAATTAGCGTCATAAACACATTTGGAAAGAGGTTTCCATAAGACACCTATGAGGGCACAAAGACAGATCAATTTGGCAGGAAATTCTCTTATTTATCACATCTGGAAGCAATCTGGCTAAATCCTAATTCAACTGTGCATTGAAAGAGCATCTCATAAACAGAAGCAGGAAAGATAGGGATGGGGAGCTCAGGGCGTGGCGGATGAGTCAATACTGTTGGTAATGTGCCATATAATAGAAGCCTTGAGAGTGGGGAAAAAGGGATGTTTGAGGAAAGAAGGGAAGAGTGAAGAGCGATTGTTAGTGAGCTTGACACCTCTCCTTCTGCCACATTCAATGAGTATCCATCACTAGGGAGATTTTCCAATTTATGGTGAGATGGTGCCATCGTAAATCTATGGGAAGTTGAAAATATCCTAGGTTTAAAATGCTTACAGTATAGCTCTAAGCTCTAGAGGATAGAATACTGGCTGTATATCCTCGTGAACACCTGGCTGAACTGCCTCCTTTCAGCAGTGCAGAAAAGCATGCTACATTTTAGTACTGACTAGCTTGGAAATGATAAAAATTCTATGTACAGGAAGTTGGAAAGATGACTCAACTATTAAAGAGTGTACACTGCTCTTGTAGAGGACGCAGGCTCAGTTCCCTGCTGCCTTCAATGGATGGCTCACAACCACGTGTAACTCTAGTTCCAGGGGATCCTACACCTCTGGTCTCCATGGGCACCTGCACTCATCTGAAGGAACCCCGCCTATTTACATCTAGTAAAATTACATCTTTAAATTTCCAAAATCGGAGCGTGGCTTCCATGGTATACATGCCATGGTCCCCACCATAAGGGTGAAAACTAAAGTTGAACAATGTTTGATCAAGCACTTTTGTAATTCTAAGAACTAAGGGAACTTGGCACCTTCAGCTAAAACCTGAAGTGAATAGTTACTGAGTTTCTTTCTACTAAAATTCCTTCCATGATTTCTCTTGTAGATATCATATTTTACTTAAACTCAAATAGAAGAATGAATTGTATTCTTTGGTTGGTGGTCCAGCCTCCATGAGGACGGGGGGGGGGGGGTCAGGCCAGTTGACACTGTTGCTCCCTCCATGGGGTTGCAGACTACCTCAGCTCCTTCAGTCCCTTCTCCAACTCCTCCATCTGGGACCTCACTCTCAGTCCAGCAGTTACTGTAAAGTGAAACTTGGGTATTCTGAACATTTCGGCTAATATCCACTTATCAGTGAGTACATACCATGTTCATTCTTTTGTGACTAAGTTACCTCACTCAGGATATTTTCAAGTTCCTTCCATTTGCCTGCAAATTTCATTAAATCATTGTTTTTAATAGCTGAGTAGTACTCCATTGTGTAAATACATGGAGGGACCCATGGTCCAGACCACATATGTGGCAGAGGAGGGTCTTATTGGCCATCAGGGGGAGGAGAGGCCCCAGTAAAGGGGAATGTCAAGGTGGGAATATGGGAGTGGGTGGGCGGGTGGGTGGGAGGTGGAATTCCCTCATAGAGATGGGGGAGGGGGAGGGGATAGAGGGTTTCCAAAGAGGAGACCTAGAAAGGGGGAAACACTGGAAATGTAAATAAAGTATCAAAAAAAAGTATTTCCTTAATTTTCTACAATAAAAAAAACAAAACTGAAAAAAATAAAATAAAATGTATTTCCTTAATTTTCTACAATAAAAAAAAAAACAAAACTGAAAAAAAAGAATGAATTGATCTATTTACACATTTTATATTCTAATGTAATCTGAAAAACTGATCACCAATGCGACAGAATCGGTGCAATTATGATCAAGTTAAATGGATAGGATTTATAGTTCAAATGCTATGATTTAGGTATTCTGCACAGTCAAGAAATAAGATGCATGTGTAACTCCCACTGGACACCAATAGTGTATCAGGGAAAGCTTAGGGTGGTTACTGCAACCTTTTTCATCTGAGCTAATCTGTAGAGATTGAATGACAAGAAGACAGGAAGGCAAACTGTCTCTACATTCCTGCATTCCTGCATCTGTCAGATGTGCAGACTGAATCCCCTTCTCTATCCAAAAGCATCTCAGATAGTTATGTTTTGATGAAGCTTGAGTATGAAGTCTTCCCACATAACAAGATGGAGTTAGTTACTCAGAAAGAATAAATGCATTAAGTCCTTCTAATGAATAGAAAGTACTGTCACAAAGACAGATAAACATCCATATAAATGGCTACCACCATGCCAGCACAGTTAGGATTTGGCAGAAGAATGAAGGGTAAGCCAGCATAAGAGTCATTTTAACAGATTAAAATTAAACAGGATCGCCACTTACAGTGTTAGGTCATTTGGAGTTCTGGGGTCAACAAAGTGTCTACACATATGTAAAGCAAGGGTTCATGAGTTGACTGTGAGCATCACTATTTGCAATTTTGGCTCTCAGTCCTCTACCTTGTGTTCCTTGTCAATGGTAAGACTCATCTCTTTTAAAAAGCTATTTCACATTTGAGGATCATTAAATCTCTAATGTGTTTTGCAACAGACAAATAGATAAAGGAATAGCACTTCACGAATATTGACAAGCTGAAAGCTCTACTGGAATGGTCGTGTTAATAGAGGTTTAATTTTAAAGTAACATAAGGAACTTTGAGTGAATGGCAATATCCCTCTTGTACACACACACACACACACACACACACACACAGAGAGAGAGCTATATCATGGGAGTGTGTGTGTGTGTGTGTGTGTGTGTGTGTGTGTGTGTGTGTGTGTGTGTGTGTGTGAAAGAACAATTGAACTCAAATAAGTTAACTTAAATATTGTTCCTCCAAAAATTGCAAGGTGACCTTCTTGAGATTTTTGCCATCTGGCCCAGAGATTCATTACTTTTTTTTTTTTTTCATTTGCATGACTTGTTCTCAATGGATACTCCAGTGCCTGTAAGATATGATGAGGCCCCTAAGCTAGTACTGACCTGAGAACCTTCTCTCTGAGTACTAGCTTTCACAGAACCAGAAGACTCCACAGAAACTTCTTAAGGAGGGAAGAAGTCAACAGTCCTCCCCAGGTATGACACCTCTGAACCACAACAATGAGCAGCATGGCATGACCACCTGGAGGATACAGTAGTGACATGCACACCCTTAGTGGTAACAAAGAGCTCTCCAATTGGACTTAAAAGAGGGAGACCATACTTGATATGGAATTTTTTTTTTTTTCGACACAGGGTTTCTCTGTGTAGCCCTGGCTCTCACTGGAACTCACTCTGTAGACCAGGCTGGCCTCGAACTCAGAAATTCACCTGCCTCTGCCTCCCAAGTGCTGGGATTAAAGGCGTGCGCCACCACCGCTGGGCGATATGGAAATTTGAATGACAAGTAATGACCTCATGGTTATTGAAAAATCACTAATTTACTAACCTAAAACAGTCTCTAACAATATTCTATACACATTTGACCTTATACCCACAAATAAGTGTAATCTTCACCCCTCATCAAGGAAACTTCTCTTTGCAACAGAGACCATTAGAGAAAACAACAAACGATTAAAATACAGAACAGTGGAGCCCAGTCTGACTGGATATACCTACAAAACAATTCCCAAGCTCATGGTTCAGGGACCATTTCAGAAGAGACGGCTAGAAAGATGGCAAGAGCCAAAGGGCCAGGGAGTTTGTTGTCAGATTCTGTCTCCAGGAATTTCAGAAGCCACACCCTTAAAGTCTCCCAACAAGACTTTCAGACCAGGAGCTGAACAAGGATAATAGACAAGCTAATGTGGTCTGCAAGGCAGGGAAAGTCGTGAGGCCTGGAGCCTACACAAACAACTACAAGCAACTAGGAATGCTCGGGGGGGGGGGGGGATCATCTTCCCCACAGAAGAGAGCACCAATACAGAATGGTCAGCCATGAAAACAAACTACGAGCAACCTTATACAGGCGGAGTAGGTTAGACTTAAGCATTTAAGAATTCACACACACACACACACACACACACACACACACACACACACACACACAGTGAATAAAGAAACATGAATTTGAAAAAGACTAAGCACAGGGAAATGAGAAGGCTTGAAGGAAAGAAAGGAAAGGGGAAATGGCGTAATTAATCTCAAAAAATAAATTAAATAATTTTTAAAAGGAATTACTGCTGGCAGAACCAGCTGCAGCATCCAATTCAAAGTGACAAGGAACTCCGTACGTAATTGCTTTCTCCTTTCTCCATGTTCTGAATATTGCTAGGTAAAAGATCTGGGCACAGACTCATGTCTCATTTTGGTCAAGGAAATTACTGGTGAAGAGCATTTCAGGCTCTAGCACATCTGCTCTTAATCGCTCAGGTTCTATTTATAAAGAAGGCTGCTTCTTGCTCTTCTCTATCTGGTCATTTATGGTTAAAATTGGAAACCAGAGATATTAAGCTAGTCTTTCAAAAGACTCACTGTGCACTACTCTGTCCCATGTGTTCTGAGTTATATAACCAATTACATAGCAAATGATGTCCCATTAGTATATACATTCAGAAATAGAGAGTATGGGACTACTGCTCACTTCAGGGATAGCTACAGTCTGGATGGCAGGACTAGAAGTATTAAACAACTGTAATCTGTTTGCATTGCAATCTGCCTCCCAGGCTTACAAAGACTTGAATAAATATTGGCATGTTTTATAAATGAGCTATGGGAGTAGCGAAACCCAGTGTCTTTCTCAGATGAAATCAGTTGCAGGCAGAATCCTGGGTGGGGGAAAACCCTACAAAGCTGAAAATATTAAACATTGTATCTGTTCTGCAAATGATTCAGTCAATTCTTATAAAATTCCTTTGAGGTAAATATCCACATAGGAAAATTATCCCTAATTTCTTTAGTTAGAGAAGTTAAAAGAAATGCGTTTAATGTGTCCCAAATAAAACTTGAAAGAACCTTGTGTATTTGTTTCAATCTGGAGATCTTTTTTTTCCCTTTCACAATTCTTCAGCTATTACCAAACAAAGCTAGAGAAGAAAAGAGAAGTTATCACAGAGAACTGAACCTGAAAATGTATGAATTTTTTTTCCTAGAGAAAATACAACTCAGAGAGAGAGAGAGAGCGGCACAGGCAAAGGCCTCGTTCTGTAACGTATGTGCTCTCTGAATTATTGAAAGTGTTTCTGAAGTCTGGATGGACTCATGAGCAACTCAATAATCTAAGGCAAATGTCTTCACTTTGTTTTTCATATATATGAAGGGCAACTGATAAAGGAGTCTCCCTGTTACAGAACGGTGCATATGAAATGGAAGAAAGCCTCCCACAGCGCAGTTCTGCACACAGCACACATGTCGAGCGTTACACTGATGGTTAATATAGCACTTGTTAGGCGTGGACAAACCCTTGCATGACAGTTACTGACCGGCATGCTCCAACTAAATCTGAAGCATACACAGGAGGACTCAGCTTTCCACTGAATGAAGAAACTAATTAATACGATGTCCTGTCTTGTAATCCCTGATGACAGGTCAACAATAATTTGTTCTTATCTTCCCCCTTCTCTCTTGTTCAGAAAAGAGGACAAAGCGAAAGAACGACAGACTTTCTATTTAGAATGTAAAACACTAGAAAAGATGGCAAGGAAATGACTTTAGAATTTACACAAAACTTTGAAGGGGTCTTTATAAAAGCAAGACATAGATGAACTATCAAGAATGATTCTGTGAAGCAGTGTGAAGGTGATGCTGAGAGAGTGAACTGTTTTAAACCGTCAAGCTTCTGTAAGCATCTCAAGCTGACTGGGAATTCTGGTCCAATATAATGATCCCTTTCTGTCTGTTCTATAGAAATTTCATAAATTCCGTAGTTTTTACTATGGGTCAAAGTGACTTAACTGGTTTGGTCTTTTCCTGTCTCTCCAATCGACTGAGCTCCATTGTTTCTGGAAGGGTTGGAAGCAATCTTTCTGGGTGTCCTTCAGCTTTATCAGGAAGGAATGGGCTCCTTTCCACTTCAGTACTGATTAACCACTTCCTACGAACTCAGCAGTTGACTTAGGTTTCTAAAAGCTCGGAGAAACTTCTACTACTCTAAGCTAAGTTAAATAGAGCTAAACATCTGACCACAAGAACTGAAGGTTAAACAAACAAAAGTCTTCACAGGATTAAATAAGATAAGGTTCCTTACTAGCAGTTGAATCTGGGAAGGCTGTGATATGGTAGTAATGCTGATGTTCTTATAGAGCGCCCAAGTAACAGCATCATGAGGATCATTTTGACATTAGAATTAATGACTCCACTGAGAGACATGCCCACCCCCATGAAATGTATGTGATACTTTTAGCCAATGGAAAGATTTTTGCTTTTCTTCTTACCATGTTATATTGCTCTGGGTGGTTATACCCTGTAAGAAGCTCAGAAATAATTTTTTTTATTGGCATTAGGCTTTATTGTACAGTTAATTATCCCAAATAATAAGTGCACCAACACTGTATAGTATCCAAGACAGATAGCAACAAGACAGGGACAGAACATTTTCAAATAGTCCCCTTGTCACATTTGGTCTAAGACTCAAGGGCAAATTTCCTCCTTGAGCAACTGAGATGCTCTAAAAAATAATAAGTATCTTTTCACCTTGGTATAGGATACGCTTCTTTAGTAAAGACAAGACAAATCCCTTCGAAATTTAGACCAGTAACTAACACTCTTAAGGTTGCAGAGAGTTCTGCTGTAAAAGTCAAGAAAAACAGTACAAAAAGCATTGTAGAGTAAGCACACTCGAGTTGTATAGGATTAAATGAGATCTGGTACATGGAACACGGAGCAGAGGTCCTTACCAAGGGGGAAGATAATAAAGATTTATTAAAAGGAGCAGCGTGGCACTCAGAAAAACTAAGGACACTAGTAAGTCTCTTTGGAGGTCAAATAGTATTCAAAAAAGTCAGAAATGCCTACAGTGGTTAACACAGAAGATTTATTTCCTTTCAACCTGGGCTGGAGGAACAGTAGTCATAAAAATCCAGGAAGTATGTAAAACTTTCTCAATACAATGTGCTGCTTGGTATAAAACATTGACAAATCAACTTAAGATATGCTATTGATAAAATTCTCAAATAATCCTTATTATGTTTATTTGATAGTTGAAACACGCGCACACACACATTCAAATGTGGTCATTGTTAAGTAGAGGGAATGTACAAACTCAGAACAAATGTGTACAATGAAATGATTTACACTTAGGAAAAAGAAAAAAACAATAAAAATACAATATAGTTGACTGAGCATATTCCCATAGAAAGATTTTAACCTATGAGGTAACATGCAGCCTTATTTAATATAGGCAGAGACTTGTGGCTAATGTCACAGGACAGAGGGTTTCCCATGTCATTTGAATTAAATGTTTCATCACTTTTAGGTAGCTCTGTCACCTATCTGAGGCATCCAGCCCCAAACACAATACAAACATAGAAACAAAGAAGATGCTGACAAAGAGCATTTCTGATAACATCCACATCAAAAGGAATCTAAGATAGTTCTTGATGTGTGTTAAGGATATATTCCTTCCTTCCTCCTTCGCTCTTCTTCCTTCTCCTCCCACCTGCTTTTTTTCCTCTTATGCATCTTTTTGTGTTTCTGGGGATGAAAATTAGGACTTGACACATGACATATAAGAGGTCCTGCAGAGTTACACCCAGCCCTGCTTTTTGACTTTTAGTTTCAAAGCAAGGATTCCCAGCTGTTAAGGCATCAATTTGACCTGACTTGGAATTTTCACTTGCAAAAGAGATACACTTAACTAGGTTCAACTTTCCTTGTACTACACACATAGTTTTTAAATACTTTTGGGTCTACCTTCAAATAGGGTTTTATGCAGAAGCCAGGTATGTGAATATAGCTGCACAGAGAAAAGTAAGGCAGATGAGATCCCAGCAAACAGCCTTGGAGCACCTGAGAGCTAAGAGCTTCCAGAGTATATGTGGGAGTCTCTCTTGACAAATCACTCACCTGATCAGCATCTCAGTTTCCTTTTCTTACCTACCTATCTTCTAGGCTTTGCTAAAAAAGAAAAGAACAGCTCTTACGGCATTTGGACAAATATAAAGCTTTCTAAATTCAAGTTCTTTGCTCTAGTTTCAAATCTGAGTCCATGATAATGATGCCTAACCTTAAAACACACCATCCCGGACAAAGAGAAAAACACTTTCCATAACTCCTGACGCCATCAAGCCAAAACGACAGTGAACTCTTAAGCACACCCACACTAATTATGCTTAGAATGAGCTCAGAAAGAAAAAGGTGCAGACAAACCAGGCAGTTACAGACCTCCTGTTATGGTTTAAAACCTCTAGTCATAACTTTTACATTGTCTATGATGTGGTGAAATCATTTCTAGCCTGGTACTGGGAAAATCCACCTGCACCTTCAATAAACAATAGTGAAAAGCATTAATAAGTTGCTCTACCTGAACAAGACAAAGCCTTGGATAAATTCTTAAACAAGAACCCCAAAAGTAGAATGAATACTGAGAAGCATCTAACATCCGGAACCAGGTTGGCAAGCTTCCCCTGTCTTCTTCTTCCTCCTCCAGTCGCTCCTCCTTTTTCTCCTCCTTCTCCATTCCCTCTCTCTCTCTCTCTCTCTCTCTCTCTCTCTCTCTCTCTCTCTCGTGTGTGTGTGTGTGTGTGTGTGTGTGTGTGTGTGTGTGTGTGTGTGTGTGTGTGTGTGTGTGTGTGTTTGTGTGCGCGTGTGCGCCTGCCCATGTGGGGACCAGAGATGAACCTCAGGTGTTTTCCTGTCACTTTGTATGGGAATGTTTTCATGTAACCCCTTCCCTGTACATCTGGAGCTCACACATTCCCCAAACCCCAGGGACCTACATGTTCCTGCCTTCCTAGCTGGAATTGCAATACAATGCCAATGTGCAAGACTCTTTTTATTCTGTGCCCTCTAGGACTGAACTCAGATTACCACTGCCAACACTTGACTGAATGAACCATCTCTCCAGCTTCTCGGAGTTTCCTCTCTTAAGTTAATTTAGGTCTACTGTTCTTGAGGTTTTTGAGGCCATTGCTGTTCCACCCATGTGGGTTCTGAGGTACAGTAATGTCTTCCTGCGGCAAGGGAAGGCAGAGTTGCCAATTCAAGCTGTGTATACAAAATCCCCACGTCCTCAGATTTCTAGTTTCCCCCTGGGTCAACGATGACAGACTATTAAACACTGATACAACTAGGGTAGACGAGGACTCGAATATGACAGATTCTGTGGTTATCCCAACACAAATCTTACTTTATAAATATTTGAACTGTATTTTTGAACTTATCTCCAAGAATTCAGCCTTCTAATTTGGTCTTCTTCATCTTCTGTCGCCCTTCAAATATAGAATTAAATCAAGCAAAGAAATCCTTGTGGGGAGGAGAGAAAAAAAAAAAAAAAAGGAAGACTCCTTTGAGACAAGCCAGTTTGATAGCAAGAAAAGATTTCTAGCACTCAGTCATTAAAATCTAGGCTGGGCAGAGAGACAGAAATCATCAAAGGGAAGGAAAAAAAATCACCATGTCCTCAGGCAGGAGGACTTACGAATGGGTATTTGAACAGGTCTCTTCTGTTATCATTTTCCAAACGCTGTGCTGACTTTCTGTTGGAAGATTTTTATGTTGGTTTTGCCATTACATGATTTATTTTGTCTTATAAGAGGAAATAATGCTTTTTTCATAGAGACTTAGAGGAGAAGAAATATGTCCTTGTGACAAAGCAATGTGGTGTTTCTATTTGGTTAAATGACTCGACACGTGTTTCCTAGCAGTCACCATATTGAGTTTCACCTGTCTTTTCATGGTCCAAAAATGTAAGAGGTATTTATTTTCTCCTGCCTCCCAGTCTTTCTGGTTATAACCAGACACCCCCTTTGTGTTCTGTCTGAGCACTAACTCATCACCATTCCCATTAGGGTCTTCCATCCGCAACTTCCATTGGAAAGGTGCCTTGCTATGCTTTGCTATGCTGGGCTCAATGGTGAAATTTGATATTCAATATATGTCTCCCCTAGCACAGTAAAAGTCCTCACAAAAATTTCCTCATGGATTCAAAGTTCTAATGAAAAAGACAAAGAGATGTCTTTGGGCAATAAATATTTATTGAAATGAACTAAATTGTTTCTCCAAAAGCTTGATCCTCTTGGTCTTCGGGGTTTTAGTAATGGCACCTGCATTTGACTCTAGAATCCAAAAATAATGAATATTTCACAACTTGGCTATTTCTATATCCTCTTTCCAGTGTCTTACCTTCAATCCAACACTGGCTCAGTCATCAGTTATTATAGGAAAAAAAATTAGAAGGAAAGAGAGGAGAGAGAAACAATATCACAAGCATGACTAGTAGTGACTCCCTTCAATATCAGCCCTAAAATGGGATTGCAGATAAATAGTTTTACATTCAGCAAACTCCTAAATGAAGTTAGGTAGATGGATATATATGATGTAGGTCAACATTTGATATAGATCAATATATGATATAGATATACATACGAAATTTGTTCCACTTTCAAGAAAGGAACATGACAATTTTTAAATAAATAAATAAATATGAAATGGGCTCTGGTCATTCTTATTTTTAAGGGAAACACAACAACTAAACACAACCACGGCTATGCCTCACAGGTGGGACAACATCTACACAGGCCTTGAAGAAAGATGAACCACATCTGTATGGAGGGGTCAACACAGACATGGAGACAACATTGGACTCTAGGAATGCATATGAAGTTGAGAGAAGGTGCTCTGGGCCGTGAGAGACACAGGAATTTCATCTCCTCAAGTGTGGATGAGGAATGGATGTCAGGCTTTGCAAAGGGACCGGACCACAACATGGACAGTGGATACCAGAAGAAAGTATCTCACTTTATCCTGCAAGGACAACTACTGGAAGAAGCAAACCAAGCCAATTTCTGGGTTAGAATAATAGCTACAAGTATAAATAAGTATGTATGAGATTTGCATGCCTCAAACACCTAGATTCTGATTCAAAACACCTGATGTTACTAGAAAGGCCTTGGGGAACTGAACTTAATTGAATGGTGAAGTTCTCTCGGAACTGTGAAGTCTTTACCACCCCCACTCCCAAATACTGCTTCAAGTAGGAAATTGCAGCTGCCACTACTAAGCAGAATAAAAAGGTCAGTTAAATAGTTCTGACCTTTCCCAATCTTCTTGCTAGATAACTGGGAGGTCTTTTCAAAGTCTATAATATCTGACCTGAAGTCAGTCTCTGTAGAAACTTACAAGGCATGACCAACTTTGGATGCAGCCATGCATTCTAGCTTTCAATACGGCTTATCCTCATTCTCCATAGGGAGGGGAAAAGCCAACATAACTCATAAGACACATTATTCTGAGTCCCTGAGGGTCAAGAGTCTGAGAAGCCTTACCAGTCTTTTGATTTGTTTCAAAACCAGAAGAAAAACATTAATTTTGAAAAAAAAAAATGTTTAAGTAAATTACATGATTTTATTTGTCTCAGGGACAATGCATTCACAAATATATTTTCATTGTACTTTCATGGTGAAAGATGACTCCAGGGTCAAAGATATAATGGTCTATAGAAGTCAACCTGGAGTTCAGAAAGGAAGGGTAGAAAATCCAATGGCTGAAATGGCTTACAGTGGGCACGGCTATCTGCTCTATGGATGTCAGACTGTGGAAAAGGGGGGACATACAGATCTTAGCAATAGGAAGCAAAGGAGTAGAGAGGATTTTGCTTCCAGGGAAGAGGTCATTTGGGTTTGGAAATTGCTGTAGTAACGGCTGGGATTTATGCAACTTGCAAGATGAAGTCGCAAATTAGGATCAAGTTCCCTGGAGGATCCACAACACTCTGGGGCTGCTACTATGGGGCAAAAGCGCAAGAAAGATCATAAAGGAAAGAGGATATCTCAAATGATCCCTCAGTTATGATGGCGACTCCACATTTGGATTTTATTAGGTTTCAGAGACAAGGCCATCTGGCTCTGTTTTAGGGAGACTCTAGAAGTCAGAAGAAGGAGTTATTAAAAGGACAACAAAACTTCTCTGGGTAATGTCAAAAAGCTTGAATCCTGTAGAGCATGTAGAATAATTTTTTTGATGGAAGACTGCCCACACATGCTTTATAGGTTAGGATGTGACCTTAATTTGCTTGTACCTTTCTTCCTGAAACCATATTAATTTCATAAAATGACAATGTATCCTTTTGTTAATTAGAAAATCATGCTTCAAATACTTTTGTCCAAATTGTCCTTGGAGCTAGGGGATAGCTCACTGAGTGGGAGCAATGCTGAGTGAGCTCAAAGATCGGAGTTCAAACCCCTGGTACCCATGTAAAAAGCAGAACATAGCTGTGAGCACCCGTAACCTTACACTAAAAGATGGAGACAGGAAGATTCTGGGGACTTGCTTGCCAGCCAGGCTAGCCACGACAATAAGTTTCTGCTTGAGTGAGAAACCTTGCCCCTCAAGAATAAAACGGAGAGCAACAAAGGACACCTGAACTCTTTCTCAGGCCTCTGCACGTGCACTCATGAGTGCATGCACCCCTACACTCTCATATGTACCATATCAACCAAACACGGAGGATATGCATGTGTGGGCACATGAGCCCACACAAATGCACAGCACACAGAACACACACACATACAGTTTTTAAATAAAAATAATCGAACTTGCTTTTATATTCACATTTGTCCCTTTGATACTCAAAACCTGTAACACTTTGCCTCAAGCTCCCAGTGCATTCATTGCTCAAATGTATCCTGCTCCTCCACACACACAATGTGGGCATTTTGTTCATTCAGCAAACTTCTAATGTCTTTCTCACATCATGTCTTTTCTCAGGATGGCCCCCGAGATTAGAGTGCCATCTGTACCTGGGTCCATGCCATTGTTCAGGCCAGCTGTTATTGCCCAGATCTCTGTGCAGGGCTGTTTCTTCTTTGTGAACCTCTGAACAAATACCGAAAATGTTCAAGGAGCATTAGGGACGTCTAGAAATAGGTACAAGACAGAGAGGGCAACACATGAGATTCACACGGAATTTACAAGCCAAGTTCTCTTTGACTTGTTTCCCTGACACTTCGCAACCCACAGAGCAAGTGGCCAAGGGACAGGATAGGATAATACAAAGTCAAACAATACAAGAATGTATGTCTCACAGAGGAACAGGAGATAAAGTACACAAGGTGCGAACTAAGGCTCTGTGACTTACAACTAAATTACAGTCTTTTAATGGGATATTCTACATATTGCACAACCTTGACTTGTGGACAAAAGTAAAACTTTCTCGTTTTTACGCTTCTATTACTGGGAAACTCCATATTCTATAACCCAAGGAAAAAAAATCCTCTTTGTTTTTAGCTAAGCATTGAAGTTTATCTTTAATGTATTATTCAGGTTGAGGTCTGATGAATTAATCAGAACCCTTTTGTACTGGGAGAATAGAACTCGGCTCTCGGCTAAATAACACCAGATGCTCCAAGTTAGATTCCGTCAAGAGGATGACAGTGTTGAGCATCATTGATAATTATGCAGTAAAATTATGAGAGTCTAGAAGAAATGAATATAGATTTTGAGGAATAGAAAAGTTTTCAGTCCCTCGGGCATATACAATGTTGGTACAATTCTAGCTACTGCCAATGTCTCCTGTGAAGAGGGAATAACCAACAAACAAATGTACTATGCCTCAGCTCAGGGTTTTGGCTTCAGGCTCCTTTAATAAGGGATATCAGTATATGAAATTGAGTTATTGTTCAATCAGCACATATGCAGATCCCAAGTGTTTCAAAGAACCTGGCCCACTGACACCTGATCCAGCAGTAAGACACCTAATCAACCAAAAAAATGCAATTTAAAAAACTAGCCTAAAGGAGAGCTTCTGCCAAAACAAATACACTTGCTAATCCTTCTGTAGCCTTGATACTGGTAATTTTAACTCAGGACTGCAGCTTACATCTGAATAAGTACCTTCCTTCCTTTCTTCTTTCCTTCCTTTCTTCATTTTTATTTCCTTCTTGCCATCCTCCCCCCCCTTCCTTTTTTTCTCTGATTTGCTTCATTGCTTCCCTCCCACTTTCTTTGTTCCTGCTCATCTCTTTTTCCTCTCTTTCTGGCTCCTTCCCTTCTCGCCCAACCTTCCTCATCTGTGTGCTCCCTTCTTTCTTCCCTTCCCCGCTTACTCTATCCCTCCCTGTTCTTTCCTTCCCTTTCTACAGCAGACAGGCATTCAAAGGAAATAGTCAATTCTGAACACTTTACAGAGAAAAAAAAATCAAGTGTGAGAAATGAGTCAATCAATAAGAACAGGAGCGTAGGACTTCTCCATAAAGAAAATTCCCTTTCTCTGCAATCAAAAGAGGTTGATTTCTATGAGAAGAATCTACAATACTGCTTTCTGATTTTGGAAGATGTATTTTGATTGTGGAGCAATTGAGTAGAAACCCCAGTGACAAGGATGTCACTCCATTTAAGGCTTTATTTCTGGAATCTTCTCATCATACTAAGAGTAGGCACAAAATGGCTTTACTGGAACCTTTCCTCAAAGCTGAATCCTGGACAGGAGGTAAACATATCCACAGTGGAGCCAAAGCCTCTATGGGACAAGATTCTAGGACATATACTGATAGCTAGGTCCATTCTTACAGCACATAGAAAATATGTCTGGAAGCAATACCAAGATTTAGGACTATTGAAGAACAACACAGTATCTTGGGCATTACAGAGCACAGAAAGAAACTCTATTGTGCCAGGGAACACTACTTAGTAAGCACCAGGCATTGCTTTTGATATTAGACAGAGCAACAAAGAAAAAAGTCTAGAGTACTATGCTTGCTCATGAAATTTACAGGTTACTGAGGACAACATATAAATGATGGGAAAAAATCAGAAAATTTTACCTTTCTGGTCTTAATATATTAGTGATGAAAGCAGTAAAGGCCCTGTGATGTAAAGATTCCTGAGGTTAGTATAATGTCACAAGTCATAAAAAAATCTAGCCCCAAGCAGAGAGTTATCTTGGCATCCTGAAGGTACAGAAAGTTATATCAGCCTGTACTATGGAGTAGAAAATTGGAAAATGTTCAGTCTTGTGTAGACTATAAATGTGTATAAGGTTTCAGTATTGGTGGCTACACTCTGAAGGGTGCCACTTTCTTAAGAGAGCCACCTAATCCTGATCCTAAGGACATAACCAACACTGGTTTCTCAGAGGGTCTTGGGTCTCCTGAAACTCATCTACGTATTTACTGGAAACTGATGTTATCTTCCTAAAGTAGATTTTCGTGATGATGCTGTTTTAAATAACAGATTGAACCAATTCTCTTGGAAACATATGCTAAGGCAAATGTTTTCAGGTGTATTACTAATCGAATATATACAAAAGAAAACAGAATTTCTGAGATGCAATGGATTGCTCAAGATATGCTAAATCATGACAAAGAGCAGAATCCCATAAAATTGATGCTAATTCTGTCTTACCACTATTCTTTCATTGACTTGGACATTAAGGGTATTATTGCCACAAAATTTTCAGTGATATGCACCATCTTTATGCACTGCTCATCTCAATCTTATGACTTACTGAAGCTTCACACAACTGATGTATTATGTCTCCTTAAATGGAATTGTGTGTCACTTCAGCTTTGGTCCAAACCATCTGGTCCATGCTAGAGCTTTTGGTTTCTAAAAGAATTTCTAAAGTATAGACATTTGCAGATTTAGTAAGCAAGCTGGTAACACAGCTCTTTCATGTCTGGTTCTTGACTTTCCCAAGAAAGCATACTGGCTGACTAGGAAAGACTTATCTATCACTTCTCACCAGAGGTACTGTTGGATAACCAGTCGCGGGAATGCCACTCCAGTCGAAATCAAGAATCCCATCCATGCTAAACAATTTGTTCAAACAACAACAACCCAGGCAATTAAAAGGATGGTGTATTTTTTCTAAGGAAGTAACCATACAGATTATTAATTTACAAGGTTGATTCAGAAAACCAAAGGAGTGCTTTGAAAAACCCTGGATATTGATGTAAATACAAAGTCTACAAAACATACCAAATATATGTGCTCATCGGGTTCAAGTACTACTTACTGAGCACCTGGTTTGCAGATGTATTTATGCTCATCACTTCTGCAAAGGAGAACAAACAAAAAGACACAGGTTAAACTCCAGTCAGCCATCCTGGTTACGGAAGCTCTTGAGAGCAGCAGCATGACCGAAGCCTTTAGCCTGCTCCTTGACTCTCCAGGATTGAGCACTGTCTTCCTCACTTGTTTACATGAATTCTCCTTCAGCTACCTGTCAGCTTCTCTAATAGGAACTGAAGGTTTTACGTTACAGTCTGGTAAGATGGGCTCTTATCAGAGCATTAGTAATAGGAAAAGTCAGAAATCAGTAACTGACTGAAGTCACTTTTCACTTGCTGTCTAAAATCTCATACCAAGGACAGAAAGTTTACTCATTCTCCTGCTCACATTTTTACTGAGAGTCATGCGCTTCAGCATTAAAGACAAATATAAGCAAAGCAAATATCACCTACTTTCTGGATACAAAGTAAGGGTCAACGATACATGTAACTGCAGAGCACATTTTCAATACGTAAATTAAAAGCCTTTGGATAAAACCACTGCTTTTCCCTCACTTGAATCCACTGAATCACCACTCAGACTCTCAAAGCACCTAAGTTAAATTCACTTATTTAAACTCTAATTGGGGTTTTCAATAGTAGAGCTCTGACACATTTGCCTCTCCAAATACCTAGCCCCAACTTCGAGTTTTAGAAAGCATACTCCCAGAGAGATCCACTTTACACCCTCAGGCTTTATTGCATTGAAATAAGAACAGCTTTTAGTGGGCTTTGGTCATTACCAGAAGCCTTTAAAAATCTTTTTATTTTATAATTCCCAGTCACATTAGCCACGAGTAAAAGAGGTTAGCAGAAAGGTTAGGTAACACCTGAAGCATCAGATACAGAGTGAACCAAAAATGAATGCTGATTTCGAACAAAACTTGTATGGTCCTTGAATCAGAAGCGAACTTTTCTAGTCAGTTGAGAAACTTATCATATATATATGTGTGTGTGTGTGTGTGTGTGTGTGTGTGTGTGTGTGTGTGTGTGTATGAAAATTGAATTGTGAGTTTGAAAGTCACAATATTTGAGACTCACAGAAGGACAGTAGCATAAAGATTTATCCCAAAGAATTCAGTGAAAATGATTTCAATCTCCAAAGAGATTCATTAGTCCCATAAATCCCTTGCTGCCACATACACTGTGCTTGTGTTTCTGAAATGCACATGTCTGCTCAGCAAAGAGCATTTTCCTTGAATCCTTCCATATTGTACCACCACTGAAGTAAGTAGCTCTCAGGGTTAGTCTCACATTTGATCCCATGAAGGAAAACACAAAAGGGGATTGTATAAGAAAACCCTAATACAAGGAATCCCTCTCAGACACATTCAGATTTAATCCAAAAGTAAGGCCCACGTACCAAAAATTTTAGAAATGCTTTAAATGGTCCAAAATGCAACAAGTATTAAAGTCATGGTAGTTAATTATTTTTATTTTTTTTATTTTGAGATGCCTTCAACATAAATGGCTGAGGTAGAATTTGCATTAAGATAGGGGGAAAGTAAAAATCTTCAGAGAATACAGACACAAATGGAAAGGTTCCCAACAACAGGAATACATTTAGCTTTATTATTTTTGTTTTGAGAGGCAGTAAGGATTCAGCCCTTAGCCGAAATAGGCATGGACAATGAACAATTAACATTTCCTGCTGCAATAATGTTTTCGAAAGAAAGGCAGCAAGTAAACTGAGAGTTCGGCTGGGGATTTCCTGAGGAAGAGTCAGTTAACACCTGAACAATGAAAACCAATGAGCCAGGTACAGAAATTAGGATGTGAGGCACAGAAAGCAGATGTATATGTCACCTGTATGGCAGGAAAGTGGCAGGCTGAAGGAGAGTCTAGCTGGAACTGAGTGCAATCAGAGAGATCTTAAGTGGGAGCTAAGAATAACCAAGGAAATGTCACAGTCAGAGCATTACTGAAAGGCTAACTTGATGGTTGGGGCAGAGAGTGAACTGGCGTGGCTAACTGCTGAGAACTCTGCTCCCTGGACATTTATTAATCAATAGCCAAGGAGCAAGCACGTGACGTGAGCCATGCTAGGCACTGACCAGAGTGAGTTCTGAGTTTTCAAATACAGTGCCAGTCCTAGTCCCTGGCTGATTAGATGAATTTATTTACCATCTCTTTGTTTAATCTGTTAAATGCATCCGTGGACTTCTCTACCATGGCTTGTTCCAGAAATCCAGGATGGAAGTGGAATACAAGGGAGTAGTTATGGGGAAAAGAAATCACACAGACAGGATTTAATTCCTTCCTGTGTGTCATTCAGACACAAAGCTTTCCTTTAGACCTTTTGATGGCGATGACTCTAGTAAAATTTCATGACTTATCAAGAAATATTTGTAAAAAAATATAAACTTAAGCAATGTCATTCATACATTTTCATTCATGGAAGCAAGGAAGATTGCTCTGAGTGTAGCAAGAAGCTTGTGAACATGCTCTGTGGGGTGGCCTGAACAAAGCAAAGAATGTGTCCACAAATTTACAGTTCTGGGCAGTTCTGTGTACCAGGCAGAGGCAACAGCAGTTTAGATCAAAACTAAGGCTGACTCATCAGGGTCCTAGGAAACCAGAAAGAGAAAACAGGTACAAGCTTCCTTTTTAATTCATTTAGTTACATCCCATAAGCCGCCCTCATTTTCTGGTCCCCCACTCCTTCTCCTGCCCCCTCCTGTAAGTAGATATTTCTAATCTAACCCTGGAGTTACATTGTGGGTGCTTCAGAAATGCAGGTGCTTGCAGTACCTAGCAGGCACCAATGTGCCAACAGAATGGCCTACTTTGCTATAGGCCATCTCAGGACAGAAACAAGAGCAGAGATACTATGCAAGAGAGCTGCTTTTTCTTAGACCCAATGCGTGGCAACCTCTCTTGTAGGGAAACTTTTGTCATTTGAGAGGAATCTCTTAGAGAGATTACCTTCCTTTAACAGTCTGCACTCCAGCCAGGGAGAAAAGAAGCTACTTAATTTCAGGACCCAGTAGTTTCTATATAAAATTTGGCAGAAAAGGAATGTGAAAAGTTGTAGAATAAGCTCCTTGTAGAGACACACTGGCTGTTACAGAGAACAGATGTCCAGGGGGCTTTAATCAGGAGAAACACCCTAGCCAACATTACAGAGGATGTGCTCAGGAACAAAAAGAGAACCTCATAAAGCAGCCCAGAGAAAGGGATGTACTTGCACGCCTCAGTGAGCCTAGCAATGAGCCAGGACTCATGAGATTCCGAACCACCACCATGTCCTGAAAGAACAAGTCATTTATTGAACTCTGCTCTCTTGCCTCATTGGGGAAGCATGGGGGCATGTCCACTGTCCCACTTCATAGGGTGGCACAGAACTGGAGGCTGTCAGTCTCCACGACGGATATAAAAGAGTTCTCTTCCATTAAGCCCTTGTTTCCATTTTAAGTATTTTTGGCCAACTTCTAGGAAAGCAAACAATGTGTCATATATTTTAATGTACCAAAACATTGTTTGGTAGAACAAAATAGCTTCTAAGGACACGAGAAAGTGCTCTTCTGTTACAGGACCACCACATCACTTCTGATAGCTAATTCCAAGCTTTGGAAGATAATCAAGATTATCTTTTATATCAGGTTATTTATAAGTGATAAAAGGCAACAATGAGGGATAAAATTAATCTATTAGCTGGTACAGAATTAGTATTTACCACCTGGCCAAGCAAAATTCTCCCAGAGAAAGAGTGAGAGTTAAAACTCTTTTTCTGATGTTACTATATTTTAAGAGTGAATGTCCCAAGTCTGAGAATGTGGATACATTCCATCTCATTAAAAAGGCTCAAGTAGTGCCCTTCAAATAACATATTTGAAGTAGTGTTTGTCTCTATTTTGTGCTTTTAACCTGTCAACACCAGGATTTGCGATGATCTTATCATTATGCATATTAGAATTTGTCCATATTGCCCCAGCATCTGTCCTCCCTTAACCACCTTAAGCCCTGTTTGAGATATCATCACTGAAATCTCAAAGGACACAGAGCAGTGAGCATCCTACCACAGAAGAAAACAAAAAAGGATAAAGTCGGAATTATTTATCCTTAAACGGAAGTGTATAGACTATCACTCTGAGGGAGTATATACTGAAAATAATTCCTTTTGAAGACAGAATATTCTTTGCAAATAATCTTCAATAATGAATTCAGATACTATATTATTACATATATATATATATATATACACACACACACATAGACACACATGCCCCATGAATGGGATTAGTTTCTATAGAAAATTTGATTAAAGAATATATATATATATATATATATATGCTTTGCATTCTCAGACTGCATTTTAGAAGTCATAATATCAAATCGAGGGCTTACTTTTCTCATTTTTATCTCATCCAGCAAGGATCTGACTCATAGGTGAGCAAAGCATTCCTCCATGTTAAACGAGAGTCAGGTACAGAGTTACTATACACGTGCCCACTCTCTCTTCCGTCCTGCCCCATTTCCTTCCCTAGTTTACTTTCTGATTTGGCCTCAAGCCATGTTTCGAGAGTGTATAGTAAACTGAATTGTAGTATGTTATACACCTATAGATTCTATCTTTCAACAAAAAGCAATAAGGAGAAGATATTTGTTTGTATGAACAACATTTCATTTAAATTTGGAAATTCCAAACCAGTATCCCCATTTGATTTCCGTTTCTGTGATTAATACCATGACCAAAAGCAATTCAGGGAGGAAAGGGTTCATTCCAGTCTACAGTTTATTGTCCAGCATAAAGGCAAGCCAAGGCAGAAACTGAAGCCGAGGCCATGGAAGAAGGTTGCCTGTTGGCTCACTCTCCACAGATTGATTAGCCTGCTTTTCTTATACAGCCTACGACCACCTGCCCAGGTTGGCACTGTCTCCTGTGGCCTAGGCCCATGCTAATCATTATTTGAGAAAATGCCACACAGACAAATTCACAACCCAATCTGATGAAAGCAATTCTTCCTCTGAGGTTTCTTCCTTCAGGTGACTCTAGTTTCTGTCAAGTTGACCATAAAAAGGACCAGCACACCCAGCATAGCCAGTCAGCTTAAAGTAGTACATTTCTCAGATACATGAAAGCAGCAATGTATTGTAGTCAACATATCAATATAATTCTTCTAAGTTAGGAATACAATGGGAAGTGAGGAAATTCATGCCAACTGAAACAGCAGATCCATTGTTTGTTCCTTAATTAATTTCACTGAATTCCTCGAGTTCCTTGGAGCACTCATTTCCAAAGTTAGTCTCACCTCAGAGATCTCTAGCCCAGAACCTCCTCACTGCAACTTCCATTAAAAACAAACAAACAACAATAAAAAACCTCCTCTGATTCACAGAGCTTTTGTTCTTGCTATTAGGAGGAAAAAAACCAAATATATCCTATAATGTGACAATCATAAGATAAGACAAGATTGGCTGTTGCTATAGCTCTGAGGGTACATTGCTACCCAGCATACCAAAGGACTTAAGTTTGATATCCTAGTACTTTCTACATTTCAGTGCTGAACACAGGACTGTCAAGCCAGTGGGAGGATCTGAAATTCAAAGTCGTCTTGCTCTTTAGTGGGTCACATGGGCTATATGAGACCTTGTCTTTAATCCATACTCATAATGGAAATATTAGTCTTGGATTAAGACAAGAGCAATGACTTTCTTGCAGTGGAAATGCATCTACTGGCCTCTTTTTAAAAGTACATCTGAGTTATGATGTCAACTCTCACTCAACAGGACAAAGACATTGAGATATCAGGTTAATTAATATGTATTTTAATAAACATTTTAAAAAATAGTTAACACGCTTGTCATGCAGAAGATACAATGTATCATTAACAATGGAATTACCTCGACTGTAATTGTGTCTTGATGATTCGGAAGGTGCATCATGCTGTATTTTTTCAGGAAGAAAGAATGACCAGTTCAGAAGAACTGATGGTGAATCCTACCCCTGTCGCTCACCAGTGTGTGCTGTTACTCCACACTTCTATGCTTCTGTTTTCTTATCATTGACATGGAAGAATACTTAACTTCACTGCATGATCAGTTATTATGTGTAGAGCTCTGTCTGGCAGACAGCGATCAGCAATGACACACTAGCAAATCCACCATTATGTTCAGGCTCTAGTTGAGAGTTTTGGTTGATGGTTCCAATTGTCTAGGAGTTTACATTCAATACAACTTAATGAGTTTAAAATTTGTATCTGTTTAACGTCAAACACATTAAGATAAATAGGATAGTTACAAATTCTTAGAATAGAAAACTTACCAATTACAAAGAGCATTGCTAATGGCATTGCACTGGGATTTTATCATAGACTAAAAATCTCCCTTATAATATAGCCCATAATGGGAAACCAAGATGCTGTTTATATTTTCATTGATCTACATTTTTTCTATAATCTGTGTCTATATATATAAAAAAAAATCCTGTATCACAGTGTAACTCATCTGTAATATGGAATAGAAAACCTGGGTTTGTTTTCTTCTACATGGACCATAGGGAGACAGGCTGACTAGCCAGAAGCTTTAAACAAGGAACTTCTTTGCACAGAGCTAGCTCCTGCAAGGGGCCAAAAGCAACTGCCCCCCCCCCCCCAACATTGCAAGTACACTCCAGGAAACACAACAAATTCCAGCAGACTGATTTTGCTAAAACTGATTCGATATGGCTTCAGTGTCCCAAACAATTCTAATTTTCAATGTGTTCTATTCTATATAATGACTTTAAAGCAAAAGCAATTCCATTGATACATTCAATGCTGCTTAAAGTTATTATCTGTGATTGAAACAACAGCTTTGGTACTGTCTGGTAATTGCTCAGATAACTGAAGAGATGTACAAAATCTAGTATAACAAGAAGTTAAGTTTGCTTTGAGACTATAACTAGCAATGAAAGAAAAGTCACAGAAACACTGTGTGAGGAGGAAGGACCACCTCTGTAGTGTCCTAGAGGACCCGGGGGATTCTGCATGAGAAACGGGCCTGCTTCGGATTTCAGCAGAGAGCTTAGGAAGGGACACTTGGTGCAATAGGAGACAAAACAATAAAGAATTCTGTGAAATGAAAAAGACACAGAAGTCCATCTGTCCCAAGAGGAACTACATTCCACCATACAGAGAACAGAGCAATTATTCTATTTTATATTTTTGAATGTTCCAAAAAGGTAGTTTACAAAACTCAGTAATGTACTCAAGATCTAATGTTCTACTAAATGAAATAATAACCAATTACATAGGCATCAGCATGCCAGAGGCTTGATCATGTGGAAGACGGAGAAATGGATTTGACAGTCCCTGTCATGTGTCTTCATGTACAGATAGATGACTTCCTGGTGTTAGAATCCAGATACATTGTAGTTGACAAATCTCCTTCCAGGAATCACTACCCACAAATGCACACAAATGCACACACACACACACACACACACACACCGTACATACCACACACATGCATACATGCCCCCACACAAACATACACACTATGAACAAACACAGATGCACACACACACACACACATACACACACACACACACACACAGGAATATTAAAATGCAAAGAATGGAAAGGGCAGTAAGAATTACGTCCACATTCTACATATCTTCTACACAATCTTTCTCTCATGCTCCTAATAATTTACAACCTATATGGCCATCTTTATTTTCTTCACCCATAAAAATGGGATAATGGTAATGATCTGGGCTCTAGTGAAGTTAAAATTGATTAATAGATGGGGAAAATCTTTGCAGATTCAAGTTTACAGTGAAACAAGATCCTTGGCCATCATTTTTATTGCCCTGTACGTAGTGAAGTCTCAGACATAGTAAACCCCAAAATTGAGGCCATCAGACCTTTCCTGCCCTTAGTTCAGAAAGAAGTACTCAGTCCTAATGTCTCCAACATGCCCCTAGCCTTGCGACTACCCTGTCTGACTGATGAGAGCCCTTGTGATCCAGAAAGGGAGCTCCATCTCTCTCCCAATACTCTTCTTTTTGCATGGTGCTTGTGACCTGAGCCTCAGTTCTCAATTTTCTACTCATTTTAATTACTGGCAATATGAGGGTTATTGTTTCTGTTTTGGTTTTTTTACCATATTAAATGGGAAATCACCAAATTCATGGCCATTTCCTAATTTTTTATTGACCTGTATTTTGTCTTTTTTTCATAATTTTTAAGATAAAAAAAATTATATTTTGATGTTGGAGATATGACTCCGCTAGTGAACATCAAATAATACTCTTGCAGAGGATGCAAAACTAGATTTTCAACACCCATACCATATAACACATGAACACCTATAATTCCAGCTCCAGCTAGATATCCAAAACATCTAGTCTCTAGTAGTAAGCAGTCACATGTATGTACTCCCACACAGACATACATATCTATAAATCTTTTTTATAGATCTATAAACAACTAAAAATTAATAATAAATATTAGATATTTATCATTTACTCATAAAATAATGTATGTATTATATATAAATATATTACATATGTTATATAATATATAATAAAATATATTTATAAAAGTAAATATTAAATAAAAATAAAAATTAAAAATCAAGTTTTCAATACTTTTATAGACACCTCAACATCTAAATGAGTGTCTTTAAACTCCTCAATGTACAATTATTTAAGCCCTCACACATTTAAATAGACATTTCCTCTAGTTAAATCTAGAAACTTTATCTTCAACCTATATTCTAGCCAGATACATCTAGGAGGAAAAAATAACAGTAATTTTGCTTGACAAGTGTAAGAGCTGGTTTAGTGACGGGTTCTGTCAAGAGAAAGGAAAGAAGACTTTCAAGAAAATTAGTCATAAAAAGGAACCAGTTCAAACTGTCTGCAGAGCAACCTGATATTACTAATCTATCTTAGTAGTAGAAGATCGAAGGACAAACCCAATAATAATTTGTTTAAAATCAGCCACAAATGGCGTTTATAAAAGTAATCACAAAATGAAAAATCCTGCAACAAATATCTGTCCATCAAATTAAAATTACTTTCAGCTTATAAGAACCAGCAAAAAGAACCCATCTTAGTGTAAAATTTACAAAATTAAGACCTTTTACTATTTTTAGTAAAGTTGATAATGAAGACATCAGCTTTTTTAGATACCAGGAGAAGACCAAAATTGTATTCAAAAGTCAACATGATAACTTAATAATGTAAATCTGCACAATTCCTTATATTTTTCTTGTTCCTTTAGTGGTTGACAATTCAGAACAAACTTGAAGTTTTCTTAACATGGGTCCTGGCAAAATCACTTTTTCCTTTTTAATTATTTGCTTACTAAATATCACTCACATAACTTCCAGTTTATTTTATCTCTTGACAAACTTCAATTTTTTGAAAATAAATAAAGCTAACAGAGGATTCAATAAAATATTTAAACTATAAATGTGCTGACTGTATTACAGTAGAGAAATTCCCTAATCGTATGTTTAGATGAACTCAGTGGATAGATGCTAAGATCAGTAGCTCACCTGGACTGTAAGTTTCACTCTGTATTAGCCATGATTAAGTGTGCTTCTCATTTAAGTCAATGACTCCTCACACAAACTCTTTAATGTGTCAGGATTCCTGCTAGTCAACTTGACTGGATCTGCGGGTTAACTAAAAGGTGCAGCCCAGGCTGGGCTTTAACTTACCTTCTGATCCCCCACATTTTACTTCATTCCCCACCCAGTGAACAACCAAGACTAAGTATCAAATGGGTCATCTTTAAAGGAGGCGGGCTGTTGTAGTTTCGTTCTCTGTTCACTGAGTTCTCTGTAACTGTTGTAGAACCTTTGGGCCAAAAGCACCATGTAAACAGAAGGGGTTCATTTGGCTTACAAGTCTCAGGTCACAATCCATCAAAGGAATACAGGGTGGAAGCTTGAGCAGGAACCCGGACAGCAGCCATTGCCTAGATCATGGAGGGACATTGCTTGCTGGCTTGCTGTCCATGGCTTGCTCAGCCTGTTTTCTTATACAAACCACTACCATCTGTCCAAGGTGGCACCGCCCACAGTATCCATTTCAATCGTTAATCAATAAAAGGCACCTCCACACTTGCCTGATCTTATGGACACATCATCTATACTGAGGTCCCCTCTTCCTAGATCACCCCTAGCTTGTATCAAGCTGACAACGAACAACAGTAACTGTCAAATGCTTACAGGACTCTAGGTTGTGTCAATTTGACAGTTAAAGCTAAGTAAAACATGGAGAGGTTACCTAGCCAAGTCCAAATGACTAGAAAGCTAAATGCTTACAACTTAATACGCAGTCATTTGCTTAGCCTAAGAGAGCTTAGGTGGACGGCAATATTTCAGTCTAAGAAGAAGGAACACTGAATTTAATTTTTTTCTAAAGTTCATGGAAAAACAAAAGCCATTCCTTTCAACTAAATATATTTTTATTAACACCAATATCATAAAACTTATTAATACTTCTTTAGTCCTATTTTATTACATCAACTACAACTGTGTCTATGAATGAGAATAGGTGAATTAAGCTTGTTAAATTATATTTAGGTTTTAATGACAGTTAACATAAGCCACAATTGTCAGTAAAATATTCGTGAAAATGGGATGTAGAATGTTCCAACACCACATGAAACTAAAACTATTGATAACCCAACTGATATAACTCAACATAGTTTCAGAGACAAGAAAGTAGAAGTTACTTATTAGCATCTTACGAAGGAGATTTTACTATAAAAGGGTGTGGACCATTTCACTGCAGCAGGTTAGAGGAACACCTAGATTTTTACTGAGTAAAGATGTGAACAGACATAAAGTTTTTACAGTAGTGCTGGTTAGTGTTTTGTTCTTGAGTTTTATTTTCCTGAACGTTATCTGCATCATGGAGAAAGCATGTACAATGACTGTCTCACATGACCCAGTAATGTCTATGACCTACAAAGTCAAATAATAATTCAGTTAAAGTAGCTGAATTTCCTTGGCCTGTGAGAGTCTTACTATTGTATTGTATTGTATTGTTGGGAGAACAGATCTCAGCCCCCACAGCAAACCCTTGCATAGTTCTGCACATGCCTATAGCCTCAGCACTGAAGGGGAGGAGACTAGAGGATTGTTGGTGCTCAGTGGCTGCCAAACATCCCAAGAAAACATGTGGGCCTCACATTCTGTAAGAAACCCTGACTCAAAGGAACAGGCAGATTACAAAAGAACATCGGACACCTTCTTTTTGGCTTCTGGGCACCCGCACAAATCCACGCATTCTCTCACACAGCCACATCATACACATAAAAACATTTGGGGTTTGTTTGCTTGTATGTTTTCTAAAAGTTGGGTATTACTAGAGGAATGAGTGCTGGACAGGAAAAGGTCTGTTAGCACAGAGGAGGGTGCCTGTGCGTCTGCAATGGCGCATGATTGTACCCCCCACATATATATCTGCACATTAGTAATCCATTTATAATAATACCGAAGTAACAATGACTATGTAAGGAAATGAACTGATGTGTGACCTATTTCTCATTCACAGAAATAAATTAATTTTTTCTTTCTTTTTTATTTGATTCTCTGAGTCCCTGTTTTACAAAATAAATAGATATTTTCACTGTATGAATGTTTTAGAAAAGCTTTTGCAGAAATCACGATTCCGAACACTTCTATGTGATTATTTTCCTGAGAGAAGATAGTTCCAGTCTTATGCTTCGATGACAAAATTCTGCAGAACAAATCATGTAAAACCACTTAAAAGCTAGCGGATTTTCCAATTTTGGATAATAAAAAGTAGCCATGTGTACCATATCCAGAAAATCAATTCTCAAACACTGTGATGTGTGACACGAAGGAATGTTTAAGATTATTTAATACCATTCTGACTATTTGAAAGGGAATTCAAAATGTTATGTGTCCTCATGGTCATAATAAATCCTTGGCAATCATAAACATACAGTATGTTTGGGTGTTTGTGCTTTTATTTTTGCATTGCTTATGAAAAAGACAGCTTTGCATATTTAAATAATAACATTTGGACAACAATTATCACTTTGCTTTATCACACTAAAGTTCGTTAGCTCAATGAATTTGTATTTTCTTCACTCCTATAATTTCCGACTAAAAATGGAAAGTTACTGGCACCTTCTCCAAGTTCATGACAGTAGCTCTCTGGTTGGAATGACGTCTAGATGAATTTTAAAGTAGCTAAGTGAATATAGAATGGAGAGAGCAATAAAGATATCACCCTTAAAATATTCAGTGGAGTTCAACACTTGATAAACTTCCCTGGGCTTGAAAGACATCCGCACCCACTGACTTCATAATTGATATCCATCCCCCACCTCCAATTCCTCTACTGAGAGTTCGTGTTCACAAATGTTTAAAATAGCTTTAGACAGAAAACGATGGCTTTAAATTCCCCTTTCCCGTGGAGTTAAAGCCTTTTCTGTTTTAACATTCAAACAATTAGCTAAGAATAGAAAAAGACTGACTATGGTACCAACTGTTGCTGGATCCTGCCATTTGGGAATTCTAAACTCTGCTCTACAAGGTATACTGGGAAATGATTTAACTTTATATATCCTACTTGTCTCCCTACCCCTCATAACCAGTCAACACATTTTCTTTGATTAATCCTAAATGTTTTACTTGTTTGTTAAAACTATGTGGCCCCTACTACAGGAAAACAGTGTAAAGAAACATTTCCCAAGGAAACAGGGCCTGGGAAAAACAGATGACTCTCATAGACGGCTCTCTGACCTTTCCCTCCAGGCCAACTGCCTCCAATTCCAATTTATGTGGGCAGCTTGTGTCTTGACCAGAATTTTATAGGTTGGAATTTGATTCGTATTTAACCCTCTAAAGTTGTGCCTATTGATAAATCTATCCAGGATCAACCTTCCCAGTCTCACCCAACTCCGGCAAACACCAAAGTTCTTCCCTTCTTCCGTGCATCGCGGTCTGGTTTAGAGTTGCCCTGGCACTTTCTGCTTTTATAGCTTCTGTAGGCTCTGTCTATAAGAGTTTATTATATACTGCTGCAATGGTGGTTCAAATGAAATTCAGTAGTGTTTGGATAATGGTTCTTTAACAAGTAGTTTTCATTGCAATGGGCTCCATACATTTCCTCCAGGGGTTAATAAATATGCTTTCCATTTTACAGAGGAAGAAACTGATAATCCCAGGGCCCTTGCCTATGAAAGCCACTCCCATACTGACCCAAGACAGAACCCAGATGACAGCAACACTGAATGAATGTTCTGTCCCTAGTTACACATCGGATAATTCTTACAGTCAGCATTCTTCAGTATATCTGTGACAGTTTAACACACACACACACACACACACACACACACACACACACTTAATGGAGAGTCAATATCAACCTTCCATGTGTATTTCTAAGCTTCTCATAATCTCATTTAATTCCAGAATGTGGCTGATTACTATGATCCCCCTTAATACTGGTTGAAATTAAAACGTGATTCCTAAGGGCCCTCAGCTTAGTAATAAAACAGATTTCAAACCCAAACTGTTTGATTTTAGCACCAAAAGGATTGTAAGCCAGCTAGCCTGGCATATGTATTGGCAAACAAGGACCCCATCTCAAGCAAGGTAGAGGCAATAAATTTACAAACGTAAATGAAAAAAATAAACATATTTTTCAATTTTTATCAAGGAAGACCACAGTTCCTAGACAGGGGTTGAATCTTTAAGGAGAAGTAAAGACTCTAATACTCAACAATGGCTTTTGATATTTTTTCAGGTCTTAAGTTTGTAGCAAGTCAAACAAGATGATTCCTTTTTTTCCTTTGTGCTGGAGTGAGGAGAGTTTTATAACCTCCAGTTGCAGACACCAAGAGCATTCTCCATTTTCAGTTAGCCATGAAAAAGTCTCCATCCAGCATTTTGGAATCCTAGGCTCTGCTAGACTTCCAGAGTTTAAAATCCCTCCAGGCAGAAAGCTACCCTGGGAGCCACCACCATGTTCATTATCCTTCAGACTCTTTACCAAATAAAAATGTTTTTGAGGGACATGAGAATGTGTTATGCAAACTGAAAGGAAATCTGGAAGCATTACTTAGTAGCTGTTTCAAAGATAATGTCTGTCTGAAAGTGAAAAGCCATCCATCTGCCAGACAGCTACACAAGTGAATCTGTGCATTAGACACCGGAGACCTAAGGCTAGAAAGGAATGACATGGAACCATCAAAAGACATTTAGTTAATCCTGAGTAAGTCTTGACCCATACACCATAAATGACACATGCTTAGTATGTTGTAATGTTTCAATCACTTCTGTTATGGATTTTAAACACTGTTCAAATCTCTCTAGGGA
Organism: Uromys caudimaculatus; assembly: GCA_028551405.1. Lineage (NCBI taxonomy): Eukaryota > Metazoa > Chordata > Mammalia > Rodentia > Muridae > Uromys > Uromys caudimaculatus. The sequence goes on along the minus strand of CM052703.1, from coordinate 10,113,319 downwards.
AGAAATTTAAAACAGGACTGGCTCCTCTGAAAAAAAGGCTAAGATATAAAAAAAGGGAGAATAAATAGTGTCTTCTCAACCGTCTCAGTGGAGAGAAAGGAGAACTGACAGGCACTAGCTATAGGCACCCTGACAATGGTTTCCATGGCTCTAGTTGAATTTTCTGTAGTAGAATCTGACCTTCACTCATACTGGAAAAGAAACTACCAGAGAAGTTGTAGAGCCACGGAATTAGTCAGAGTTATTTAGTAACGGAGAAACTCAAACACCCTAAGAATTTTCAAGAACAAAAGGCCCAATTCTTGCCTGGACTCGTTGGGTCAGTGAAGGGTAGCACAGAGTGTCAACAGAGAAGGTCCCCCTGAATATTATGAACCCACCCATATGCTGTACTAGTTAGATCCAGTTAGTTCTGGCAATAGCTCACCAGGAATCAAGTACTACTGTGGTCGGGTAATTTTCTGCACATTGAGCTACTAATATTTGAATAAGTGATAGTTTCAATGAAAGAACATGTCTGCACCTAAATTCCATGCTTTATGTCCACCTTAGAAGTCTCTTTAAGGAGGCAAGTATTACCACTACCTGTCAGGCAATACCACACAAAACCTAGCTGCAGAGCAAGCCCCTTGCTGACACATGCTTGTGCTCTAAGGCTTATCCTTGCCTTTTTGGGATTGTAGATGGTAGTCTCATCTATTGTTATGGCTATTTCTAAGTCCTTGAACCAAATAGTGTGTTGAATTTTGTCTCATATGGTAGGTGTAGCTATAAATTGAATGGGCAACCTCTGGTTGTTTCACTATCTCCAGCTAACATGACCTTCCAGTCTGTGTATAGATATCTATGACCTGTAAAAGAAGAAATGGTTACAGAACCCTGTAATAGCCACGAGTAATCACTGCACATCTCCATTATTTTTCTGTTTTTAAAACCCCGCTGCAGATTAGATTTTTGAATACCTGTGCCTATTCACAGCATTCCTTTTGAATTAAGCAAATTTATGTTCCTTTGAAATGAGTGTAGCACCCAAAACAATGTTTGTAAAATAATTATCACCTTTAAGGCTAACTACTATTTTTTATCAATTGAGTTTCTAAATTTTAAATAAATGAGAGAACTCAAATATCTTAAAATTCGCTATTTAAAAAAATATAACCCAGTGGCTTTTAGTACACTGACAGAGATGTGTGACTGTCCTCACAAGTCAACCTATCACCCTTCCCCTTTATCAGCCATGCATCCTTTTACCCAGCAGCAGCTCTGGAAACCATTCATCTGTCTTCTGTACACATTCCCTGTGAAAGAACCTATTTGTATATTTTTACAAGTGTAATCATGCAGCATGGGACCTTGTTGACTTTTATGCATATTTTTGCCCACAAGACCCTACTGCGGTGAAGATTCATCAGTATTTCATGCCTTTCCAAGGTGCAATAGCATCCCACCAATGGCTAGGAGATAGTCTGCTTACCCATTCATCAGCTACTTGTATTTGGGTGGCGTCTATATGTTCCCTGGTAGGAACGATGCCAGAGAGATGACTCTTACACAACTTTGTACATAGACATATGTTTCCAAGTCTTTCTAGTACAAGCATGGGAGAGAGATAGCTGGGTCACATGTTAACTATGTTCAAATTTTGAAAAAAAAAATCATTTTCCACTCTCACTCACCTGCCTTTTCTGGACTCTGGGAAATAAGAGTTAATGAGAAATAAGAGCAGAACTGCAGAATCTAAAACCCCAATTTCAAGCACTTATCCCTCACTTTGTGCACTTTCCGTAAGCCTCCTACTGTGGTCACATTGTGGTGATGACAAAAGGCAGACTTTCAAGAAAGACAAATAATTTACTTTCTTCTCCTTGGTATTTTACAAAGCCATTCTAACCCCCTCTTCTAGCTTTCACAGGAGGGGATAATAAGAAAAATACATTGTATTTAAGGATTGTATATGGCTGCAACAAACAGTTCAAAATCACAGGTGCTAATAGTATATTACTGAATTCCATTAATAACAAGTTTATAGATACATATAAAACATTATTTTATGAATAAACATGTTGTATAAAGAAGAGAAAGTAAGAAGCTGGAAAAAAGTCCTGATTAGTCAAAGAGCACATATTGCTCTTATAGAACTCTTGAGTTTAGTTTGCAGCACTTGTATCAGACAGGTCACAATTGCCTTAACTCTAGCATCAGATGAGATGGCATCCTCTGTCCTCTGTTGGAACCTTTCACTCTCATGCACAAACCACACAACCATACACACATACACATAATTAAAATAAAAAATATTTATATATATTTAAAGAACAGAAAGTAAGATATCAAAAATCACCAATCAAACCATGCACACACACACACACACACACACACACACACACCACAAAAACACCCAACAACAACAACAACAACAAAAACTAGTCCCATAAGTTGCAATTGACCAGATTCCAGGGGTCAGGAAGTTTTATATTTTCATCCATAGGATCTTGACACTAAATAATGCAAAGATGCAGAAGGCAAACATTTGCTTTGGCTGCCTCCAGTCTGAGGCTTGGGAACACTGGAATGTCCACAGGAGTCAGAAGCATAGCCCATCTGCCTCAAAACCATGTTGCCAAAACAAGATCTAGGCCTTGGCAGAGAAAAGCAGCTAGCTGCCATCTCTAACATCAGCCTGCCGAGGAAAGAAAAGCATTGGTATTTTAAGTGCTTATTTTTATTTATATTCATTCCACCAACTAATTCCCAGGCTCGTTTTCCAATCCAATTTTATTTCCTTTCCAATGAGCTCCACTATAAGAGTGTTCCCTTTAAGGGTTCAAGGCTCCACTAAAGATCTACTATTCCTTTAAAAACTATCTTTTGGCAGAGAATCCTGCTTATCACTCAGCTTCTCAGCGCCTGGAATCATCCTACAAATCTCTTCAAGGACAATCATCTGCCTCTGGAGAAGTGATTTCACCCCTGTAGTATCTGCTATGTGAAAAAGAATGCCTTCCACCAACTGTTCACATGACAAATTCTATCATTTCTTTGATTAAGCGCCACTGAGAATGACACAAATCTGGAAGAATGTCTCCCTAGATTAACCCAATTCCTAAGACTTAAGACCTCCACGTAACAAACTACCATTCAAATGGCATCTTGCCAACTGGTGAGCAATCTGAGTCTGTTAACCAAACCTGGTCCGAAAAGCTCCATCAGTCAGTCCAGTGAGCAGACAATAATCACACCACCTACTCAGAGAGAATTTAAGTAGAAATTTTCACTGTTATGGAATTGTTAGGTAGATAATCACAAAGGTAACAACAGCAGAAAGCTGTTATCCCAGGGGTCACAGGTAAGTGGAAATAAGCTGGGAAAAGTCAAAATGTACGTTGGAACAAGGTAAACACCAAAATTCTTCAAAGTAGGTAATGCCTAGCTCCTGTGGGATCCCTGGATCCCTAACAGACCATGATGAGGCTGTGCCTTGGTGGGCAGATCGAATCTGGCTAGAATGATAAGCAAGAACTCCTACAGACCTGGTGAAGAAGCACACTGGGTTGATGTTTAGGACAACTGGGAGAAAAGAGAGCATGAAGGAACAATCAACCAATCATTGCTGTCTCCTTCAACCTGGCAGCCTCCTGATTTCACCTGTTGGCAAAATTCGACTTCAAGTCAACCTGACAACCAACAGGCAGCAGAGGACCATCCATTGCTCTCAAGGCAGGATGGGAAAGAATAGATTTGGAGGGAATAATAACTGTACTCTAGGTTCGCGCTATAAGAAGAAACTCTAAAACCAACACTCGAACAACTTGTCATCTATATAATCCCTGCAAATATCTTAGAATGTCCAATAGCACTCATGCATGCACTGGACACTTACTGTGTGCGAAAGATTATGGTCACTTTGTTAATATCGCCTTTAAGACACCATTTAACCTCATTAAGGTGAATCCCTGCACACACATAAGTTTCATAAATGTTTAGATATTTATACATATACTTAAATATACACAGAAATAGTGTACATATATAGAGATAAGTAGATGGTTGACAGATGGTTGGTAGATAGATAGACAGACAGACAGATAACAGAGAATAAAGTTACAATACTACTTGGCTCAATTTTCTAGATCATGTAGACTACTTATTTATAAAAAATGAAACTTCATTTTTTAAAAGGGAATTATTAAGACACCAAGACTGGGATAATTGAATAATTTCTCAGCATCTACATTTAGACAATAATTCTTGTCCTTGTAAGTTCTCTATATGGCATTAAACCAATTTAACATTAGAATTCATCTAAAAGGCAGAATTACAACAAAATAAACGTCCTCTGCACCCTAATGCTGGGATCGTTAGAGGTCACTGGGCTATGATAGCATTCAGGCACTGTCTGGCTGTTACCTGGCAGACTCCCCCACATTCCCAATACAATCTATTCACTACATGGCTTCAATTACGCTTAATTACAGTGAGCCTCTGTTTCAGTTTCACATAACATGGATATTTTCATATAATTTTTCCCCAAGGAAACCACTTTTATAGAGGAAAAGCTTTGAAGAGGTAGAATCAGTCAAGGTGCAAAGGCCATTAATAAAAGGGTAAAGAGACATGCAAGCAATTTTCTAAGAAGTATTCGTATGATTTTTATATTACTTTAAGAAGATTAGAAAAATACAGTCAAAATCAGTGAGGAAAAAATATGACTAGACATCTGTTCCATACATTTTATTAACAATAAATTTACTCAGTGCCTACTTTTTTACTACAGAGAGACCAAATAGAATACCTGTCTTCACAGAGCCTCCAGTCCACCTAGGTGTAATGATATGAATTCAATAATGTCTACCATGTGCTAAACACTACCAATGACTAGTCATAATATGAAATTAATCACTAAATAAAACAACCCAAGGGACAGATGTTCTTAGCATACATGTTCTGTAGAAAAGGAAAATGGGACACACAGAATTTAAGCTAATCTATTTGAGTCAAAAGGCACTAAAGATTTAAATTTAGGCAATCAGATTGCCAATCTTCTGGACTCCCCTAGTTCATACTTCCTCTACAATAAGAAGTGCTATGTCCCAAGTGGCCATATGCATTCTAATTTATTTGTGTTGGAAGAGATATCATCTATGATAGGAGAACAGAGACACTAAAATTAAGGCTATGGGCGGGGATACCTCACATAAATGTACATTAGCTTTTAAAGCCATTTGAGGCTAACAGTAAAATTAAGGAGGAGGTAATACAATAACCCTACAACTGTCCCACACAGTTACAGCTTCCCTCACTTTCACTCTCCCCATGGTAATTATAACCACGCTATAATGACTAAACTCACCTTGACACACCATTATTATCCCAAATCCATAGCCAACGCTAATGTTCACTCTTGGTTTTGTGCATTCTATACTTCTGGAAAAGTTTCTAACATCATGTTTCCATGAGTATGGCATTTTACAGGATGGTTTCACTATCCTAAGTATCCTTTAAACACCTAGCCACACTTCCATCTCCCCCAGACTCTGCCTGGTTGTTTTAAATGTCTCTGTAATGTTGCCCTTCCTAGAGCATTGTATGAACATAGCATGAAACACTGTGCAGCCTTTCCAATTTTCTTTAAAACTATGCCTTTGAATTTCCTTTATGTCTTTGCTTGAGTACTGCATACTTCACCATTGCCTAGATGGACCTCTAATTGTCCACTAGCCTAACAGACTACTTGAGTGCTTTCTATTATTGCCAATTTTAAAGCTGATCTATACGCATCCATGTACAGGTTTTGGTGCATATATAAATTTCAGGTCTTTATTCCAGAGAGCATAACTTCTGAATCATGGGATTTGAGGGTTTAACTTTTTTCTTTGTTGTTGTTTTTTTGTTTGTTTGTTTTGTTTTTACTGTTTTTTATTGGTTATTTTATTTATTAACATTTCAAATGTTATACCCCTTCCCAGTTTCTCCAGCACAAACCCCCTATCCCTTCCCCTCCCTCTGCCTCTATGAGCCTGCTTCTCCAACTACTCACCCACTCCTGCCTCAGCGCCCTAGCATTCTCCTACCCTGGGTCATTGAACCTGCACAGGACCAAGGGGCTCCTCTCTCAGTGATGTCTGATAAGTCAATCCTCTGCTACATATCCAGCTGGAGACATGGGTACCCCCCATGTGTACTCTTTGGTTGGTGGTTTAGTCCCTGGCAGGGTTGGGGTGTTTGGTTGGTTTATATTGAGCGTGAGGACCAAAATGGAGAAATTAGGGCAAGGACCTTGGCAACCCCATAGGAAGAACAATATCAACCAACCAGATCCCCCAAAGCTCCCAGGGTTTAACTTTGTAAGAAACTGCTTTTGAAAGCAGCTATACTGTGCTGCGTTCTCACAACAATGACTGTAAGCTCCAATTGCTTCACACTTTTGGTAGAATCTGGACTATCTGGTAGCAGGTCCTAGCTATTCAGACGTGTGCTTACATATATGCCCTTTTAATTTGAGCTTTCCTAAGGACATAGGAAGTTTCTTGTCATGTGCTTACCTGCCCTCTGTATATCATCTGTGGTGAGGTTTCCCTTAAGATCTTTGTTGTAATTAGAAAACAACATGCAGTTTTTATCTTTCCATCTTTTATTGAAAATAGTTTTTGATTATATATATAAAACAACCCCTCCCATACACACACATCTTGACCATGTTTTCTCCTCGCTCTCAGTTTCTTCCTACCTTCCCTCCCATCCAGATCAACCTTTTTATGTGTCTTTATTAGAAAACAAACATTCTTTTAAGGAGCAATAATAAATAAAATAAGACAGAAAAAAAACTAAAACATCAGATGAGGACAAAATGAACAGGAGACAAAGAGCCCAAGAAAAGGCAAAAAAAAAAAAAAACCATATATAGATACAGACAGCAGAGTTCAAACACTTAGGAATGCCATAAAATTTCTAAACTAGGCTTGAGCTTTATACAAGGAGAAAGGAATGGATCAATTTGCATTCTTCTACATGTAGACTGCCAGTTGAACCAGCACCATTTGTTGAAAATGCTGTCTTTTTTCCACTGAGTGGTTTTAGCTCCTTTGTCGAAAATCAAGTGACCTTATGTGTGTGGGTTCATTTCTGGGTCCTCAATTCTATTCCATTGATCTACCTGCCTGTCACTGTACCAATACCATGCAGTTTTTATCACTACTGCTCTGTAGTACAGCTTGAGGTCAGGGATGCTGATTCCCCCAGAAGTTCTTTTGTTGTTAAGGATAGCTTT